>CM074727.1:87177953-87777953 GCA_037306005.1 Rhinophrynus dorsalis | reverse complement strand
CTAAACCACCTTAGTGGAATAATCTGGAGTAGAGCCACTACGAGAGTAGATGGACAAGAATCGGAATCGCCCTTAACCTTGTCACGGATATAACCCTGCGTATGCCAACGGAAGAAGAGCCGTACGCACCCCTTGGGTGCCAGAGCGGACGAATCACTGCAAAAGCGATAATGAGCCAACGGAATAGTGATACGGTAGCAACACAATGAGCGCTTAAGTGACCTGGACCGGAAGACCTCACCGGTGTCCAGCACATACAGCAAGAGCAAATGGACGTACCAACGCCAGCCGGCGTGATTGCGGTGCTAACGGCACCCAAAAGACTACAGCTCTGCTAGTGCTAATAGGTAGGCACAGTCAGGAAGGCACAGGCTCACTCAGTGTTAACAGGCTCAAATGGAATACACTGGCTTGGCAAGTGAAAGAGAACAGGCTCAGATATCGGAGGCAACCGGCACAGCAAGGGTTAATACTGGTTTTACAAGGGTACTTTAGCTCAGCAGTGCTATGGAGCAGGCTCAGGCAACGGTCCAGTAACCAAGAGAGGATTAGTCAGAGCAACACAAACACAGTACAGAATGTCGCCAGCCAGCGACCAGGAACACGCAGGAACAAAGGAACAAACACAGCACTGGATCCCAACTGGAACCGGATCGGTACTCGGAGCTTGAACGTCAGCCAGAGCTGGGTCAATCACGAAGCATGAACGTCAGCCAGAGCCGGGTCAATGACGGAGCAGAAACGTCACCCAGAGCCGGGTCAATCACGGAGCAGGAACAATGGGATGGTCAGACTAGCCGAGTCGGTAAACCGGAGAGCAGAAACACAGCAACAAGGCGCAGGCTCAGGAACACCACGAAAGGGCAACTGACAAGTGCCCAAAACCCAGTATATAAAGGAACATCCTGGGCAGGCCAATAAGCTTCCTCCAATGCACAGGTAACCCAGCAAAGATTCTTCCACAGATCACATCAGGGTGTCTGTCTCTGTCACCTATCAGTCAAACTATTTTAAATAGTAATTTGGATCATAGCTGCTTGTGTCTTCCCAGTCACACAAACTTTTGGGTTATTTGTGGTAAATCTAATTTGCTCCCATCATAAACCCTCATACTCTCCTAACAGAGAGAACAGCCACATAGAAGGGACTTGGATTGCAGCTGCCTGTGCCTTTTCAGTCTTTCCAAATTTTGAAATATTTGGGAAAAATCTCCTTCTCTACCTTCACACACCCCAGATTGCCCTAACACAGAGAACAGCCAAAATAAAGGAACTTGGATCACAGTGGTTTGTGCCTTTGCAGACCTGCCAAAGTTTGAGGTATTTGGAGTAAATCTCCTTTGCTCCCTTCACACACACACACAGACACACACACACACACATACACACAGACTGGTGGTATTGCATTAGTATCTCCTTTGTTAATAAATATATTAGGAGAGGTGCTCGTGCAAGATGATGAACCAGACACCACACAACTTGTTGGGTTTGTCCTTAGCAGATTTTTTCGTTTCAATATCTGCCATTTTAAGTAAAAACTTTTATTGATAAGAATATAATAAAAGGATTAGTCAAATCTCTCTGTGTAAAGGTTGCTCTGGGCCTAATATTGTTCTTAGGTTATATGGGGTATGAGGTAATTATGTGAGCCATACAGTTGTGGGTTGCGATTCTATATGAAATTTACTATATGATCCAAGGGTTAATTTCACGCTGGTCTACACCCGCTGATAACATGATCATTCAATAGATGATAGTGAGAACGATGTTACAAGATACCTGGAAACTCTTGACCAGGACAGGGCATCGCAAGGTTCTCCGACAATGACTGTCCAAATCTTTGGCAGGTATATCTACAGGTGCAATATCACATGAGTGATGTCGGTAGAGAGATATCTGCAATGGAGAAAAAAATCCGCTCCTTGCGAAGGCCAGGGATCACCCGTCTGGCTCGGACACACTAGGCCCACGCACCCTCAGTCAGTCGACTCAGTCCCTCTTCGCGGTCGGAGCCAACCACAATGTCACCAGATCGTCTCAACAACAGCATCAATAGTGGACCAAGCCAATCCAGGTCTCAAATCCACCAATAAGTCAGGTATAAAATCCACTTCAGCTTGAAGAGCTCAGAGCCATGCGTCCTTCCACTGCAGCGGTTGGCCATGCCCTCCCCCCAGAGAATATTTTTATTACTGCTAGTTTTCATGTTCATAATCTTTTTACTCTAATAAATAAAACTCTTTTTTGGAATATTTGCTAATGTTTCCAGTTCCTAATCTCTAGATCCAAAAACCTTAACACTTTTGCGATCTGTCATTTTGTGGTTGGAAAAAAAGAAGTACGTTTATCAATTTTAAGCTTCCACTTACTGTACAGTATTTATTCTTGTTTCTTGTTTATCTAGAATCATCAAATTGGTGTGTGCAAATAAAATAATGAAAAAAATGAGTTTTGCTTTATGTTGCATTTGAAAGTTGCTGATTACATTACATAGCATACCTAAAAATAATGCATCAGTAACTGGGCAAACATAGTAAATGTTGAATAAGATGAAACATAGGTTGATAAATTAATAATTTAGTATATGAAGGCAATTTAAATAAATAATATCTAATTGACTGTAATTGATTTTGATTACACCAGTTAAGGTTTGCATACACAGCATAAATGTGAAAAGGCAGGAAAAAAAAGGAATTCTGGATATTTCCATGTAATTACATTGATACTTCCATGTAGCCATAGCATGTGGAAATGAAAGGGTTGGTTTACATTTGAGCAAAGACAGTTACATCCTGATTTTACTCACATCTGATTTGTTTATAAACCAATAGCTACATCTGCTTGCAATCACAACTGTTTCTTTCGTCTTAACCCCTTAAGGACCAGGCAAATCAGGGGTGGTTTGCACTTAAGGACCAAAACCATTCTGACATTTTCAAGTACGTTGTTTTTAACCCCTTAAAGACCCTTGATGGTCCTTACACATCATGGGTCGATTTGTGTTAAGGATCCATGATGTGCCAGGTCCGTCATGGAATTCAGGACTCTCCGCGCAACTGTATGCTGTTCTGGGAGCCCTGAACAGGAAGCGACAAAAAAAAAATAATGGTCCATGGACCTTAAGTGACGGCTTCATGCACGATGGGCTGTTCTTAAGAGGTTAAACAATATTTGCCCTCTAATTCCTTTAGTACACCCACACAGATTATATAGTGTTTCAAGCACAAATAGGGCTTTCTTTTGATGCCACATTTATATGGATACCTCATCTTTAATTTGATTAAAAAATAAAAAAAGAGGAAAACATTAAAAAAAAAAACAACATTTTGCATACATTTGCCTGACATGACTTGTACATCATTAGTTCATTTGATAATAATACCCCCAAATTTCTTCTCCTGAATATGGGAGTACCCCATATACCTAGTACTTCAATCCCTTTTTAACATTTACAGGGTAACTATTACAAGATGAACACCACTATTTACATGCTGTCCTTTTTCAATATTAGGCATGTGAGGATTATAGCTTAGTTGACTGTGTCACAGCCCAACATTTCCAAAAGTATATGTCTCTGAAAGGTAGTGAACATAGGGTAATTCATCAGTAGAAGTTTGCAGTTTTTAATGCAGCTGTTTTTCTAAAATTGTTTTCACATTTACGTTGCAATGTTACTGTGAATGTCAAGCACAGGATAGCTGCAGAATTTAAAAAATGCATTGATTAGTGTTCAGTTGCTTCTTCTAAATATGGCAATACCCCATATGCATAGGTTTCTCAGGTTTTGGGGGAGCTACAGGGCCCAAATTGGAAAATGCACGTTTCCAGTTTCATACATGGAATTTTCACAACTGGTGCCATGTCTCATTTGGGGTTGTGTACCAGCACTCTGCTTTAAAATTTCCCACCAAAAGTGTATATTTTCGAAAAGTAGACACCCCAGACTTTTGTTTTAGGTGCTTTGTCACATTTTTCACACAGCTATTTTACCCCCAATCCCTCATATAACCTGATGTAAGAAAAAAATTCAGAGTTTTTCACACTTAGATTTCAATGTTATTGTAAATTTCAAGCACAGTACAGTTGAAGATTTAAAAAAATGCATTGATTAGTGTTCAGTTGCTTCTTCTGAGTATGGTAATACCCCATATGCATAGGTTTAACAGATCACAGGCCATTAGTAGGGTCCTCTTTTAGGAGCCATGCAAGTACCCTAAAAAGAGACTGAACTCCATGGACTGTAACGGGCTGTAGGCCGTTACTGGAAAGCTTTTCAGCCACTGCAGAAACTATAACAGACTGTAGGCCATTATTGTAAGGACAAACGACCATGCTGTTCTCTTTGCAAGGGTGCCCAGGAACTACTGTCATGGATTTGAAACCGGCAACGCCCGGATTGGCTGCCGTGCGGGGCAACACGTTCACAGAGCCCCATAGAATTTACGTAGGAAAGTAGGCACTTCCCTGAGTGGCAAGCACCCCTTTAAATGTCCCTTATAGACTTAACATGGGGGAAAGTAGGCGACCCAGTGATTGGTCAGCCAGCTTCCTGCCCACAGGGTGTGATAGGCTGAGGAGGCTACGACATTCGTGGCCAGGATTGGCCACCCGATTCTTGCCCCCCGGATTGGCCAGGGTTTGAAGCGGAATATTCAGACCCTGGCAAAGATGCTTCCAGCCAGCCGGCATTGTGTAGAGTTGTGTATTCCAGCCCCTCACGCCTTTGTTCTATTGTTTACACTCGTCCAGTCCCTTTGTCTAGTTAAAGTAATCATGTCTGGTCTCATCGTATTATGTCCTCATGATTTGCTGTTGTTCATTGTATTCTTTGTATTGTACTGTATTCCCTGTACTGCCTACCCAAGTTACTGTGGTTAACCATGTATAAAAGTTCACAATAAAGTTTGTTAGTCATTTGTAACTAAGAAGCTTCATATATAATGATTCTTGGATGGAGTAAAGAGTCCACTTTGACTCCCATCCAAGGCTGCTAAGAGCTCTACGTTTCCAGCTTGTTTTCCAGTGTTCCAGAGTTCCAGCATACCAGCCAGCTGCAGTGATCCAGCCCTTTGGTGTACAGCTACCAGTCTGCTTCCTCCAGCTACCCACCTTGTAACTGACAAAAGGAGCCCAGTCATTTCCAGTTGAGCATGCAGTTCCAGAGATCCAATCAGTTATACTGCTTCACCAGACAGGCTACCCGCTTGTAGCCGCATCCAAGAGGGAGAGACCCGGAATGACAGCTACTGACCGCTCAGCATCCTTGGCCTCTGCATAGGTTTCCCAGGGTCTGGGGGAGCTGCGGGGCCAATTTGTTAACATTTGGCCAAGGATATCAAGCACTCCAAGCATGGGAATATGTAAAATAAGAACAGATAGAAATAAACCGGATCTAAGTATAGTATTGTTGGGTGGTCTGTGATCAAAACAACTCAAAGAATCAACATATATCAATATGTTACCAAATGTAGACACACTGAAATCATATCTTACCACTATCAATATATTTACAGGTATCTGTGTAACCAAAGAATACATCTTAAGACATATTTGATTTTGTGAACTCTAGCTACTCCAGGACAAATCATATTATATTATATTATTCATATATGTATGCTAAACTTTCTAGTTATTAAGGGTACTCCACTCCCTTCCCTTACCTTATGTATCTTACTGTAAACAACATTTCTTCGATCTCTGTGATTTTCTGAAATATCATTTAATATATTTTTAAGTGTAATATATCTCTGATCTACAGTATAGATGGGCAGCTGATAGCTATAAGACAAGTCGCAATTTAACAATATAGTTCATCACAAATTGACGATGCACTATATTTAAAGTCATTATTTCATATGATGTTAATTGAATTTTTTTAGTGTAAGGTATTTACATGCTTATGCATATACACTGTTAGTATGCATGTTGTGGACGGATTTGAGGCAAATTTCAAGTTTTGGACTTAAAACGTTATGTGTTACCTCACAATCTCCTCCCCTAATAAGTTGAGTGACATCACAAGGGACGTAAATATACGTACAATCAGGCCATTCACCCTTTAGATAAACCAAAACCTTTTTTTCCCTGAGGAAGGGACGATACAACGTCCTGAAATGCCTTGGAAATGTAACACACCACCACGAGGCGAGCAAAACAACCGGAAAACCCATCATCCAGGAGAAGCCATAACAGACCGGCCTGATCCGGACAGATGCAAGGAAGAGGTTGGCAGCAAGCATTCGACTTTTGATGTGTATCTTACAAGAATTTTTCAAGTAAGCAGGTTAGGAAAAGGAGGAAACAGTCTATACATCTTATCGGGATTACATTTTGTGTGCTGCTACATGTTTCAAGGGGTAATTACATCATTGTAACTTACCAGCCTGGAACAAACCAATGTTACTGATCAACCTAGTCATTTCTGCTATATCTATGGAATAGTCCTGGTATAGGACAAAACTTTTTTACACCAAATAGTATATGTTTTTTAATACTTATTTTAAGGCAGTTTTACTCGTATTCTTTTCTATACATAGATATTTCTATTATTGTATAATATCACAAGTATATTGAGCTTTTTATACCAGAGATCCAATAAATTAATTTATTTTTTAACGAGTGTCTCTGTGGGAAGATATGATTTCAGTGTGTCTACATTTGGTAACATATTGATGTATGTTGATTCTTTGAGTTGTTTTGATCACAGACCACCCACCAATGCTATACTTAGATCCGGTTTATTTCTATCTGTTCTTATTTTGCATATTCCCACGCTTGGAGCGCTTGATATCCTTGGCCAAAAGAACTCTATCTACACCTGGGGATCTTGGTGTCTAAACTTGATAGCAGCCCAGCTAAGGAATCACTTTTTTCTCATTCTCCTTTTCCGACTTCCCCATTCAAGATCCATATTGACCATTTCATCATCATCCACAATCATCAGTATATAAGGAAGGTTTGGACTTCCTTGAACTAACTATCATTATAACAATATTTATTTCATTTCATGTCATTTCATTTCATCAAAGTCTGTACTAACCAATCATTTATACATTTTTTTCCATCAATTCTAAATGTGATATTACCTTATTGTATTTTATCATTTGGATATTGCTATTTATGGACGTTTAGTATCTATTAACTGTAAAAAGATATGTTTTGAGGATTCTTCAAACATGATTGACATATTGTGTAATCACACTTCCACATGCCAATTCACATGTAGGACTAAGTTTTCTGCAATTCAGGATTAGTACGGGATGAACATTCCACTCTACATTTCCTTCGGTACTATTCATTACATATATCTATTATTTTAGGAATAATTCATGAATGAAATAAGAATCTATACAAATGGGATAACGTTTTACCCCCTGGGGAGCGCTTAAATATCTACTGTTCTCTATATTTATACTCTGTCTAGTTAACTCAATTTGTTAACAGGCATGGAATATTTACTGCTTGCTTCACTGGAGCCGCTTAGCAGTGCGGCATTTAAAAAGTTTTCCCTAAAAGTGTAAATCTTAGAAAAATAGACAACCATGGGTTTAATTCTAGGTGTAGTTTTACATTTTGAAAGAGCCACTTTATCACCAATACCTCTCAAAACCTGCAGTAAGGAAAAAACATTTTTTTCACACCCATGTTTCAGTGTTGCTGTGGATTTCAAGAACAGGATATTTGAAGATTTGTAAAAACACATTGTCAAGGGTTCAGCTACATGTTCTGAGGGTTTTCTTTTAGGTGGTTGGAGGGTTTTTAAATGAATAGTGTCCTAAACTAGGTCCATTAGGTATAACGTATGTTGCCCCTTGAAACAAAAACTATAAAAGACATGACGTTGAACTGCAAAAAAGTGGATTTTCTGAGTGGGGTTTGCCAATTTAAAGTTTAAACAAGAATTATATATGGCAGTCTGCATCAGGTAAATGGCAACATTTTTATACCAGGTCCTACATTTTCTCATGGTGAGGTGAGGCTCCATGAGTTGATAACAAAGATCCATTCCCTCCATGTTCTTGTTGTAACATAGTAACATAGTAACATAGTAGATAAGGCTGAAAAAGACATGCATCCATCAAGTCCAGCCCATGCCTAAAACACCCATGTTGATCCAGAGGAAGTAAAAAAAAAGCCCTCTGGAGCCATTTCCAATCTAGTCCCACGTGTGTGTGTGAAATTATTCCTTCCTGGCTCCAATTGGTAGTCAAATAATTCCCCAGATCAATATCATATCTGCTTTGAAGCCATCTGTCATAATTGTCAATATTGTTCTGTGCTAGATTTATTTATTTAGAAAATGTTTTACCAGGAAGAATACATTGAGATTTCTCTCGTTTTAAAGTATGTCCTGGATAGATAGGAATCCATTGCTTTTTTGAATGCAGTTGCATTATCTGCAAGCACAACATCCCGAGGCAAAGAATTCCATAGCCTTACCACCCTCACTGTAAAGAATCTCTGCCTTTGTTTTAGCAGAAAGCACCTTTCCTCTAGTTTTAATGGATGACCTCTTGTTCTTAGCTCAGCTCTTTGCATAGATAATTCATTGGGTAGTTTTTTGTATTGACCTTGAATGTATTTGTAATTGGTAATCATAACACCCCTTAGACGTGTCTTCTCTAATGTAAACAAACCCAGTTTGGCTAGTTTCTCTTTATAACTCAGATGTTCCAGTCACTTTATCAGTTTTGTTGTATGTCTCTGAACCTTTTCCAGTTCAGTAATGTCTTTTTTTAGAACAGGCGCCCAAAATTGTACTCCATATTCTAGATGAGGCCTAACCAAGGATTTATACAGAGGTAGGATAATATTAGCATCCCTTGCTTCTACACCTCTTTTTATGCAGGCTAGTACTCTATTTGCTCTTGCAGCAGCTGAGTGACTCTGCACACTGCTGTGAAGTCTATTGTCTATCAGTACTCCTAAATCTTTCTCTAAAGAGGATTTCCCAAGTTGTTTCCCATTTAGTGTATATGTAGCAAGTTTGTTTCTACAACCCAAATGCATAACCTTACATTTATCTACATTAAATGTCATCTGCCACTTTTCTGCCCATTCACTTAGTTTATCTAAATCCTTCTGTAGGGAAAAAACATCCAGCTCTGTATGTATTTCCTTACATAGCTTAGTATCATCAGCAAAGATTGAGATGCTACTTTCAATTCCCACTTCTAGATCATTAATAAACAAATTAAAAAGCATTGGTCCCAGGACTGAACCCTGCGGCACCCCACTTATAATCCTAGACCAATTTGAAAAAGTTCCATTTACAACAACTCTCTGCCATCTATCATTTAACCAGTTCTCAATCCATGTACAGATAACACCACCCAAACCGAAGCCTTTTAATTTATGCAGTAACCTGTTGTGAGGCACTGTGTCAAAGGCTTTTGCAAAATCCAAGTATACTACATCAACAGCAATTCCCCTGTCCAAATTACTACTCACTCTTTCATAAAATGCAAGTAAATTAGTCTGACATGATCTTTTCTTCATGAAACCATGCTGATTCCTACTAATGATATTGTTTGTCTTCACATAGTTCTGAATACTGTCAGTTAATAACCCTTCTAGTATCTTACCCACTATGGAAGTCAAGCTCACAGGTCTATAATGTCCTGGTTTGGATCTTGCTCCCTTTTTAAACAATGGAACTACATCAGCTTTCCTCCAATCACAGGGCACTATGCCTGATGAAAGTGAATCAATAAATATTAAGTATAATGGTTTTGCTATTACTGAACTAAGTTCCTTAAGTACCCTTGGGTGTATACCGTCCGGTCCAGGCGCTTTATTCACTATAACCCTTTCCAATCTCTTTTGGACCTTGTTCTCAGTAAGCCATGTAGATGTTGGAGGAAATTCCATGGTTTTGTCTGTTTGCCCACAGTGTGTCATTGCTGCTTCCTTTGTATAAACTGAAGAAAAGAACGTAATTAGGAAGTCAGCCATAGGTTTATCCTCACTAATCAATTCACCTGTTTCAGTCCTAAGAGGACCAATATCAACCTTAACTTTTTTGTTGTTAATATACTTGTAGAATTGTTTAGGGTTTTTCTTGCTCTCATTTGCAATGTTTCTCTCATTTTCTATTTTAGCTAGCTTAATTGCTTGTTTGCAGATTTTATTACATTCTTTATATTTTTTAAATGATGCATCTGACCCGTTTGACTTAAACACCTTAAAAGCCTGCTTTTTATTTCTCATTTCCCTGCTAACCACATTATTAATCCACATTGGTTTCACTTTACTTCTCTTGTGCTTATTCCCCAATGGTATATATTGACGTGTATATTTGCGCAAGAGCATTTTAAATACATTCCATGATTCTTGTGCATTTTTATCTTTGAAAATTACATCCCACTGGATATCCTTTAAAGCTTCTTTTAACTTTGTAAAATTAGCCTTTTTATATATATATATATATATATATATATATATATATATATATATATATATATATTTATATTTATTTATTTATTTTTTTTTTGTAAATATAAAGAGAAAATGTCTTTGAAAACTTTTTTTTGCAGGATAACATTATACCCTCATCTCTCCATGCTGATCAGATCAGGCTGGAGAGTGTTCAGATATTTAAAGGGTCCTGGAAACTACCTGCACCTTTCTTCGTCAAAAGGAGGACACATTCATTCTCTCATTTAAAGAATTAAAAAAAATCACCTTTATTTTTTAAGAACAAACGCAACAAAATAAATTAACATGAGTTATTTATAACCAATATTTATTCTTTAAAAAGTAAAACCTATCTAATGAAAAGGGGAAAGTTAACAAGTGAAATCAATAAGGGATCCAGGGGCCCAATATGACTTATTCCCTGAGCAAGGTAAGAAAAGAAGAAAAGATAGATAAGTGGTTCTTGGCCACCATGTCAGATTTTAACAATGCCCAATATTCCTTCTCCTAAGAGATATTTAAAAACTAAAGAGATAATATGGGGTCTGGAACCCTCATATTTATCTGAGGCAGTCCATAGAAAATGGCCTTCTTCTGCCCTTTATAAGGTAGAGAGTGTGTTACAATTAATATGGGATCCAGAGCCCACATACTGGTTTTTAATAAATCCTGTAATAGGTTCCCCCAAGTATAGTGTGTCACTGTGATCCAGCAATGGAGGAGTAACCATCTGTATAGATGAGTTGTTTGGGGTTTGTGTGAGGTGGCATTGGGTCTCTTTTTTGTTTTATATTGGTGGTTAACTTTTCCATTGCTTCAATCACTACAATCTAGCAACAGAAGGAGTTTAACACTGCTGGGGGAGATGTGAGAAGGGTGGTCAGGGACATGCAAGATCAGTTCCATGGGAAGCTGGTACACCCACTTTCCTTTGGCTTCTTGAGCATTTTTCATCTCTATGAAAGGATTCCAAAGGTGATTTCAATAAAAGAAATTTCAATTCAGCAATACCTTGGTCAGAATATGATAAAAACATTTACCAGCTTCAAATATCTGTTGAAGCTAAAAATCCAATATTTCAGATTGTAATGAAAGCCAGCCCTAAGTCATTATGGAGATTTTTGTCTCCTGATATGGAATTCTGAGAAAACCATAGATAATGAAGAAAATAGCACTATTTGTTGAGTTTACAAAAAAAAAAAAAAAGCTTGTCTAAAACTGTAGCAATTTTCTAATCTTCAGCATATTACTAGCCAAATCTCAGCATTAGGTTCTAGTGATTTGTTCTGTTCTGTTTCAGTTCAGTGAAGGGTCCCTCGGCAGCTACTCTTTCTGTTTCTGTTACAGTCTGTTTTGACCGCTGTTTCTTTAACACTCTTTGTCTGGGTTTATGCCGTTCCTTTGTCTTGCAGGATCCTCGCTTCTTGTCCAGTGCCTTTATTAAGTGCCAGTTTCCCAGTAGTGGAGCATTATCTTAGAGTTCTAGTGAGTGTTCGAGTTAGTCTCAGTCCTGCCCCTGTATTCCTCTTACCTTTCTTCTTGCTGTGATTCCTTGTTACTGACTTTGGCCTTGTTACCAACTACTCTTCAGTTTGCCATTCCTATGCCTCACTTCCAGCATTGCTTCTCCATTGTCAGCCCCGTCTCTCCTACTTAACCTTTCTTCAGCTTGTTGATTCTGAGTTTCCTCTGCTCTTCTGCTGTCGACCCTGCTTGACCGACCATCTGTATCACTTGCTCCTGCTTAGTCAGAGTCTGACTCCCTCAGTCTTCACCTGTTCCCCTATTGGTGTAGTCGGAGTTCGACTCACTCGATCATCTGTTGGTCCACTGTTCCAGTTAGTTGGAGTTCGACTCATTCAACCATCAGTTGGTCCACTTGCTCCAGTTAGTTTGAGTTTGGCTTTCAGACTTCAGTCAGTTTCTGTTCTTGTCTGTTAGTGTTTGACACATTTGACTGTCAGTGTCTGCTCAGCCTGAGATTTGACTCCTCAACTTCAGTCTCTCAACAGTTCAGCATAGTAGTGATTAGAACAGAATGAAGGTACCTTGTTTCTTTCACCATTTTTGCTTTGTTGCACCCCAGTAGGTAGTTACTATCCCTAGGCAGTTATCCTGGGTGTGGACAGGCTCCTCCGGTCAACACTAAACTGGTCTTGCAAACAACATCTTTACTCCAGCTTCAGCTTCAGAAAGACTGTTTTAGGGGTAGTATGCGCTAAACAGCAACACTCTCTAATCTCCACTCCCTAGCATCTTGCTTACTGGGGTGTCCTCATAGTTCCAGGGGGTAGTATGTTTCTGTTCTGTTTTCATTGATGTGTCTGTTGCATCCTACTTAGTTGGGTAGCTTTCCCTGCTAGCTCGGCTCTCTAAGCAGCACTCTCCAGCCTCACCCAATTTAATTATTATGCTATTGTTCCATACCAGAATTACAGTTTGTTTGTGAGAAATGTATAAATACAATCCAGTGCTGTAACAGGCACTGGATTAAATTCTCTGTCCCTGCACTTGCCTTATGTCAATTTAAAGGGCAACTCTCACCTTCAGTAAACCGCTTCTTAAATAAATCTTCCATGGTTATACATGTTGAATCCAGATTTTTTTTTTTTTTTAATGCAGTGCTTTCAGAGAGTGGGGCTTTTTAATTCTGTCCCATGATGTCAGTTCAGGAGAAGATGCTGTACAGGTCTGTATGGCAGCCTGTCAATCTTAGTCACTTTCCCTCCTCAGTTCTTCCCCTTTACCCCCTCCTCCTCTGATGGAGGAATACAGCATGCGAGTCAGAGTGCTCTCTTACAAGTCTCTGAAAATACTGCTTTCTTTTTTTTTTTGTTTTTTTGTTTTTTAAACAAAATCCAGATTCAACATGTATTACCAAGGAAGATTTATTTAAGAAGCGGTTTACTGGAGGTGAGCCTTCCCCTGTAATAAAGTACAAACTCAAACCTTACCGCTGCTCGCATAAAGTGGAGAAAAATTGAGCAGTGTATATATATTTCTGGATGGTCATTTCTGCTGTGCATTGATTAGTGTTTAGTGTAAACAATGTATTTACAAGGTTCTATTTTACTGAACATGCTATGGTGAAGATGTACAGGTATACATCCAAGGGTACTTAAGGAACTTAGTTCAATAATAGCAAGACCATTATACTTAATATATATTGATTCACTTTTATCAGGCCTAGTGCCCTGTGATTGGAGGAAAACTGATGTAGTTCCATTGTTTAAAAGGTGGGCAAGATCCAAACCAGGAAATTATAGATCTATGAGCTGGACTACCATAGTGGGTAAGATTCTAGAAGGTTTACTAACTGACAGTATTCGGAACTATGTGAAGGCAAACAATATCATTAGTTGGAGTCAGCATGGTTTTATGAAGACTAATTTACTTGCATTTTATGAAAGAGTAAGTGGTAATTTGGACAAGGGAATTGCTGTTGATGTAGTATACTTGGATTCTGCAAAAGCCTTTGATACAGTGCCTCACAACAGGTTACTGCATAAATTAAAAGGCTTCAGTTTGGATGGTGATATCTGTACATAGATTGAGAACTTGTTAAATGATAGATGGCATAGAGTTGTTGTAAATGGAACCTTTTCAGATTGGTCTAAAGTTATAAGTGGGGTGCCACAGGGTTCAGTCCTGGGCCTAATGCTTTTTAAATTGTTTATTAATGATCTAGAAGTGGGAATTGAAAGTAGTGTCTCAATGACACTAAGCTTTATAATAAAACACATACAGAGCTGGAAGTGTTTTCTCTGCAGAAGGATTTAGGTAAACTGATTGAATGGGCAGAAAAGTGGCAGATGACATTTAAAGTAGATAAATGTAAGATTATGCATATGGGCTGTAGAAATAGACATGCTACATATACTCTGAATGAGAAATAACTTAGGGAATCCTCTTTAGAGAACGATTTAGGAATACTGATAGACAATAGACTTCACAGCAGTCTGCACAGTCAATCAGCTGCTGCAAGAACAAATAGGGTACTAGCCTGCATAAAAAGAGGTGTAGATGCAATTGATGCAAATATTATCCTATCTCTGTATACATCCTTGGTTAGTCCTCATCTAGAATATGGAATACAATTTGGGGTGCCAGTTCTTGAAAAAGACATTGTTGAACTGGATAGGGTAGAGATGTGCAACAAAACTGATAAAGGGATTGTAGGATCTGAGTTATAAAGAGAGACTAGCCAAACTGGGTTTGTTTACAATAGAGAAGAAACACCTAAGGGGTGATAGGATAACCATTTACAAGTACATTCAAGGTCAATACAAACAACTATCTAATTAATTATTTGCGCAAAGAGCTGAGCTAAGAAGAAGTGGTCATCCATTAAGACTAGAGGAAAGGTGCTTTTGACTAAAATAAAGGCAGGGAATTTTACAACAATGGTGTTAAAGCTATGGGATTCTTTGCCTTGGGATATTGTACTTGCAGATAATGTAACTGCTTTCAAAAAAGCAATGGGTGCCTATCTAGCACAGAACAATATTGAAAATTATGACAGATGGCTTCAATGCAGATAAGATGTTGATCCAGTGAACTATCTGACTGCCATTTGGAGTCAGGAAGGTGTTTTTTTTTACCCACTAATTTGGAAATGGCTTCAGAGGGCTTTTTTATGCCTTCCTCTGGATCAGCTGGGGTGTTTTTGGCATGGACTGGACTTGACGGACACATGATTTTTTCAGCCTCATCAACTATGTTACTGTTTTACTATTGTAGAATTTTCTGATGTTACTATCCCTTTAACACTTTAATGTTTCACAATAACAGCAGCTCCAATTAATCTTCATAGTATTTGGGCTATGGAGAGTGCTATTTCAATACTGTCAGAGTTGTAGTTCAAGAGTAATTGAATGATAAAATATTCCCCTCCTGCCCCTTTTACTGATGTAACACTGCTCTCTTCAGAGCAGCAAGACTGTCTGGATGGATCTCAGAGAAGGACAATCTTCAGTGAGTATAAGGAAACACCTAAAAAACCTGTCAAGGGGGTAGGGTTTTCCTTATGCTTACAGTAAGAAGATTGTCCTTTGCTGTGAGCTGTCCAGTCAAGTGACCAGATTCCACATCTGAGGGGAGGCAGCTTACACTAAGTATAAGGGGAGGGAGGGAGACGCTTTATTATTCAGTTACTCTTGAACTACAACTCTGACAGTATTGAAATGCCACTCTCCTTGGCCCAAATACTATGAAGATTAATTGGAGCTGCTTTTATTGTGAAACATTACTATCCCTTTAATGACCAAGCAGTGTGTCCACCTTTGTGCACTACAGGGATCAAATACTGTAGTGCATGTCCGGAACAGCAGCCACTGACATATTCCTACATTCACCCCATTATCTTCAACAAGACATAAATGTCTTCAATTTCAAGTTTTATTTACTTTGATTATGTTGTTTGTTGCATGTATGAACTAAGGTTTGAAAATGTATGCTGCTTTGCCCAGTTTATTTGAGCACTACCATCTGTTGATGTGACTTAAGATCTTAATCATCTACAATCTTTGGGGCTCCAGTTCTGTATGGCTCTATGATTTTCATTGTTCTCTCATTGTTTACACCAAATGTATATTCAATGAGCTTCATTACAACTCTCTCTCTATACATTATCATGAATACATTATAAGATGTACTAGCTCTAGCAACATAAGTAGTTTGGTTACTCATTTTCAGTTAAAGCACTCAAAAGAAAGTTATATAAAAATATTTCGAATTCAATGTTCGACTCTAGGATGAGAGGCTATCACACTGAGAGCACAGTTTCAAATATACACCCTTAAAATTATAATTGGGTAAATTGCTGTTATATTTTAAATGTGAGAAATCAAAATTGGGCACACTTGTCACCCAATGGGTGTACTGGGTTGGGGTGGTTTGGGTATATTTACTTCAGAGATTACTAAGTTCTATTTCTTGTTTCAATTACAATTATGTCTGTGGTATATACCTTCATGATAATTACATTCTGAATAAAGATACTCCAACCTTTTGCAAACTCTGTGAGAAAGAAAGAAATGTAAAAAGGGTAAAATATATGTGTTTGTTTTTTTGCAGGGCCGGCAAATTCCTTCATGACTCAAGACATGCAGTTTAACCCTACAGTTGTTCCATGGCAGCAAGATATCAAAATTCAAAGGCCAAAAGTTGTGCGTGAAGTATTAGAGACAGAAAACCAAGCAGCATTTGAGCTCAATGCCAAGATACCACGTTACATCCATTTCATCAGTAACACAACCAACAAGTGGGGCCACCCTCGTTCCTATAGGATCCAGATGGTCAGTTTTGCTGGAGAGTATTTACCAGAGCAGAGTCCTGTTGAGAAAGCAATGGGATGGGCCAGGTAAGAAACAAAAACTATGGGTCTTATCCTTTATTATCAGAAAATAAGCAGTTTGAGCATCTTTGATTGACAACTAGAGATGGGCGAAAAGTCCTGTTTTTTTTCCCATGGGAAATTTTGTGAAAATACATTATTTTCTGCTTTTCCTGTGTGAAAATTCCTGCAAAAGTATTTCCGGCGAATTTCTGCCCTATCATGGGTTTCAGGGGGGAATTTCAAGCAATATAGAATTATTTTTAATATGTTTTTGTTATTTATAATAAGAGATTTACTCATTGGTTAGCAGAAAGACAAAGGGGATGGGGGGGAATTGGACACTCATCTTCACTGGGGGGAGGGGGTGTAGGCCACATCTAAACTGGGATGTTCACAGTAATGCCAAGACTGAAGGAGAGACACCAATTGTTAGCAGCAGTGCCATTGCTACTGCCACCACCACCAGCAGCTCTGCAGTGTAGCTCCAGACACCTGCACCAACAATGGTTTTGAAACTGCGTGCACCTTCCTTGTCACCGACCAACTTAGATAGTGATGATGATTTCTCAGAGTCTTCAGTGCAGTCTGAAGCTTTCTTCACCAGGCAAGTGGCACAGAGAGGGAATACAATGGGGTGATGATGAAAAAGACAGATTATAATTGTAGTTGGGTGTAGTAGGTGAGAGAGCAGCAGGAGGCTATAGTAGAGGATCTGTGAGTGAGCAGGAAGAAGAGGTGCAGGTTCTGTGAGGGGTCAGGTTCTGGCTATGAGCGGGCAAGAAGAGAGGCAGGATCACATGAGTGGTCAGGAGGAAGAGGGGCAGATTCTAGATGTGAGTGGGCAGAAAGAGGAGCAGGTTCCTGAGATTGGACAGACAGAGGAGCAGGTTCCTGCAAGTGGGCCTGAAGGTGTGGCGGCAGGACTGTTGAGACAAAAGTTGAGACATAGAATCAGAGAGGCAGAGCCCAATATTCATTAGGTGTTGGGTCAAACTCGGGCTTTGAAGCACATTTCAGGCACAACATCCTCTCCTCTTGCATTAAAGTCCTGGGTGTGGGAATATTTCTCCATGGGTCTGAATTAGTGCAGGAAATTGCAAATGCCTTATGAACCCTGTGTTCAAAGAGTTTATCAACCCTTTTGTATTTGAAATGTAATCATATCTGAGTCATTGTATTTGTTAGACCATTTGCCATTGACCTTCTGTCTACTATACTGTGACTGAATTATGTCCCTATTGTATCTGCTTGGTCCATATATTTCAATGTAAGGCTTGAGTATAAATATGTGTGGCTTGTTCCAATAAAGTGAGTTTTTGTCTTAACCTACACTAGTGTTGTCTGGTGAGGTAAAGCTTGATGTATGCAGAGTATGTGCTGGTTACCCTGACGCTAGTTTTGAGGTATATTGTGGTATGCTGTTGGATGTCCATCTGGCTCGTAGCAGAAGAAATGACAATTGACAGCTGGGTGTCCGCTGCTACCGTCACATCTGGTGGCAAGCGGTGGGATTAGGCTTCTTCCAAGGAACTGAAACTGGGACCAGCATCCAGGGGGAGATATAGCCGCTGGCTTGACCCCGGTCTCAGCAATGCAGCGAGCAATGGATGGAGCAACAGCGAAACTGAGACCATCATCCAGGGGGAGATATAGCTGCTGGCTTGACCCCGGTCTCAGCAACTGAAACTGAGATCAGAATCCAGGGGGAAGATATAGCCGCTGGCTTGACCCCGGTCTTAGCAACAGTTCATGGGAGCAGTGGAAGCAACGGCTGACTCACCATGCCGAGGTGAGCTAAGTCTGCTTTAGCGGCCAAGAAAGCAGCGACCCAGACCCAGAGGAAGGGAGACCGAAGTGGCAGCTCTCCACCGGCTGGCTCCAACATGTTAGAGGCTGAGATAGAGGCTACGCTTTGCCAAGCCCTATACAGCTACGAACAATGACGGGCCATGCTAGACACAGAGGGATACTCCTTCTCCTCCAAGGGCTTCATCCCTTATGTGGAGAGGCACGAGAGGGAGAGAGAGCAGTGGAGCCCCTGCATCCTCAGCCTGAGTCCGGACCACCAGGCAAGCGAGGTACTGGCATCCTGGATTGGAGATATTATTTTCCTGGATCTCCAGTACGGGTCTTTCCACAATGTGACGGTATTTGAATGGTTTGGGTTCCCCAAAACTCCTCTCCCATGCTGCGGCTTTGCCTACAAGGGTCCCAGCTTACTGTGGTATGCCAGGGCGGAGGAGCCGGACTTTGGGAGTCTCAGCGAAAGATGGTTCTTGGAGATCCGTTACAAGCAGGCCACGTAGCTTCGAGTGTCAGAGATACCAGAGGTATGGGGAGAGCTGGAGGATATCGTAACCCAAGAGTGGGGACTTGAGATTGAGTGTCGGGACCTCCAGGAAGGGGTTATTTACACCTCTCCCCAACAGCAAATTTGTATGAATGTTGAAGGTGCCGTGGATGAGACTGCGGTTGCCACGAGCACCTTACCAGTGGAAGAGTGGCCTCTTCCTGAGGCTTATTCCAGCGACCTGTTACGGTCTAGTCAACGGGTAGCAGGTGAAGCTACGGCCACCGCTAACCCGTTTGTTATGGATGTCCCCACAGCATTGAGGGGCTGTGTTTCGGGAGTGGATGCGGTGGGCATCACTCCCCAGGGGCTGTTTGTGTTACAGGGACAGGAGGTAGCGACCTCTCTCCCCAGCAGTAGATGGCTTGTGTAACTGGGGGTGGTGTGGATGAGATTGTGGTCGCCACAAACACCCTACCAGTGGAAGAGTGGACCCTTCCTGAGGCTGACCCCAGCGACCTGTTATGGTCTGGTCAGTGGGTAGCAGGTGAGACTACAGCAGCCACTACCCCTTCAATTAAGACTGTTTCAGCTAGACTTGTGCACGGGCAAAATTTTCGGTAAAATTCGAATTCGGACGAATTTTTTTTTTTCTAATTCGGATGATCTTAATTTCGGACCGGGCCTATTCGATTCGGACGAAATTCTGATCCATTCCGAATTATTCGGCCGAATTTAACATGGGTTAAATTATAGCAGTGCGCCTCCGTGCACGCTGCTATCATTATTTGCAGACAGGGTGTGCATTTACAAAAAGATCCATCCCAAAAACGGACATTGTCGTACATTGAAAGTCTGTGCATATCACCTCTACTCTAGCATGGGATGCCAGTCACAATGCAAACGTCGAACATCGAAAACCCATGCCTGTCATTCAATTTAGCATGTTCGAACATCGAAACCCCATGCCTGTCCTTCAATCTAGCATATGTTTGAACATCGAAACCTCATGCCTGTCATTCAATTTAGCATATGTTCGACATCGAAAACCCATGCCTGTCACATCCTACTCAACATAAGTGGTCAACTTGAACATGGACAAACTACATGTCACATTCTATGTTAGTACATGGGTAAAGATTAAGGTTTCATTTTCTGGTACCAGCCTCCTACCCTACTGTCCCTCTTTAGTACCCAAATTCCTCTCTCTCGTTTTCCTATCCTGATTTCCCCTCATATCAGATAACTCTATGTGTATATACATTGTAGAGTTTCATACTACATCAAGAATAAACATCAATGATTGTAATGTGATAGATGTAATGTGTTAACCCTTTGAGTGCCAGAGTGGTACGCAATGCATTGCAAAGCAATGCGTTGCATACCACTCTGGCATTCAAAGGGTTAAAAAGAAAAATTGAGACATTCTGTTGTGAACAAACTGCAACACAGGAGAGAAATAAAAAAAATGCTTGACATCTATACTGAAGAGGGGTCCACAGCATTGTCTCAGTATAGCAATATCACCGTTTTCCGTGAGTGTGCAATACAGGGCTCTACGATAATTGCTGGGCATTTCCCAATGTCATAATCAGGGGATGATGGGAGTTGTATTAGGAAACACATAAGTGATGCACATTCATCTCCCACCTAGAAATTATTTACACACGAGGCAACTCCCCCAAGTAATACCTAGCCCCTATCCAAGTGAAAGGACTTCCAGAAAGGCTTCAGATCTCTTAGTGACTCACCTGTTATTGCCAGTCAGCGGGACCCGGAGAGTAGGAGGGGGTGATGCTATGGCTGCACGGCACGGTGCTCTTAGTTGGTCACTTGTCGCAATGTTGAAGCCAGCACCTTCTGGGTGGAGACACCTCACAGCAATCCTGTTCAGGACACATCATGACATGCACTGTTGTGCACTCATACTAGGGATCCCAAATGTTTAGACTCATTTCGTACAGGGGGCACCCTTCTGTATTTGTAAAACCTCTCTAGCAAATCTGGGACGGTAGACCTATTTACTCAAGTCTTGACTTTAGGTGGGCGATAAACAATATAAAATAGGCATAATGTTTCACTATCACATAATTCACATCACTGAAGCAGCCAGCAGGCATCGCCACTAAGTGAGCATAGGGCTGCCCGGCTGCTGACAGTCACACTGATGGGATGGGACACCCTGCAACACAGAAATGGCGGAAGAGCACAAAATAAACATGCTATGGGACGGTAAATTGCCGCCCCTGTCAAAGTGCCGCCTGGGTCCATGGACCCACTGGGACCCATGTAAGGGCTGGCCCTGTATTCGAACAAATACCTAATATTTTTTTATATTTTGCACAGGAACAAATATTACTTGCTCTTGCAGTGGCAATAACTGGAACTAATGCTGGCTGCCTACCTATGCCTAGCCTAATGCTACCTGCCTGCCTACACAACAACTGTACACTCTCTAATCTCTTCTCTCTCTGAGCTCCAACAACCCAATGAGGAAATACAGGCTGTCTGTCTGTGTGACTGTGTCATTAGTCCAACCACCATCATGAAACGAAGAAGGCTATTCAAATACAGACAAAAGAGGGAAGTAGTGCATGAAACGGAGAATGGAATTGGACTAGAGACATGGAGGGAAAATTATGGAGGGAAAGTAATTGAGCGCGCACAGGAAGTACAAAAAAGTCCTGGTCAAAAGTAGTCAAAACTTTTGGAAATGTGTCGATTGCCGAAACTTCCGAAAGTTTCGACGAATTTCGGACCTGGGCTGTTCGGAGTCGGATCATTTTTTCCGAATGACCGTTGAGTTTCGGATTGGCCGAATGTCTCCGAATGACCCCATTTTCGACGAAATCCGAATGTCTCCGAATGAATTTGCACATGTCTAGTTTCAGCGGTAAGGAGCTGGGTTCTAGGAGGGGATGCAGTTGACATCACTCCTCAGCGGCTGTCGGAAGTACAGGGAGCGGAGGTAGTCGACCTCTCTCCCCAGCGGCAGATTTGTATGGGCACTGAGGGCGCCGTGAATGAGACTGCGGTCGCCACGGACACCCTGCAAGCAGAAGAGTGAGCTCTTCCTACGGCTGACCCCAGCAACCTGTTACTGTCTGGTCAGACGGTAGCAGGTGAAGCTACGACCACCGCTACCCCCTTTCATTGAGGCTGACTCCAATGACCTGTTAGAGTCGGGTCAGCACATAGCAGGTGAAGCTATGGATGCCGCTACCCCTTCCTTTGAGGATGTTCCAACAGCCAAGTGCGGTGCTACAGGGTTTGGTGCAGTCATCCCCTCACAGCAACAACCATGCCTGGTCCCGGGAGCAGATGTGGCTTTCCTCACTCCCCAGTGGGAGATTTGTATTCTCAGAGGTGAGGTAGTCCACCTCCCTCTGCAGTGGCAGTGTGAGGACCCGGGGGTGGGAGCTGTTGTACCCCCCCTCCAGCTAGATGTTGTGTCTCCAGGAGTGGAGGCAGTCTGCATCACTCCCCAGCAGCTGTTTGAGCTACCAGGAAAGAAGGTAATCAATCTCTCTTCCCAGCGGCAGGTTAAAGCACCCAAGGTGCCACCAGGAGACGGATACCCAGCGGATGAGCTGGCAACAGGGCAAAGCGCCGCTAGACTCTGTCCATCTGAGTAATTGCCCTAGGAAGCGGGTGCTGGCCGCACCACTCCCCTACAGCAGAGCGAGATCCAGGAGGAGATGGAGTGTTGTGTCTATCACACCAGTATCCAGAGCAACTCTACCACCCACTCTCATCATACTCAGCCAGCAGCGGAGATCCCGGTCCTGTGCTGACTGTGAGGGCATTGTTGTTTGGGCGGGGGGTTTTACTGGGTCAGAGACTCCTGTGTACCAGAGCCTGGGCTGGACAGCCTCCCCAGCTCAAGGAGTCTTATGTCTAAGTCACCCTGTACCTGGAGGTGCAGGGTGCAAAGCTGGCCAGACCCCAGGACTGTAGGGACTGGCTGGGGACAAGTACTGTGCGGACATTGCACTAGCAGACTATGTGTCCACTCCAGACAGCAGCGAACTGACCAGTGTGGATAATGCTGTGGCTGTCAGAGGTGGACAAAGGGGAAAAATGTCACAGGAACCAATGGGCCCCTGGCTCCTGGAGGGGTCTGAGGGCCAGCCTCCTGCCCACAGACTATGGACCTAGCTATCACGGTGCCCGTGATTGGCTGCAGTTACTTGTCTGTCACCAGTAGGGGGCTTCTATTGGCTGTCTGCAGATAGCCCGCCTCTTATTGACTATTTAAACCTGGATTGGGCACCCTTTGAGTGCCCTTTCGTGTTGTTTCTGACCTTCTTGCTATCACTATGCTAGTGATAGCTGGGCCTCTGTTCCAGTGTTCCTGAGTTCCTGATCTCATGTGTTCCTGAGTTCCTGATCTCTACTGTTCCAGTGTTTCCTGCATGCTGAAGTACTTCCAGTCCTGGTTCCGGCCTAGTCTCTGGTGTTGCAGTTCCTGCTGATCTTCTCTGCTGTTTTCTGACCTGACTGATCGTTGCTGGTTCCTGTCATCTCATCACCTGTCTTCAGTATCCTGGCGACCTTCTGCCTGGTCGCGTTGGTGACATTGCTACAATTCCGTGTTGGTCCCAGCGTGCGGACGCTGGTTTGCTCCCAAGCCTTGCGGCTATACAAACTCGCTTGTTACACCAGTGTGCGGTCACTGGTTTGCTCCAAAGCCTATCAGCTATACAAATCTGTGTTGGTCCCAGCGTGCGGACGCTGGTTTGCTCCTAAGCCTTGCGGCTATACAAACTCGCTTGTTACACCAGTGTGCGGTCACTGGTTTGCTCCAAAGCCTATCAGCTATACAAATCTGTGTTGGTCCCAGCGTGCGGACGCTGGTTTGCTCCTAAGCCTTGCGGCTATAGAAACTCACTTGTTACACCAGTGTGCGGTCACTGGTTTGCTCCAAAGCCTTTCAGCTATACAAATCTGTGTTGGTCCCAGAGTGCGGACGCTGGTTTGCTCCTAGCCTTGCGGCTATACAAACTCACTTGTTACACCAGTGTGCGGTCACTGGTTTGCTCCAAAGCCTTTCAGCTATACAAATCTGTGTTGGTCCCAGCGTGCGGACGCTGGTTTGCTCGCTAAGCCTAACGGCTATACTATTCAGTGTTGTTTCCAGCGTGCGGACGCTGGTTTGCTCCAAAGCCTTGCTGCTTAACGATTCTGCTAATTTGCCAGTTCCATCTGACTGCTGCTATTATCTCTGGGCTGCCCTGCCCGGTATTGGTAAGGCCGGTAGAACCTTTTGCCACATTCCATCTGAGGTTGCCTTACCCGGTATTGGCAGGGCCGGTAGAGCCTACATTGTGTATCTATTGAGGCTGCCTTGCCCGGTAATTTGGTAAGGCCGGTAAACCGTTATGCTATTCCATCTGCAGGTTGCCTTACCCGGTATTGGCAAGGCCGGTAGAGCCTAAAGACTGTCCTGTCCGGTATTTTGACAGGACCGGTAGAGTCTGCCTTCTGTCTGTGCTATATTCTGTATATATATATTATGTATGTTATTGCCATCCTAAGTTATCATTTATTATTTCAATAAAATTGATTTTTTTTACCTAAAACTTGTGTCTGAGAGTCATAATAAACCGTGACAGTACGAAAGGGCCATGACCTCAGACAGCAAGGGTGAAGGTAACGCACAGAATATCCATTGGAGGATGGATGTGCTCGAGCAACGTTTGGATCAGTTGGCAGTTGCAATTCAAACGATCCTTGAACGCACGGTACCTGCTGCCCAATCTAGCTCTAGCCCGGTGGTCTCGCCAAGTCAGACACCGGAAAGTGATACCAGACCCCTAGGGGGTACTGTTAAAGGGTTAACGGCTTCTGCACCCTTGCCGCTAAGATATGATGGTGACCCTAGTCTCTGCAGAGGGTTCATCAATCAACTCGAAATCTTTATGGAATTGACGGCACACGCATTTCCCAATGATCGTAGTAAAGTGGGGTTCACGATATCACTGCTCACTGGCAGAGCATTGGCTTGGGCTAACCCCTTGTGGGAGAATGCTAAACCTTGTACTAAGAACTTTAGTGAATTTGTGCGTTCCTTTCGAAGAGTGTTTGAGCCTCCTGGTAGAACCACCTCTGCTGCCAAACGCCTTATGGAGATACAACAGGGCAGGCGTACAGTGGGCGACTATGCCATCGAATTCCGCACATTGGCAGCAGAGGTAGGTTGGAATAACGAGGCATTATTGGCAGCCTTCTCTCAAGGCCTGAATGACCACATTAAAGACGAAATCGCTGCTAAAGATCTACCTATTGATCTAGATGATTACATTGAGTATGTTATGATAATTGACTCCAGAATACGTGAGAGATCAATTGCCAGAGATCGTAAGTTACGGTCAAAAAATAATGAGCCTAGTAGCATGTTTTGCCCACCCATCCCTCCCTTGGCATTGAAGTCTAGTGAACCAGTACGGGAAACAAGTGAACCTATGGAAATAGGCTTCACTAGACTATCCAAGGCAGAGAGACTATATCGCAAACAACAAGGGTTATGTTTATACTGCGGTAAAAAAGGGCACTTGCTAAATTCCTGTCCGGTACGTCCGGGAAACGCACACACCTAGGGTATCTTGGGGGACAGGCCCTAGGTGGTGTACAATCGTCCCCAGTGTCGGGCATAATGAAACCCACCATACAGGTGGTATTGTCTTGGGCACAACGCTCTGTGGAGGTTTTGGCCTTGGTTGACTCCGGTGCAGCAGGGTATTTTATGGATGATACCTTTGCTGAATTGCACGGAGTTCCACGCATTGAAAGAGAAAACCCCTTGACTATTGAAGCGATTGATGGTAGACCCTTAGAACCGCCTCAGGTTATATTTGAAACTATGCCATTGTCTATGACTATTGGGGCACTTCACAGAGAAGAGCAGCAGTTTCAACTGATTAATTCCCCGCACCATGCGGTGATATTGGGATTTCCATGGTTACAGTTACATAACCCACAATTCGATTGGAAAAAGTGTGAAATTGCTGCTTGGTCCCAGTTTTGTATGGACAAGTGCGTCATCCAGCCTATTAAGGTCATGTGCACCTCCTCTGCTATGCCGGATGTGTACCAACAGTTTGGCGATGTTTTTAGCAAAGGAGAGGCTAGTTTGCTACCCCAGCATAGACCTTATGATTGTTGCATTGAATTGCAGCCTGGTGCAGTACCTCCGAAAGGACGCACTTATCCATTATCTTGTGATGAAAATAAGGCTATGGAGGATTACATTTCTGATGCCCTTGCTAGAGGGATCATACGTAAATCTACCTCTCCAGCTGGGGCTGGGTTCTTTTTTGTAAAAAAGAAAAATGGCGAATTAAGACCATGCATTGACTACCGGGGCTTGAATAAACTAATGGCAAAAAACGCATACCCAATACCACTCATCACCGAGCTTTTTGACAGGCTTAAGGGCGCTTCGATATTTACCAAGTTGGACCTACGGGCCGCTTACAATCTGGTTCGCATTCGAGCAGGTGATGAGTGGAAAACTGCCTTTAATACTCGAGCTGGGCACTACGAGTATCTAGTAATGCCTTTTGGGCTGTGTAATGCACCCGCAGTTTTCCAGGAACTGATAAATGATGTTCTGAGAGATATGTTACAGACATGTGTTGTGGTGTACCTCGACGATATACTGATTTACTCCCAAAACATGGCACAGCACATCAAAGATGTATCCGCAGTATTGCTACGACTCCGTGAGAACAAATTATTTTGTAAAATGGAAAAATGTGAGTTTCATAGAACCAGTGTGCCATTCTTGGGGTTCATAATTGGCAATGATGGCATTGCCATGGACAAAGAAAAGTTGTCAGCTGTCCTACAATGGCCAAAACCCAAGGGTCTTAAAGCCATACAGCGTTTCCTGGGTTTCGCTAATTATTATAGGAGGTTTATTAAGAACTTTTCTTCCATTGTCAAACCTCTGTCCGATCTTACGCACAAGGGTGCTAATCCTTCTTGTTGGCCGGTATCTGCTGAGAAAGCCTTTGAGAATTTGAAGCTGGCATTTGCTGCGGCTCCTGTGTTATCCCACCCCAATCCTTTACTTCCATTTACGTTAGAGGTTGATGCCTCAGATATTGGGGTCGGGGCAGTACTTTCGCAGCGACACGAGAAAGGTGGAACTCTCAGACCTTGTGGGTTTTTCTCTAAAAAGTTGACTGTCACTCAAAGCCACTATGAGATAGGTGACAGAGAATTATTGGCCATTATCCTTGCTCTTAAGGAATGGCGTCATTTGCTTGAAGGTACTAAGAATCCTGTCTTAATCCTAACAGATCATAAGAATCTGACCTATCTCTCGGAGGCCAAGAGATTGTCCTCTCGTCAGGCCAGGTGGGCACTGTTCCTGTCTCGATTTAATTTCATTGTATCGTATTTACCAGGGTCAAAAAATATCAGGGCTGATGCACTGTCAAGACAATTTGAGGCCGACAGTGACAGAGTGGAAGCACCAGCTCCTATCATCCAACCTGATAGAATACTGGCTACTATACGCACGAGTATCACTTCTCCTCTAGGGGAGGAGATCCTGGCCTCTCAGGGGTCCGCTCCCCATGAAACCCCAGTGGGCAAATGTTTTGTCGCTGAATCATTTCGTACTAGGCTGCTCGAAACCTACCATTCCTCTAAGGCTGCGGGACATATTGGTAGAGACCAATTGTTATGGTCCCTTTCTCAGTTATTTTGGTGGCCTTCCATGAGAAACGATTGTGCCGAATTTACGAATGCCTGTGCCACCTGCGCCCGCGCTAAGACCCCGAGACATCTCCCTGTGGGCTTGCTTCAACCGGTGCCTAATGGCGAACGCCCCTGGTCTCATGTTTCCATTGATTTTATGGGAGAGTTGCCTATGTCGAAGGGGTACTCCTTTATATTCATGGTGGTGGACAGGTTTTCTAAAATGGCTCATTTCGTGCCCCTCCGTGGTCTTCCTTCAGCGAAGGAATTGGCAATGGTGTTCGCCAGAGAAGTATTCCGGTTGCATGGAGTGCCTAGGGTACTGGTGTCTGACAGGGGGAGCCAGTTTGTGTCTAGATTTTGGAGGGCATTTTGCCAACAGATGGGCATACAGCTGTCCTTCTCCTCTGCCTACCATCCCCAGACCAATGGAGCCGCTGAACGAGCTAATCAGGGCTTGGAACAATTTCTCCGTTGTTTCGTTACTGACCATCATGATAATTGGTCCGACTTGTTGCCTTGGGCAGAGTTCGCCAGGAACTGTGCGGTCAATTCTTCATCTGGGAGCTCTCCGTTTCTGATTAATTATGGGTTCCAGCCCTGTTTGCTTCCAGACTCATTTCAGACGCAACAGATTCCAGCTCTGGATGAGCATATCGAGCAACTCCGTTCCACATGGGCACAAGTTCAGAGGGCACTTGGTCAGTCATTTCAGCGTCATCAGCGCCATGCTAATCGCAGAAGGCTTCCAGCGGTTTCCTTTCAGGTTGGGGATAGAGTATGGCTTTCCTCCAGAAATCTCAAGCTGCAGGTTCCGTCTAATAAGTTGGCTCCTCGGTTTATTGGTCCATACAGAGTTATTCGCAAAATTAACCCTGTCTCCTATGCACTAGACCTACCTGCATCCATGCGTATCCATAATGTGTTCCATGTGTCCCTTCTTAAGCCTCTGGTTTGCAATCGCTATACTACCACACCTGTGGTGCCAGGACCTGTTGAGGTCGAGGGCCAGGAGGAGTACGAGGTTCAGAGCATTATTGATTCCCGTAGGCTTAGAGGAAGGGTACAGTACCTGGTACATTGGAAAGGGTATGGTCCTGAGGATCGATCATGGGTGGATAGTACGGACCTTCATGCACCTAGGTTAACTAGGGCCTTTCATGCCAATTACCCGCAGAAACCTAAACCCTATTCTAGGAGAGGGGGTCTTTGAAAGGGGGGTACTATCACGGTGCCCGTGATTGGCTGCAGTTACTTGTCTGTCACCAGTAGGGGGCTTCTATTGGCTGTCTGCAGATAGCCCGCCTCTTATTGACTATTTAAACCTGGATTGGGCACCCTTTGAGTGCCCTTTCGTGTTGTTTCTGACCTTCTTGCTATCACTATGCTAGTGATAGCTGGGCCTCTGTTCCAGTGTTCCTGAGTTCCTGATCTCATGTGTTCCTGAGTTCCTGATCTCTACTGTTCCAGTGTTTCCTGCATGCTGAAGTACTTCCAGTCCTGGTTCCGGCCTAGTCTCTGGTGTTGCAGTTCCTGCTGATCTTCTCTGCTGTTTTCTGACCTGACTGATCGTTGCTGGTTCCTGTCATCTCATCACCTGTCTTCAGTATCCTGGCGACCTTCTGCCTGGTCGCGTTGGTGACATTGCTACAATTCCGTGTTGGTCCCAGCGTGCGGACGCTGGTTTGCTCCCAAGCCTTGCGGCTATACAAACTCGCTTGTTACACCAGTGTGCGGTCACTGGTTTGCTCCAAAGCCTATCAGCTATACAAATCTGTGTTGGTCCCAGCGTGCGGACGCTGGTTTGCTCCTAAGCCTTGCGGCTATACAAACTCGCTTGTTACACCAGTGTGCGGTCACTGGTTTGCTCCAAAGCCTATCAGCTATACAAATCTGTGTTGGTCCCAGCGTGCGGACGCTGGTTTGCTCCTAAGCCTTGCGGCTATAGAAACTCACTTGTTACACCAGTGTGCGGTCACTGGTTTGCTCCAAAGCCTTTCAGCTATACAAATCTGTGTTGGTCCCAGCGTGCGGACGCTGGTTTGCTCCTAGCCTTGCGGCTATACAAACTCACTTGTTACACCAGTGTGCGGTCACTGGTTTGCTCCAAAGCCTTTCAGCTATACAAATCTGTGTTGGTCCCAGCGTGCGGACGCTGGTTTGCTCGCTAAGCCTAACGGCTATACTATTCAGTGTTGTTTCCAGCGTGCGGACGCTGGTTTGCTCCAAAGCCTTGCTGCTTAACGATTCTGCTAATTTGCCAGTTCCATCTGACTGCTGCTATTATCTCTGGGCTGCCCTGCCCGGTATTGGTAAGGCCGGTAGAACCTTTTGCCACATTCCATCTGAGGTTGCCTTACCCGGTATTGGCAGGGCCGGTAGAGCCTACATTGTGTATCTATTGAGGCTGCCTTGCCCGGTAATTTGGTAAGGCCGGTAAACCGTTATGCTATTCCATCTGCAGGTTGCCTTACCCGGTATTGGCAAGGCCGGTAGAGCCTAAAGACTGTCCTGTCCGGTATTTTGACAGGACCGGTAGAGTCTGCCTTCTGTCTGTGCTATATTCTGTATATATATATTATGTATGTTATTGCCATCCTAAGTTATCATTTATTATTTCAATAAAATTGATTTTTTTTACCTAAAACTTGTGTCTGAGAGTCATAATAAACCGTGACACTAGCCCTGGAACAGGGTATGGCCTCTCCATGAGACTTTTAAACAAGGAACTGTTATCCCAAGAACCCCAAAGACTGTGGACATTTCTGGGCCCAAAGAGACTGACAACCATGGACTGCTGGCTTACTTCCAAGGCAATGGACAGTAAGGGTTAATTATTTGAGTTTACCTAAAGTTACTTTCAATGTGTATTGTAGCCACTCAAGCCAGTGTATTGTGAACTGTACTGAGACCCCCTGCCATGTGTTAATTCATTCAAGCCCTCAAGTCTTTGTGTCCACTGTCTGAGTTCATCAACCCTTTTGTATTTGAAATGTAATCATGTCTGAGTCATTGTATTTGTTAGACCATTTGCCGTTGACCTTTTGTCTACTGTACTGTGATTGAATTATGTCCCTATTATATCTGCTTTGACCATATATTTCAATGTAAGGTTTGAGTATAAATATGTGTGGTTTGTTCCAATAAAGGCAGTTCTTGTCTTACCTACTCTGGAGTTGTCTGGTGGGGTAAGCAAGCTGTATGCAGAGTGTGTGCTATTGGTACCCTGACATTAGTTTTGCCTAGTTTGTGATATATTGCGGTATGCTGTTGGATGTCCATCCGGTTTGTAGTGGAAGAAGTGACCATTGACGGGGACACCAAGGCTGGGTGTCTGCTGCTACCCTCACAGGGGACAATAGGGATCCCACCTTGGCACATCTGCATTACAACATAGACAAGCTGATGTGTTCGCAAAAAAAAAACAACAACTCCTGCTCCTATACCACTGATTCTCCTGCTACTGACCCTGCTAATAATACTTCTACCCTTTTCCAAAAAAGGTGAACACAAGAAATCCTCCTCTAAGTAGACCAAATTGGCTGCAGCAATCCCCCTTCAGCCTTTGCAACCACCACCACACCAATGGCTTCTCCCCTCTCAACTTAACACTAGAGGAAAGGTGATTTTGACTAAAACAATGGCAGGGGTTTGTTACAGTAAGGGCAGTAAAGCTATGGCATTATTTGCCTCAGGATGCTGTGCTTGTAGATACTGCAACTGATTTCATAAAAGTAATATAACCACCTCTAGTACAGAACAATATTGAGAATTATGTCAGATGGCTTCAATGCAGATAGGTTGTTGATCCAGGAAACTATATGACTACCATTTGGAGTCAGGAAGGAATTCTTTTTACCCACTTGGGGCTTTATTGGAAATGGCTTTGATGTCTTTTTTCCTTCCTTTGTATCAACAAGGGTGATTTTGCATAGGCTGGACTTGATGTGTACATGTCTTTTGTCAGCCTCATCAATTACATTACTATGTTAAATTTCACACCAGTCTAAAGTGTTCCCATTCAAATAGCAGCAATTATGTGCAGGCATCAATTAAATATGGAAATTTGTGTCGACATATTGCATGCTGCGTTGCACAATGACTACACACAGCAATGTTGTGGAAACAAACAGTATGCAAAGTACAATAGAATAATTAAGAATCATGCATCCTGTAAAATATGAGCATGGTTAGTGGTGGGTAAATTATTATTATTTTTTTATGGTTCTTTTTCTTTCTTTTTAATAATTTATGTGCATATGGCAGCTACCGAGCTGAGTCATATATCCCATATTTCCCACCTCCAAATAAAGTTCCTTGGCTTACCATTGTATAACTTTTTTATATAAACAGAACATATTTCTAACCCCAATATTAGTAGGGCAATTGTTTTAGCTACTGTGAATCACAAGAAAACACAGTATATAAATCACACTGACAACTACTTTATGTATAAAACAACAAAACACTCCTCTTTCTTGTTCCTGCATATTCCTATCTAGAAGAGAAATATAAAAAAACGGGTACATATAAAATGTTTGAAGTGTCTGCCAATCATATAGGGCATGACATAATATAAGCAATTAAATTGCTGAATGTAGAACAAGACACCAGTAATAGAAATAAAAAAATATATATATGAAGAGACAAACGAAAAAAAAAAAAAAACACAACAATGTTTACAGATGGCACATATATTATCACTCCCTAATCTGCAAGAAATGCATATATAGACTACATTGTTAAGTGACTATCAACTGCAATCAGAAGAAAAATACTAATGGATTATAATAATAAATATAAAACATAGTAACACGGAAACATAGTTGATGAGGCTGTAAAAAGACATGCGTCCAACAGGTTTAGACCATGCCATATCACCCTTGTTGAACCAGTGAAAGGAGAAAAAAACTTTAAAGCCATTTCCAAATAAGCCCCAAGTGGGCCAAAAATGCGTTCCCTTACTCCAGATGACAGCTGGGTATTTCCCTGTGCATTGAAACCAGCTGTCATAATAATTCTCTCTTGAAAGGTATCCAATACATTTTTAAAGCAAGTACTATAACTGCAAGCACATATGTGAGTATGATAAACCATAACATAAAAAAATAAAGAAAAGGAAAAAAAAGAATAAACATAAAAAAATGAAAATAAAAATTAGATGTGCGACTCCTCAGGGATATTTAGTCAATATAACCACAGTTATGTAAAGCGAAGTCCATGCATGTATATGTAAAACAGTGAACATAAACTGCTAGTTGTCCATGCTGTTGGATAGGGATGAGGGAAACTTTAGAGTCAAACAAAATATTGCCGAAAAATGACACTTTCCACATGGCGAAAAATTTCCTGTAAAAAGTGCCATTTTCCTGCTTTTTTCACCTAGCTCATTGTATTGAAATCAATATGAAGAAAAAATTTTCTCTACCACACAAAATTTTTCTCTACTTTTCTACAGCCATATACAATGGTGTCAGACTCTGACAACATGCCATTCTGTGTTTTTGAGAGGAAAAAGCAGCACATTTTTGAGCTAGTGAAGATACGCAAGTAATGGGTAAATGAAGCTTAGTTTAGGGTAGGACATTTGTTGCTGTATTAGGGGTATCTGGGGGCAATCTGGAGGAGAAGAAGAGAGGAAGGAGGATTACTCAAAATACCCCAAAATTTGGTGTGACTGACTGGCAAGACACAGGCAGCTGGGGTCAAAATTGATTGCTGATTTTGCTTTTCTTATCTCTGACTAACTGTGATAAGATAGGGTGGACAACTTAAAACAAAAACAATAGAAATAAAAAATACATAAATAATTAAACAATAAATAACATAAATAATTAAACAAATAAATATATTAGGCAGCTGACTAGGAGCCTGCTGTGAGGTATGTGACTGAGGGTGTAGGAGAGAGGTTGTGTGTTAGAAGGCTCTCTGAAAAAGGCCTCTTTTAGGGGAGTTTTTCTTTTCTTTTGACTTTCTTTTCAGTTAGTTTAGTTAAAGAAACTTTAGTTTAGCTTATATTTCTTTTGGGGAAATTTGGGTGAATTTCTTAGTTGATTTTTTCACTTTTTAAGTTGAGCCCCAGGAAGCTGCAGCTTCTTGCCCAAGAGGGCTCACTTCCTGTGGGCTCTTTTCTCCTGCTCACACCCCTGACCCATCCCCCGCTGCTGGGTCTTTTTCTGATTTGATTTAATTTGATTCTTTTATTTATTTTGGGAAAACTTTTGTTTGCTGGGTGGTGGGAAAGTTTATTTTATGTTAGTTTAAGTTTATGAATTTAATTTTATTTTGAGGGAGAAAAGCAAGCAGCTGGGAGGGAAAGAATTTAAACATCTTTCTTACTGTTAACCCTCCCAGTGCCAGTGCATAGCACTAAAGCTCTCCCACTTTCTTTTTGTTTTAAAAGAAAAGTTGTTTTAGTTTAATTCTTTTGATTTGTTTTATTTAAGTTTAAAGCCCCAGGAAGTTTGAGTTTCTTCCCCAGAAAGGGCTCACTTCCTGTGGGCTTCCAACCCAGCAGCACTCCCCTGATCCTTCCCCATACCTGGGAACTCTCCGGTTTTGCCCTGGAGACTCCGGATATCAGACTGAATTACCAGGTCTCCGGGGCAATGTGTGGATCACCGGGTGGGCAGAGTTTAAATAGAAACTCTGCCCACTTGTGCTCCGTCCCGCCTAGTTCCTCCAACTCCCCGCCCTCTTAGATACATTTTGCAGGGTTTTTTTGTCCCGCCCCCCTCCGCGAGTAAGCAATGCCCCTTTCATGACGCGAATTGCGTCATTTTCCTCCCAGGTCGGCACTGACAGGGTTACCCTCCGGGTAGCCCTGTTTCAAAAGTTCCCAGGTATGCCCTTCCCCCACTCCTGGTGGTTCATTAATTGATTAATTGATTTCATTTGTTTATTTTCTTTTCTTTTGAACACTCTTTTTATGTTTGTTTCTTTTTGATTTAATTGTTTCTGAGGGAGATAGTAAAGCAACTGGGAGGGACAGAGATTTAAAAACCTTTTTTTCTGTTAACCCTCCCAGTGCCAAGTGCATAGCACTGCATCTCTCCCTCTTTCTCTTTATCAACCTCTCTCTCTCTTTAAAAAACAACAAACTCAAAAAAATAAAAATTAAAAAAACACACAATTCCTTCCTTTTTATTTATTTCTTTTTTAAGTTTGATTTAAAAATGGAGGAGGGTATAAAGAGGCCTCAGGATCCCAAAGGTGGAATAAGGGATCCTGAAAGTACTAGCTGCGGCCTTGCTGTGTCCCAAGCAACAAGCCCCAGACCTCAGGCTCCCTCTGCCTCCAGGCTGCTTCTACTGGCACTTCCCCTGTTGCACCTACTTCTAGATCTTTTGCACAGGTGGTTAGTGCCAGCCCCAGTCACGCCAACTCTGGGGGAGAGCAGCTAACTAGGAGGCATGGAGTCAGGTGTATAATGGCTGGGGTTCATAGCATAGGGGCATATGTAAAGGCTGCAGCTGATGTTGTGAGCCCCTCTGCAGTTGTAGCAGCCAGCAAAATGTACGGCAAAGCTGTTCTATTTCTACATATGCTGGCTGCTGCACATACTTTGGTGCAGAGGAGGCTCACACTGGGGGAGACCTATATCCCTGTAGAACCCCTGGAAGGGATGGGCACATGACTGGTACTATCTAATGTGCCCCCCTTCCTACCGGACCCTTTGCTGTGCCCCCACTTGCAAGCCCTAGGGGAGTTAAAATCAAATATCACAAAGATTCCCCTGGGCTGCAAAGAGAGAGCACTCAAACATGTGCTCTCTTTTAAGAGGCAGGTACAAGTGCTCCTGCCTTGGGGTGCAAACAATATTGAGGGGTCCTTTGGGGTTCATTTTTAGGGGGTGCTGTACTGCATATTTTACAGAACGGAGGAAGTGAGGTGCTTTGCATGCAGGGAGCTGGGGCATACATGCCAGAGCTGCCCCAAGGGGCAGCGATTTAAAACATCAGCCCCAGCTCCATTACCGGGCACCTCAAGTACAGCGCCCAGCCCTGCTAAGACCACTGTGGCAGGGAAATCAAAAGGTAAAGCCCCCCTTCAGAGAGAGGCTGTTCCAAGGCCCACCACCGCAGCCTCCATACCTCCTTCTTCCCCACCAAAAACATAATTAGCTGCAGCTACCTCTGAGGCTGCAGCAGAAGGGAGGAAGGAGAAGAATGTCACCACTACCCCCTGTGTTGCCGCTGCCCCGGTGCCATCCCCCCGCCCCAAGTATAACACTTCTACAAGTGTAGGGGATAGGGGGAGGGAGGAAATATCTCAGCCCTCTAAAGAGGGCACGGGTAGAGGCAGCACCTCCTCTTCTAAGGATGATGCCCCAAAGAAGAGGAAATGTAAAACCAATAGGGAACACTGGAGGAATGGGAGGAGCTTATCTCCCATCCCTCCAAAGTTAAAAAGAGGAGCCATCCATCGACTCCTCAAGTGGTGACATTGTCTGACCTGGCTATTGATCTCAGCCAGCCAGGGACAGACCACACACCTCTCCCCCCAGACCTGGCGGGGGATAATGTGGCCAAGGGTCTGGGGAATGTGCAGGGGAATAAGGGTCTCCCTGAGGAGACAGGGGCAGACAGTGAGCCTATAGCTATGCAGCTTGTATTGCCCCTGATGTATGAAGGGAAGCCCAATAAAGCCCCTGCAGAATGGGCAGTTAGTGTCCCTAAGGTGCTGAGCTTTGGGGACCACAATCAGCCTCTCCCTCCAGGGTTCGGTCACAAAGGGTGTATTAGACCTTACTTCAATGACATCTAGAAGTGGGAGCGTTAAGATCAAGCTGAGAAGGCTTATCCCCTTAGAGGAGAAGGGGGTTTATAAAGTACTCAGTGAGGAGGAGCCCAGGAATGGCAATGAGGCTGCCACAGTCTCAATGCCTACATCTAGCCCTGTCATCCCTGCCAAGGAAATAACAGCTTTCCTTGAGAGCACCCTTCGTGGACAAAATAAAAAGAAGGTGCGCCTGGCCCTTGAGAGGTGGAATGATTTGTCGTTAATCATCCACTCTCTCAGAGAATATCTTAGGGCCAGCAATCAGGCCAAAAACTTTGGGTCTGTCGAACATATCCGCACCCGCAAGTTCTTAAATTTGTGTCTGTCCCATCAGGCTTCGCTAGGAGATGGGACGAAAGCACTTCCTGACACACAGTAATGGCTCTGAGCATCAGTACTCTAAACAACAATGGCTGTAGAGATGGGTTTTCGCAGGTTCCAGGTACTCTCCTATCTACAGCAAGGGGGGTACTCTGTGAGCTTCCTGCAAGAGACCCATACCACTCCGGAGGCTGAAGCCAACTGGCATCTGGAGTGGCGAGGCAGGGTTTTCTTTAGCCACTTCACTTCGGCGTCATGTGGAGTGGTGACCCTGTTCTCAGAGTCCTTTCAGCCTGAAGTGCTGAGTGTGAAGACTATTATCCTAGGCTGTCTGCTGCATCTCCAGGTCCGAGAGCTAGGCTGCACATTTAGTCTGCTGAACATGTATGCCCCCTCTGCAGGACCGGAGAGGGTGAGGTTCTTTGCTAGTTTGTCGATGTATCTGGATAGGGTCGATGCGGATGAGTGTTTAGTTATCGGGGGTGACTTCAACTGCACCCTCGAAGCTCTGGACCATGTAGGGATGGAGCACTATCCACCATCTGTGTCGGCCTTGAGAGAGATCATCACCCGCTACTCCCTGGTCAACATCTGGGGAGAACAGCACCCAGGGGCATCAGACACTTTCACCTGTGTTAGGGTGAGAGATGGTAGGCTGTCCCACTCCCGGATCGATAGGCTCTATATATCTAGCCACTACATGTCGCAGGCCCAGTCCAGTGCCATTAGGTTGGCCCCATTCACGGACCACAACTGTGCGTCCATGAAGCTGTCGCTCACATCATCAGCGACAAAAGCCACCTATTGGCACTTCATCAATACCTTGTTGGAGGACGAGGGCTTTGCGGCATTGGTCCGGGAGAGGTGGGCAGACTGGAGGGGTTTCAGGAGTGACTTTGCCACACTGAGTCAGTGGTGGGATGTGGGCAAGGTGCACTTGAGACTCTTGTGTCAGGAGTATACTAGGGGTGTGAGTAGTCAGCGCAATGCTGAGATTGAAGCACTCCGGGGAGGTGCTTGGCCTCGAGCAAAGGCTGGCTGCTCTACCTAGGGATCAAGCCTTGCAGCACGAATATGTAGAGAGGAAGGAGGTTCTCTGTCACCTGGAACAGCACCAGGCTAAGGAAGCCTTTGTGCAAAGCCACTTGAGATTCCTTTGGGGGCTACCTTAAGATGCTGTATGCCGCTGCAGAGTGCTTAATTAAGATCAACTGATCCCTAACAGCACCCCTGGTATTTGGACGAGGGGTGCGGCAAGGATTCCCCTTGTCTGGACACTTATATGCGCAAGCCATCGAGCCCTTCCTATGCTTGTTGAGGAAGAGGCTCACAGGGCTGGTGCTGAAGGAGCCAGACATTAGGGTCGTCCTTTCGGCATATGCCAATGTCACGGTTTGTTATGACTCTCAGACACAGAGTAAGATAAATTCAAACTTTATTGAAAAGTTTAATGGGAACCCTCACGGGTCCAGTACATACATATATGTCAAATATACAAGATGGGTATAAACAGTAGTAGCAAGAACGGCAATATAGGCTCTACCGGCCTTGCCAATATACCGGGCAAGGCAGCCAGGAAAGTTACACAAGCACTGGATGTGGCTCTACCGGCCTTGCCAATATACCAGGCAAGGCAGCCAGGAATATGAGGACAGCTCCACTAATGCTGAGTTGATAAGACAGCAGCCAAGGATGGAGAGTGGAGCAAACCAGTCTCACAATCATAGACAATAAATATAGCCCAACCGGTACTATGCAACAGAATAAGCAACCGGTAAATTGAGAATCTGTCAGTATAGCATGCAGCACAAATGTATGGCCCAACCGGTTCTATACAGCGACATCAGCAACCGGTAAGTGGAGCAAACCAGTACCGCGTACTGGAGCAATGGAACGCCCAACCGGTTCTATACAGCAGAGTCAGCAACCGGTATGTGGAGTAAACCAGTACCGCGTACTGGAGCAATGGAATGCCCAACCGGTTCTATAAAGCAGAGTCAGCAACCGGTATGTGGAGTAAACCAGTACCACATACTGGAGCAAAAGAACGCCCAACTGGTTCTATACAACGGAATCAGCAACCGGTATGTGGAGTAAACCAGTACCGCGTACTGGAGCAATGGAACACCCAACCGGTTCTATACAACGGTATCAGCAACCGGTATGTGGAGTAAACCAGTACCGCTTACTGGAGCAATGGAACACCCAACCAGTTCTATACAATGGGATCAGCAACCAGTATGTGGAGTAAACCAGTACCGCGTACTGGAGCAATGGACCGCCCAACCGGTTCTATACAATGGGATCAGAAACCAGTATATGGAGTAAACCCCGTGATAAGAATGTCGCCCAGGCGACTAGGAAGCCAGACGAAGATAATCAGGATACAGCATCAGTAACAGGTTGCCCTCTCAGACAACCACAGGAATGGCAGGATGGCTAACCAGGTCAGGAACGGAAGCAGGAACAATGCCAGCACTGGATCAGGGATAAGAGATGAACAAACGGCAGCACCGTATCAGAAGCAGAAGAAGGAACAACAGCCCAACCGGATCTGGAATGAAGACAGGAACCTTGCAACAGCAGCTCTGACTGTGGAGAAACGCTGACACTGGTAGCAGACCAACAGGCCCAAGGATACAGTAAGACAGGTGACTGCAGACACAGAGATACCACGAAAGGAAAACCAAAGGGTGCCTTAGTCCAGTTTAAATAGGCAGAGCTAGGCGGGCGTTAGACAGGTGGCCAATGGGGAATACACACACCTGACTGACAACAAGGGCGAGCAATCATGGGCACCATGATAGCCGATGATGTACTCCTCGTGGCCCAAGACCTAGTTGATCTGGAGCGGGCTAAAGAATGCCAAGAGCTTTATACAGCTGCCTCTTCTGCTCAGATCAACTGGTCAAAATGCACATGCCTTTTAGAGGGTCCCATACAGGTGAACTCCCTGCCTTCCACCTTCCATAACATCAAGTGGGAGGCTACAGCTTTGAAATACCTTGGAGTCTACCTGTTCACTGCGAATCCCACAGTCCCTGCAAACTGGAAAGAACTAGAGGAACGAGTCCTCTCTCGGATGGGACTGTGAAGGGGTCTTGCAAAATTGCTTTCCCTAAGGGGGAGGGCTTTGGTGATCAACCAGCTCATGGCCTCACAGCTATGGCACCGGCTGATCTGCCTTAGCCCGACCCCTGAGTTCATTAGCAAAATCCAGAGAATGCTGCTGGACTTTCTCTGGATGGGGAAGCATTGGAGCTCTGCGGGTGTTGCGTGCCTCCCACTGGGAGAGGGCGGTCAAGGAGTGGTGTGCATACGCACTCAGGTGCACACCTTCTGCCTCCAGTACCTGCAGAGATACCTCTACGCAGATCCTTCACCACAGTGGTGCTCGATGGACTCCAGTTTCTATCGCCAGTTGCGCAATATGGGGTATGACCGGCAACTATTCCTCATCAAGCCTGAGGGGTTTGGGAGCGACCTCTCAGTGCTGCCGGCATACTACCAGGAAACCCTCAAGGCCTAGCTCATGGTCTCCGTGTCGAGGCAGGGCACAGCGCAGGGGGCAGACATTCTGACTGAGCCACTGTTATATAATCCAGCTGTGGGGGCTTGGATGTTGGAAGCCCCTAGCATATGTTGCCGCCTTCATCAAGCATGGATGACCCAAGTCAGGGATCTCCTGGACTATGAACTGTCAGACTGGGTGGAGCCTGATGGGCTCATGCGCCGTATGGGTCTCCAGAGTCCCAGAGTTCCATATCGTTTGCTCCGAGAGATTAAGCTTGCCATCCATTCCTACTTACGCACCTTCATTGACGGGGCCTTACAGGCTGGTGAACCACATCTATCTGTGAAACCCTCGCCTCCGGCTGTGAGCATACAACCAAAGCCTCGTCAGTCCCCCTTGACTTAAGCCGGTTGGGGGTAATACCTTCGGCATGTTTCCGTGGCATGTCGAGGAAGAGGCTGTATTCCCTCGTGCTCCACATAGTGCACATCCTCGCCCTCGTTGGTCGCCCAGACACCATCTGGAGGCGAGTGTTTGACGTGGGCGAGAGACCCCGGTGGAGGGCACTCTATTCCACCTTGGTGCCCAGACCCATCGGGGATTTGAGTTGAAGAGTGCTCCATGGTGCACTGAGCACGGGAGAGTACCTGGCCCATTTCACTGACTCCCCTGCCACCTGTCCATTCTGTGGCAGGGGTGAGTCTGTTTTCCACATGTATTTCATCTGCAGCCGACTGCATCATCTCTTCTCATTTCTGAGGGGCCTCCTCCTGCGGTTCTGGCTGCACTTCTCCCCACACCTCTTCATTTTTGGGCGCACAGTGTCCCGGCACAGTAGGGCTAAGGACCTCCTCATAAACCTGCACCTGGCACAGGCTAAGATCGCCATCCATGTGTCCAGGAAGCAGGTACTGTCAGGAGAGGTTCCAATGAAGCATGAAGTTTTATTCCGGGCATTTGTGCGCTCCCGTATCCGAGTAGAGTTCACCCAAGCCCTTGCCACTGGAGGAATGTCATCCTTTACCTCCCAGTGGGCCTTAAATACTGTGCTCTGCTCAGTGTCCCCCCATCTGGATTCTTTTCAATTAATATTACATATTTAAGTTATTTTTATTTTACGTTACAGTTAGTTTTTTTTTTTTCCTGTTTTCATTTTATGACCTTTTGGGTGCCGTTGGGTGTGTGGCGTGTTGTTTTGAGGTGCGCTGCATGCCTTTCTGGCACTCAGGGGGATGACAGCGAAACTTGCATCATCTGCTGATTGGCTGGCTTAGCCAGCCAATAAGGTATTTTCTAGTGATGAGCGAGCACCCCAATGCTCGGGTGTTCGGGTGCTCTGACCGAGCACCCCCTGAGGCTCGAGTGCTCGGCCGAGCACCCGAGCCCCATTGAAGTCAATGGGAGGACTCGAGCATTACACCAGGCACCCCCTGCTCTGATGAGGGGAGGGTGCCTGGTCCATAGGAAAAGGGCAGAAAAAGATGGAAACACTACAGAAATGGTTCAGGGACAGCATAGGGAGGATGTCTGGATGCATCTTGGACTCCAACATCGCTGCTGGGAAAAATCTTTCGCCCGTAGTATGCCATTTTTACAGACTGACCATAAAACACACAAAAAGGAAAATAAAAACGACTTTAGACGAAAAATTGTTACCAAACAATATTTGCTGTATATTTACTTGTATATCATCTGCAAATTCTCCCAAAAATTTCCTTGATTTTCAGAACTGAGGCCATGATTAAGAGGGAAACGTGCGCAGAGGCAAATTCTCCCAAAAATTTCCTTGATTTTCAGAACTGAGGCCATGATTAAGAGGGAAACGTGCGCAGAGGCAAATTCTCCCAAAAATTTCCTTGATTTTCAGAACTGAGGCCATGATTAAGAGGGAAACGTGCGCAGAGGCAAATTCTCCCAAAAATTTCCTTGATTTTCAGAACTGAGGCCATGATTAAGAGGGAAACGTGCACAGAGGCAAATTCTCCCAAAAATTTCCTTGATTTTCAGAACTGAGGCCATGATTAAGAGGGAAACGTGCACAGAGGCAAATTCTCCCAAAAATTTCCTTGATTTTATTGAACTGAGGCCATGATTAAGAGGGAAACGTGCGCTGAGCTGACCATCTAAAACATTATGGGTGAGGGTCTGCTGCAGAGCTGACCATCCTAAACATTATATGCGAAGGCCCGCTAGTGAGCTGACGCTATAAAACATTATATGAGAGGGCCCGCTAGAGAGCTGACCCAATAAAACATTATATGAGAAGGCCCGCTGGTGAGCTGACCTATATAAAAATTGTCAAACAGGGCCCGCTGGTGAGCTGGCCCTATATAAAAATTATATCACAGGGCCCGCTGGTGAGCTGGCCCTATATAAAAATTATAGCACAGGGCATATGGAAGAGGAGGAGGAGGATGAGAAGATTAAGAGTCAACCATATACCCGTTTTTTGGGTGGAAGGGGTGAATGGGAATACAGAGTATTCACATCATTGTAAATAACATATATAAAGTGAGTTTATGTTCCCCCGGGGCTTTCCTCCAGTGGAGTGGAGAAGTCAGGGGAAATCCAGGCCTTGTTCATTTTTATAAGTGTCAACCTATCAGCATTGTCGGTGGAAAGGCGGATACGCTTATCTGTTATGATGCCACCAGCAGCACTAAATACCCGCTCAGACAGAACGCTGGTGGCAGGGCAGGCCAGCACCTCCAAGGCGTAGAGTGCCAGTTCATACCACGTGTCCAGCTTGGACACCCAGTAGTTGTAAGGCACAGAGGGATCATTGAGGACGCTGACACGGTCTGCTACGTACTCCTTCACCATCTTCCAAAACTTTTCCCTCCTTGTGACACTAGGCTGCGCATCAGGGTGAGGGTGCTGGCGGGGTGTCATGAAGGTGTCCCACGCCTTGGAGAGTGTTGCCCTGCCTTTCTCGGAACTGCTGTGTGCTCCCCTTTTCTCCCCTTCTCGGTTGGCCAAGGTAGCACGTACTCTGCCGCCAGCGTTGTCAGATGGAAAATTTTGGAGCAATTTTTCGACAAGAACCTTCTGGTATTGCAACATTTTGCTTGTCCTCTCCACCGGAGGAATGAGAGATGAGAAATTCTCTTTGTAGCGGGGGTCCAGAAGGGTGAACACCCAGTAATCCGTGTTGTCTAAAATGCGTACAACGCGTGGGTCACGGGAAAGGCAGCCTAACATAAAGTCAGCCATGTGTGCCAGAGTACCAGCAGTCAAGATTTCGCTGTCCTCACCAGGAGGATGACTCTCAATATCCTCATCCTCTTCCTCCTCTTCTGCCCACCCACGCTGAAGAGATGGAACTAAAGTTCCATGGCTACCCTCTGTAGCGGAGGCAACCGTGTCTTCCTCCTCCTCCTCCTCCTCCTCCTCCGCCTCCTCCTCCTCCTCCGCCTCCTCCAATTGTCGCTGAGAAGACGAAGTGAGGGTGCTCTGGCTATCACCTTGTGTAAGCTCTTCCTCCCCCATTTCCACCTCTTCCACATGCAAAGCGTCGGTTTTAATTGTGAGCAGCGAGCGTTTCAGTAGACACAGAAGTGGGATGGTTACACTGATAATAGCGTTATCGCCGCTCACCATCTGTGTCGATTCCTCAAAATTGCGTAAAACCTCGCAGAGGTCTGACATCCATTCCCACTCCTCACTTCTGATTACAGGAAGTTGAACGGAGAGGCGACGACCGTGTAACAGCTGGTACTCCACTACTGTCCTCTGCTGCTCACAAAGCCGGGCCAACATGTGGAAGGTGGAGTTCCAGCGCGTGCTCACGTCACACAGCAGCCGGTGAGCTGGCAATTGTAAGCGCTGCTGCAGCTTCAACAGGCCGGCTGAAGCTGTTGATGACTTACGGAAATGTGCACACACGCGGCGCACCTTGGTCAAGAGATCATGCACATTGGGGTAGGTTTTTAGAAATCGCTGCACCACTAAATTAAATACATGCGCTAGGCATGGTACGTGTGTGAGCTTGCCGAGCTCCAAAGCCGCCACCAAGTTACGCCCATTATCACACACAACCATGCCTGCTTGCAGGTTGAGTGGCGAGAGCCACTGCTCGGTCTGGTGACTAATCCCCTGCAACAGCTCTGAGGCCGTGTGCTGTTTGTCCCCAAGGCAGATCAGCTTCAGCACGGCCTGTTGACGCTTCCCCACTGCAGTGCTACACTGCTTCCAGCTACTGGCTGATGGGGGAGTGGCGCTGAGTGTAGAGAATTCGGAGGTGGAAACGGAGGAGGAGGAGCCAATAACGTAGGTGCTGGTGGAAACCCTGATGGAGGTAGGGCCCGCAATCCTCGGCGTGGGTAGCACCCGTGCCATCCCAGGGTCCGAGTCGCTCCCAGCCTCCACGACATTCACCCAGTGTGCCGTCAGGGAAATGTAGCGTCCCTGGCCACAAGCACTTGTCCATGTGTCAGTCGTTAAGTGGACCTTCCCAGTAACTGCGTTGGTCAGGGCACGGGTGATGTTACGGGACACATGGTGGTGTAATGCGGGGATGGCACACCGGGAAAAGTAGTGGCGGCTGGGGACCGCGTACCGAGGGACAGCTGCTGCCATCAGGCTGCGGAAGGACCCAGTGTCCACAAGCCTAAATGGCAGCATTTCGATGGCCAGTAGTTTTGAAAGGTGTGAGGTTAGTGCTATGGCCTGTGGGTGGGTGGCTGGGTACTTTCTCTTGCGCTCAAATGCCTGGGGTAACGACATTTGGACGCTGTGCTGGGACAGGGAAGTGGATGTGGTCGCTGATGGTGCTTCAGATGGTACAGGTGCAGGGCGGGAGGTATGCGGGCCTGCGCCTTCGACAGGCGATTGGCCGGCACCGAAAACAGGGGAAGAGGAGACAGTGGTGTGGCCTGCAGACACAGATGGGCGATCCAGGCGTTCCTTCCACTTACTACGGTGCTTGGATGCCATGTGTCGGATCATGCTGGTGGTGGTGAGGTTTCTAGTGTTCATGCCTCGGCTCATTCTGGTGTGGCACAGGTTGCAAACTACAATTCTTTTGTCGTCCGCACTTTCCTTAAAAAAACGCCATACCGCGGAACACCTACCCCTTGGCAAGGTAGATTTACGCAAGGGGGTGCTCCGTGGAACATTTGCGGGCCGGTTTGGTGCGGTCCGCCTTCTTTCTGTAGCCACACCACTGCCTCTTCCAGCCTGTTGCGGTGCTGCAGATGGCTCACCCTCAGGACTGCTGACATCGCTCGGCTCTACACCTTCCCAGGTGGGGTCAGTCACCTCATCGTCCACCAAGTCCTCCTCCACTTCCTCACTCTGATCATCCTCCTCAAGTCTTGATCCCACCACATACTCAGTCATTGACAACTGTATAACATTCTCCTCAACAAGGTCTTGAGACGGAAATAGTGGTTGATTTAATGGCAACTGTGTCTCATCATCATCATCATCATCCACTACTTCCTTTGACCTTAAATTCCGTTCACATCTGTCATCTTCTTGTGATTGGGTAGCCTCTAGAGGTTGTGAATCAGGGCACAAGATGTCATGTTCATCTGCAAGCGTGCTTGGAGAGAGGGTCAAATGAAGGATTGGTGATGAGACGAGCTCCTCACTATATCCCAGTGTGGGATCACTTCTTTGACCAGACCGTGTATGGTGGGAGGAAGGATGATCAGAGTGAGGATTATTTTGACCAGACTCTTGGCTACTGAGAGTGGACTTGGTGGAAGACAGGGTGGTGCTTAACCGACTGGAAGCAGTATCAGCTGTCATCCAACCGACCACCTGTTCGCAGTGGTCGGACCTCGAGAGTGATGTCCTGCGACGCCCTGTAAAATTAGACATGAAGCTAGGTATGGTGGATGTCTTTCTTTCTTGTGCTCTGGCACCAGGCACAGTTTCTCCGCGTCCTGACCCGCGCCCTGAACTTTCAGGATCACGTCCACTTCCCCGTCCCTTTTTACCCGCCTTCTTCATCTTACACAGAATATGTGACTTTAATATTTGAGTTTGAAAACTTAACAGTATTTCTTACTATTCTGCAACTCTGCAGAGTACACAGAATAGGCTGCTAAACGGCGGTGATACACACTGAATGGAATATGTGACTTTAATATTTGAGTTTGAAAACTTAACAGTGTTTCTTCCTATTCTGCAACTGTGCAGAGTACACAGAATAGGCTGCTAAACGGCGGTGAAACACACTGAATGGAATATGTGACTTTGATATTTGAGTTTGAAAACTTAACAGTATTTCTTACTATTCTGCAACTGTGCAGAGTACACAGAATAGGCTGCTAAACGGCGGTGATACACACTGAATGGAATATGTGACTTTAATATTTGAGTTTGAAAACTTAACAGTATTTCTTATTATTCTGCAACTGTACAGAGTACACAGAATAGGCTGCTAAACGGCGGTGAAACACACTGAATGGAATATGTGACTTTAATATTTGAGTTTGAAAACTTAACAGTATTTCTTATTATTCTGCAACTGTACAGAGTACACAGAATAGGCTGCTAAACGGCGGTGAAACACACTGAATGGAATATGTGACTTTGATATTTGAGTTTGAAAACTTAACAGTATTTCTTACTATTCTGCAACTCTGCAGAGTACACAGAATAGGCTGCTAAACTGCGGCGAAGCACACTGAATGGAATATGTGACTTTGATATTTTAGTTTGAAGACTTAACAGTATTTCTTCCTATTCTGCAACTCTGCACAGTACACAGAATGTGCTGCTAAACTGCGGCGACGCACACTGAATGGAATATGTGACTTTGATATTTTAGTTTGAAGACTTAACAGAATGTGCTCTAATCTGCAACTTTGCACACTAAACAGAATGTGCTCTAATCTGCAACTTTGCACACTAAACAGAATGTGCTCTAATCTGCAACTTTGCACACTAAACAGAATGTGCTCTAATCTGCAACTTTGCACACTAAACAGAATGTGCTCTAATCTGCAACTGTGCACACTAAACAGAATGTGCTCTAATCTGCAACTTTTCACACTAAACAGAATATTTTTTTTTTTTTTTTTTTTTTTTTTTTTTTTTTTTTTTCCCCCCACACAAAATAACCTGCTGCCCCCACACACAGTAGTCCTAAAAAGGACTTTTGGTTCTTTTTTTTCACAATTTTTTTTTTTCCTCCCTACACTGCCTTTCCCTTCCTATCCTCAGCTCTCCCTGGCTCAGACTGAGCCGAACTCGATGGTCAGGTGCTATACAGCACCCGACCACGGGTTCTGGCCAGCCAATCAGTGTAATGCCAGCAGCCAACATGGCTGCTGGCATTACACCGATGTCAGAGCCTCCCTGCACGTTTATTGGCTGCGCAGCAGCCGCAAAACGTGCGGGGAGGAGACCCGAACATGGCGGGCGAGCACATGCGGTACTCGTACGAGTACCGCCATGTGCCGAGCAGAGCGATGCTCGAGCCGATCCGAGCATCGGCCGAGCATGCTCGCTCAACACTAGTATTTTCATTTTATAATATTCTGTGACTGTGCAGACTTGTTAGATAGCAGACAGCATTGAGAATTTTGTTGAGGGCCAAGTCAAGACATCACACACCATCATTTGTGTACTGTAGAGAGTAAAAACACACACAGTAGTTGAGTAATGTCTAACAAATGCACAAGCGGGAGGGGGATAGGTGGAGCAACGCAGGGATGTGGGAATAAAGTGATAGTTCAAAAACTGACTGCATCAATGGATGCTACAACATGTGCAATAAATGATGATGATCCCACTCTTCCTGGGGTGGATGCAGTTTGTCACCACCACTACCATACATATCTGCCACATTGTAGGTTGTACTTTATTTGTTTTAATCACTTGACATCATTATGAATATGTGCCAGTGTCACTTAAGCAGGAAGATAGTGTTGTGAGCAAAGGACAAATAAACTTTGCATGCTAACACATTTTTCAAGGTATATGTTGCTGTAGGATTCACAGCTTTGTCTTTCAGCTACTTATTTCTCCACTACAGTCCTCAGAAGAAGTAATATTGTGCTGGGAAACATTGCACCATATTAAACATAGGAGAAAATTGTGTTGAATAGATGAAAAATGTGCTGGAATAGGTGAAAAGGAGGAACATTTTGTATTGGAGAAAAGTAGAAAATGTTTACGAAACAAAAAGATAAAAATTGTCCATTTTTTGCAGAACGTTTGCTGGAATTTTTTCTCCCTTTCCGTCCACCCCTACTGTTGGAACATAGATTTTCCTAAAGTAACATTATGATGAGAATACTGTAGATGTCATAATAAAATAATATTCTGAAATTTTTTTTTAGGCCTAGCCTTGTTTAAAGACCACAATACATTTTATCCAATCCTTGCCAATGCCTGCTGTAACGTTTTCAGGTTTCATTTTCAAAAATGTAGATTTCAGGTTTTTATTTGTGTTATCCTGCTGTCATGCTATTTCTAGTCATTATATTTCAAGAGATAAAACAAGTAAAATAAAAACTGTGTTACACTGACTGTGGTAAGTGTTTAGTGGTGGTGGATGTTAGACAAATTATTTGCATTATTATCTTTGAATCCACTTAACCTTCCATTATTACTATATTATTCATAAACATTAATCAGTGATCTTAGCAGTTGTCTCAACAGTGGTACATGACAGCAATCAACCTCCTTTTTAGTGCTGCTACTTTGAGGACTGGTGTTTTTACTTTCACTGCCAGACACAACAGTTGGTTGAACTGTAACACCTTCCTCCGTCATGTCATCAACACTAAAATGCTACTCATTTTTGTCTTCAGTGTTCTTAGATTTTTTCTTTATATTACTGGTAGTGGTGGTGAAACTTTTTATGGGACCATTGCTGCAGTCAGTTTTTGGACTACCACTTTACTAACACATCCCTGCACTGCTACTACACCTTTTAATCTACCTCTACCACTAGTGTGTTTGCTGGACATTATTTAACGGTGAAGTATACAACAAAACTGATTGTGTATGTGATGTCTTGCTCCTTAAAAGATAATATAACTCTTCTAATAGCTGTCTGTCTCAGTCACTGCTTACATTAGGGTTCCCGTCAACTTAAATTTTTTTTACTAACTGTACCTATCAGCATCCCCCAAAAACACACTCCCTGTTCTTCTGCTTCTTCCCCCAGATTCCCCTAAAACAGAGATAACAGCTAGAACAGAAGGAACTTGGATCACATATTCCTGTGTCTTCTCCTTACTCCATTAACACACCCCCAGACTCTCCTAACACAGATATAACAGCCATTTCTGGAAGGAACTTGGATCACAGCTGCCTGTCTCCCTCACCCAAAATTTTGGGGGTATATTAGGTCATCCTCTTTTTCCCTTCATTGTCCTCCCAGACCCCAAACTCCCCTAAAAAAAGAGAACAAATCTCCTGCCTACAAGGATCAATAAACTACATTCCAATTTCACTGTATTTGCCTCAATGTATTTAATACATTGTGCTGCTTTCTGTTTGTCTTAAAAAACACAGAATGGCGTGCTGAGGGAACCTGACACCCCTTTTACTCTATCCCCACAAGGTAAGACAATTCAGTCTTAGAATTGATTTCAATCCAATGAACTAGGCAGGAAAAAGTAGATAATCATCAGATTTTGCGAAAAATGTCCCTCTTGGTGGGAAGTGCCGTTTTTCGCCTGTTTCTCTTTTGAGATTAGAAGTTTCACCCATCTCTTTTGACAACAATGAGAATTAATAAGCAGAAATATGGCAATCGTTTCATGCTGGTGGGTTGTAATGTCAATTTCTTAGCTACTTTGCAGAACTGATAGATGAAGAGAGTTAGCAAGCTTTTTGAATTCTTATGTAAGAGCTTTCTAGATTTTAAGTTCTGGGGCATGGACAACTTGTATTTTTCTGTCTTCATTGTTTGTTACAGCATTTCACAGCATTGAAACTATATCACACTGAAACTTAATAACGCATATTCCGTATAACGGTCTCCTTCCTATAACATCAGGCTGATCAAAGTGAGGGATGGTGTATCCACCACAATTTATTTAACCCTCTAAGTGCCAGGGGGATGAGTATTAAAGGATTAAGAGTATTTTGTCTTATGCACTGACTAAAATACAACAATTTAATTTTACAGCTGTTTTACACACACAAAGTGGATGGACGAGAGGCAGATCAGGAATCTGCTTTCACCTTTGATTAATACCATTATGGAGGATTGAGGTTCCTCATGACTCCATGTGTCACCAGCTGAGGGGAGAGGGGGGAGAGCACAGAGGTGGGGTTGGCTCACACTATATCCTCAAAATAGGATTCTTCTTAAAGACACTAATTGTTTGATTGGCTGTTTACTTAGCTATTATATTAGGAATCTCCATTGTGCTTGATACAGTGAAATAAATGCAACTAACAGCATGTCATATTCTACCAACATATATGTATATTTATGTTACAATAGGAAAAGTGTACCAATGTTTCATTTGATATGCTTCCATATGTGTAGTTCCCACTAGGAGTGGGTGAAAGGTCCCGTTGTGTTCCCGCAAAAAAATTAACGGAAAACACCTTGTTGTCTGCTTTTTGTGGGAAAATCCACTTTAAATACATCAATTAAAATGTTTGTTGTTTTCGCCCATTGGCAAAACATTTTTGTCATTTTTTCAATGGCTAGAAAGTGTTTACACCTTGATTAATGTGTTTTTCACCTTTTGGCTATAAAAACTTCCAGTTTTCCATGAAGTGAAATACAATAAAAGCAGCTACAGAGCAAGAGAGAAGTGCTGTGCTCTTCTGCTGTGCATTAGTAGCAAAACTGAGACAGAAGAGGCTCATAGTAATCGCTATCACTATGAGAAAGTTTACAAACAATAAAAGGAGGAGCTGGAAGGAACCTTATGTGTCCACTGAGTCTGAGGAGAAGGAAGAAGTGACCACTACAGACACAATGCTGGCCAGTAGTCCCCCCCAAATCACACCTAGTGATCTTAGGGAAATTAATCTCAAGGGAGGAAGGAGAGCGTAGTAGTGAGAGCAGGACAGGTCAGCTGTCTGTGCCTGCTGCAAGACGTGCTGTGCCTGCTGCCATTACTGAACCTGCTGTCAGTGCTGAACCTGCTGCCAGTGTGTCTTACAATTTTCAAGAGGGGGGAAGGAGAATATGATGCCAAGTGTGACAGCAGGGGACCCTAAGCCACACTTGCCATCCCCAAGCAGTCCAGCCACTAGTATTTCTACTAAGAAAGTCCAGCAGCTTGTTAGTGTTAGGAGTGAAAGAGGGGGTGATCATTATATTACTAGTGACTGTGAGGAGTAAGATTCAGGGGCTGAAACTGATGTGGCTGGTGTTAGTGGAAGTAACAGTGATGGTGAAGCAGCTGGTGGGACTAGTTTTAGGATAGTGGTAGGGGAGGCAATGCAGAGCATCAAGACTAACGGTCAAGGGAGCTGTGACAGAACTGTGGCGACTATGGGAGATATTGGTGTGTTATAGATATGGGATCTCATGACTTCAGAATATTTCTACCCAAAAGACTAACAACCATAGACTGAGCTTAGCCATAGTTGCTTCCAATACATTTCTAGAGTGCAGAGATAGTGGGGGTTGGGCTTTGCTTCCACTATACTCCAGGTCTATGCTAAGGAATGTTAATTGATTCCTGCTGTGCTTCCTTGACCAATCAGAGGAGGTTATTGATGAGCCAGTCAAGAATGTATAATTTCAAGTCTTAATCTGCATTCTTATCTTGATAAGGGTGCTGGTGACTGATTGGTCAAGCATAGAAACATTGTCCCAAGTATTTGTTTGCATGTTGATCTTGATAAAAGTCTCTGTAGTGTATATAAGCTGTGTGTTTGAGTCAATAAAAGAGAGTTCTTCCCTTCATCAAGTCTCGGCTGATGTTTGGGAATAGGAGATTCAGTATACTATTGGAGTGTTACTTTGAGGGAGAAAGGAACTATAACGGAGGTATCCAGCTTATGATACAAGACGTCACGTTACAACTGGTGGCAAGTGGCAGGATTTGGCTTATCCCAAGGATCTGAAACTGAGACCAGCATCCAGGGGGAGATAAAGCCGCTGGCTTGACCCCGGTCTCCGCAACACAGCGAGCAGTGGATGGAGCAACAGCGAAACTGAGACCAGAATCCAGGGGGAGATATAGCCACTGGCTTGACCCCGGTCTCAGCAATGCAGCGAGCAGTGGATAGAGATTTGGTTCACCTGAACCGGAGGAAGCAGTATTGCGGCAGACTTAGCGAAGCCCTGGAGGATCTGCTGGAGTCCAGAGTGCAAGGGGGCCCCAACCTGTGGATGGCCAAAGCAACTTGGATATCCTGGAACTTGGAGTACTAGTATCCACTGCATTAGGAGGTGGTGTGGAACATGGCAAATCTAGGACCAATGGACGCTGTTAAGCCCAACTGTAGACGGATTGAGAAGCTGGTGGCATTGCGATGGCCGCTTCTGGGAGACAATCCTCTGCGGGATTGGGAGGACAGCATGGACTGCTTTGTGAAGGTGGAAAGTAAGCTACAGGATCAGTATATCGCTCTGTACCAGAAAGCGGAGCAGAAGTATTACAGCATGATCCGCCCCTGTTGTTCCGCTGCGGGCAATGGATACAACGGTCCAGGAGTAGGATGGGAGGCCATCTGTGTCAACCCCAACTTTGGCAGCAAGGAGGAGAGTAGGTTTTGAGAAATCAGGGATGCCTGGGAGGAGATGATGGGCTTTCAGAATATCCCTGAGCTGGCGGAGGAGCTAGAGGACCTGGTGGAGCAAGAGTGGCATCTGGAGCGAGCTTACCAAGGCCTTATACAGAAAGTTGTGAGGCATACGGGGAGGGACCACAGGTGGCCCCCCCATATGCTATACCACAGGAAGACGTGGCCTGGCTGACCAACCCACCCTGGGATGGAGGCTCCGACCTTGGAATCGAACAGTCCTTTGAGTCCTGTGACCTGGTGGGGTGGAGAATGAGGAATCTACTGCCCCACCTAGGACCCAATCTGTCAGAAGAGACGGATACCCAGCTTAAACTGTCAGTTGAGCAACAGTACTTTCACGGCATCCAGAGCCCCTGGGTTGCCCCATGCTGGGGGAGTGAGACAGTGATACGCACGAGCCCCTTTGTTACCCCGGACCTGAGGAGTGGGAATTCGCTGCTCCTCAGCCCCAAGAATGCCCCTGTACCAGGGGGTGGGACAACCATCCCCCCTGGTGGGCATTTGGCCCCTTCCCCTGTTTTTCCTACTGTTGTAGTGAGAGAGAGCTCACCAGCAGCCCCAAGAAGATGCTCCCTTTGTTAATGGACACTGCCCTGGAGAAGGAGCGATGTGTGCTTTCCAGGGGCACGGATGATACGGCCCTGAGGAATGGGACTGCGGTCTTTCTCAAGGCAGAGAATGGCCCTGCGGTTTGTGGCCTGAAAGAAGAGGACCCCAGCAGACTGAAGAAGAACAGTGCTGCTGGCCCTCTTGTTGACCCTATGGACTGTGAACTGGTGGGTAGGAATGCGTTCCCCACCCGCCCCCCTGTGAACCCTGGCCTGGTGAGTAGGAGCGAGCTCCCCAGGGCCTGGAAAACCCCTGTTGCTGTGGATGAAATGCAGGTCCCCACCAGCAGCCCCTGTCCTTCCCCTTTGTTATTGAATACTGCCCTGGAGAAAGAGAAATGTGTGTTCTCCAGGGGTGTGGATGTTATGTCCCTGAGGAATGGGACTGCGGTCTTCCTCAAGGCAGAGAATGGCCTTGGAGTTTGTGGCCTGGAAGAGAGGAACCCAGCAGACTGCCACAATGCAGTGCTGCTGCCCCTTGTGCTGTCCCTGTGGACTGTGAACCAGTGGGTGGGAGTGAGCCCACCAGCCCCTATGCGACCCCTGGCCTGGTGGATGGGAGCGAGCCCACCAGGCCCTGTGAAACCTTGGCTGTGATGAGTGGGACAACTGTTCTCATCAGCAGTCCAAAGCCTGTTGCTCCTTTTCCTGATACCCCAGCCTTGGTGAGTGGGACCACGGTCCTCACCAGGGATGCCCTTGTTGCCCCTGGATTTTTTGACCCCAGCCTGGTGGGTGGGAAGTCATTCCCCACCAGGCTAACTGTTGATCCAGCCAGAGGGAGGGGGACCACCATCCTCCCTAAGGAAGTTGGGAGTTGCCCCAGTTTTGCCAGCAGCCGACAGTCTGTTTGTCCTGGATTGGTGAGTGGGAGTGCGCTCCCCACCGGTTCTCTGGAAGCCCCTACCCTGGGCAAAAAGTCCCCAGTGTTTCCAGTAGCCCTTTGGATGTTGCCTCAGCCAAGGAGAGTGGAAGCAGCATCCTCTCCTGTTCCCGTGGGGTACTTGCCCAACCAAAAGGGGGAGATGTCCCCAGCGTCCACCAAGGGGACCCCCAGGCCATTGGGAACCCAGAGACACTGTTGCCACAAGGAGGTCCACCTTATAGACTGGCTATGGACCCTGAGCCACTGGACCCAGATCCAGGAGGGTCTGACCCCAGCTCTGCCTGGAGCCTGGCCCAGGAGAGGCCTCTCAACTTGGTGATAGCCAGGACCAAGAGGTACACATTTCCCTGGCCCAGGACCAAGGACCCCAGTTTTACTCCTGGCCCCGGACAAGGGGCTCTCTTATTTTTTCCAGACCCCAGGATTGTAGGGGCTGGCTGGGGACAAGACTTTTGGGACAAGTTCTGTTGCAGACATGGCACTACCGGATTATGTGTCCACTCCGGACAGCAGCGAGCTGACCCATGTGGATCATGCTGTGGCTGTCGGAGGTGGACAAGGGAGACATATGTGACAGAACTGTGGCGACTATGGGAGATATTGGTGTGTTAGAGATATGGGATCTCATGTCTTCAGACTATTTCTACCCAAAAGACTAATAACCATAGACTGAGCTTAGCCATAGTTGCTTCCAATACATTGCTATAGTGCAGAGATAGTGGGGGTTGGGCTTTGCTTCCACTATATTCCAGGTCTATGCTAAGGAATGTTAATTGATTCCTGCTGTGCTTCCTTGACCAATCAGAGGAGGTTATTGATGAGCCAGTTAAGAATGTATAATTTCAAGTCTTAATCTGCATTCTTATCTTAATAAGGGTGCTGGTGACTGATTGGTCAAGCATAGAAACATTGTCCCAAATATTTGTTTGCATGTTGATCTTGATAAAAGTCTCTGTAGTGTATATAAGCTGTGTGTTTGAGTCAATAAAAGAGAGTTCTTCCCTTCATCAAGTCTTGGCTGATTTTTGGGAATAGGAGATTCAGTATACTATTGGAGTGTTACTCTGAGGGAGAAAGGAACTATAACGGAGGTATCCAGCTTATGATAAAAGGCGTCACGTTACAGGAGCCCACACCATTCCCCTGACCCTGGAAGTCCCATTCCCCCCACGGCATTGTCCTGTGCCTGCTGCTAGTGCTGCCAGTCTGCCTTCGTCAGGTGACCAAGAAATGGCAATTGTGACATTAGAGGACCCTCTGTCACATTTCCCATCACATCCTCCAACCGGTGATATGTCTGTAAAAGAGCAGCAGCAGCACAAAGGGCCTGGTGGTGGCAATAAGGATAGTGGAAAAGCTGAGGTGTAAGAGGTGTTTTTTTTTTTTTTAGCCCAAACCGAGAAGGAATGGGAGACAGGGGTGAGAATAGGCATCACCACCACCAGCAGTGAGCTTTTAGAATTTGCGGAGTTTGCAACTGCTCTAATTCCTGCAGCTGCAGAGTTGAAATGACAGCAGGATGCTGAGGAGCAGGCTAGTGTGCCGCAGGCCACCATGGACACAGTGGGAAGTGGGTCAACAAGTAATGCAGGACTAGGACAAGTTCCATTTGCCAGCAGCAATACTCTTGGACCTAGTTGCAGTGCTTGTTCTGAGGCTGTAATGGAAGCAAGAAGAGACTGCGTCACCTTCCACTGTCATTCCTGGGTTTCTCCCTCTCGACGCCGGACTGGCGTCATCTGATGCACCAGTTAGGCAAATGGCCGGACTGATCGAACACCGTGGTGTCGCAAACTCTGTGTCAAAGTCAACAGAGTGGCAGCGCCGTCGACTTCGGGTCAGATTTGGAGGACAGCCAGGTGAACAGGGAAAGAGTCGAAGGAACACAGCTATAGCTGGGTCACAAACTGGTACCACGGGCTGTAGAGAGTGAGACCTCTACTCCCGGTCTACAAATAACAGGAAAAGTGTTGCAGGAACCCAAGGAAGGTCGAAGATAGATAATCTCTGGAATTCAGTAGAAGAAAGCAGACAGAGGCCAAGTTGCACCCTGACAGCATCCGAAGTTGGGTCACAGGATGCTGGCATCAGACGGTCGAACGATGCAGGAACCTTGGCTCAGATGGGCGTCAGAGTGTCCACTTTAGTATCATAAGAACACAAGACACCAGAACTCTTGTTCACTCCAAAATAAGACTCGCTTTATTGTACAAAACCACACATATTTATACAGATCAACTACATTGAAATGCATGGGCTAACCAGATACAATAGGGTGAGGGGCAGGGATAATACAATCTAATCATAAGACAAGAAACCAGCAGCAAATGGTAAGGGCTGACACAATGGGAGCATTCACAGAGGTAATCAAATCACAACATATAATACAAAGGACTGACAACAGAGTTTCAGGTTATACAATAGGTGACTCACACATTGAGGGGCGTGAATGAATTAACACACGGCAGGGGGTCTCAATACTTCATATAATACAAAATACAATGGCTTGAGGGACTGCAATACACATTGGAAGAATTAACCCCTCACTGCCCCTTCCCTTGAAAGCAAGCCAGCAGTCTAACACAGGGCAGTTTTGTATGATAAAGTCTGTTCGCCCCATTCACATAAAGTCTATCCAAAGTCTTTTAGTGCACAACCAGGGCTGGTTTATAACCAGTCACACAATATTGTCCCATAGGTTACAGTGCCTCTAGTCTCTTGGGCCAAGGTGTGGGCGGTCGTAGAATCAGGTCCAAGGGAGTGTTCTCACAATATCTGGGGGGTTTTGTCTCAGTCCCAGACAAGGGCTTCAGTAACATAGTAGATAAGGCTGAAAAAAGACATGCGTCCATCAAGTCCAGCCCATGCCAATAACACTCCCGTTGATCCAGAGGAAGGCAACAAAAAGCCCTCTGGAGCAATTTCCAGTGTAGGGGTGTGTGTGTGTGTCAAATAGTTCCCCGGCTCAATATCCTATTTGCTTTGAAGCCATCTGTCATAACTGTCAATATTGTTCTGTGCTAGATAGGCATCCATTGCTTTTTTGAATGCAGTTACATTACCTGCAAGCACAACATCCCGAGGCAAAGAATTCCATAGCCTTACCGCCCTTACTGTAAAGAATCCCTGCCTGTGTTTTAGTCGAAAGCGCCTTTCCTCAAGTCTTAATGGATGACCTCTTGTTCTTAGCTCAGATCTTTGCATAAATAATTCATTGGATAGTTCTTTGTATTGACCTTGAATGTATTTGTAAATGATAATCATATCACCCCTTAGACGTCTCTTTTCTAATGTAAACAAACCCAGTTTGGCTAGTCTCTCTTTGTAACTCAGATCCTCCAATCCCTTTATCAGTTTTGTTGCACGTCTCTGAACCTTTTCCAGTTCAGCAATGTCTTTTTTTAGAACAGGCGCCCAAAATTGTACTCCATATTCTAGATGATGCCTAACCAAGGATTTATACAGAGGTAGGATAATATTAGCATCCCTTGCTTCTACACCTCTTTTTATGCAGGCTAGTACTCTATTTGCTCTTGCAGCAGCTGAGTGACTCTGTACACTGCTGTGAAGACTATTGTCTATCAGTACACCTAAATCTTTCTCTAATGAGGATTTCCCAAGTTGTTTCCCATTTAGAGTATATGCAGCAAGTTTGTTTCTACAACCCAAATGCATAACCTTACATTTATCTACATTAAATGACATCTGCCACTTTTCTGCCCATTCACTTAGTTTATCTAAATCCTTCTGTAGGGAAAAAACATTGAGCTCTGTATGTATTTCCTTACATAGCTTAGTGTCATCAGCAAAGATTGAGATGCTACTTTCAATTCCCACTTCTAGATCATTAATAAACAAATTAAAAAGCATTGGACCCAGGACTGAACCCTGCGGCACCCCACTTATAACCCTAGACCAATTTGAAAAAGTTCCATTTACAACAACTCTCTGCCATCTATCATTTAACCAGTTCTCAATCCATGTACAGATAACACCACCCAAACCGAAGCCTTTTAATTTATGCGGTAACCTGTTGTGAGGCACTGTGTCAAAGGCTTTTGCAAAATACAAGTATACTACATCAACAGCAATTCCCCTGTCCAAATTACTACTCACTCTTTCATAAAATGCAAGTAAATTAGTCTGACATGATCTGTTCTTCATGAAACCATGCTGATTCCTACTAATGATATTGTTTGTCTTCACATAGTTCTGAATACTGTCAGTTAATAACCCTTCAAGTATCTTACCCACTATGGAAGTCAAGCTCACAGGTCTATAATTTCCTGGTTTGGATCTTGCTCCCTTTTTAAACAATGGAACTACATCAGCTTTCCTCCAATCACAGGGCACTATGCCTGATGAAAGCGAATCAATAAATATTAAGTATAATGGTTTTGCTATTACTGAACTAAGGGCTCGATTCAAATGTTGGCGTCGCCAGAAAAAACTGGCAACGCTGCTTTTAACGTCAACTGAGCAATGCAAATGTTCTACTAGAAACAAGCGACGCCAGTTCTGAAACAGACGTCGCCCGTCGCCAGAACAGCAAGATCTCACCCATAGAGGATAATGTACAAGCAACGCCAAAAGCGATTCAAATGTTGGAGTTAGGGCTAACGCTCGTTAAATTGCAACATTTCACGCCAGAAATCTAACGCCTACTTTTTTTGGAGAATAGCACAGGAGGCAGTGTAAAAAAACCCACGTCTCCAGTTCTGAACAGCATTCTCTGTGCTTTTCCCTACCCAGCTACTAGGGGAACACAGAGATGGCTTTCAGCACCATAGACAGCTTTGAATGCCATAGGGATGTGTGCTGCTCACCCCTGTGGCATTCAAAGGGTTACAATAAAGAAAACTAGTACACCAAGCACTACACAATGCCCCCTTCCACACACCCCTTAATATGTCACATATATTGCATATATGGGACATACTAACCCCATCCACATCCACCTCATGGACTTCCATGTAGTGGACAAATCTGTCTTTTACTCCACAATCAACCCTTTGATTACCAGAGAGGTAGTAAAGCATTGCATAGCATGTCTCCCAGCCCTCTGGTTCCCAAAGGGTTAATAGGCAAGGTATGCCTGTATGTGTGTGAGTGGGTGTGTTTCATACATTGTATAATTTAAATACTATCATGAAACGTAGATTGACTTAGATCCATTCATTTGTAATGCCCACCACCTGTGTCCCATTGCTATCATTATTTTTGCTCCACTCTCCTTCCAATGCAGAGTGAAGCAAACACACAAATAACAATGTGACACAGTAAGTAGGACATTATTAACCCTTTGAGTGCCAGAGTGGTATGCAACACATTGCAAAGGCGTGCGCTGCATTCCACACTGGCACTCAAAGGGTTAAAATACAATTGAGGAAGCAGGCTGCACTCTGACTGCATCGCTTCCCTTCATTCATAAAAGTGCCATTGCTGCGGGTGGCTGTGATGCCTGCAGCATAAGAAAAGGCTGGGGACAAGAGAGACATCGGAGGAAGCGGGTGGCAGGCTTGTATTTGCTGCCCGCTTCCACCAATACCTCTCCTCTCCTCACACGTCGCCATTGTCCCCTGCCTGGCGTCGCCTATTCTACAATTCGCAGACGCGTTGGCACAATGCCAACGCGTGAGGAGAGGAGAGGTATTGGAGGAAGCGGGCACAAGGGAATACCCAAATAAAAATAACATATGGCCAGCATCAGGTACCACTTTGTCAATGGCAATGAGGAGAAATAGTGCTTCAAATGTCCCATACACACATCCCCCCAAAAATGTGTAAAGTCAATATTACCAATCACCAGTGCAGAACATAGCAACATGGGAAAAGTGATGCATCCTGAGCTGGTGCACATGGGGCACCAACATCACATGACACCCTCATACCTCCCAAGTGTCCCTTTTTAGGAGGGACAGTCCCTCTTTGAGATCCAAATCCCTCTGTCCCTCTTTTCTACCCTTTTGTCCCACTTTTTCGGACATCAGAATGAGTGATGTGTATTACATTGGTCCACAGCAATAAAACATACATAAATGTGTTGTTAATTGTCAGTATATGTGTTTATACATTAATATGGGCAACTAAAATACTTTGTTCTTTTTCTAAATCATCCATCAGTTAAACAAAGAGGTGCAGATGGGTCAAGAAATAACTTAAATATTCTTGGCAATGCCTCACCTACCAGACGTGCCCCCAGAAACGCCACCTAAAACAGAAGTGTCCCTCTTTCGCCATTTGAAATGTTGGGAGGAATGCACCCTGGTTGGGAACCACCGCCCTACACAGACAAACCATAAGAATCAAGCAACCCAACAGGGACCAGGGGAACACAAAGCAGCACAACATAAGCCATCCAAAAACACCTCCGACCAACAGTGGTTAACACACAACACCACATGCACACCTGTCACTCCAACAACATGTCAAGCTCACCTATGTAACCTCAGCAGTCCATGGAGACAAAACACACACCTGGCAGGTACATACCACTTACAACACATCACACCACTAACCACACACCATAAAATAATTACCTGGATAACACACACCTTACCATTAGTCCATCATAACCCACATGACTGTTCATGGACAACACACCATATATATATATATATATATATATATATATATATATATATATATATATATATTTATTTATATGAGAGAGAGAAAGAAAATATGATGGCAAAGGAATAGCATGACTGTTGTGTTCATAGTGCACCTTCAATCTTGTTTCCACCCTCTGCAGGCATCCAGGCCATGATTTCATATGGTCCAGAAGTTTGTTCCGGTGACATGTTTACTCCACATCCATGAGGATCATCTGTTTGTTAGTGTTGATATCAATAAAACATATGATCGTATATAACTATCTATCTTGTGTCATTGATTACTTCTCCCTCTTCATGTTCTTTGAAAAGATGATAGTAATACATTGAATGTTTGAAAATCCATGCAGTAGAGTTTATCACCCTGAGTGAAACAAGTGATCTCCCACTGCTGACAGGTGTTGAATTCAAAAGTTGTTCCAACTCCAAGTTTACATTCATAGATTGAATATCCCAGTGGCCTGAAAGTGTCAAATGGCACTGTTACTACACCATCCTATGGACAGCTCCGGTCCCTGCACCATGGATCCCCATAGGATGATGTAGTCACAGTGCCATTTGACACCTTCAGGCCACTGGGATATTTGTTATATGACTTCAAGCTTTGAGCTGGGATAACCTTGGAATGAAACACCTTTCAGCAGTGGTTGTTCCCTTTTTCAATCAGGGGGGTGAACCCAACTACATATGTTTTGACACATCCTAAGCATTACTATCCCCTTAATTGTGATCATGTGGTTTATCTGTTGAGATATCTAATGTGTTCATGTTGTTTAAGTTCAAGTCACATCATGGAACAACACCCTGATGTTGTTCGGCTTTCAGATGTCTGTGAGTTGAACTTGGACAAACATGTCTGAATGTGATGTGTGTGTTCACCCTGCTGTAAAAGCTTGTGACACCATTCATTGTGCATGAGTTGTGTTCAATGCATAGCTTTGCAATGCATTGGAGACAACTCATTACTTGACACCCATGTTAGATGTGAATGAGTTGTGTTCAATGCATAGCTTTGCAATGCATTGGAGACAACTCATTACTTGACACCCATGTTAGATGTGAATGAGTTGTGTTCAATGCATAGCTTTGCAATGCATTGGAGACAGCTCATTACTTGACACCCATGTTAGATGTGAATGAGTTGTGTTCAATGCATAGCTTTGCAATGCATTGGAGACAACTCTGCCCCTCTAACTGTATCATCTGAATAAAACACAGACATTGATATGTTCTGAAGCAACAACTGCACATTTATTTTCTTTTTTTGGGGGGTGCTTTGGGCGGGGCTGCAGGGGTGGCTTCCTGCACTTGATGCCGTGAGGCTCTAGTGGTTCTGGGGGCTGGGGGTGCCACTGGTGGAGTGCTGGCAGGGGTTGAGGCACTGGAACTGGAGGCCTGGGCCTGGCGGATGGTCTCCAGCCTGTTACTCTCACGGAGCTCAGCAACCACCTGGTCAATTGAAGCTGTCACCCTGTTGGTGTGGGTGACCAGGTGGTTGCTGAGAGTAACGTGATGGGCCTCCAGTGCCCTCATGCTGTCCAGGAGGTGTGCCATATGTTGCTCAAGCCTGTTGAGTGAGCAGGCACACCTCCTGGCCACCCTGAGTTGCCTCCTTTGGAGTACCAGACACTCCTGATCCATCACCATGGTGTTGTCAGGAGTGTGTGGTGTGGAGGGGGAACGGGACAGTGGTGGGGATGCCCTCTGGCTGTCCTGTGGCTCCACCACAGGTGGTGGGGGAGATGGGGTGGACCCATGGGTCCGGATGTGGAGGGAGCATGGGGAGCCCATCACTGCATCCCCAGATGAGTGACCCCCTGGGGATGTCACAACTGCCATATGTGTGGCTAGCATGGTTTGTGGGGGTGTTGTGTGTTGGGGCGGGGATGGTGTGGTGACCACCACCAGGGCCTGTGGCCGTTGTGGCTGGCCAATGAGGCCAAAGTGCTCGTAGTCCATTGGCCACTGGGTACTGTCCCGCGGCTGTGGCCTGGTGGCTGCCTGCAGTGGCCCATGCTGTGGCATCCCCACTATGTCTGGCATCCGGTGCCTTCCCATGGCTGTCGGCACATCCTGCAGGGGAGTGTACCGGTGCTGGACTGTGGGAGGTGGGGCCTGGGGGCCATGCTGTGGCCACTGCTGCTGCTGCGGCTGCTGGTGGGGTGAAGCCTGGGGGCCATGCTGTGGCCACTGCTGCTGCTGCGGCTGCTGGTGGGGTGAAGCCTGAGGGCCATGCTGTGGCCACTGCTGCTGCTGCGGCTGCTGGTGGGGTGAAGCCTGGGGGCCATGGTATGGCCACTGCTGCTGGTGGTGCGGTGGGCCTTGGGGGCCATGCTGGGGCCACTGCTGCTGCCACTGCTGCTGGTGTGGTGGTGGTGGTGGTAGTGCACTGGAGGTGCTGGCCTCCTCAGTGGAGGAACCTCCTGTGTCCTCCGCTCCTGCTGTCTGGTGTGCTGTGTGGGCAAATGACATGATGTAATCAGTGATGTGAACTATGACAGGAGTGCTGCAAGACTATTACACTGACACGCAAACCGTTGAGTGGCAGGATGGTATCCATTGCATTTCTTTGCAATGCATTGGTTACCATCCTAACACACTTTGCTAGGTTTGACGTGATCACATACATTGATTACAGTAACCTGCAGTGATGTGATTTGGTCATCATGTGTATCCTGAGCAATGGGGATGGCAAGGCATATACCTCCTTGCTATCCCCATTCATCAGGATCCATGTGGTGAGCAACACTGAACTATCACACCTTGAGTGACACAAACCCACTGCACATTCTACACCTAGGCCTCAACAGCAAACACACCAGGACCTCTAAACACAGCAATGCACCAGTGAGGACCTATGACTACAGAGGCCAATCAATCAGTCAATGATGTCGGCAGCAGGAATAACCACACCAAGCACGCCAACCAACATGATCTGTGGAACCCAGGAACCCAAACAGCTGGAGGACACACAAACACACCCCAGGACAGCTAAAATCCTAACACACAGCAAACAAGTGCATTGTTAGAATGTACTATTGGAGGTTGTTTCTACCTTTTCACATGTTTGTTATGCTATGGAGCCTAAGCACTGGTATGTCACGTGTTGTTTAGATCTCAGTGTGCTGGCTCCACAGAACAACACAGGGATTTCAGGTGTGATGACACTGCAGTTGTCATGTACACATTGTCACCTCTTTCTGACATCCTAGTGAATGCCCCCCCCATCATGGTTGAGTCCTGTGGATCACATATGTCCTGCAGAGTGGGGATGGCGGGGAATGCCCCCTGGCCATCCCCACTCTGCAGGCTACATATGATGCAGAAAGCTGAACCTTGACTATTCCACTTAGACTAACTACCTACATGTACAACGTCTAGCCCTGACATGCAGTAACAATACAATAGGAAACACACCAAGTCCCCTCCTTGCTATTCTCCGGTAACCCATTGGGTGCCAAGGGACTAGCCAATGTATTGTCAACCAACGAATTACTTATCCCTGTGGCATTCAAGGGGTTGTGTGCTGACCTCTTTGTCACTCTGTGTATGACATTGTGATACACATAACAGTTGGATCTGTGACTGACACATGACATTGTGCATTGTTTTTGTGCTGTGCATGATGTCGTTTTGGACAGCATAAAGGGGGTTCAACAGGGACTTAACCATTACCATTCAGGCTAGGTTGGTCATGTATTCTGTCCTTGTTTGACGTCCCTCCAAGCTGTGTGACTGAATTGTGCTGTGTAATGCTGTCCATGTGTCACTGTGTTGGCCTCTGCCTGGTGGGTGTCAGGATTGGTGTGATGTGTGTGTGGGTCTTGATGCACTTACCAGTGGACTGGAGGCTACTTTCATCCCCGGTGTCACTCCATCCAGGGATCCCACACACCATGATGGAGGAGATGGTCTGACGCACAGCCTCCTCCCACTGGCTGTATTCCACCCGCAGGGGAGGACCACCCCCTGTGCCAGCAGCGTGCAAGGCCTGCTCGCCCATCTTCTTCTTCACCTTCATAATGGTAGACAAAAATGGGAAAAGGGTTGAACTAGATGTATACAGGTCTTTTCTCAACATTGATTACTGTGTTGCTATGTTACTGTCTTACCTTAGCCTTGCAGTCTGTCCATCTTTTCTTCACAGAATCCAACGACCGGCTGCGGCAAGACACTGCATTCACAGCAGCCACAACCTCCTTCCAGGCTGCCTTCCTCTTTGCTGACAGGCCAGCTTTAGGCCCCTTGGGGAAGAGGTACCTGTAGTGGGCAACCACAGCCTCACAGAGGACCAGGTTTTCCTCCTCTGTGTATTTGGGCTCTCTAAACCTCTCCTCCTCATCACCCCCAGAGGTTGGTTGAGAGCCCTGGCTGTGGCTCCCCAGCCCTGCCTGCACTGGCCCTGTCTGTGTGTGGTGCAGGGGGACTACCCCTCGTCCCACTGTGTCTGCCCCTGCACTAGATGTGCCTGGTCTTGGGTGGCTGCCCCTCTGCCCCAGAGATCTCCCTCTCCCTCCCCTACCCTGACCAGGGTTGCCCCCCTGAATCTCCTCCTCCTCTCCTCCTACACTCCCCACCCCTCTCTTCTCTCCTCTCCTCTCCATCTCTCTCACCCACTCACACCCAGGCACTCACTCAGGCCCTCACACACTCACTCACTCACTCACTCTCTGTCACTCACTTGCACTCACAGACTCACACTGTCAAAATAAAGATAAAAAGTGTGTGTGTGTGTTTTACAAAAAAAAATATGGGCTATGTGTATGTGTGTATGTGTGTTTGGATGCGTGTATTTGTATGTTCAAAAGTGTATTGTGTCGCTTTGTGTGCTGCCAAACTCTCCTTCTACCTGTCTGTGTGTGTGCGCCGCCTAAACTCCCTTTCTCTGAAAAACTAACCTCCGCTCCTTGGGTCCTGATATCTAGCTCTTGGGAACTCGATAACAGATAAAGGTGTGTAGGTGATTTTGGGTCTATTTATAGTTTATTCGACTCAACTTGATACTTTGGGGTGCTGTGATTGGCTGAGACTGGGTCACGTTGGACGTTTCGCGTGTTTGGTTTTTTTTTGGAGACGTTTCTCGCGTTTATCGTGTATTTGGCGTCGACGATGAGGTCAAATATTTGGCGACTCCAGTTTTGTAGTCTTCGTGTGTTTTGTAGGCCGTCGCTCGTTAACTCTTCTGGGTAACAAAGATTTGAATCTCACGTTACCTGGTCTTGCTTAACGAGCTAAGGCAGTTTTTTTCTTCACGTTGGTTTTAACGCCAACATTTGAATCGAGCCCTAAGTTCCTTAAGTACCCTTGGGTGTATACCGTCCGGTCCAGGCGCTTTATTCACTATAACCCTTTCCAATCTCTTTTGGACCTTGTCCTCAGTAAGCCATGTAGATGTTGGAGGAAATTCCATGGTTTTGTCTGTTTGCCCACAGCTTGTCATTTCTGCTTCCTTTGTATATACTGAAGCAAAGAACGTATTTAGGGTGTCAGCCATAGCTTTATCCTCACTAATCAATTCACCTGTTTCAGTCTTAAGAGGACCAATATCAACCTTAACTTTTTTGTTGTTAATATACTTGTAGAATTGTTTAGGGTTTTTCTTGCTCTCATTTGCAATGTTTCTCTCATTTTCTATTTTAGCTAGCTTAATTGCTTGTTTGCAGATTTTATTACATTCTTTATATTTTTTAAATGATGCATCTGACCCATTTGACTTAAACACCTTAAAAGCCTGCTTTTTATTTCTCATTTCCCTGCTAACCACATTATTAATCCACATTGGTTTTGCTTTACTACTCTTGTGCTTATTCCCCAATGGTATATATTGACGTGTATATTTGCCCAAGAGCATTTTAAATACATTCCATGACTCTTGTGCATTTTTATCTTTGAAAATTACATCCCACTGGATATCCTTTACAGCTTCTTTTAACTTTGTAAAATTAGCCTTTTTGAAATTGAATGTTTTGGTTAAACTCTTGCTATTGGGTTTCTCAAGGTTTCTCAAAGGATACAATATTGTGGTCACTGCTGCCCAAATGTTCCCTTAACTGCACATTGTTTACAAGGCCTCTTTTCTAGTTGGCTCCTCTACTAGTTGGGACATAAAATTATCATTTATCATACTTAGAAAAATATTTCCCTTTGTTGTGCCTGAAGTCATATTGCTCCAGTCAATTTCAGGGTAGTTGAAATCTCCCATTATAATTACCTTTGCTGACCTAGCAGCCTTTCCATTTGCAGTAAAAGTTGGGCTTCCTCCAACTCCCCAACATTAGGTGGCTTGTAGCAACCCCCCACCAATATCTTTTTATTATGTGTGCCCCCAGTGTGTATTTCAACCCACAAGGCCTCTACCTTTTCATTGGACCCTTCATTTATATCTTCCCTTAAACTAGGTTTTAAGGCCTGCTTTACATATAGGCATACCCCTCCTCCCCTTTTATTAACCCTGTCCCTCCTAAAAAGTGAATAACCCTCTAGATTGACTGCCAAGTCATACGTATCATCTAACCAGGTTTCAGACACTCCAATCAGATCATACTGCTCATGTACTGCAATCATTTCTAGCTCCCCCATCTTACCAGCCAGACTGCGAGCATTTGCATGCATACATTTTATCTTTTTGCCATTCTTAAAGATTTCTTTCTTTTTCAGATGTATTTGTCTTTTATCAGGCTGTAACAATGGCAACTCCCTATTAGATGAACTAGCCCATTCCCCCTCTCCATCCCCATGACCCTTCTCTAATCCCATTCCCTCAATTATACTATCTTCCCCTGCCTGTGTTGCAGCTCCCTCCCCCCCCCCTTTCTAGTTTAAAGTCTCCTCCAGCCTTCTAACCATCCTATCACCCAGCACCGTGGCCCCCCTTCCACTAAGGTGCAATCCATCACTACTATAAAGATTGCACCCAAGGGAAAAGACTGACCAGTGTTCTAGGAACTCAAACCCCTCCTGCTTACACGAAGTCTTTATCCACGCATTTAACTCCCTAATCTCCCGTTGCCTTTCTAATGTAGCGCGTGGCACAGGTAGAATTTCAGAAAATACTACCTTAGAGGTCCTCTGCTTAAGCTTATATCCTAGGTCCCTGAAATCCTTCTTAACGGACCTCCATTTTCCACTGACTTTGTCATTAGTACCAACATGTACCATGACAGCCGGGTCATGCCCAGCCCTTCCCAACAATCTATCAACCCGATCAGCCACATGTCGAACCCGAGCTCCCGGGAGACAGCAAACTGTACGATTGTGGCGATCTTGGCGACAGATTACCCTGTCTGTCTTCCTAATAATAGAATCCCCTACCACCACCATCTGTCTAGGTCTGCCTGAGTCCTGGATCCCATCCGTGCTAGAGGGGCTGTTCACTCGGCTGTTAGAGAGAACAGTCCTCTCCAGCAAAGACATTCCTGTGTCAGCATCCCCAACATCATTACTTAATGTAGCAAATCTGTTAGGATTAGTAAACACAGGAGTGTCCTCCCTATTTCTCTGTCCACCCCCCTTGCTATGTCTAACTGTAACCCATCTGGCTACCTGCTCTTTCTTTGTGCAGTCTCCACCCCCAGAACTACCTACCACCGCTTCCTGCTGCTCAGTCAGCAGAACCCTCTCAAGATTGTCCGTCTTTCTCAATGTTGCAACCTGCCCCTCCAGATCTCTAATACGAGCTTCCAGAGAGACCACTTGCTCACATCTGCCACAGAGGTATGCACCCTGGAACGGTTGTTCCAGGTGTGCAAACATATGGCAGTTTGTGCACTGAGTTAAATGGACAATCATGCTACCACTCATATGTGCCAGTTACCACAAGATAAAAAGGCAGGCAGGCAAAAATAGCTGCACAATAAGTTTGATAAATGTGTTCCCTGTGTAATCCCCTGTCTTTGAATTCCCCCTGTTTTAAATTCTATGATCCGTTACTGTCACGGTTTATTACGACCGGGTTCGTAATTCGATCGGGTTGAATGATAGGTACTGGTGCCTCCTCTCTGTCAATTTCGGCCTCAAATTGTCTTGACAGTGCATCAGCCATAACATTCTTAGATCCCGGCAAGTAGGATACAATGAAATTGAATCGGGACAGGAATAATGTCCATCTGGCCTGACGAGAGGACAATCTCTTGGCCTCAGAGAGGTAGGTCAGATTTTTATGATCAGTCAGGATCAAAACAGGATTCTTTGTACCTTCGAGTAAATGACACCATTCCTTAAGAGCGAGGATAATGGCCAATAATTCTCTGTCTCCTATTTCATAATTGCTTTGCGCTCCAGTCAGTTTTTTTGAAAAAAACCCACAGGGTCTAAGTGTTCCACCCTTAATAGGACGTTGAGAAAGCACTGCCCCAACCCCAATATCCGAGGCGTCGACCTCCAAGGGGAACGGGAGTGATGGGTTGGGGTGGGATAACACAGGAGAATTAGCAAAAGCCAATTTCAGTTTTTCAAAGGCCTCCTCTGCAGCCACTGGCCAAAGGGATGGATTAGTGCCCTTGTGTGTAAGGTCAGACAATGGTTTAACAATGGAAGAGAAATTATTAATAAAATTCCTATAATAGTTAGCAAAGCCCAAACATCGCTGAATAGCTTTGAGACTCTTAGGCCATTGTAAGACTGCAGTTAACTTTTCTTTGTCCATGGCAATGCCTTCTTTGCCAATAATGAAACCCAAGAATGGCACACTGGTTCTGTGAAACTCACATTTCTCTAATTTACAGTATAATCTGTTTTTGCATAACCGTAGCAATACTTCGGACACATCTTTGATGTGTTGTGACAAGTCTTTAGAGTGAATAAGTATATCGTCAAGGTAAACCACGACACATGACTTTAACATATCTCTGAGAATATCATTGATCAATTCTTGAAATACTGCTGGTGCATTACACAGACCAAATGGCATGACTAGATACTCATAGTGCCCAGATCTTGAATTAAAGGCAGTTTTCCACTCATCACCGGCTCTGATACGAATCAAGTTGTATGCAGCCCGTAGGTCCAATTTGGTGAAAATCGAGGAGCCTTTGAGTCTGTCAAAAAGCTCAGTGATGAGTGGTATCGGATAAGCGTTCTTAGCCATAAGCTTATTTAACCCACGGTAGTCAATGCATGGTCTCAGTTCGCCATTTTTCTTTTTTACAAAAAAGAACCCGGCCCCAGTCGGAGAGGTAGATTTCCTTATGATCCCTCTTTTAAGGGCGTCAGAAATATATTCTTCCATAGCTTGGTTTTCCTCACAAGACAATGAATAAGTGCGACACCTAGGAGGCACCACTCCAGAAGGTAACTCAATGCTACAATCATATGGTCTGTGCTGAGGTAAGGTGCCAGCCTCTTCCTTACTGAAAACATCGCCAAACTGTTGGTATTCATCTGGTAGTGAAGGGGAGGTGCACAAGACCTTAATTGGATGGGTAACGCACTTTTCCATACAAAATTGAGACCAAACGGAGATTTCACACTTTTGCCAATCAAACTGCGGATTATGCAACTGTAACCAAGGAAATCCCAATATTACAGCATGGTGAGGAGAGTTAATAAGTTGGAACTGCTGTTTTTCTTTATGAAGAGCCCCAATAGTCATGGATAATGGCATAGTTTCAAAGGTTACATGAGCAGGTTCCAAAGGTCTGCCATCAATTGCTTCAATGGCAAGAGGGGTTTCTCTTTCAATGCGTGGGATCCCATGCAATTCAGCAAAAGTATTGTCCATGAATACCCGGCTGCACCAGAATCTACCAGGGCCAAAACCTCCACAGAGCGTTCTGCCCAACACTGGGAACGATTGGACACCAGCTAGGGCCTGTCCCCCAAGGTACCCTAGGTGTGTTTGTTTCCCGGATGTACCGGACAAGATCTTAGCAAATACCCATTCTTACCTCAATATAGACACAACCCTTGTCTCCTGCGGTATAATCTCTCCTCCTTGGTTAACCTAGTGAAGCCTACTTGCATCGGTTCACCTGGTTCCCGCAAAGTTTCACTAGGCTTAGCTGCCATGGGAGGGATGGGTGGGCAAAATGTACTTCTAGCCGCACCATTTTTAGACCGTATCCTACGATCTCTAGCAGATAGTCTCTCACGTATCCTGGAGTCAATTAGTATGACATACTCAATATAGTCATCTAACTCATTAGGCAATTCTTTTGCTGCAATCTCTTCTTTAATCTGGTCACTCAGGCCCTGGGCAAAGGCTGCCAACAATGCCTCATTATTCCACCCTACCTCTGCTGCCAAGGTGCAAAATTCAGTGGCATAGTCGCCCACCATATGCCTGCCCTGTTGTATTTCCATAAGGCGTTTAGCAGAAGAGGTGGTTCTACCAGGAGGCTCAAACACTCTCAGAAAAGATTGCACAAATTCTCTGAAACTCTTAGTGCAGGGTTTAGCATTCTCCCATAATGGATTAGCCCAAGCCAATGCTCTGCCAGTCAGCAAGGATATCATGAACACAATCTTGCTACGATCGTTAGGAAACACATGTGCCGTCAATTCCATAAATATTTCAAGTTGGTTGATGAACCCTCTACAAAGGTTCACCGTCATAACGGAGTGGCAAGGGTGCAGAAGCAGTTAACCCTTTGACTGTGGCCCCTGAGGGCATTGTATCACTCTCCGGTGTCTGACTTGGCAAGATCACCGGGCTAGACCCAGACTTATCAGCAAGCACAGTGCGTTCAAGAATAGTTTGGATTGCAACCGCCAACTGATCCAAACATTGCTCATGCATATCCATCCTCCAAAGGATATTCTATGTATTACCATCACTCTTATTGTCTGAGGTCATGGCCCTTTCGTACTTTCACAGTTTATTACGACTCTCAGATGTAAGGTTAGGTAAAAACACAACTTTATTGAAAAGTTTAAAGCAAATCCCATAGGATTTCATACATGTACATACAATACAAAAAATGGCAAATAGAAATGGCAATACAGAATCAGACTCTACCGACCCTGCCAATATACCGGGCAGGGCAGCCTGGGCAAGCAATCGAAAAATGGCTCTACCGACCCTGCCAATATACCAGGCAAGGCAGCCAAACGATAGTCAGGAGAGTAGAGGCTCTACCCGCCCTGCCAATCTATCGGACAAGGCAGCCTAACGTTAGTCAGGAGTGTACAGGCTCTACCGGCCCTGCCAATATACCGGGCAAGGCAGCCTAACGAATACCAGCTGAAACAGACTCTACCGGCCCTGCCAATATATCGGGCAAGGCAGCCTGAAGGAAAACTGAGAGGCTAGGTTCTACCGGCCCTGCCAATACTGGGTAAGGCAACCTTAAGATGGAATGTATAAAAGGTTTTACCGGCCTTACCAATATATCGGGCAGGGCAACCCAAGGAGGAGGTGTCAACCGGAGTGGCCACAATAACTGTCAGATGAAAAGGACAGTCAAGATGTAAGTGCGTAGCCCAAATACACCAGTAATTATGAAACCCAATACCTGGGGATAGATGGAGTAAAGGCTGTCTAGGACTGGACAGCACACTGAGGACCAACAGTATAACTGAGTAGTAAGCCACGAGGGCCAGGAGCGAACCAGCGTCCACACGCTGGGAGCCAGCAGATCTCAATGTGTAATTCTGTGAGGCAATGGAGCAAACCAGCGCCCGCGCACTGGGAACCAACAAACAGTATGATGTAGCCGCAAGGCTTAAGAGTGAACCACCGTCCGCACGCTGGGAGCCAACGGATCTCAATGTGTAATGCTGTGATGCCAAGGAGCGAACCAGCGCCCGCGCGCTGGGAACCAACAACTTGTCTAATAGCCGCAAGGCTTGGAAGCGAACCAGCGTCCGCACGTTGGGAGCCAACAGAGGTCAATGTGTAATGCCGTGAGGCAATGGAGCAAACCAGCGCCCGCACGCTGGGAACCAACACCCTTGTATAATAGCCGCTAGGCTTGTGAGCGAACCAGCGTCCGCACACTGGGAGCCAACAGGGGTCAATGTGTAATGCCGTGAGGCAATGGAGCGAACCAGCGCCCGCACGCTGGGAACCAACACCCTTGTATAATAGCCGCTAGGCTTGGGAGCGAACCAGCGTCCGAACGCTGGGAGGCAACAGAGGTCAATGTGTAATGCCGTGAGGCAATGGAGCGAACCAGCGCCCGCACGCTGGGAGCCAACAGGTGTCAATGTGTAATGCCGTGAGGCAATGGAGCGAACCAGCGCCCGCACGCTGGGAACCAACACCCCTTGTATAATAGCCGCTAGGCTTGGGAGCAAACCAGCGTCTGCACGCTGGGAGCCAACAGAGGTCAATGTGTAATGCCGTGAGGCAATGGAGCGAACCAGTGCCCGCGCACTGGGAGCCAACTGACTGGAATGTCGCCAAGTGACCGAGGAACAATGTCACCACCACTGTAGGAACCAGGCTCAGGAAGTGACAGGAACCAGCCGGGATGTCAACCGGATCAGGAACGATAACGGAGACCAGTAGCAGGAAACAGCAACTCAACCGGAACAGGACTGGAACCGACACAGCAGACAGCAGCACTGGAACAGCACAAACTCAGGAACGCAGGTACTCAGGAACACCGCCGAGAGGCCAATGAAGCTTCTATAGCATGGTGGTAATGGAGGCGTCAGAGACACCACGAAAGGGCAAATAAAGGGTGCCCAAGCTAAGTTTAAATAGGCAATATGAGGCGGGCTAAAGGCAAGCAGCCAATGGGAGCCCCCTATAGGTGATAGACACAGTAAAGCAGCAATCACGGGCACCGTGATAGTTACAGAGGCAGTTGCAGCAAGAGCAGCAACATCATCCTCTGCCCCAGCCAGTGAAGGGAAATCTGGAGGAAAAGAAGAAAGAGGCCATTCTTCTCCACCTTTTCCCTCCATCCTGAAGTCATGGGTGTGGGACTATTTTTCTCTTGGAGCAGTCACAGTGCAGTCATCACCAATGGCACTGTGCACAATTTGTGACAAGTCAATAAGAAGGGGAAAGGAGGGAACACACCTTGGCACAACCTCCCTGATAATACACATGAAACACAACCACCATGACATTTATTTGAATACCCACCACAGAAATAGAGCTCTGATGTTGCTGTACCCCTTGACCCTCCAGAAAGGCAACAAGAGGAGGAGATCAAATAGGAAGAAGAATAGAGCAACCCAGCCAGATGCTGGAAGTTCGATGATGAGCAAAACAACTAGCACACCATTACCTTCTTGCTCTAGGGTAACTACATCTTCTGCCAATAAACCTCGTTCATCATTACCTCCCCCACCAAGCGACAGCCACTCTGTAGATGCTAGGATGAGACAGTTCGTGTCCACCTATTGCATACTGTTATCACAGTCTCCCTTAGGAGGCCTAAGCGATCCTGTGCTTCCTTCCTCAGTTGTGATGTCGGCCGGTATGATTGCCGGCTACTTCCTCATTTCTGACATCACTAGAATGGGTTCTGGTCGTGCATGTGTTTATGGACCTATTCTCATTTGCCTAATTATTCCCTCGTTCTTCAGCTCCTTTATAACCTCCTTGGGCCTAGGCATCAGAGCCCTTACGTGGTGTTTCCATTAGTTGCTCTTGTGTTGTGACCGGTGCCTGACCTACGAATCCACTCTGTGTATGATCCCGGCTTGTCTGACTACCCACATCGGTCCTGCCCTGTGGCTCTGGCTGAGTACTGGCTCAGTATATGACCCCGGCTTGTCTGACTACCCACATTGGTTCTGACCTGTGAATCTGGCTGACTAACTCGCTCCGTGTATGACCCCAGCTCGTCTGACTACCCACATCGGTTCTGACCCGTGGCTCTGGCTGACTAACTCGCTCATTGCAGTCCACAGCTTGTCCGACTACCCACATTGGTTCGGACCTGTGGATCTGGCTGACTGTCGCTCCTTGTAGTCCCTGGCTTGTCTGATTACCTACCTCGGTTCTGGCCCATGGCTCTGGCTCACTACTCACTCCGTGCATTACCCAGCAGACTGACTGTTCGTACCTGAGTTACGCTGTTCTGTCTGGCTCGCTCCCTGTGGCATCCTTCTGTTGTGATACCTGTTGGAGACTCTAGCACCATATAGCTGGCTCTCAGGTGTTGGCCTTAGCAGTTTTCCTCTTTCTCTCGGTGAAGCACAGTAGTTCAGCGCTCAGCACAGCGTGCAGCTCTGGGTAGTAGACTGGAGATCATAGTACTGTGTCCGGGTTTGTGTGGGCATTATAATTCATTACTGTGTATTTTAATAAAGGTGGTTTTACATTATTATACCTGTGTCTGACCTTCATTTCATACTGGGTACCGTGACAACTGTGTGGTACACTGACTACATGTGGCACTGTGGTAAAGGAGAATCGCAAGTAAGGCATCAAGTGGCATCTGAGGAGATTCCATCCCACAGAATATGCTAAACTGTTGGAAGGGAGGGTTCATCATTACTATTAAACTGTTGGCAAGTTTTCATGTGTCCTTAGTGAGGTGTGGACAAGGGGCATAGGGGAAGTACCAGTACTTGGTGTCACGGAATGACTTAAGAAATAAAGACACTTGACGAGTACAAATAAAATTAAATAAAATTTATTTAAACACAGTAGTAGCAGCAATGATAATACACTTTCATAAGACCAGGGAAGAACAGTGCACACACTTTCTTCAACCTTTACTAGGCAAGTGTATCAAGCACAACGGAGTTTCCTAATATAATAGCTAAGTAAACAGCCAATCCAACAATTAGTGTCTTTAAAAAGAATCCTATCTTGAGGATATAGCATTCAGCTCTGGGTAGTAGACTGGAGATCATAGTCCTGTGTCTGGGTTTGTGTGGGCATTATAATTCATTACTGTGCATTTTAACCCCTTAAGGACCGGCAAATCTGAGGTGGATTTCACTTAAGGACCGGAGCAATTTTGACTTCTTTGACTATGTCTTTGTTCAACCATATTTTCTCTTTAATTCCTTTTGTACACCCACACAAATTATATACCTTTTTTTAAGCACAAATAGGGCTTTCTTTTGATACCATAATTATATGAATACCTCATCGTTTATTTTGATTAAAATAGAAAAAAAGAGCAAAAAAATGAAAAAAAAACAACACTTTGCTTACATTTTCCTGTCAGGATTTGCATACCATTAGTTCATTACAAAAAAATACCCCTAAATATATTCATTTGCTTCTCCTGAATATAAGACTACCCAATATGCCTAGTATTTCAATCCCTTTCTCACATTTACAAGGTAAATATCACAAGATGGACGCCATTCTTTACAACCTGTAATTTTTCAACAATTAGTATATGAGTATCATAGCTTAGTTGACGGTGTCAGAACCCAAAAATGTCCCACAAAGGTATATGTTTCTGAAAACTAGACAACATAAGGTAAATAATCAGGAAAATTTTGGAGTTTTTTATGCAGCTATTTTTCCAGAAATATGTTCCAAAATTGTGGTAATATTTTGTTTTTTTTGCAGTTTTCAATATTACTGTTGATATCAAGTGCAAGATAGGTGAAGATTTTTAAAAATGCATTGTTTTATGTTCAGCTCATTCTTCTGAATACGGAAATACCCCATATGTGTAGGTTTCACAAGGTTTGGGGGAGTTATGGGGCCCAAATTGGAACATGCGCTTTTCCAGTTTAACACTTTGAATTTTCACAGCTTTCGTCACTGGTGCCATGTCTCATTTGGGGCTGTGTATCAGTGCTCCACTTTAAAATTTACCCCCAAAAGTATATATTTTTGGAAAGTAGACACCCCAGGCTTTCATTTTATGTATGTTTTCAATTTTTTTACGCCTCCATTTTACCACGAATCCTTCGTAAATCTTGATGTACGTTAAAAATTCAGAGTTTTTCACACTTAGGTTTCAATATTGATGTGATTTTCAAGCACAGGATAGCTGAAGATTTTTAAAAATGCATTGTTTCATGTTCAGCTCCTTCTTCTGAATACAGCAATACCCCATATGCGTAGGTTTCTCAAGGTTTGGGGAAGTTACAGGCCAACTTTTGAACAAACATCAAATTTTCACAGTTTGCTTAACTGGTGCCATGTCTCAATTGGGGCTATGTAACAGTGCTCCATTTTAAGATTATCCCCCAAAAGTGTATATTTTTGGAAAGTAGACACCCCAGGTTTTCATTTTAGGTATGTTTTCAAATTTTTTACGCAGCCATTTTACCAGAAATCCCTCGTAAACGTGATGTAATTAACAAATTCAGCGCTTTTCACACTTAGGTTTCAATGTTGATGTGATTTTCAAGCACAGGATAGGTGAAGATTTATAAAAATGCATTTTTTAGTGTTCAGCTCCTTCTTATGAGTATGGTAATACCCCATATGCATAGGTTTCTCAAGGTTTGGGGAAGCTACAGGGCCCAAATTGGAACATGTGCTTTTCCAGTTTCACACTTTGAATTTTTACAGCTTGCGTCACTGGTGCCATTTCTCATTTGGGGCTGTGTAACAGCTCCCCATATTAAGATTTCCCCCCCCCCAGAAATGTATAGTTTTGAAAAGTAGATAACCCAGGCTTTCATTTTAGGCATGTTTTCAAATTTTCCTCTCAGCCATTTTACTACCAATCCCTCGTAAAACGTTATTTAAATTAAAGAATCATCTCTTTTCCCAGTTAGATTACAATTTTGATGTGGATTTCAAGCACAGGATAGGTGAACATTTAAATAAATGCATTGATTAATGTTCAGTTGCTTTTTCCGAGTACAGTAATAACCCATATGCATAGTTTTGTCAGGGTTTGGGGGATTTACTGGGTTCAGTTGAGAACATGTATGTTTCCATTTTCAGACATGGGAAAAAACAGGGTTGTTCCCATTATATTTTCATAGTGTTAGATCGAAGGAGGGATGTGTTTTTTGGGGAAAGAAAAAAACAGGATATTTAAGGGGGAAAGTGTTGCCAAATAATTAAATTACAGAATCACTGCATTAGATTCATGTGATACTGCTTGAAGCAGTCACCAATGCAGAGCCCAGGATTTGTAGGGCAATCAGGACAGTAGAAGGTGGTTTCTTTCCGTTTGCCATTGGCGTAGCACACCCTGCAGCGTTTCTCTGGCTTACTCTTTTGGGGGGTTGGGGGGATTTTAAATGCAAAGTGTCCTAAACCGGGTCTCTGTTGTAAAACTGCTGTTGCCCCTGCCCCTTCAAACAAAAAATGGGAAATTACATGCATTTGGAAATGCAAAAAAGTATTTTTCTGAGTGGGGTTTGCCAATTTAAAAATGATATACGAATTATAAACTGCAGTCTGCATCAGGAAAATGGCAACCTTCTTATACCAGGATGTAGATTTTCTCATGGTGAGGTAAGGCTGCATGAGTTGATCACAAAGCTCAACACCCCCCATGTGTTTATTATAGACTCTGATGCAGACTGGTTTCCTGAGGACCGTGCCACGGATAGAGACTGGCACAGTTTCCTCATCATGCATGGTTGTAAGCATGTACACTTCATTTTTGTCTCTAAATTTCACTGCCAGCAGCTCCTCTAGGCACAAAGCTACAGACGTTCCCTTTCGTAGCTTGCAGTTTATCATTTCTTTGGGCATCCCTTTACAATTTCTCCTAACAGTGCCACAGGCCACAGTGTCAAAATAAAAAAGTGATTTGAATAAAAGGGGGCTTGTGTAATAATTATCGACATATAATTGATATCCTTTATTTAATAGGGGGAAATGAGATCCCAAACAATTTTGCCGTTTGTTCCCAGATATTCAGGACAACCAGGAGGATCAAGCTGGCTGTCCTTGCCCTCATAAATACGAAACGCATAGGTGTATCCTGTGGCGCTTTCGCACAACTTATACAATTTTACGCCAAACCTGGAGCGCTTGGAGGGGATATATTGCTTAAAACCCAACCTTCCCTTATACTTCATTAATGACTCATCGACAGATATTTGTTTTTGGGGGGTATAGTTTTCTGAAAATTTTTTTTGTAAATGACTTATAAGAGGGCAAATTTTATACAGCCTGTCATAATGGGGGTGATCTTTGGGGAGGCACAGGGTGTTATCATTGAAATGCATGAAGCGCAAAAGCACTTCATAGCGTCTCCTGCTCATTGTTTGGCCAAAAATGGGGGTAACGCATACAGGATTTTTGCTCCAGTATGACCTGATGCTTGGCTTTTTAATAATCCCCATAGCCATAGTTAGGGCCCAGAATTTCCTGAATTCAGTAACATCAGTGGGGTACCATGATTGCTCCTTTGAAATGTAGTGTGTGGGATTGGCTGCAATATACTGGGCTGCATAAATATTTGTTTGCTCTACAATCTCCCCCAAAATGTCTTCCCCCAAATTTAAATTAAAAAACTGTTCATGGTTAAAACCGGCCACACCTACATTTATCCCTGGGCTGCCTGTGAAATTGGGTATTTCCGGACTTAATCCTACTGCTGGTACCCATTCCCTAGGCTCTGGCTGAGGGGCAGGCCTTGTGGCAGCTCTTGGGGTATGTCTTGTAGCAGCTCTTGGGGTATGTCTTGGGGCTGCTTCTCGGGCATGTCTTTGGCCTGCTTCTGGGGCATGTCTTGGGGCTGCTTCTGGGGCATGTCTTTGGCCTGCTTCTGGGGCCGATCTTGGGGTATGGCTTGGGCCTTCTTGTGGGGCAGGTCTTGGGGCAGGTCTTGGGGTATGGCTTGGGCCTGCTTCTGGGGCAGGTCTTGGTGCAGCTCTTGGGGTATGTCTTGGGGCAGCTTTTGGGATTTGTCTTGGGGCAGCTCTTGGGGTATGTCTTGGGGCAACTCTTGGTGTATATCTTGGTGCTGCTTCTGGGGCAGCTCTTGGAGCAGTACGCCTCTTCTTAGGAGATGGCCCAGCATGATCACTGGAGCTATCAGTGTCGCTCTCTGTGAACTGGGATATATCGAAATCAGAGGCAGTATCTGTGGTTTCTGAATCTGAAGCCAAAAAGGCATACGCCTCTTCTGCAGAATACATCCGCTGCATCTTAACCTACCCTAATTTTTTTTTAAATAACTTCTATCTAACTTAATCTACCTACCCTATTTTTTTCTAAATAGCTACCCACCCAAGCTTTTTTTTTTGTTCTGTGCCTAACTAACCCTAAACCTTACCCTACCCTACGTCAACCCTAATCCTACCTAACTTACCCCAAATACACACTATTCCTACAATAAAACTATAAATATATTTTTTTGTTTTTTTTTCTGTGCCTAGCTCTAACCCTAAACCTTACCCTAAACCTTACCCTACCCCACGTCAACCCTAATCCTACCTAACTTAACCCAAATACACACTATTCCTACAATAAAACTATACATATATATTTTTTTTGTTTTTTTTTATTTTTTTTTCTGTGCCTAGCTCTAACCCTAAACCTTACCCTAAACCTTACCCTACCCCAGGTCAACCCTAATCCTACCTAACTTAACACAAATACACACTATTCCTACAATAAATCTCTCTCTCTCTATATATATATATATAATTTTTCTTTTTTTTTTTTTTAACAAAACCCTAATCTTTTAACCTAAATTCAATACTAAATCTTACCCTAACTGACGTACACGCTAAACCTACCTAGCCCTGTCTAAACTACCTAAAAATCCTAAATATTTTAATAAATTATTTTTTTATTAAAAAAAAATAATAATAATAATTCCCTAAACCTAAATCTGACCCAAAATCAACTCTAAACTTACCCTAACCCACGTAAACTCTAAACCTACCTAGCCCCACTAAGATCACCTAACTAAACTATTAAAGTACCTAAAAATTAAAAAAAAAAAAAAAAAAATTTAAAAAAAAAGGGGATTTCAATGGGGGGGGGATACCACAGATCAGCAGAAGCTGATCTGCAGCAGTGGATCACTAAAATCAGTGATCACTGGGGTACAATCAATTGATCACTGTGTTTTTTTAACAATGTTGCCACTCTTCAACGGTGGCTGGAAGACTTGATACACAGTAACGCTCTCTCTGTCTCTCTTCTCCTCAGATTTGTGTCTGAGGAGGAGAGAGACAGAGATATATGACAGAAGCAGTGTTTTGAAAACACTGCTTCTGTCATATGCGGGGAAATACATGTGATTCGCTATTTTAGCGAATCGCATGTATCAACAATGCGGGCATTGGCTGAAACTAGATGCTCCGACACCGGAGCACCTAGTAACACCATGCCCGCGTCTTTCCCATCGCGCACAGCGGCGGCGATGGGAAAGTTAACACTTGATGTACCAGGACCAGCGTGACGGCCCTGGTACGTCAACGGACGCAAAGGGGTTAATAAAGGTGGTTTTACATTATTATACCTGTGTCTGACCTTCATTTCATTCGAGGTACAGTGACAACTGTGTGGTACACTGACTACATATGGCAGTGTGGTGGAGGAGAATCGCAAGTAAGGCATCAAGTGGTATCTGAGGAGATTCCATCCCACAGAATATGCTAAGATGGTGGAAGCGAGGGTTCACCATTACCATTAAACATTCAGCAAGTTTTCATGTGTCCTTAGTGAGGTGTGGACAAGGGGCATAGGGACAGCAGCAGTACTTGGTGTCACGGAGTGACTTAAAGAAATAAAGACACTTGACGAGTACAAATAAAATTAAATAAAATGTATTTAAACACAGTAGTAGCAGCAATGATAATACACTTTCATAAGACCAGGGAAGAACAGTGCACACACTTTCTTCACCCTTCACTAGGCAAGTGTGATATGACCCACGTCTGTACCCTAACACTAGGGTAAACCCAGGCAACAGGAGCGAGGAACTCCAGAACACTGGAGCAACACTGTATTGACTCAAACTCCACCACCTTCTCGAGACCAGGTGTGAGGACAGTGCAAGACACCTCCTCAACCCTTCACTAGGCAGGTGTAACTAGTATTTGGACAGCCCTTAGTAACCTTCACAAGACTAAATAGGAGGACAGTGCACGACACTTCCTCGATCTTTCACCAGGCAGGTTAAAAATAGCGTAACTATACCCTACCGCTAGGGTATACCAAAGGCAAGGTAAAACGGCACCCCCAATTCTAGGTGAGGCAACAACCCAACCAGATTTAGACCACAGGAGGTAAGTGACACGGACTGACTGACAAGCACTGCTACAGGGGTAGAGAGTGCGGTGATAACGGTAGGCCCAGGCAACAAGGATATTAATAGCCGGGGCTGGGTAACCGAGGTTAGTAGTAAACAAGCTGGAGTGCAACAGAGGAAGAGTAGTCAGATGAAGCCAGTAGTCAGAGCCTGATCGGGTAGTCATACGAAGCCAGGAGTCAGAGCTGGATCGGGTAGTCAGACGAAGCAGGAGTAATACACAAGAACTAGCAAATGGACCAACACAGCACTAGGCTCAGGTACACCACAAAAGGGCACTGGTAACTGGAAATGCTGAGGCCTTTAAGGCCTAGTAGGTGGACTGAGAGATGACTTCACTAAACCAGTGACCTATAAGAACAGCGACTTGCATAGAGCGACAGCCAGGAAGTAACAAGGTCGCTGTTACAGCAACTAAACACTGGAGGCAATCACATGCACCGTGATACTTGGTTTCTGGTGGGGGGATTTCACATTGGGCACCCTAAGTGTCATGGTATTTGGATAGAGTTGTGCCAGCTGTTTCCTGTGAGTGCTGTTGTACCCACTGTTCCACTTTCCAGTCCTTCCCTTATTTACACAATGAACATTGCAGTTGGTGATGTGTGAGGGACAGTTCTTGCTTTCAAGGGAAAAAATTTCTGTTCTCAACACACCCATGATTTTGGAGGAGGGGCCTCCGGAGAAGCATTATTAGCCAACTTATTTTCTCCACATATACCTGAACTGGAGGGGGCAGGTTTTGGTGCTGCTACTGCCTCAGGCACATCACTAGAGCTAGTCATTGCAAGTGGAACCTTTATCATCCATCACCCATGTTACTGCTGTTGTTGATCCCATTCCCTTTGATCTGCCTTATCATCTACTGCTTAAACGAAAAAAAAAACAAAGGAGGGGTGCTCATAGTGTAATAATTCCAAGGTAATAAACACTACCACCATTTTAACATCACATTCACAATATATTTGACCACTAACTAGTGGTCAACCAGACAGATAGAGGTATCTCGACTGCCCCCACTCAGTCACATCAGTAGTAGATCTTGAATGCTGCACCCAACAGTGGTCAGGGATCTCCAAGAGGTACCCCTGCCAAAAAAACAAAAGAAAAGCCAGAAGGTGTGCAAACCACTCTAATATAGCAATTCCATATGAGAAAGGACTGATACTCACAACTGAAGATTCACCTGGTTGTTTACAATGACAACCCATTCAGCAAACAGGGTTACATATCCGCCCTGATACGGATAAACTTCTCTCTGGATCTCAAGAAGATGTACTGGAATCCAATTTAATGTATCAAAAATGTATTAAAATTATAAAACAAATAGTGACTGGTCCAATATAAAACAGCGCAAGAATTGCTCAAACCCCTGGTTGGATCTCTTGGTAGCCACATTGGACTCGGGATGGTAAGAAGAGGAGAAACGGAGTTGGATACCCATCTGAGCACAAAAGAACCTCCAGAACCGGGACACAAACTGGCTTCCTCTGTCAGAAACCACCACTTTGGGCGCTCCGTGGAGCCGAAACACCTCTTTAGTGAATACCTCTGCCAACTTAGAGGATGGAAGTCCCTGCAGGGGGACAAAATAAGCCATTTTGTAAAAGCAGTCAACTATCATCTGTATAACCGTACATCCCTTGTAAGCCAGCAATTCCACCATAAAGTCAATGGAAACATGGGACCAGGGATGCTCACCATTAGGGACAGTTTGGAGTAGTCCCACCGGAAGGTGTCTCGGGGTTTTAGCATGGGCACAAATAGAACAGGCTGGTACAAAGGCAGAACAGTCAGCCCTAAGTCTAGACTATAAGAATATTTGCGATACTGACCAAATCAATTGATCTTTACCAATGTGATCAGCAGCCTTACAGGAGTGGTAGGTCTCCAATAATTTTGTACGCAGAGATTCTGGTATGAAATATTTACTGCTAAATTTGTCGGCAGGAGCATCAGCTTGGGAGGCCAGGATCTCCATACCAAGTGCATACCATATCAAGAAATGATCTGACGGAATAATCTGGACATGGGAATTCTCTACCTCCTGTTCAGGCCCAAACTGCCTGGACAGGCCACTGGCTCTGACATTCTTGTTGCCCGGAAGGTGCAAAACTACAAAATTGAACCTGGACAGGAATAGTGCCCATCTGGCCTGTCATGGTGACAGTCTTTTGGCCTCAGACAGATATGTCAAATTTTTATGATCTGTTAAAATCAGGATAGGGGAGGGCATCCCTTCCAGGTGACGCCACTCCTTGAGCGCGAGGATGATGGCCAAAAGCTTGTGATCACCAATATTGTAAAGACTTTGGGTCCTGGATAGCTTCTTAGAAAAGAACCCACAAGGCAACAGGTTTTTGCCAGGCCCAGATTGCTGGGATAGGAGCGCTCCCATCCCTGTCTCTGAAACATCCACCTCTAAAGTAAAGGGCAGGGTGGGGTTGGGATGAGACAAAATCAGAGCCTTGGTGAAGGCAAATTAAAGGACTTGTTGGCGCTAGGAGACCATTCATATGGATTAGCCCCTTTATGCGTTAGATCCGTAAGTGGTTTTACCGCCATAGAAAAGTTCCATATAAATCTCCTATAATAATTAGCAAACCCCACATATCTCTGTATGGCCTTCAACCTTACCAGAAGGGGTCACTGCAGGACAGCCGAGAGTTTTTGTGGGTACATAGCTATACTGGAAGATGAGATTACGTAGCCCAAAAATGTCAATTGTGATTTGTGGAACTCACATTTTTCAAGCTTGCAGAAGAGATTGTTCTCTCTCAAGAAACCTAAAACCGTTGCCACATGCTCCCGATATATAGCTAGTCTGGGGAGTGGATAATGATATCATCCAGATATACTACCACACAACTCTGTAGTAAGTCCCTTAGGACGTCGTTATTGAACTCTTTGTCAGACTCTTATGCTGAATAGGGCTGGTAGATCCCGCGTAACCAAAAGGAGGATTAGAAGGCTCCTCCAACAAGGGATTACTGAGCAAGTAGCTGGGGTGCGCGGCTGGGGGGTGGAGCTCCGGTACGTTGGTTGCCATGGATGGGGTTGTGCTGCGGCTAAGCCGCCTAAAGGTGCTGGCCGCAAAGCCAGATGTTGTGGTCCCCAACAGAGGAGCTGAAGGGCGATCCCGGGTGACCCCATCCAAGGAAATCTATACTAAGTAATCCCCAGGGAGAATAGGCAAACACTCCAAACAGGAACAGAGGTACTCACTCAGGGTCTCGGGCAAAGGTAGGCACCCCACGATTGGAACAATGGATCCCCCTACAGGAACAGACAAAGGAAGGTCAGGGAGTAATCCGGGTCATACACTGGCTGGACAAGGCTGGACAGAAGGGTCAGACAGAGACAAGGTCAGGCTGAAATCTGGGACATACACAGGCTGGACTTAACTGGGCTGAAGGAACAGACAGAGGCTAAGTCAGGCAGAGATCCTCGTCATATACATTTTGGACTTAACTGGGCTGAAGGAATAGAAAGAGACTTGGTCAGGCAGAGGTCCGGGTCATACACAGTCTGGACTTCACTGGACCAAATGAACAGGAAGAGGCTTGGTGAGGTAGAGATCCAGGTCATACACAGGCTGGACTTCACTGGATTAAAGGAACAGGCAGAGGCTTGGTCAGGCAGCGAACCGGGTCATTCACTGGCTGGATACTTGGCTAAGTTCAGGAATAATAATGGACACTATAATAACGTGTCCGAGAGTGTCCAGAAGCGAATTAAAAAGCCCAGGACCGGAAGTACAGCTGAAAGACGGAGCAGTGAGAGGCGGCGAAATGGAAGCGGAGGAGGGCGGCATGACAGAACCCCTCACACAAAAGCCACCACCGGGGGCCGCTAAGAGGGCCGGTCAAGAAACCATGAATGAAACCGGCATAGTAGAGATGGGGCATGAACGTCCTGCACCGGAACCCATGAACACTCCTCTGGAGCATAACCCTTCCAGTTGTCCAAGTACTGCAGGTGATCCCATATCCGTCGGGAGTCCAGGACGCCGGTGATGACGGTTTCCAGAGTGCGGAAACCGAGCTGGAATCCAGGGCTTGAGCCGGGAGACATGGAATGCAGGATGGATTTGCAGGGTATGAGGCAACACCAGCCGGTAGACCACTGGAGAAAGATGCCTGGCAATCCGGAAAGGACCATGATAGAGAGGACTGAGTTTAGAGAAGGGTTGCTTCGGGCGCACGTTTTGAGCAGACAACCAGACTTTCTTCCCTGGATGAAAGACCAGGGCAGGACCTCGACGGAGGTCATCAGCTGCCTTTTGGCACACCTGGGAGGAAAGCAAAGAAGTACGAAGAGTAGCCCAGTGGCGAGTCAGGGAAAGAACCCTAGATTCCGCCGACGGTACAAGAGATGATCCAGGAGATAACAGAAGAGTCCGAGGGTTATAGCCCAAGGCCGCAAAGAAGGGCGAACATCCCAGCGAAGACTGTAACAAAGAATTATAGGATAGCTCTGCCAAAGGGAGGACAGACATCCAATCGTCCTGTATATGGTTGCAGTGGGTACGGAGATAGGCTTCCAGAAACTGGTGAAGACGATTTGTCTGACCATTTGTCTGGGAATGGTAACCAGAGGAAAACTGAAGCCAGATCCCCAATCGAGCACAGACAGCCCTCCAAAGATGGGAGACAAACTGGGTGCCCCTATCGGAAGTGATGTGGAGAGGAACACCATGCAGAAGCACAATGTGCAGCGGGAATAAGTCCACCAGCTCTGCCGAGGAAGGTAGTTTGGGAAGGGGGAACAAAATGCCCTTGTTTAGAGAAGCGGTCTATGACCACCCAAATGACCGTCATGCCCTGAAACCTGGGCAGGTCTACAATAAAATCCATGGCCAGTTGGGTCCATGACAAGGCCGGTACAGGTAGTGGGTGGAGAAGACCAAGAGGCCGAGAATGATGTGTCTTCATCCTAGCACAGACGGGACAGAAACTCACCAGAACCTCGACATCGGTGCGGGAGCCAGGCCAATAGAAATACCTTGAAAGGAGATTGAAGGTACGTTTCACCCCTGGATGCCCTGCAAGAGGGGAGTGGTGAGTCCACATCAATACTTCAGTCTGGAAACGAGGTGGGACGAATAGACCAGGAGAAGGGACAGATGGACCCACAACAGAGGTCTGCCTTTGAGCGTCCTTGATGGCCTGTAAAGTAGAGGAGGATAAGGCAGCTAGGACACAGGATGGAGATAATATAGTGTCCACAGGAGAGGAAGGAATATGATTCGACTCCTGCAGTCAGGATAAGGCGTCAGCCTTAATGTTCTTACTGCCAGGTATGTAGGAGATCTTAAAATTGAATCTGGAAAATGATAGCGACCACCGAGCCTGACGGAGGTTAAGCCATTTGGCTGCGGCCAGGTAAGCCAAATTCTGGTGGTCAGTGAGGATGGTGATCTCATGAGGAGAACCCTCCAGCAAACAGCGCCACTCCTCAAGGGCGAGTTTGATGACTAGCAATTTGCGATTTCCAGTATCGTAGTTCTGCTCAGAGGGCATAAAGCGACCAGAGAAAAAGGAACACAGATGAACCTACCCAGTGATAGAGCAGCGCTGTGATAATACAGCACCAGTGGAGGTTTCCGAGTCATCAACCTCCAGGATGAACGCAAGGAGAGGATCAGGGTACCGAAGGACGGTGGCTGAGGAGAAGGTAAGCACCCTATGACTGAACAATGAATCCACCTACAGGAACAGATAAAGGAAGGTCAGTCTGCAATCTGGGTCATACACTGGCTGGACAGATGGGACAGATAGAGGCAATGTCATGCTGAGATCCGGGTCATACACAGGCTGGACTTCACTGGACGAAAGGAACAGGCAGAGGCTTGGTCAGGCAGAGAACTGGGTCATACACTGGCTGGATGCTAGGCTAAGTTCAGGAATAATAATGGACCCTATAATAACGCGTCCAAGAGAGTCCAGAAGTGAATTAAAAAGCCCAGGACCGGAAGTACAGGTCAAAATGAGGCGTGGATGCTGGCCGGATCATAGAGAGGAGAGAGCTGCATGATCCACCGGCAATGTGCATGCGCAAGATGCTAACCCGGAAAAGGACAGAGAGGCAGCCGGATGAAGAATACAAACCTGGCTGAAAGACGGAGCGGTGAGAGGCGGCGAAATGGAAACAGAGGCGGGCAACATGACACTCTTGAAACACTGCAGGAGCATTGCACAAGCCAAAAGGCATGAGCAAGTATTCATAATGGTCACTGCGTGTATTAAAGGCGGACTTCCATTCATCCCCTTCTTTGATTCTAAACATGTTATAGGTCGCCCTTACGTCTAGCTTAGTGAATATCGAAGAACCTTTAATGCGGTTGAACAATTCGGTGCTTAGTGGTATGGGGTAAGCATTTTTGACCATAAGTTTATTTAGTCCTCTATAGTCAATGCACTGACACAACTTCCCATCCTTCTTCATGAAAAAAAATCCTGCACCCACGGGCGAGGAGGATTTACGAGTAATCCCTCTGACCAGGTCATCAGCCACATACTCCTCCATAGTCCAATTTTCCTCCACGGACAGAGGATATGTACATCCCTTCGGAGGAGTAGCGTCTGGTATGAGACTAATGGTACAATCGTAAGTCCTATGTATAGGCAAGGTACCAGACTCCACTTTATTAAATACCTCACTGAACGCATGATACTCTGAGGGTAATGAGGAGGAGCTACAATAAATCTTAGTGGGTTTGCTGAAGACAAGACTTAGAACAACGAGATGACCATGATGCAATATCGCTTGTCTCCCAATCTATTCTGGGGTTGTGTCTCTGCAACCAAGGGAACCCCAGAATGATGGCATGGTATGGAGAACTTATAATCTGGAATTCTAGGGTCTCCACATGGAGACCTCCCCAACCTTACGGTCAGTGGCACCATCTCGTGTGTCATATGAGAAGGCTGCAGTGGTCTACCATCAATGGCCTCAATAGCGAGAGGAGAGGCACGAGGCGACAATGGAATGGCTTGTTGTTTTGCGAATTCTGCATCCATGAAATGTTCCGCCGCTCTGGATTAGCCCAAATCTGAAGCTGACGCAGAACAGGCGGCTCAGGATACTATGACCACGAGGGTCGGTTTGGTTTGTAACTGCCAAGGACTGTGAATCACCGTCCAGGGTCTGTCCCCGACATGACCCTAGGTGTGAGCATTTCACGACCCCATGGGACAAAATCGAAAAAGGTGACCTGCCTTTCCACAATAAAGGCATAGTCCCTCCCTGCATTGGAAGGCCCTCTGCTACCCAGACAGGTGTGTAGCCCCAAGTTGCATAGGCTCAGTCTTGCTTAACTCAGTACAAGGAGGCATGGGAGGTGAGGGAGGAATGGGTGGGAGATCAAAACTGGGTGTCAATCGAAAGTGAGATTTCCTCAGCCGTTCCCTGAACAGGGATCGCTCTCTGATCCTAGTATTGATTAGGATGACTCAGGAGATGAGTTCCTCAAAGTCCTCTGGCAGCTCACGGGCTGCGGTCTCATCCTTAATTATGTCATCAAGCCCTTGCGAGAAAGCGGCTTCTAGAGCTTTGTTGTTCCAGCCCACCTACGCTGCCAGAGTACGAAACTCGATAGAGTACTCTGCTACAGTGTGTGCACCCTGGTGGATAGTCATAAGCTGTTTTGCGGCTGATATAGCCCGGGCTGAAACATCAAAAACGCTATGGAAAGCTGCTGCAAACTCCTGAAAATTCGAGACTATGGGTTTCTGCATTTCCCATAGCGGATTTGCCCATGCCAATGCTTTACCAGACACCAGAGTGATCATGAATCCTATCTTGCTTCGACTGTTTTGACAGGCATTCGGTACCAGTTCTAGAAATATGCCCAACTGATTTAGAATACCATGGCACATTATATACCATTATATCGTAGAGGGAGAGGAATGGATCCACACAGCCCTCAGAGCAAAAAAATGTCTGCATTGGCCAATGCTACCGGCGCCGGATCGGTAGAGGCCACCGGTAGTTGCGCAACCCTTTCTAGATGTGTTGTGCAATTAAGGAACACTTGCATTGCCAAGGATATTTGATCAATGAGTTGATCTTGCCTACCCATATGGGAGACAATGCTAGGCAACTGTGAATTACCTGTACCTTCATCAGTTATGGCCCTTTTGGACTGTCACGGGACTGCTAGACAGATAAATACTCTGACAGGTTGTAACGGTTTGTTTGACACACAGACACGGTGGTTTATTGAAATCACAGTAATAAAATAACCTTCACAGGTCCTGTAGTATATAAGCTGAATAATACAGACACAGGACAGGTTATGTATACATATGCCTACACAGGTCCAGCATAAACATAAAGTCCACAACAGTCTATACTGACACAGGTCAGGCAGATTATAATGGATTCCCAGGAGCAAGGTACTGCATGGGTTAATGGTCTTCTTTGAGTGTAAACAGTCCTATGTGCAAAGAGGTCTGCGATGGGGTTCTCTGCATATAGACAGCTGAAGGATTCGTAATGCCCAGAAACAGATAAGCAGAACTAACGTGAACTGCCTAGGCAACAATGGGAACAGAGTCACATAAGATACTGCCGTAGCAGTACTGGAGACCAGACCACTTGCACGCTGCTGGAGCAGTAACGGAGGCAGACACTTGCACTCTGCAGAAGTAGTAACGGAGGCAAACCGGTGGCTCACTGCCGGAGCAGTAACGGAGGCAGACACTTCCACTTTGCAGAGGCAGTAACGGAGACTAGGCCCAAGGTAAACTGCCGTAGCAGTAACGGAGCCAGACACTTACACTCTGCAGAGGCAGTAATGGAAGCAAACCGGTGGCTCACTGACAGAGCAGTAACGGAGGCAGACACTTGCACTCTGCAGAGGCAGTAACGGAAACTAGGCCCAAGGCAAACTGCCGTAGCAGTAATGGAACTGGCCCCTGGTACTCTGCAGGAGGAAATGATGACTCAATTGCCAGACAGTCAGAATGTCGCCTAGGCGACACAGCACAGGAACGCCAACCAAGTCGGTATGAATCACAGAGCAGGAACATCAGCCAAGCCCGGTCTGATCACAGAGCAGGAACGTCAGTCAAGCTGTGTCGGATCACGGAGCAGGAACGTCAGCCAAGCCGGGTCGCTACACAGGAGCAGGATCAGAAGAATAGTCAGGCAATCCGGGTCGGTACACAGGAGCAGAACACAGTATGCAGAGTAGTCAGGCAGGCCAAGTCGGTACACTGGGAATCACTGAGCAGAAACAAGCACTGGCACAAGAACACCACGAAAGGGCCCCGGAGGGGTGCCAATAGCCCAATATATAAAGGTCATACTGGGCGGGACAAACACACGGTAGCCAATGGGAGCAAAGCACAGGATAGACTGACAGAAATACAACAAAGGAGCACTGGCACGGTGATACAGGTACAGGTAGAATAAAATGAAGATTTTATTGAAATTCAGGCATTAAATAATAAACACACTTCCACAACCTTCCCGGGTCAGGCGTGGGGACAGTGCAAGGTCCACTACAGGAACAGCACTGAATGTAGCCAGACCACTTCCGGATGAATTCAAACTAGGATGTAAGCACGATCCACGGACAGTAAGTGGTAAGGCACACAAGCAGGGAGCAAGGAAAGGTTCAAGTAACCTGGAACGCTAGGATACTACAGACATCCTAGAATGCTTGGACCGTTATGCAATACAGACGGTCAGAGCTGCTAAACCACCAGCAGTCACACCAGGATGCCCAAATATAGTAGTATTATATGCAGGCTGAGGTCATACACAAATTGGGTACTTAGACAGAGCCAGGGTAGCACATAGCAGGTAGTCAGCCAGGTCAAGGGTCATATAGGGAACAGTTAGTCAGGCAAGCTGAATCGAGCACGGATGGGTAGTCAGACAAGGGCAGAGGTTCAGACACTAATCGGGTAGTCCGAAAAAGCCACAAATCAGAAAGAAACCAGAAATGGATCACAACAGAGAACAATAACGCTCAGGAACACCACGAAATTGCAATCAGGCTATGATCGAACGTGGCTTATAAGGCCTCCTAAGGAGGAGGAGTTATAAACTCATGAGCGTGGCCTATAAAGATATTGAGCGTATAATGACGCACAAGCAACCAGGAAGTCCGCAACCAGAATGTAGCCACCAGCCACTATAGGAATAGTCAGGTAGCCAAGGCCTGAATTACAGCACCGTAATAGTAACTGCATCTGTTGTAGTACTGTTGGGTTGTATCTGTATATGCTATTTGTTTTTATTTTTATGGAACTTTGATTCCTATTAAATTTTGATATTTTTATACAAGTGGAGCCAAGCTGTGTGGATCCCGAGAGGAGACGGGTTTATTTTCTCCAAATGCGTGATTGTCAGCAGAAATAGATCTGACCACTTCAGTTGTGAGTGTCCATTCTCATTTTATATATATCATTGTTGAAGACCATACTGCACTATTTAGCGCCCTTCTCTTCTTTCCTGTTTTCTACACTGTTGTAGCATAGATGCAATAGAGTCCAGCTTGGAGTCCATTTGGATGATCTGTGTAGTATGTTGGTCAAGCTAAGAGCCCTGATGGGCCACAATTCATGACATACCTGCAGGATAGGTCATTGGCTCAATCAAAATTTAAGACTCTTGACCAGAGTGCCCAATGTAAGCTGCCCGAGAACACCATGTGGAGAGCAATCCCCACAAGAAGTAACAGACTGTTGATTTGATATGGATACAATATACAATGACAGAATAACAATAAAGAATCCTTACTAGGTAGGCTCCAGTGATCCAGGAGCTTGAGCTTGCGGTTTGAGAACATTGCTAGCAGTTGGTGGCTGCTTCCAGGGAGTCTTGATGCGGCCAAAGTCAGGTAGATGTGCAGGCCACGAAGCCTGTTAGCAGGATAACCACCTAGGACACAGACAACTACTCACCAGATCAGGAATCAGCTTATTAAACCTACCAGAAGTCTAATTGCCTCTATTGAACACTGAATCAGCAGAACTGGGCAGGGAGGGTCGCAAGGTTACCATGAGACGGGAGGTTGGACTGAATATAGTCAATTGAGTCAAACTTCACTGGATAGAGAACAATGTAGAAAGTGACACACTGGACACTGGAACATTTCAAGGTCAAAAGGAGAGAAGTCGACAATCCGGGTCAGCAACAAGTTGGCAAAGATGGTACCTAGGATGAGACAGAATGATAGTTGAACAAGCCAGGGTCAAAACCAGTTGAGCAACACTGTACAAAATCATCAGGCAGAAAAATAGTCAATTAACAGGCCAAGGTCAAAACCAACACAAGAGTAGTAGCATAATGAGGTGACTAGAGACGCAGTCGAGGAAAGCCAGGTCAAACACTGTAAACACTAGGAACAATAAGTTCAAAACTTGATACTTAGAACACTTTGATTGCGCACTGACACAACAGTGTCAATGCTTGATATAGGTCCAAACAAGGGCATCGCTAGAACAAGGCGGGGAAAACATATATATATATAATATATATAATTGTTTATTTATCACATTACTGTTTGTATTATCACTGTGACGGTACCAGGATTTACCGGACCCTTTTGGGGTTGTCGGTTCCTGAACCGCCGCCGCTGCTGCTGCTCCTCATCCCCGGCTGGCTGGAGCCCTGCTGCTTCCTGGAGGTCCTGGATACTCAGGCAGGAACAACTGGATGCTGCCTCCAGGCAGACTGGCAGAGCTAGTGAATTTAGCTGCAGAATCCTAGGTGGGGTTTCCAGAGGCCCTACGCATGATTTTTTTCACACCCTCACTATTTCCTGTGGCAAAAAAAAAGAAAAACATGGCCGAGTGGCACATTAGCGAAGGGTGGAATCAGTCACTCACCAGGTGCCAGATCAGGCTGACCAGGACCCTACTCTCCATACATACATACATCTTATTTATGCGTTTTTGATATGAACATGTCCAGTGTATTTATACTGGACATGTTAGTGATGTAATGTTTTGGGAATATGAATATACACACATTATTTAGAAGTGTTCTTTTATTGTTATTGTTCTCCTCTAAAGGTTTGGGATTGAATAACATGCCTTGTCTATGTGTGTATAGATGAATTGCTAGACACATTGATTTTATGTGAAGATCATTAAGTGGTGCATTCGATGGACATGTAATATACATGTTTGTACCTTTATTAATATTTTTGTGTGATTTATGAGATATTAAGTTTGAATGATGTGTGCCTGTGAATACGTTATATCGTATTAACTGTACATGTCCCTACTGGGATATGTGTATTATCTACAATTGAATGGGATAGTTTTGAACACGCACCACTCACATTACAGGTATGTCCTCATAATTTGTCATAATTTAATCTTTCACAAATATATCTGTAATGGTAACCCCAGGACGCCACGCTGTCCAGGGCCGTTGTGCTGGATTCCTCCCTCCTGAGTTCAGCTACAAGTGGGTAGCCTGGTAAATCCACCACAAAGAGCTGGAATCCCTCCTGTTAGGATGTAGGCTGGAAAGCTGGCTTGAATTCTGTAGCTGGATAATAGGCTGGAAGCAGTCACTGGAAACAAGGCTGGAACACAGGGAATCTGCCCACTGGAACCCTGGAACATCAGAGGCCTGAATGGGGGACAAAGGGGTCCCTTTAAACCATCCAGAGTAAGGACAAGACACAGCTTCAAGTCCAAAATGACTTCTGCTTTATTGAGTCAAAAATCAGCTTTTTTATACAGTTGTTCATACAATACCCAATGGGGGTAGTACAAAGACATACTGGGGGGAATCAATAGCGCCTGGCTGCAATACACATCTAAACAATGGAACATAAACAGTAGAACAAAAGGCACAATGGGGCTGTACACAAAGACAGGTATTCTACATAATTTAATCTTGCCGCTCTGAATCCAGAAGAATAGGATTCAGAGTGACAAAAGACAAAGACCAATCCTGGCCGAGTGAGTCACCAGATGCCTGGACAGGGAGGACCAATCCCCAGGCCGCCTACCTGTTCCCTGCAAAACCTATGGCAACCCCTTGCATACATTACACAGGTGGTGGCCAATCAGCAGCCTGCCTACTTTCACAGGCAAAGTCTATGGGCTTTGCAACCATGAAGTTTAGTCTCTGTTATCTTTGCGAAACCCGGTCTTTTCACGTGAAAGTCAGTTCTTCAGGGAGTTTCTTGGGAGGCCTGACAAGGCCTCCATGTAACGGCCTAGGGGTCAGTTACAATATCTTACTCATAACATTTATGCTATGTGAAGTCTGCTTGACTGTCTTCTACAGTGATAGGATTAATATATATATCTTGGTCATGTTTAATTTTAATATTGTTAAATTATTGGTATTGTTTATTTAATATAACACCAGACTATATTCTGCCTGAATTTGTTTCAGCCATGATGTCTATATAATGTATTTACTGGATTAGTTTACCTTAAGGCTTTTTCAAAGGACCCTATTCACTGTTTTTTTACTTGTAATTGTCCCTTGAATGATGTTTATAAGTGAAGAGTTCACAGTCTTCTTATTATAAAATGCAATACTCACAACAATAGTAATATTATTTGTTTGAGCGAAACATCATGTAAGGGGTTAATATTTGTATTAAAAATGAGCGATAGGGGTGGAAATTGCTTGGTATCCATTCCAAGTTCTGTATTAAAGGATATGTTTAATGATTGGCTGATGCTTATTCAAAAGTTCAAACGGGAATTGCCTGAACCTCAGATCATGAGTAAGTGTGTCAAACACGAAATGTGTTGATCTGTGAGGGACCGATTAAAATACACCTTACTGGTTCAAATATGAATACCCTAAAAGTCTCTCCTCCACATCTCCAAAACTTCTGGATGCTGTTAAGGTATCTATATTTGTATATTTTCACTACGGTAAAAATCATTGTTTTTACTGATTTGCAGTCTATTTGTACGAGTGATTCTTTTTGTATTTCTGATGGCTCATCCCCTCCCCAGGGAAACATCTCTCCTGGCCAGCTGTAGCCAGCAGAGGCTTCCCAGGTCTCTACCCTCCTGCACTAGCCTCCAACTCACCCACTCCCAAAAGGTAGCCTCTCTCCTGGTCGGCCATAGCCAGTAGATGTCCCAATGGTTCATGATCCAGGGTGAGCTCCAGTCTTGCAGGGATGTACACTTTACACCACTACAACTGTATGTGGTATATTTTGCCACTACTGGCTTCCACCTTTCTGCATAAGTTTGGTACATCCCTTTGCTCCCTCCTTCTGTTTTGTTGCATCCATGTCTCATTTCCCTCCCCCTCGCCGCTCTTCCCTTTGTGTTTTGAATAACTAAGTCCAGGTCATCTCCCAAGACACATCTCTGTATATTGCTTAATTGATAATGAAGCCTTTATGAATGCACAGTGCCTCATCCAGCTCACTCTAAATTACAATAAAAGCCCTTTATTTGTCTGAGGAGGGCTCTCCAAGACAGACACAGTGATTTGGATCTAAATGAGGGACAAAAAATGACACTTGGGAGTTATTCAGTAGACATTATGTGTGTGGCTCACATTTATTTGGCCTGAAGAGGAGGGGGAATAATGGCTTAATGGTCAAGTGAGGCAGGGGCCACCAAAGTGGGCAATGTGGTACATGGGAGAGCTCATGTACAGGAAGGATCTCTCTAGGGACACTAGAGAGAGTGCTGACACCTGCATAACGAGGGCAACATGGTAGAGTGGATGGCTGTGAAGACCACAGTTGTTTGGTGTTCAGGGGAATGGGGGGGAATAAGGAAAATTATTAAATTGCAACTTAATCATGGCCATGAGACTACAAGGGTTAAAACATCCCTACCAGTATCCTTGGTTAGTTGTGACAGATGTGGCCTTAGAGTTAATGGCTATGCTATGGCTAATATGTCTGTTAGATCCATATCTTTAAATTTAAATAAACATTAAAAACTGTCCCCATTTGATTGTACATAGCCAGCTGTAATGATAAACTGTAGCTGTCATTATTAGTACATGAAAAGACTTAGGCCTCTGAAGGGAACCACTGTAAATTTCTTCCCTCCTTTTGGGGTGACTGGGACACCTCTTCTGCAGAAGGGCTTTCACCACTCCCTGGGGAGAGTTTTCTCCTACACCTCCAGATCTTCATCCCAGAATACATTCCTCAAGCGCTTGGAGCAGCGTTAAATGAATTGACACCACACAAGTATCAATGCACAAAACACTGCTAACTTTATTTAACAACCACAGAACTTTTATACTAAGAACTTGGAGGGTCTGCAGAGTGGAAAATCACAAGCCTCACCTAGTGTATTCTCTAAAGGTCATACAAATATGGTCAAGAGGAAATTAGGTAGTTAGAGGGTATGGAGCACATATAGTTAATGGTTAACATGCATCTCTTGGTTGCAATGGAAATGTAATTAAGGACATTCTACAACTATATGCAACAGTAAAAATTATACTTATCTCTTTTCTACATCAAGACCTCTGGGAAGGGCACTAAGTAACATTTTGCGTGTAGAACAAGCTGCTAGTTAAAAGTATAAATTAACCCTATTGCTCTTGTTAGTGTATTAAATAATTGCCTACTTATAAATGTCAATTTTAACCTTTTCAGCCTCCCTCCACCATGGCCTCATGTCTAAGTTACATCAAAATTATTAATGGATATTCATATGGCATAACACATTGTTTCCATAGATATAGCTAATACATATCCATGATCTAATATGACTCCAACTGTACAAGTCCATGTAAGTCATTCACTTTTGTGCAGCTTGCCATGTTTAGAGAGGTTACACTGTATATAAGCAAGCCACAGGCATTGTAAGAGTTAAGACAAGACAGCTTTTTCCATCATGCTGTAAAATATCATTGAAACTAGGGGTGGGTGAAAAGTGAGAAAAATTTCAGCATGACCGCGAAAAACTGATGATTTTTCTCTTTTTTCCGTGAAAGTTTTTTCCTTCTCTCCAATGCAAACTTTTCTCCTTTTCTAGTAAATTTTCCATGATTCCAACATATTTTTCTCCTATTCTAACACATTTTCTCCTATTCCAACACGTTTTACCAATTCCAACACATTTTTCTCCTATGTTTAATATGATGCAGAATTTCCCAGCAAAATATTACTTCTTCTGTAGTGGAGAAATAAGTAGCTGGAAGTCAAAGTTGTGATTCCTACTGCAATATATGCCTTGTAAAATGTGTTAGCATGAAGAGCGCATTTTTCCTTTGCCCACAACACTTACTTCCTGTTTAAGTGATACTGGCACATATTCATGATGATGTCAAGTGATTCAAAATACAAATAAAGTACAACCTAAAATGTGGCAGATGTGTATGGTAGTGGTAGTTGGGGGACTGGAGTGATGCGATTAGTGGGACCTTGACAAATTGCATCTACCTTGGGAGGAGAGGGATCATCATCATTTACTGAACATGTTGCAGCAACCATTGCTGCAGTCAGTTTTTGCACTACCACTTTACCCCCACGTCCCTGCACTACTCCACCTTCCCCCCTCCTGCTTGTGCATTTGCTTGATGTTACTCAACTACTGTGTGTGTTTTTACTCTGTACAGTAGAAAACTGATGGAGTGTGATGCCTTGACTTAGCCCTCAACAAAATTCTCAATGTTGTTTGCTGTCTATTAAGTCTGTCTCAGTCACAAAATATTATAAAGGTTAGCTAGATGCCTTATTGGCTGGCAAAGTCAGCCGATTAGCAGATGTTACAATTTTAAGCCATTAACCCCTGTGCAATAGAGGGGCATGCAGCGTAACCCAAAGCAACACTCCACACACCCCCAGCACCAAAAGGTCAAAAAAAGAAACTAGAAAAATTTAACTGTAACATAAAATAAAAGTAACTTAAATAAGGAATATTGGGGCGAGACGATGCCTAGTTTGTCCTTTTGTCACAATTGGTAATCAGATTATAAGTTCACAGACTAAAAAAATTCATAGATTTAGACAACATATTAATTGCAAAACTACACATGTAACTTATATGATAACGTTCCAAATGTTTAAAACAATATGTGGGACGTACGGTGAGGTCCCTTAAAGAAAGGATAAGGGAACATATTCTCAGTATAAAAAAGACGGATTTAACTAAACCTATAGGCAAACACTTTTTTGATTGTACAAGCAGCGATTTATCTTACTTAAATTTCCAGGGAGTAGAGAGAGCAGTATTGGATGAGAGATGGGGAAACATCTTGGCTAGATTGAATAGAATGGAAGTTAAATGGATACTAAATATGAATACAAGAACACTGTATGGTCTCAATTCAAGCCACAATGTTTCTTTATATATACATAACGAATAGTATCACGGCATAATTGTTTCAGTTATAAAAATAATATTAACTAATAACTGTGAAGTATTGATGATATTTATTGACACTAACTGTTTATAAAGCGAGTATTGTATTCCATTATTACAGTTACCAACTGACTTTAACCTTGTTTTCATATTCATTAGTTTTAGGATTTTAGTATGAAAATCTTGATTTTGGTTTATATTTATTTATATGGAAATTAAGGGTTAGTCCTAGATAATGGATTTTATATTGTTTTAATTTTGTGTTTTATGTTTGAATGGCATTGTTTGATCTTTGTTTTGAAAAGTAAACCTTAAACCTATATTTTAGGCAAATAACAGGTTAATATGCCTCTCACAGGCTTCTTTAATGATATGGGAGATTCATACCTTAGGATAGGTCTGTTTTTCAAATGTTCCTATCAGATACTGTGATTGGGTATTAAGAAAAAGGAGTAACACCTGTGTTTGCTATATAGGTAAGGGTAGCTCATATTGTTGGCCAGTCCTATGATTAAGTACTTTAGGTACGAAACGCTTTAGGCGGTTAACATATGGAATGGTCAAGCTACATCTGCGCTGTGTTTTGTACAATATACCATGAATGTGGCTTTGTCCTTATATGCTTTTAACTACAAACTACAATAAAGAGCAAGTTTTTAATTTGAACTGAATGGCTGCCTGTTGATCGGTGGGTCCGTTGAAGTGCTTCATACCTGTGTCGTCTTGTCTGTCGGAGTTTCCTGGCTGGAACTGTGTGAGGTGCTCCAGACGCAGATCAGCCGGTGCCATAGCTGAGAGGCCACCAGCTGGTTGATCTCCAAAGCCCTCCCCCTTAGAGATCTCAACTTCGCAAGACCCCTCCACAGTCCCATCCAAGAGAGGACTCATTCCTCTAGTTCTTTCCAGTTTACAGGGACTATGAGATTCGCAGCGGACAGGTAGACTCCAAGGTATTTCAAAGCAGTAGCCTCCAACTTGATGTTATGGAAGGTGGGAGGCAGGGACTCTACCTGTATGGGACCCTATAAAAGGCCTGAGCATTTTGACCAGTTGATCTGAGCAGAAGAGGCAGTTGGCACTCTTTAGCCTGCTCCAGATCAACTAGGTCTTGGGCCATGAGGAGTACATCATCGGCATAAGCAGAAAGGACAACCCTCATGTCTGCTCCTTCAGCACCAGCCCTGTGAGCCTCTTCCTCAACAAGCATTATTATTATTATCTATTATTAATCTTTATTTATATAGCGCCAACAAATTCCTCAGCGCTTTACAGTAGGGAGTAGACATACAGAGGTACTAAATAGTACAATCAAATGTGGAGAACAGAAGGATCAGAGGACCCTGCTCATGAAAGCTTACAGTCTAGAGGAAGGTAGGTATGACACAGAAGTAGTAAGTGCTATTGGGTGTAAGTGCCTCCTGCCATAGGAAGGGCATAGGAAGGGCTCGATGACCAGTGCATATAGGTGTCAAGACAAAGGGAATCCTTGCTGTACTCCTCGTCCACATACCAGGGGTGTCGTTAGGGACCAATTGATCTTAATTAAACACTCTGCAGAGGCATACAGCATCTTAAGGAAGCCCACGAACAGTGGGCCAAAGCTGTATGCATGCAGAGTGGGTATGAGATATTTGTGATCCACTCTGTTAAAAGCCTTCTCCTGGTCCAGTGAGAGGAAGGCGAGTGACAGACCAGTCCTGTGGGCATAGCAGAGAAGATCCTGGACCAGAAAGATATTATCAAAGATGGTCCGGCCAAGGATTGTATAGGATTGGTCTAAATGGATCACCTCTGCCAGCACGGACCTGAGCCTTAAGGAGACAGCCTTGGCTATGATATAATCCATGCTGATTAGTGAGACTGGTCACCAGTTTTCGATAAGGTGGAGATCCCCCTTCTTGGGCAGCAAGGCCATTACTGCCCTTCAACAGGAATGGGGCATCTCACCAGTCTCGAGGGCCTCCGTTAGGACCAGTTGGAAATGAGGTCCTAGAGTCTCCCAAAAGAACTAGAAGAACTCTATAGTCAGTCCGTCAGCCCCAGAGATTTGCCATGGGGTATTAGACTGAGGGCTTCAGAGAGTTCAGCTAGAGAGATGGGCTGATCCAGCCTCCCTCTTCCACCCTCGCTGACCATTGAAAGCCCATCCCATAGCACCTTGCAGGCATCTGGAGAAATGGGATCTGGAGAGTACAGGTCTGCATAGAATCTCTGGGGTCTGTCTCGGATGCTCTCTGGATCCAAAAGAGGGGCACCATACTCCACAAGGAGGCAGGTGATATGTCTACTGTTACATCCCCTCTTCTCCAGTCTGTAGAAAAGGCTTGAGCCATGATCCATCTCCCAAAGGAATCTCAATCGGCTTCGCACTAAGGCTCCCTTAGCCTGGTGCCGTTCCAGGTGACAGAGAATCTCCTTCCTCTCTTCATGTTCTCGCTGCAAGGCTTGGACCCTTGATTCAGCAGCCAGCCTTTGCTCAAGGCCGAGCACCTCCCCCCGGAGTGCTTCAGTGTTACGGGCACCCAGGAATGCTCAGAACTCAGTACGGTAATGTAATACAAAATATTTATTAGAATAAAACACAGCAATAAATATGTAGTACAACAAGCAAAGGGTTACTAGCTGGCGACACTACTACCAGAAATAGTAGGCCTCTCGCTAGACCACAATGCTGGAGACTGGGCCTGTGAGTCTCAGCAGGAAACAGGAACGCCAGATCTTGATCCGTCGACTGGAACACTGGAACAGGTGACCACTGAGAACACTTGCTCAGTAATCTTGATCCGATGAACAGGAACACAAGGACTGCTGGACTGGAGAACTGACCCACACCTGCAATCACCGCTAAGAGACCCTGTGACTCACGCCTGCAGTCACCAATCAGACTCTCTGTCCACAACAGTGGTCTGTCTTAGGCCAATAGCACAAATTGATCACAGTAAGGGGTACTTGTGATCACTGGGTCATACACAGAGAGGGTTCTCGTACTTAGCTGGGCCATACACAGAGAGAGGGTTCTCGTACGTATATGGGTGATACACAGAGAGGGTTCTCTTACTTAGCCGGGTCATACACAGTGCAGGTTCTCATAAATAGCCAGGTCATACACAGAGTGGGTTTTCGTAGATAGCCAGGTCAAATACAGAGCCCAAGTACTTCACCTAAGAACAACAACAACGCAAGGGCATCTGAGTCAGGCCTCAGTCTGCCTTTTAAACCCCTCCTCAGGAAGTAGGAGGAGCAGCTCAGAGGGAGGAAGTAGGAAGTAGGTAGGAGGAGACTACAGTAAGCAAACAGATAAAACAGAGGCCTCCAGCCTGCTTGAAGCTTCGCGCCTGTAATCATGCTGAAGTCAAGGTAAGCTGTGACAGTACCCCTCCTCAAAGGCCCCCCCTCCGCGGAGCCGGACGGGGTTTATCAGAGAATCGAGCATGAAACCTGCGTACCAATACAGGAGCGTGAACATCAGCAGCTGGAATCCAGGAACGCTCCTCTGGACCATAATCCTTCCAATGAATAAAGTAGTGTAGCTGCCCTCGAACCAAACGAGAGTCCAGAATGGTTTGGCCCTCATATTCTTCGTGATCTGCAACTCTCACGGGAGGAAGACGAACAGGAGCTGAAGTATACCGGTTGCAGACCAAGGGTTTCAGCAGGGAAACATGAAAGACCTTGTGAATGTGCATGTTGGCAGGAAGTTCCAATGCATACGCCACCGGGTTAATTTTGCGCAACACCTGAAAGGGACCAATGAATTGAGGAGCCAACTTGTCACAAGGCACCTGGAGGTGCAAGTTACGGGAAGACAGTCACCTTCGGTCAGCCTGCCTTTTATGTCGCTGCACGGAATCACGTAGGGTATGCTGTACCCGTACCCAGGAGGAACAGAGCGCCCTTAAATGCTCGCCCAGAGCTGGAAATTTCTTGTGCTTGGAAGCTCTCGGGAAGAGCTGAGGGTTGGAATCCATAATTAACCAAGAACGGGGAAGAGTTAACAGCACTATTCTGGGCAAACTCCGCCCAGGGTAACAGGGTAGCCAAATTATCGTGATGGTCAGAGATATAGCAGCGGAGGAACTGTTCTAAGGCTTGGTTTGACCTTTCTGCTGCACCATTAGACTGCATATGATACATGGAGGAGAATGCCAATTGAATGCCCATTTGAGCGCAGAAACTCCTCCAGAACCGAGACACAAACTGGCTTCCTCTATCGGAGACAATGACTTTAGGAATGCTAAACTCTTTAGTGGAAGGCAATCCTTTAAGTGGTACAAATTGGGCCATCTTTGAGAACTTGTCTACAATCATCAAAATGACTGTATAACCCATAGAGCTCGGAAGTTCAACCATAAAATCAATTGATAAGTGTGACCACGGGCGTTCCCCATTGACCACTGGCTGTAACAAACCCACTGGTAATTGTTGGGATGACTTATTTTGGGCACACGTTGTGCAGGCTGCAGTGAAGGCAGCACAATCGGCTCTCAGACTAGGCCACCAAAGAACACGGGACAAGGACCATATCAATTGGTCTCGGCCAATGTGACCATGGTACGTCTCCAGTAACTTAATGTGCAATTGCTCTGGCACAAAGCAATGGCCTTCGGGTTTCTCAACAGGAGCAGCAGCCTGGGCAGCCAAAATCTCCTCACCCGGAGGAGAAGTGATACAAGTGCGAATTGTGGCAAGAATACTATCAGCAGGAATGATCGGAGTAAGAGGATCTTCCTCCCTAGTTGAAGAACAAAACTGGCGAGACAACGCGTCTGCCTTTAGATTTTTGGAGCCAGGAAGATACGAAACAACAAAATTGAATTGAGAAAGAAAAGTGCCCAACGAGCCTGTCTTGAAGAGAGGCGTTTTGCCTCAGAGAGGTATATCAGATTCTTATGATCCGTTAGGATCAGGATAGGAGACTTTGTGCCCTCTAGAAGATGTCTCTATTCTTTAAGAGCAAGGATTATCGCCAACAGTTCTCTGTCCCCAATTTGATACAATCTCTCAGCCTTGGACAGTTTTTTTAGAGAAGTAGCCAAAAGGAAGAAGGGCCTCCCCTGGGGTAGAACGTTGCGACTATACGGCCCCTACACCAATCTCAGAGGCGTTGTCACGGTTTGTTTTGACTCTCAGACACAGTGTTAAGATAAAAACACAACTTTATTGAAAAGTTTAAAGAGAACCCTCGTGGGTTTGACATACACATATAACAACACGTAATTTGTACAATGCAATAGTGAATTGTGGTACAGTGAATAATAGAAATGCTCTACTGGCCTTGCCAATACCGGGTAAAGCAACCTTAAGACTGGCACAATATGGAAATAGGTCCTACTGGCCTTACCAATATACCAGGCAAGGCAGCCTTGAGGCTTGCATAACGAAAGAGGAGGCTCTACCGGCCCTGCCAATATACCGGGCAAGGCAGCCTTAAGACTGGCACAACGAGAGAGGAGGCTCTACCGGCCTTTCCAATATACTGGGTAAGGCAGCCTTGAGACTGACACAAAGAGAGAGGAGGCTCTACTGGCCCTGCCAATATACCGGGCAAGGCAGCCTTGAGACTGGCACAATGAGAGAGGAGGATCTACGGGCCTTGCCAATATACCGGGCAAGGCAGCCTCGCTAGATCCAGAGAACTGCAAGTACTGGTGCATAAGCGGAGATGGCCTCAGCGACTAGAATATAGGTGGAGTAAACCAGTCGCCTATGCTGGGCACACAAAGGCCTTGCCGGGGCTGTATAGGTGTCAATGAGCACCCGGCAATGATGGAGCAAATCAGTACCCGCGTACTGGACCAACTATGACTCTGCCAGTGCTATATGGATACTGTGAGCAACCGGTTATATATGGAGCGAACCAGTACCCACTTACAGGATTACACAAGACGCTACCGGTGCTGAATGGAATGCAGCAAGCAACCGGTATATATGGTGCGAACCAGTACCCGTGTACTGGACTACACAAGACTCTGCCGGTGCTGTATGGAACACAGAAAGCCACCGGTTATACATGGAGTAACCCAGTACCCGCATACTGGATACACAAGACTCTACCGGTGCTGAAAGGAATGCAGCAAGCAACCGGTTATATATGGAGTGTACCAGTACCCACGTACTGGACTACACAATTCACTGAATGATAAGAATGTCGCCCAAGGCGACATGAAGGAGGAGACACTCTGCACGAGATCCAAGAGCAGGAACTCAGCCAGGTCAGGACAGGAAACAGGAACAGTAACGGCATCCAACTGGATCAGGAACGGCAGCAGGAACAACAGCCCAAACCAGGTCAGGAACGGAGGCAGGAACCAATACACCGAGGAAGCTGTCAGGCAGGTACACAGGCGATCTCTGGAGCGTAGTAGAATCACTGACCGCCCAGGAAGCTCAGGAAAACAGTGCAGGTGCTAGCGACATAGAGACACCACGAAAGGGCAACCAAAGGGTGCCCAAGGCCAGTCTATATAGGCAATACAGGGCGGGCTGAAGACAGGCAGCCAATGGAGAGCCCAATCAGATGACCGACAGGAAAAGGCAGCAATCACGGGCACCGTGATAGGCGTCTACTTCCAGCATAAATGGCAGAGAGGGATCGAGATGAACCAACAACGGAACTGCTGCAAATGCAGCTTTTAGTTTCTCAAAGGCTTCAATGGCCTCTTGGGACCATAAGGTAGTGTTGGCTCCTTTACAAGTCATTTCGGTGAGAGGTTTGACAATGGAGGAAAAATGATTGATAAAACTCCGATAATAATCCGCAAATACCAAGAACCTTTGGATTGCCTTAAGGCCCATGGGACGAGGTCAATTAAGTGCAGCTGACAATTTCTGAGGATTCATGGCAAATCCAGAGGCAGAAATAATATAGCCAAGAAAGGCAACCTGGGGTTTGTGAAATTCACACTTCTCAAGCTTGTAGAAAAGCTTATTCTCATTCAACAGGCTCAGGACCTTAGTTACATCAGCTTGGTGCATCTCCAGAGTGGGAGAATGTATAAGGATATCACCCACATAAACCACCACACAACTCTGGAGTAGTTCTCTTAGAACATCGTTTATGAATTCTTGGAAGACAGCTGGGGCATTGCACAGGCCAAAGGGCATAACCAAATATTCATAATGACCGCTCTGGGTATTGAAAGCTGTCTTCCACTCAAGCCCTTCTTTAATTCGTACTAGATTGCAAGCAGCCCTTAAGTCCAATTTTGTAAAAATCTTTGAACCTTTGACTCGGTCAAAAAGTTCAGTAATCAAGGGAATTGGATAAGCGTTTTTAACCAGCAACTTGTTTAAACCACGGAAATCGATACAAAGACATAGCTCCCCATCCTTCTTTTGGACAAAAAAGAATCCATCACCCACAGGGGATGTGGATTTCCGAATGATTCCCCTGGCCAGAGCATCAGACACATACTCCTCCATAGCCTTGTTCTCCTCTACAGGCAAAGGATAGACACCACCCCTTGGGGATGAGGAACCAGGCAATAACTGCAAGGCACAATCGTAAGGTCTATGTGGAGGTAAGACCTCAGCCTGGCTTTCACTAAAAATGTCAACATAGGAGGCATACTCCTCAGGGAGGAGTGGATTCGAGGCCTGTGTGGCTCTCACAGGACAAGCTAGACAAGACTTTGCATAACCTGGAGACCAGGATGAAACTTCACACGTGGGCCAGTCCATCCTGGGGTTGTGTCTCTGCACCCATGGAAACCCCAGGACAATGGCATGATGTGGTGAATTAATCACCTGAAACTTCAGTGTCTCAGTATGTAGGGTTCCGACTCTCAGGGTTAGTAGTGTGGTCTCATGAGTAATGTGTGCAGGTTGTACAGGTATCATGGTGCACATGATTGCTGAAATTCAGTGTCTATCCCCTGTAGGGGGCTCCCATTGGCTGTCTGCCTTCAGCCTGCCTCACATTGCCTTTTTAAACTCAGTCTGGGCACCCTATGGTTGCCCTTTCGTGGTGTCTTTGACAGCATCCACTTCCTCATTACTGCAGTAGCTGATTGGGCCTGTTGCTGAGTTCCTGAGTTCCTGTATCGACCTGTTCCTGAGTTCCTGCCTGCTTTGTCAGTTCCAGTCCGGTTCCGGTTGTTCTCATCAGTAGCTGATGTTCCTGTTGCCAGCCTGCTTGGCCGCGCTTGATCCGGTTGATCTTCTCTGCTGGTTCCTGTTGTTTCCTGCTTCCAGTTCCTGCATCTGTGGCGACATTGTTCTTCATTCGCTTCAGCGACATTTCCTCCTGTTGGTTCCAGCGTGCGGACGCTGGTTTGCTTCACTAAGCCTTGCGGCTCACATTCAGCATGTCGGTTCCAGCGTACGGACGCTGGTTTGCTCCATTAGCCTTGCAGCTCACATTACAGTCTGTTGGTCCCAGCGTGCGGACGCTGGTTCACTCCATTAGCCTTGCGTCTCTCATTACAGTCTGTTGGTCCCAGCGTGCGGATGCTGGTTTGCTCCATTAGCCTTGCGGCTCACATTACAGTCTGTTGGTCCCAGCGTGCGGACGCTGGTTTGCTCCATTAGTCTTGTGGCTCACATTACTGTCTGTTGGTCCCAGCGTGCGGACGCTGGTTCTCTCCATTAGCCTTGCGGCTCACATTATAGTCTGTTGGTCCCAGCGTGCGGACACTGGTTCGCTCCATTAGCCTTGCGGCTCATATTATAGTCTGTTGGTCCCAGCGTGCGGATGCTGGTTTGCTCCATTAGCCTTGCGGCTCTCTTTATAGTCTGTTGGTCCCAGTGTGCGGACACTGGGTTGCTCCATTAGCCTTGCGGCTCACATTACAGTCTGTTGGTCCCAGCGTGCGGATGCTGGTTTGCTCCACTAGCCTTACGGCTCTCATTCTGCCTGTGTGTTCCTAACGCAGGGCGCTGGTTTACTTCCTGACTTGCAGTCAGGTACTTGATGGTTCCGAGTGCGCTGTCCAGTCCTAACAGCACTGATTCCTACAGTATATGGGCACTAGAGTTTCTGATTACAGTGAAACCACTTGACCTTGTAACCTCTATATTCCATCTTACTGTCTATATCATCTGACAGTCATTAGGTCACTGTGGTTGTCACCTTCCTTTGGGCTGCCTTACCCGGTATATTTGTAAGGCCGGTAGAACCTTTCACCTTGCCACCTTAAGGTTGCCTTACCTGGTATTGGCAAGGCCGGTAGAGCCTACTCATTGTTATCCCGTCAGGCTGCCTTGCCCGGTATATTGGTAAGGCCGGTAGAACCGCATACTATTCCATCTTAAGGTTGCCTTACCCGGTATTGGCAAGGCCGGTAGAGCCTACTACACTGGTATCCCGTTAGGCTGCCCAGCCCGGTATATTGGCTGGACCGGTAGAACCTCTTGTTCCAGACTCTCCTGGGTTGCTTTGCCCGGTATATTGGCAAGGCCGGTAGAACCTATTTGCTATTGTCATTATCTTCTATGTATTGTTTGTATGTGTATGAAACACTATGGGGTTTCCTTTAACTTTTCAATAAAGTTATGTTTTACCTGAACCTTACGTCTGAGAGTCTTAACAAACCGTGACAACAGGTCTACCATCAATACCCTCTACTGCCAAAGGAGACTCGAGTGGTACCAATGGAATACATTTGCTGGCTGCAAATTCCGCATCCATAAAGCAGCCTGCGGCCCCCGTGTCCAGGAACACTGGAACGGACACAGATTTATTTGCCCAGTAAAAACAGGCCCTCAGTACTGGTTTATCCGAAAAATTTACTTGGGACAGTGAAATACCACCAATCACTTGTCCCCTTCCAGTTCTAAAGTTTGAGCATCGCTCAGGACGGATTGGACAGGATCGCAGCAGATGTCCAGATTTACCACAATAGAGTCAGAGTCCCTCCCTCCTCCTAAAGGCTGTCTCCTCCTAGACAAATGAATGGCCCCCACCATTCTAGGGTCACCACTCTCAGAGTCAAGATCAGGAGATAAGGGAGGCGAGGGAGGATAGGGTGGGTCAGAAGCGTGTGGCGGGACCTCATCAAGCTGTCTGCGTCCCTGCTCCACAACTGCCAGCCTCCCTCTGACCACAGCATCAACCTGCATAGGCTTGGCATCATCCGTGACAAATCTAGGAGGACTGGGAGGCGAGGGAGGATTGGGAGGGTTAGCATAACTAGAAGACCCCTTGCTAGAGAACCTCCGCAGGTACTCTTTAAACGAGGGTCTCTCCCTTATTCTGGTATCCATCAGAATGCAGAACTCAATTAACCGGTCCAACTCATTAGGAAGATCGCGTGCCGCAATCTCATCTTTCATCGTATCACAGAGCCCTTGGAAAAACACGCCATCAGCGCTTCGTTATTCCAATCAACCTCAGCCACCTGAGTACGGAATTCAATACCGCAATCCGCCACCGTGAGTGCACCCTGTGGGAGGGTCATCAGGTGTTTGGAAGCCAAGACCATGCAGCCAGGCCTGTCAAAGACATGCTTAAAGGAGTTCACAAACTCCGTGAAATTATGCACAATGGGTTTATTAGTCTCCCATAACGGGTTGGCCCATGCCAATGCCCGACCAGTGAGAAGAGAGATCAGGAAGCCCACCTTGCTGCGTTCATTTGGAAATGCATATGGTACTAACTCGAAATATATTCCCAATTGATTTAGGAAACCACTGCAACCATCTGGATCCCCACCATACCGCTGTGGGAGCTGAGCGGAACCCGTTAGCCTCTTAACCGTGCCTGCATCAACCGAGGCGGGTTGAACTGGTGCCCCGGGAGGGATCGGGAGGGACCACCAATTGTGTACACATTTGTTCAAGGTTTGCAGTACGCTGCAAAACCATCTGTATGGCTAAAGACAACTGGTCTAGTCTTTGATCCAGTGTCTCCATCCTATCCAGGATGCTTTGGAAAACTACATTACCATCACCGTCTGAACTCATGGCCCTTGTGTACTGTCACTGGAACACAGGAATGCTCAGAACTCAGTACGGTAATGTAATGCAAAATATTTATTAGAATAAATCACAGCAATAAATATGTAGTACAACAAGCAAAGGGTTACTAGCTGGCGACACTACTACCAGAAATAGTAGGCCTCTCGCTAAACCACAATACTGGAGACTGGGCTTGTGAGTCTCAGCAGGAAACAGGAACGCCAGATCTTGATCCGTCGACTGGAACACTGGAACAGGTGACCACTGTGAACACTGGCTCAGTAATCTTGATCCGATGAACAGGAACACAAGGACTGCTGGACTGGAGAACTGACCCACACCTGCAATCACCGCTAAGAGACGTGACTCTGTTTGCAGTCACTATATTGAGACACTGTGACTCACGCCTGCAGTCACCAATCAGACTCTCTGTCCACAACAGTGGTCTGTCTTAGGCCAAAGGCACAAATTGGTCACAGTAAGGGGTACTCGTGATCGCTGGGTCATACACAGAGAGGGTTTTCGTACTTAGCTGGGTCATACACAGAGAGAGGGTTCTCGTACGTATATGGGTGATACACAGAGAGGGTTCTCTTACTTAGCCGGGTCATACACAGTGCAGGTTCTCATAAATAGCCAGGTCATACACAGAGTGGGTTTTCGTAGATAGCCAGGTCAAATACAGAGCCCAAGTACTTCACCTAAGAACAACAACAACGCAAGGGCATCTGAGTCAGGCCTCAGTCTGCCTTTTAAACCCCTCCTCAGGAAGTAGGAGGAGCAGCTCAGAGGGAGGAAGTAGAAAGTAGGTAGGAGGAGACTACAGTAAGCAAACAGATAAAACAGAGGCCTGCAGCCTGCTTGAAGCCTCACGCCTGTAATCATGCTGAAGTCAAGGTAAGCTGTGACATTCAGTCTTGGCATTGTGCTGACTGCTCACACCCCTAGTATACTCCTGTCACAAGAGTCTCAAGTGCACCTTGCCCACGTCCCACCACTGACTCAACGTGGCAAAGTCCCCCTTGAAACCCCTCCAGTCTGCTCACCTCTCCAGGAACAATGCTGCAAACCCCTCGTCCTCCAACAAGATATTGTTGAAGTGCCAATAGGTGGCTTTTCTCGCTGATGATGTGAGCGACAGCTTCACGGATGCACAGTTGTGGTCCGTGAATGGAGCCAACCTAATGGCACTGGACTGGGCCTGTGACATATAGTTGCTAGATATATACAGCCTATCGATCCAGGAGTGGGACACCCTACTATCTCTCACCCTGACACAGGTGAAAGTATCTGATGCCCCTGGGTGCTGTTCCTGCCAGATGTCAACCAAGGAGTAGCGGGTGATGATCTCCCTCAAGGCAGATGTAGATGGTGGATAGTGCTCTGTCACAACATGGTCCAGAGCTTCGAGGGTGCAGCTGAAGTCATCCCCAATTACTAAACATTCATCCGTATTGACCGTCTCCAGATAGGTTGACAAACTAGCAAACCTCACCGTCTCTGGTCCTGCAGAGGGGGCATGCACATTCAGCAGATTAAACATGCAGCCCAGCTCTCAGACCCGGCGGTGCAGCAGACGGCCTGGGATAATGGCCTTTACACTCAGAACTTCAGGCTGAAAGGACTCTGAGAACAGTGTCACCACTCCACATGATGCCAAAGTGAAGTGGCTAAAGAAAACCCTGCCTCGCCACTCCAGATGCCGGTTGGCTTCGGCCTCCGGAGTGGTATGGGTCTCTTGCAGGAAGCTTACAGAGTACCCCACTTGCTGTACATAGGAGAGTACCTGGAACCTGCGAAACCCATCCCTACAGCCATTGGTGTTAAGAGTGTTGACGCTTAGAGCCATTCCTGTGTGTCAGGAAGTGCTTTCTTCCCTACCTCTTGTGAGGCCTGATGGGACAGGCACAAATTTAAGAACTTGCGGGCACGGATATGTTCAGCAGACCCGAAGTTCTTGGCCCGATTGCTAGATATTCTCAGAGATAGTGAATGATTAACAGCAAATCACTCCACTTCAAGTGCCAGGTGCACCTTCTTTTTATTTTGTCGGTGAAGGGTGTTCTGAAGGAATGTTGTTATTTCCTTGGCAGGCATAACAGGGCTAGGTGGAGATATTGAGAGTGTAGCAGCTTCACTGCCATCCCTGGGCTCCTCCTCGCTGAGTATTTTGTAGACCCCCTTCTCCTCTAAGGGGGTAAGCATTCTCAGCTTGATATTAATTTCCCCACTTTTAGGTGTCATTGAAGTGAAGTATGATACACCCTTGGTGATTGAACCCTGAGAAGAATCTTGTTCCCCCTTGCAAGTACTAGGTGCACACTCAGGGTTAGCTGGCTGAACTGCGGCAGATGGCTTGGTGACATGGGGACCTTTGGAGGCTTTATAGGCCTCCTCAGCCTTTTCCACCACCTCCTGTGAAGCTTGGATGATGCTTAGGTTGGGGTCAGTGGATGAAGTTGAAGGAGAGATCTCCGATGTTGGAGCAGTCCTCTCCACGGTATTACCACTTCCCCATTGCATCACCCTCACCTGGATTTTCCTCTACAGGGTCCTGAATGGGCATTATACTTAAGTTTAACACCTCCAGGAGTGTCATATCCTGGGGAGTTGGTACTACCCCAGTGTCGCCACTGGAGAGTGACCCTGGAGGGAGAGGCTGACTGTGGTCCCCAAAACTTGGCACTTGAGGGACTCTAACTGCCCATTCTGCAGGGGCTTTATTGGGCTTCCCTTCATACATCAAGGGCAAGACAAGCTGCATAGCTATAGGCTAGCTATCTGCCCCTGTCTCCTCAGGGAAACCCTTATGCCCCTGCACATTCCCCAGACCCTTGGCCACATTATCCCCCGCTGGGTCTTGGGGGAGAGGTGTGCGGTCTGTCCCAGACTGGCTGAGATCAATAGCCAGGTCAGACAATGTCACCACTTGAGGAGGTGATGGATGGCTCCTCTTTTTAACTTTGGAGGGATGGGAGATAAGTTCCTCCCATTCACCCAGTGCCCCCCTATTTGTTTTACATTTCCTCTTCCTTGGACCGTCACCCTTAGATGAGGAGGTGCTGCCGCTACTATTGCCCTCTTTAGAGGGCTGGGATGTTTCCTGCCTTCTCCCATCCCCTGCACTTGCTGAAGTGTTTATGCTTGGGGTGGTGGGTGATGGCAAGTGGGCAGTGGCATCACAGGGGGTAGTGGTGACATTCTTCTCCTTCATCCCTTTTGCTGCAGCCTTAGAGGTAGCTGCAGCTCCTGATGTTGTTGATGGGGAAGGAGGAGGAGTGGAGGCTGCGGTGGGGGGCCTTGGAACAGCCTCCTTACTGGTTTCTGAAGGGGAGCTTTACCTTTTGAGGGCTCTGCCCTGGTGGTCTTAGCAGGACTGGGTGCTGCACGTGAGGTGCTTGGTACTGGAGCTGGGGCCAGTGGTTTAGATCGCTGCCCCTTGGGGCAGCTCTGGCATGTATGCCCCAGCTCCTTGCATGAGAAGCACCTCACTTCCTCTGTGCTGTAAAATATTTGGTACAGCACCCCCTCAAAATTAACCCCAAAGGACCCCTCAATACTTTCTGCATCCTGAGGCAAGAGCACTTGTACCTGCCTCTTAAAAGGGAGCATATCTTAAAGTGCTCTCTCTTTGCAGCCCAGGGGAATCTTAGAGATGTTTGATTTTAACTGACCTAGGGCTTGCAAGTGAGGGGGCAGCAAAGGGTCCGGTAGGAAGGGGGGTACATTAGATAGTATTATACATGTGACCATCCCTTCCAGGGGTTCTGCAGGGATATAAGTCCCCCCACTGTGAGCCCCCTTTGCACTAAAGTATGTGCAGCAGCCAGTTTACGTAGAAAGATAACAGCTTTGCTGTACATTTTGCTGGCTGCTACAACTGCAGAGGGGCTCACAACATCAGCTGCATCCTTTACATATGCCCCAGTGCTATGAACCCCAGACATTATACACCTGACTTCATGCTTCCTAGTTAGCTGCTCTCCCCCAGAGTTGGAGTGACTGGGGCTGGCACTAACCACCTGTGCAAAAAATCTAGTAGGTGCAACAGGGGCTGTGCCAGTAGGAACAGCCTGAGTGGAGGCAGAGGGAGTCTGAGGTCTGGGGATTGTTGTCTGGGACACAGCAGGGCTGCAGCTAGTATTTCCAGGATCCCTTATTCCACCTTTGGGATCCTGAGGCCCCTTAATGCCCTTCCCAATTTTAAGTCAGATTAAAAACAAATAGAGAAAGAGGAAGGAGTTGTTTTTATTTTAGTTTTTAAAAGAGAGGGAGGGAGAGAGACAACGAGAGACAGGGAGAGGTGCAGTGCTATGCACTTAGCACTGGGAGGGTTAACAGAAAAAAGTTTTTAAATCTCTGTCCCTCCAACAACTTTAATCTCTCCCTAAGAACACTTAAAGCAAAAATAAACTTAAACAAACATAAAATAAATTTCCCCACCAGCCACCAAACCAAAAAGTGTTCAAAAAAGGAAAATAAACAAATGAAATTAATTAAGTAAAACCACCGGGAGTGGGGATGGGTCAGGGGAGTGCTACTGGGATGCAAGCCCAGGAGTGAGCCCTTTCTGGGAAAGAAGCACAAGCTTCCTAGGGCTTAAACTTAAATAAAAGAGATCAAAAGAAACAACTAAATCAGAAATGTTTTCTTATGAAACAAAAAGACAGAAAGAGAGATAGGGAACGAGGGAGAGCTGAATTTTGGGTCAACCTCCTTCTTGCCTTCTTCTCCCCAGAGTTCCCCCAGACTCTCCTAATACAGAGAACAAAAGTGTCCTACCTAAATGTTTCCCTAAACTAAGCTTCAGTTCCCCTTTATTTGCCTATCTTCTCTAGCTCAAAAACATGTTGCTCTCTCTCCTCTCACAGAGACAGACTGGCATGCTGTGAGAGCCTGACACCCTTGTATATGACTGTAGAAAACTTCCCACTGATTTCAATGCAATATGCTATGAGAAAAAAGCTTGAAAACTGTACTTTTCACGGGAAGTTTTTTGCCAAGCGGAAAGTGCAATATTTTGCCGATTTAAGTATGTGGTGAAAATTTTCACCCTTCCTTGAAACCATCAAAATTTCTGAAACACCAGTCATGCTGAATTAACCCCTTAACAACACATGACGTACATGTACGTCATGAGGTGGATGTCCCTAAACGACCAAGGACGTACATGTACGTCATGGAATTACAGGCTCCCCATGCAGCTGCATGCTGTTCGGGGAGCCCGGAATCAGATGAGCAAAAAAAAAAAAAAATGCTCTGTGTTCCTTAAGTGACGGCCTCGTGTGTGCACGCGGCAGATCCTTAAGGGGTTAAATTAAATCTTCTCTTCAAAATCCTAAATTGTTCCATCTCTACGACAAAGAATCTGCTACCCCAGATGCAGTTTCTAATAATGTCACTACATACCACAGTGACCCAGGGAAAGCTACTAAGCAAGTCAGTTTGAACAATGAGAGATATGTGGTTGCCTCCTATGTTTTTAAATGCTACTTGCTACACAAGGCTCCCGTTTCATATGATACAATTACCTTTCCCAAGTCTCCAGCTAGCTCACTTTACTGTCTTCTGGAGCAGCAGTACTACAATTAATTTGATCTTATTTTTCAGAAGTTACTGTGTAAACCATTTGAGTGAAACAGGGGTGTGCAATGCATTGCAAAGAGTACCACTCTGGCACTCAAATGGTTAACCCCAGTCCATTTGTGCTTTACACTTCTCACTCTCCCACGACAGGAATAGTTTTGTGTTCTCCCTTCTACAGTTCACTTAAAAGAAACACATCGCAGTCCTGTGTCTCAAAAGCAGTTTGCCAATGTCCCCTTCTGTGTCTTTGTCCTGTGGTGCACTCTACCCCATTAGCTGAAGTTTTATCTGGTATGACCATGGCGATCTGCCAGGCCACAGGAACAGAAAAAAGGGAGAAAAAAATGTTTCTCTGGTCTGTCAATCGTTGTCGTCATACCAGATATATGTTCAGTTGATGGACAAACTCAGAAAGGGGCATTGTCAACCTGTTCCTGAGACACAACAGAGTGATGTGTTTCAATTGGATTGTAAAACGATGAGATCTCAGTGGTTCCTGAGATAGGAGACAGTGAGAACTATATTTGAAGCATACTCCACAAGAATCCTACGATTCATGACCCACCAAGTGACAACATACAATCTCTCTGCGGGGAATGGCTGTTCTATACGTTTCTCATACACCAATTAACCCTCTCAATACCACACTCTATACACCCATTAACAATTTCAGTCCCACATGAAGCCCTCACACATGAACTCCACTAGCTTCAACACATACTGCGGGCTAGATTTAAAGGCAGCCATTAGTAAAAAAAAAAAGCACTAACTGGTGCGTTAAGTTTCATGTAGCAATTCAAAGATCCGTCTAAAGAACAGCTAACGGCAGTTTGAGAATCCTTACGGCCGATAGACTTACGTGAGTTGAGATGCATGGAACAAGATTCCCCAGAGCCATTCAAAGGCTTGCAGTACTGTTAACGGCTGAAAAAAAGAGACACTTAACAGGAAAAAGTTAAGACCCACTTTTCTTAGCCGTTAGACACTTAACGGTCAAAAACAAACACCCGTTACATAGGAAAATACACAAAATGCTTACTGCACAAGCATGTAAATGGAAAAATTAACCAGTGCAATGCCAAAACAACACAAAAACATGGACGGACACCACAAATCACTCAACACACAACAACAAGCAACACCACAGTGACAAGGACCCCCGAAAAAACACCAACACAACATGGCATGGAACAATGGGGGTTATCACACAACATAGACACCTGCAAATACAAGCTCACCTCAACACGTGATGCACACGCAACCTGCACCCCACAACTACACACCCGCAAATGGCAGACACACACCAAGCACAACACACCACATATTATAACACAATGTGCAGATGGTGTGTGACAGCAATATGAGGATTATGAATGTCTGTGCAATGTATCCTGGCAGCTCACATGATTCCTACATTCTCTAAAACTCCTCAGTCCACAGAGATTTCGAGAATGGAACTTTTACAGGGGGATGGCTAGCGGGTGAGTTCACAAAACAAAATCACACCACATCCACAGGCGTACACACAACGCTGCGCAGCATGCTCCTGACCCACAGCTAGTATGTCCACCACACAAAACATCATTCACACAACAAGTGCTCCCTGTCTCACCATGTCACTCACATTACACAAGTGATGCTGGCTATGGCTGCAAGTCCTGGCTACTGACCCCTGAGGCCAGTCCTCAAACACAAGCCCAGGAAAGGTACAACCAGGCTCATGACAGAATGAGGAATGCCATTGAGCGGACCTTTGGCCTCCTCAAGTCACGATTTCGATGTCTGGACCACTCGGGGGGAGCACTGCAGTATGCACCTGGAAAGGTGTGCGACATAATTGTGGCGTGTGCAATACTGCACGACATCGCAGTGGACCCCAGGATGCTGGATCACATCCAGGACCCCCCCATTTCTGAAGTGCCCATGGACATCGGCCATGTTGAGGAGACCTTGAGAGGGGCGCAGATCAGAGACAGGCTCATCACGGAACACTTTACCTGTGAGTATAACACAGGCATGCAAACAATCCATGCAATTCCTGTGAATTGGTGCCAACACACTAACCACACTGCACATGATGTTCTGTCTCACCCCACAGGAACATTGACACAGCACTGCACTGACAGCAGCATAGCCCCGAACATCAACCATACCATGGACGTGGCATATTGTGCGTGGGGATTCAAAAACCATCCTCCATTCCCCTCTCCATGTCGACATACAGACCCCAAGGATATCACGCACACCCCCAGGAGAAACAAGGTACAACACATAACCCATGTTCATCACCTTACAGGGCTTGATTGACAGACTAACTTGATTTGCCATGATCATAGCCTGAGCAACCATGCTAGCCTTGTAGCGAAAGAGTATTATCCAATGCTATGCATTGGATAATACTCCATCACATCAGGGGTTAAAGGGCCATTGGACTCAATATGGGACCTGTAATGTGCTAGAGCTGAGAAGAGCAGCAGAGGGGTGGATGTACAGTAGTATTGTTACACAACGTAGAGGTCATGAAACTTAGTTCAGATTACCAGGGACTCCATGCTGACCTGTGAGTGTGCAGACATATGTGCCCCTGACATGAATACACACATCAACAAATGTGTCCTAATAGTTCCATGGAACAAATGACATTGGACTGCCACTGTCACTTTCACAGTGGCAGCCCAAATTAATAACTTCCATGGAGCTCTCAGAACACTTGACGTGTGTATTCATGTCAAGGGCACATATCCATTGGGCTGGTGCACATGTCCTTAGTTCTCCACATAACTGGTTACAGATGAGTACACAGCACATTACCAAGCAATGGTTTGTGTACTCACCTGTAATTAAGAAAATTGAAGGGATTATAAAGTCAAAATTGTTGTTGTTTGATGATCAGTTCCGGTCTACTGCTCAAAATCCTGTCCTCTTGTCCCACAGGCATCCATAACATGATCCATCCTTGAACTGAAGATCTTCCATGTGACTGGATTGATGTCTTGACAACATCTTTATGAAGCTCACCCCTTGTTGTTTCTGGTGATTTTGTTGGTGATGCAATGTTTGACCTGAGGTTCACAGCAACATCTACTAGAACATTCTCATACAGACACAGATAACACAAATTCAAGTGTAATAACCTGTACAGTTAGGATGCTCATCTACAGAGTTGTCAAACCTTGTGGACAACACATGAGCAGGACAGCAGTGTTACTAAAGTAGTCTGATTTAGTTTCAAAGTACATTTAGTGTTCTCATACAAGTGTTTAATGCATATAGGCAATACACACAGAGAACACATGTACATTCTAATGTACTTTGAGACACAATAAAGAAGAACCATCACTATTCAATCTGTGTCTGTATGAGGATATATTGGAGTACACATTTGTCAATGCGTAACCACACTCAGGATAGAGTATCCCCCATACATGGAAAGGCATCACCCACATCACAGGAGTCCACCACTTGTTTGCCAGTGAGTGGACTCTGTGATGTATTCATGCAAACAGATGGTGGCAGTGATACACTAATGTGTTGTGGGAGTGATAAAGAGGTGATACAGGGGATATACTTCCACAGTGAATTCCTGTCCACAGTTTCTGTGTTGCTCAGTATAATCAATGTTCTGAGATATTGCTCCACTTTGACATATCTCAGTACATGGGCTACATCAACGAACAACCAGACTAAGTGGACATGTGTTATCACTGGTGAAGTCTGTTACACCCTTAGGAAAATAACAACTCAACTTACTGGAGACCCCAATGCTCACCCCAGGATATCAATGTGTGTGCTACACATTGAAATCCTAGGTTAAAAACATTGGGTTCCCCAGTAAGTCAGTTGCACAATGAGTGTTTGAATCCAAGACAGTATTGATGTATGTCCCATTTATTTGTCCTGCTTGTTATGTCACTGCTAAGTCACATAGCTGTTTGTTTGGTTATTCCCTTAACACTGTGAGTGCCATTGTGGTACCCAACGCATTTCTTTGCAATGCGTTGCCTACCACTCTGGCACTCATAGGGTCAAACACCACATTTGATGTAGACAAATGCTCAATGTTGTACCATTTGTTGTGCTAAGGGGTATGTTTTGTTGAACCCATGTTGTAACATCCCACAAACATTTTACCTAGGCAGAAGTTGTGTTCACTGCATTGTTTAGCGATGCATTGGAGACAACTCTGTCATCCAATATATGGACAAATACAAAGCAGATCAGACAGGATTCAAAAGCACAATGTTCCTTTATTCAGGGGAAATGGAACATGTTGGGCATTTTATTTTTTTTTCTTATTGGGGGGGCCTTAGACTGTGTGGCAGAAGTGGATAACCTGGATGATCTCCTGGTCACCCCCCTTTGGCTTCGGGGGTCACACTGGAGGGGGTGGTGGGAGCAGTGGGTCCCTCTGTGGAACACAGGTTCTCCCTCTCTAACTGTAAGTTCTCCCTGCAGTTCAGCTCCACCAGTACCTGTGCAAGCATGTCCATCACCCTCGTGTGGAGCTGATGGAGTTGAGTGTTGATCTTCATGACCTCCGACTCCAGGGCATGGATCCTTGCCTCAATCCTGTTTGTGTTTCTCCAGGATTTTCTACAGCTCCTGGTGATGTTGTCATTGGTGCAGTGGCTTGACTGGAGTAATCTCCTTTGCAGAGCCATACACTCTGCTTCCATCCCTGTGGGGCATTCACTGCTGGTGATGGTTGTGCCTGGTGAATCTGCTGCTGCTGTGTCCCCCTCAGCTGCTGCTGTGTCTTCCTCAGCTGCTGCTTTGTCCCCCTCAGCTGCTGCTGTGTCCCCCTCAGCTGCTGCTGTGTCCCCCTCAGCTGTTGCTGTATGTGCTGCAGATGGGTATGTGCCCACCACATCAATGGACTCACTGCTGCCCCCTGATGTCTATGCTGGTGGAGGTGGTGGGCTAAACACGTCCCTTCGCATAGGGTGCTGGGGCTCCCCAAGCAGGCCCAGGTGTTGGTAGTCGAGTGGCCAAGGGTCAAACCTTGGCCACTGGTATGTGCTTGGCCCCCACCTGGGATCATACCTGGGACCATGCTGGGGGGCCATCCAGGAGGGCAAGTCGATCAGGGACAAGTATGGCCCGTATTGGGTGGTGGCCACATCACCGGGCAGCCATTGCCTCCCCGGTGGTGGTGGTGCTGCTGCTGAAGGGTAATAGCGCCTGGAGGTGGTGGGGTGCATCCAGTCACTGTAATACGGTGGAGCAGCCAGAGGTGTTGCAGCCAGAAGTGGTGTAGCCAGAGGTGGGGCAGCCAGTTGGGAAAGAGGTGTGGCTGTTGTTGGGTACGGTGCCCATTGGCTGGTCCCCTCCTCCGTATACTCCTCACTGGGTGGTGAGGTGGCCTCCTCCACGGGCTCCTGGAGTGCTGGAGGCACATAAGCTGTGTGGAGAATTGAGATTGTGTGATCAGTAAACTTAGCCATGATGGTGTCAAATTGATATTAATACTTGAAATGTGGAAAGGGAAATATATGTTGTAGGGTTTATCCCCCTGTGTGAAAAAAACGGTACTCCTACTGGTGAAGGGTGTTTTATTCTACATGTATCGCAGCTCAGAGTTGAATTCCTTTGGTGCCACATCCCACTGGCCTGAAATTGTACATTTGCGTTGTTGCCACATCATCCTTTGTGGATTTATGCTCCCTGGACCAAAGCTGGCCAGAGGATGGTCTTGCAACATTGGCATAGTACATTTTCAGGCCACTGTGATATTGTCCATGGAATATTCAACTTTGAGCTGTTATACTCTTGGGATGAAACACATTTCAGCAGTGGGAATACCCTTGCTTTACCCGGTGGATCAATCCTATAACATATTTTTCCTTTCACATTTTAGGTATTACTATCTCTTTAACGGGATAGCAATAGTTAATTTCACCTTGATGCAACACTGTAGGCATCATAAAGAGATGTTTAGACAGATGTTGCTGTATGTGACAGCTGGAGATGTCAGTCATTTGACCACACAGAGTCTCTTCAGCAGACTCAAAATTGACCCATTTGAAGATAACTACATCTTTGGCATTGTCTACAAAGTGTTCCTGGTTTGTAAGCACGCTCTGTGGACCATGTCAATGATGGATCCATCTCCAAATGGTTCAATTTTGGGTCTGCTGAAGAGCCTCCATGTGGTCAAATGACTGATATCTCCAGCTGTCACATACAGCAACATCTGTCTAAACATCTCTTTATCTCAAGGTGAAATTAACCATTACCATGCCAAGGTACACAGAGAGGAATATGGTCTGATATGTGTGTATATGTGCCTTTCATATGGGTACAAACATATCCTTGATAGATATGAACCCAGAGATCTGTTCAGTACATGTGATTGTCTTACTGCCTATATATGTGCAGCCATCACAAACTAACTTTCATTGATACCAGTGATACCCATCTAAGTAAGGTGTAATATACTAGGTATGTGTACTCTGATGATGATATCAATATGAGTTCGTTTGTTAAGGGTGCACATATATGGGTAGTAGGACAATCACACGTACTAAACTGAACTCTGTGTTCACATCTTGTTGGGACATATTTGTACCCATTTGAAAGGGACATATCCACATACATATCTGGTCGTTTTTCTTTCTGTACATATCTTTTTGTAATTGATCTGCAGTGTGATTCAAGTAGTATTCATTAGTGTTGAGCGAGCATGCTCGGCCGATGCTCGGATCGGCTCGAGCATCGCTCTGCTCGGCACATGGCGGTACTCGTACGAGTACCGCATGTGCTCGCCCGCCATGTTCGGGTCTCCTCCCCGCACGTTTTGCGGCTGCTGCGCAGCCAATAAACGTGCAGGGAGGCTCTGACATCGGTGTAATGCCAGCAGCCATGTTGGCTGCTGGCATTACACTGATTGGCTGGCCAGAACCCGTGGTCAGGTGCTGTATAGCACCTGACCAGCGAGTTCGGCTCAGTCTGAGCCAGGGAGAGCTGAGGATAGGAAGGGAAAGGCAGTGTAGGGAGGAAAAAAACAAAAATTGTGAAAAAAAAAGAACCAAAAGTCCTTTTTAGGACTACTGTGTGTGGGGGCAGCAGGTTATTTGGTGTGGGGGGAAAAAAAAAAAAAAAAAAAAAAAAAATATATATATTCTGTTTAGTGTGCAAAGTTGCAGATTAGAGCACATTCTGTTTAGTGTGCACAGTTGCAGATTAGAGCACATTCTGTTTAGTGTGCAAAGTTGCAGATTAGAGCACATTCTGTTTAGTGTGCAAAGTTGCAGATTAGAGCACATTCTGTTTAGTGTGCAAAGTTGCAGATTAGAGCACATTCTGTTAAGTCTTCAAACTAAAATATCAAAGTCACGTATTCCATTCAGTGTGCGTCGCCGCAGTTTAGCAGCACATTCTGAGTACTGTGCAGAGTTGCAGAATAGGAAGAAATACTGTTAAGTCTTCAAACTAAAATATCAAAGTCACATATTCCATTCAGTGTGCTTCGCCGCAGTTTAGCAGCACATTCTGTGTACTGTGCAGAGTTGCAGAATAGGAAGAAATACTGTTAAGTCTTCAAACTCAAATATCAAAGTCACATATTCCATTCAGTGTGCTTCGCCGCAGTTTAGCAGCACATTCTGTGTACTGTGCAGAGTTGCAGAATAGGAAGAAATACTGTTAAGTCTTCAAACTAAAATATCAAAGTCACATATTCCATTCAGTGTGCTTCGCCGCAGTGTAGCAGCACATTCTGTGTACTGTGCAGAGTTGCAGAATAGGAAGAAATACTGTTAAGTCTTCAAACTCAAATATCAAAGTCACATATTCCATTCAGTGTGCTTCGCCGCAGTTTAGCAGCACATTCTGTGTACTGTGCAGAGTTGCAGAATAGGAAGAAATACTGTTAAGTCTTCAAACTAAAATATCAAAGTCACATATTCCATTCAGTGTGCTTCGCCGCAGTGTAGCAGCACATTCTGTGTACTGTGCAGAGTTGCAGAATAGGAAGAAATACTGTTAAGTCTTCAAACTAAAATATCAAAGTCACATATTCCATTCAGTGTCTTTCACCGCCGTTTAACAGCCTATTTTGTGTACTCTGCAGAGTTGCAGAATTATAAGAAATACTGTTAAGTTTTCAAACTCAAATATTAAAGTCACATATTCCATTCAGTGTCTTTCACCGCCGTTTAACAGCCTATTCTGTGTACTCTGTACAGTTGCAGAATTATAAGAAATACTGTTAAGTTTTCAAACTCAAATATTAAAGTCACATATTCCATTCAGTGTCTTTCACCGCCGTTTAACAGCCTATTCTGTGTACTCTGTACAGTTCCAGAATTATAAGAAATACTGTTAAGTTTTCAAACTCAAATATTAAAGTCACATATTCCATTCAGTGTCTTTCACCGCCGTTTAACAGCCTATTCTGTGTACTCTGTACAGTTGCAGAATTATAAGAAATACTGTTAAGTTTTCAAACTCAAATATTAAAGTCACATATTCCATTCAGTGTGTTTCACCGCCGTTTAACAGCCTATTCTGTGTACTCTGTACAGTTCCAGAATTATAAGAAATACTGTTAAGTTTTCAAACTCAAATATTAAAGTCACATATTCCATTCAGTGTCTTTCACCGCCGTTTAACAGCCTATTCTGTGTACTCTGTACAGTTGCAGAATTATAAGAAATACTGTTAAGTTTTCAAACTCAAATATTAAAGTCACATATTCCATTCAGTGTGTTTCAACGCCGTTTAACAGCCTATTCTGTGTACTCTGCAGAGTTGCAGAATAGTAAGAAATACTGTTAATTTTTCAAACTCAAATATCAAAGTCACATATTCCATTCAGTGTCTTTCACCGCCATTTAACAGCCTATTCTGTGTACTCTGCAGAGTTGCAGAATTATAAGAAATACTGTTAAGTTTTCAAACTCAAATATTAAAGTCACATATTCCATTCAGTGTGTTTCAACGCCGTTTAACAGCCTATTCTGTGTACTCTGCAGAGTTGCAGAATATTAAGAAATACTGTTAATTTTTCAAACTCAAATATCAAAGTCACATATTCCATTCAGTGTGTGTCACCGCAGTTTAGCAGCCTATTCTGTGTACTCTGCAGAGTTGCAGAATAGTAAGAAATACTGTTAAGTTTTCAAACTCATATATATTAAAGTCATATATATCGTGTAAGATGAAGAAGGCGGGTAAAAAGGGACGGGGAAGTGGACGTGATCCTGAAAGTTCAGGGCGCGGGTCAGGACGCGGAGAAACTGTGCCTGGTGCCAGAGCACAAGAAAGAAAGACATCCACCATACCTAGCTTCATGTCTGATTTCACAGGGCGTCGCAGGACATCACTCTCGAGGTCCGACCAGTGCGAACAGGTGGTCGGTTGGATGACAGCTGATACTGCTTCCAGTCGGTTAAGCACCACCCTGTCTTCCACCAAGTCCACTCTCAGTAGCCAAGAGTCTGGTCAACATAATCCTCACTCTGATCATCCTTCCTCCCACCATACACGGTCTGGTCAAAGAAGTGATCCCACACTGGGATATAGTGATGAGCTCGTCTCATCACCAATCCTTCATTTGACCCTCTCTCCAAGCACGCTTGCAGAGGAACATGACATCTTGTGCCCTGATTCACAACCTCTAGAGGCTACCCAATCACAAGAAGATGACAGATGTGAACGGCATTTAAGGTCAAAGGAAGTAGTGGATGATGATGATGATGATGAGACACAGTTGCCATTAAATCAACCACTATTTCCTTCTCAAGACCTTGTTGAGGAGAATGTTATACAGTTGTCAATGACCGAGTATGTGGTGGGATCAAGACTTGAGGAGGATGATCAGAGTGAGGAAGTGGAGGAGGACTTGGTGGACGATGAGGTGACTGACCCCACCTGGGAAGGTGTAGAGCCGAGCGATGACAGCAGTCCTGAGGGTGAGCCATCTGCAGCACCGCAACAGGCTGGAAGAGGCAGTGGTGTGGCTACAGAAAGAAGGCGGACCGCACCAAACCGGCCCGCAAATGTTCCACGGAGCACCCCCTTGCGTAAATCTACCTTGCCAAGGGGTAGGTGTTCCGCGGTATGGCGTTTTTTTAAGGAAAGTGCGGACGACAAAAGATTTGTAGTTTGCAACCTGTGCCACACCAGAATGAGCCGAGGCATGAACACTAGAAACCTCACCACCACCAGCATGATCCGACACATGGCATCCAAGCACCGTAGTAAGTGGGAGGAATGCCTGGATCGCCCATCTGTGTCTGCAGGCCACACCACTGCCTCCTCTTCCCCTGTTTTCGGTGCCGGCCAATCGCCTGTCGAAGGCGCAGGCCCGCATACCTCCCGCCCTGCACCTGTAGCATCTGAAGCACCATCAGCGACCACATCCACTTCCCTGTCCCAGCACAGCGTCCAAATGTCGTTACCCCAGGCATTTGAGCGCAAGAGAAAATACCCAGCCACCCACCCACAGGCCATAGCACTAACCTCACACCTTTCAAAATTACTGGCCATCGAAATGCTGCCATTTAGGCTTGTGGACACTGAGTCCTTCCGCAGCCTGATGGCAGCAGCTGTCCCTCGGTACGCGGTCCCCAGCCGCCACTACTTTTCCCGGTGTGCCATCCCCGCATTACACCACCATGTGTCCCGTAACATCACCCGTGCCCTGACCAACGCAGTTACTGGGAAGGTCCACTTAACGACTGACACATGGACAAGTGCTTGTGGCCAGGGACGCTACATTTCCCTGACGGCACACTGGGTGAATGTCGTGGAGGCTGGGAGCGACTCGGACCCTGGGATGGCACGGGTGCTACCCACGCCGAGGATTGCGGGCCCTACCTCCATCAGGGTTTCCACCAGCACCTACGTTATTGGCTCCTCCTCCTCCGTTTCCACCTCCGAATTCTCTACACACACCGCCACTCCCCCATCAGCCAGTAGCTGGAAGCAGTGTAGCACTGCAGTGGGGAAGCGTCAACAGGCCGTGCTGAAGCTGATCTGCCTTGGGGACAAACAGCACACGGCCTCAGAGCTGTTGCAGGGGATTAGTCACCAGACCGAGCAGTGGCTCTCGCCACTCAACCTGCAAGCAGGCATGGTTGTGTGTGATAATGGGCGTAACTTGGTGGCGGCTTTGGAGCTCGGCAAGCTCACACACGTACCATGCCTAGCGCATGTATTTAATTTAGTGGTGCAGCGATTTCTAAAAACCTACCCCAATGTGCATGATCTCTTGACCAAGGTGCGCCGCATGTGTGCACATTTCCGTAAGTCATCTACAGCTTCGGCCGGCCTGTTGAAGCTGCAGCAGCGCTTACAATTGCCAGCTCACCGGCTGCTGTGTGACGTGAGCACGCGCTGGAACTCCACCTTCCACATGTTGGCCCGGCTTTGTGAGCAGCAGAGGGCAGTAGTGGAGTACCAGCTGTTACACGGTCGTCGCCTCTCCGTTCAACTTCCTGTAATCAGAAGTGAGGAGTGGGAATGGATGTCAGACCTCTGCGAGGTTTTACGCAATTTTGAGGAATCGACACAGATGGTGAGCGGCGATAACGCTATTATCAGTGTAACCATCCCACTTCTGTGTCTACTGAAACGCTCGCTGCTCACAATTAAAACCGACGCTTTGCATGTGGAAGAGGTGGAAATGGGGGAGGAAGAGCTTACACAAGGTGATAGCCAGAGCACCCTCACTTCGTCTTCTCAGCGACAATTGGAGGAGGCGGAGGAGGAGGAGGAGGAGGAGGAGGAGGAGGAAGACACGGTTGCCTCCGCTACAGAGGGTAGCCATGGAACTTTAGTTCCATCTCTTCAGCGTGGGTGGGCAGAAGAGGAGGAAGAGGATGAGGATATTGAGAGTCAGCCTCCTGGTGAGGACAGCGAAATCTTGACTGTTGGTACTCTGGCACACATGGCTGACTTTATGTTAGGCTGCCTTTCCCGTGACCCACGCGTTGTACGCATTTTAGACAACACGGATTACTGGGTGTTCACCCTTCTGGACCCCCGCTACAAAGAGAATTTCTCATCTCTCATTCCTCCGGTGGAGAGGACAAGCAAAATGGTGCAATACCAGAAGGTTCTTGTTGAAAAATTGCTCCAAAATTTTCCATCTGACAACGCTGGCGGCAGAGTACGTGCTACCTTGGCCAACCGAGAAGGGGAGAAAAGGGGAGCACACAGCAGTTCCGACAAAGGCAGGGCAACACTCTCCAAGGCGTGGGACACCTTCATGACACCCCGCCAGCACCCTCACCCTGATGCGCAGCCTAGTGTCACAAGGAGGGAAAAGTTTTGGAAGATGGTGAAGGAGTACGTAGCAGACCGTGTCAGCGTCCTCAATGATCCCTCTGTGCCTTACAACTACTGGGTGTCCAAGCTGGACACGTGGTATGAACTGGCACTCTACGCCTTGGAGGTGCTGGCCTGCCCTGCCGCCAGCGTTCTGTCTGAGCGGGTATTTAGTGCTGCTGGTGGCATCATAACAGATAAGCGTATCCGCCTTTCCACCGACAATGCTGATAGGTTGACACTTATAAAAATGAACAAGGCCTGGATTTCCCCTGACTTCTCCACTCCACTGGAGGAAAGCCCCGGGGGAACATAAACTCACTTTATATATGTTATTTACAATGATGGGAATACTCTGTATTCCCATTCACCCCTTCCACCCAAAAAACGGGTATATGGTTGACTCTTAATCTTCTCATCCTCCTCCTCCTCTTCCATATGCCCTGGGATATAATTTTTATATAGGGCCAGCTCACCAGCGTGCCCTGGGATATAATTTTTATATAGGGCCAGCTCACCAGCGGGCCCTGTGATATAATTTTTATATAGGGCCAGCTCACCAGCGGGCCCTGTTTGCCAATTTTTATATAGGTCAGCTCACCAGCGGGCCTTCTCATATAATGTTTTATTGGGTCAGCTCTCTAGCGGGCCCTCTCATATAATGTTTTATAGCGTCAGCTCACTAGCGGGCCTTCGCATATAATGTTTAGGATGGTCAGCTCTGCAGCAGACCCTCACCCATAATGTTTTAGATGGTCAGCTCAGCGCACGTTTCCCTCTTAATCATGGCCTCAGTTCTGAAAATCAAGGAAATTTTTGGGAGAATTTGCCTCTGCGCACGTTTCCCTCTTAATCATGGCCTCAGTTCTGAAAATCAAGGAAATTTTTGGGATAATTTGCCTCTGCGCACGTTTCCCTCTTAATCATGGCCTCACTTCAGAAAATCGATGAAATTTTTGGGAGAATTTGCAGATGATATACAAGTAAATATACAGCAAATACTGTTTGGTAACAATTTTTCGCCTAAAGTCGTTTTTATTTTCCTTTTTGTGTGTTTTACGGTCAGTCTGTAAAAATGGCGTACTACGGGCGAAAGATCGTTCCCAGCAGCGATGTTGGAGTCCAAGGTGCATCCAGACATCCTCCCTATGCTGTCCCTGAACCATTTCTGTAGTGTTTCCATCTTTTTCTGCCCTTTTCCTATGGACCAGGCACCCTCCCCTCATCAGAGCAGGGGGTGCCTGGTGTAATGCTCGAGTCCTCCCATTGACTTCAATGGGGCTCGGGTGCTCGGCCGAGCACTCGAGCCTCAGGGGGTGCTCGGTCAGAGCACCCGAACATCCGAGCATTGGGGTGCTCGCTCATCACTAGTATTCATCCCTATGTTATCAGTTTATCCCGTACAGTGCTGGATTTTTTCTGATTTGACATGTCACTCTCTAGTTGTCATGATGGTATCCTATGCATTGCATTGTGATGCACGGGATACCACCATGGCAATCAGGGATTGATGTACATTACAGGATCCTGTCCATGAGGTCTGTTCAAGTTGAATCCTGAGGAGCAACAATCAAGCCACTATTGAAGGATATCTTTGATTGAGGCCTTTTTTTTTTCCTGGATCAGCCCATCCATCCTTCTGTGTGAGGCAGCCAGACCCAATCATAGATATCCATAATTCATGGCCTGTTATTGACCTCAATGGTTCATACTTGGTTCCCATATGTATCCTGCAAATAGTGGCTGGTGTACCATCCATCCATGGCATCAGCACTCCTGAGGATCCATATGTGAATCAAATGTGAGATATGTAAATTCAAGTTAGAGTAAATGATTGCATATACAACACCAAGGGCAACTTTTTCACCTTTAGTTATGTATAATTGTTTTTGGCCTGTGTGTTGCACATACAACCAGTTATTCTCAGTGGCATTGTGATTTGTGAACTGATTCATCCTTTTAGTTATTCAGTAAGCAGTTAAGTAGACCAGATGAACTGATTATGATGCTGACTTCTCCAGTGATCTCATTTCCCCATCTGCAGTGTTTTCTATGGAGTCCATACATTGGGGCCTGTGCAGCTTGATTCATGTTATTGAATATTCTCCATAGACTAACATTGTAATTGGTAAAGTGAGGGTATGTAAGTGTAAAATTCCCTACATCAGCTCTTTTTCACCGCTTAGTGAATGTCCCTTATGTGACATGTAATTATTAGCCTATATTAGCCTATGTGTTTGTTGTCTGGTTAACCCTTTGAGTACCAGAGGGGTTGCCAAAGCATTGTTGATCGATGCATTGATAATCCTTCTAGCACTCATGGGGTTATGTGCTGGATTCCCTGTGGGAACATGGGTAACATTGTGTGCAAACAATTGTGATGTCTGACATACAACACTTTTCTGAGCATGGTTTGTGTGTGATCAGCATAGCAACATGAGGGTTAACCAGGGAGTTGGACAGGTTTTGGCCTTGTTGAAACTTGACATTTGTCCTTGCCGTGCGTCCTGTTTAAACCCTTAGGGTGCTGTGTTGGTGCAGTTGTGTGGATGAATGAAGGGCAAATGTTGGAATGTGACTGTGTTTGTTTGTGATGGGTGTGTGGTTTGAGGTGGTGTGTGATTTTAGGGTGATGCACTTACCAGTGGTGTGGAGGCTCCTCTCATCCCCATCCTCCAGGGACCCCCTCAATGAGGGTAGATGACAGGGTCTGCCGCAGCCTATCCTCCCATGCGCTGAAAGTTATGGGGACAGGTGGACCACCTCTAGTGCCTCAGGCGTGCAGGGCGGCATCTCCCATCTTCTTCTTCACCTGCCTTTTGTAGTCGCCCCATCTCTTCTTGATTGAGTCCACATTCCATCTGCAGGTGGCCACCGTATTAACCCGGCTGCAGATCTGACTCCAGGCAGATCTCCTCCTCGCAGCCAGGCCAGGGACCCTCTCCCCCGGAAAGAGGACACTCTCCCTCTCCAGCACAGCCTCCACGAGGGCCGTGTTTTCCTCCTTGGTATATCGGGGATCCCTGACCTGTCACCATCAGCTCCGTCATGCGAGGAGTCAGAACCGAAGTGTCCTGCCTGCTCTGCCCCTGCCTGTGTGTAGTGGTCCCCAGGAACTACCCCTCGTCCCACTGCAGGTTCTGTCTCTGTCCTGCGTGTGCCTGCTCTTGTGGGCCTGGTCCCCCTCCGCCCTGCGGATCTCCTTCTCTCACCCCTGCTCTACTCAGGGATACCCTCCTGACCTTCCTCCACTACTCTCCCCATCCCTCTCTCCTGTCCTCCTCTCCTCGCCATCATACACCCACTCACACCCAGGCACTCTCACAGGCCCTCACAGACACACTCGATCCCACTCACTCTCTGTCACACACTTTCACTCACAGATTCACACTGTAAAAATAAAGTTTAAAATGTGTAACGTGTGATGAAAAAAAAAAGACTATGTGTATGTATTTGTATGTGTTTGTGTTTGTATGGATGTATGTGCTATGTGCAAAACTGTGCTATGTGTCTTTTTAAATGTAATTCTCTCCTCTCCAAAATCCTACTACCTTACTCCTGTGTATGCTTCTCTCTCTCTCCCTCTCTCTAAACACTAACCTCCACTCCTGGGTCCTGTGACCTAGCTTGCTGAAACTCGAAACACAGACAGGGTGTGACCATTATTTTGAGGTATATATAGGTGTAGTTGAACATTTTTGATACTTTGCGATTGGCTGTAGGTTTGAATTTTGTTTGTGCATCTATCAGGGTTGCTAGACAACGGCAGCCGTAATGTTACATTTTGACTTAAGCTGTGTTTAAACGGGTGTTTGGGACGCACGGTGATGCGAAATCAGGTGCAACGCTGGTTTTTGTGTTACGTGTTTTTGTTGTGCCTACGCCCGATAGCTATTCTTGTACTCTTACCTTTAAATCTTCCGTAAATCATGTGTTCTTTGCGGCTGATGTGCCTTTTTTACTTAGCGGATGGTTTAACGGCTGCCTTTAAATTTAGCCCTGTATCTTTTCTTTAACCCTGCCTCTTTTTTCTTGGGCAGTGCTGTGCCTCCTTTGCTAATATATACACACACACAGACACACACATTAATACTCACAAGCAAACCAAAACCATATATTGTAGCTTAAATAATTAAATGAAATCTCTCAAACATTTATAGACATCCATGTGTTGTGGCTGCTACAGTGTTCCTGCTTTCAAAGTCCTGGTTTCAAAGTCTCCATAAGAGAGTTAGACTGAGTTATTATACCTCAGTTATTAATTTTAAACTACTTGCTATTATCTTGGAATAACATCTCTGGCCTGTTTGTGGATTGTAACCCTCTGTCTCTCTGTCCAGGTAAATTGCTCTCTCCCTGCTGTGCTTATCTCATTGCTCTCTCTCTCTGATGTGTTCATTTGCTTGATAGACTGATATGACTTAGGTTTCCCTATATAAGGGCTCTAACGTAGCAGTGTTCAGCTGCTACAGTGTTCCTGCTTTCAATGTCTTGGTTTCCAAGTCTCCGTAAGAGAGTTAGACTGAGTTATTATATCTTTGTGCAGCGGGCGGCGATATTCTGACTGCTAGTTTGTATTACCTCTTACTGATTGGCTAGTTCCTTTTGTCGCCGCTCAGTGATGGCCTTTATATGCTCTGTCATTTCCACATTATGGTGCCCTTTCGTGGTGTATTAGTTCCTGCATTTTGCTCCGTTATTGCTGATCGTGTATGACCTGGCCTGCCTGACGACGTTCCTGAGTTTGCTGTTCTTCGACTACTTCGTTGCTGACCATATCTGGCTGAGAACCCACTCCATTACTGACTGTATCTGGCTGAGGACCCGTTTCCGTTACTGACTGTATCTGGCTGAGAACCCGCTCTGTTGCTGACCTGATCTGGCTGAGAACCCGTTTCCGTTACTGACTGTTCCTGGCTGAGAGCCCGCTCCATTGCTGACCTGGTCTGGCTGAGACCATACCTGGCTACTAGTCTACTCTGTGTACTGTCTTGCCACACAGTGCCTTGCGTTTCCAGCATACCACTTGGTGGTCTCCGTTTTGCTCTCCCTTTACTTGCGGTGGCCTGCTGTTACGCTAGTCGGTTGCGCCGTGTGGCGCTATATCTCTGTCGACCATTATCTAAGCATTTGTGCTATAGCTACTCTCCATACTGCCGTTGGCAGAGTCCACAAGCGAAGTACCAGTACAGTGTTATAGCACTGACTGTGTTACTATGATCTCTTTGTGTCCACCTCTCTCACATCGCTGGGCTCACTCCATTGGGAGTCGCAGCATATCAGGGTGTTTCCTATTGACCTTTTGCGTACCTGGACATTCCAGGTAGAGTGTTGCATATTTCCATCTTCAGGAGCCTAGTGCTCAAAAGCCAGCGTTGCGTTGAACCATCCTCAGTAGAGGGGACACTGGTTGCCTACATCTCCATATTCCGCTGTGCTGCGATCCACCCCTAGCGTTCTAGGGATTTCCCTGGGAAAGTTATCTCGGTCTGTTGCCATCCGGTGCCAGGGTCAGTGTTGCCTCGCTCCTTGGGTTCTGTATCTCCCAGGCATCTGGGTTGTGCCAGTAGTGTTGCCTCGCTCCTTGGGTTCAGTGCGTCCCAGGTGTCTGGGTTGTGCCAGCAGTGTTGCCTCCCTCCTCTGGGTTGTGCCAGTCACTTCCTCCTGGACCATCTACCATCAAGGTCCTGTGGTCAGCCCTCTGTCTGCTTACCCTGCTGCCCATTCTGGTTCAATCCAAGACCTCCGTTGCCAGAGATTGTCATTATTCACACATACATCGCTATTACTGGCTTGCTACCTGTCTGTATTTCTGCTCTGTTTGTGTCTGCCCATAGGCCTATCTATGTGTTTGAACTTTGTTTCAATAAAGTTATTTTAACCTTACCAAACTGTTCTGAGTGTTCGTCATAAACCGTGACACTCAGTTATTAATTTTGAACTACTTACTTTTATCTTGGAATAACATCTCTGGCCTGTTTGTGGATTGTAACCTTCTGTGTCTCTGTCCAGATAAATTGCTCTCTTCCTTCTGTGCTTATCTCATTGGTCTCTCTCTCTCTGATGTGCTAATTTGCTTGAACTGGCTTCAGCTGTACAGACTGACATGGCTTAGGTTTCCCAATATAAGGGCTCTAACCTTGCAGTGTTCAGCTGCTACAGTGTTCCTGTGTCACGGTTTGTTAAGACTCTCAGACGTAAGGTTAGGTAAAAACACAACTATATTGAAAAGTTTAAGATAATCCCATAGGATTTTATATGCATACAAACAATACATAGAATGGCAAATAGATAGTGACAATAGCGAATCAGGCTCTACCGGCCCTGCCAATATACCGGGCAAGGCAGCCTTAAGACTGGCACAATGAGAGAGGAGGCTCTACCGGCCTTTCCAATATACTGGGCAAGGCAGCCTTGAGACTGACACAAAGAGAGAGGAGGCTGTACCAGCCTTTCCAATATACTGGGCAAGGCAGCCTTGAGACTGACACAAAGAGAGAGGAGGCTCTACCGGCCCTGCCAATGTACCGGGCAAGGCAGCCTAAAGGATCCCCAGTTTATACAGGCTGTAACAGCCCTGCCAATATACCAGGCAAGGCAGCCTAACAGGACACCAAAATAGTAGGCTCTACTAGCCTTGCCAATACTGGGTAAGGCAACCTCAAGGTGGAATAATAGAAGGTTCTACCAGCCTTACCAATATACCGGACAAGGCAGCCCAAGGAGGAAGTGTCAACCAGTGTGGCCTCAATAACTGTCAGATGACAATGACAGTATGGAGATGGTAGGTAGAGGCTACAAGGCCCAGTGGTATTACCAGGTAGTCTGCGCACCCCAGTACCCGTGTACCGAGGGAATAACTAGCTGTCTATGACTGGACAGCACACTGGGAACCATCAGTATATTTGAGTCGTAAGCTGTGAGGCAGAGGAGTAAACCAGCGCCCTCACGCTGGGAACCAACAGGCTGGATGTAAGTAGACCTACAGGTCATAGAGCGAACCAACGCCCGCGCGTTGGGAATCAACACTCTAATACAAATGAGCAGTAAGGCAAAGGCAGTGGAGCAAACCAGCGCCCGCATGCTGGTAACCAACATACTGAGTTAATAGTAAGCAAGAAGGTAATGGAGCGAACCAGCACCCGCGCGCTGGTAACCAACAGGCTGGATATATCGTAGGCTATAAGGCAGTGAAGCGAACCAGCGTCCGCACGCTGGGAACCAACAGATAGTATTTATAGAGCCGTAAGGCTACGGAGCAAACCAGCGCCCGCGCGCTAGTACCAACAGACTAGAGTATAGTAGCCACAAGGCAGTGGAGCGAACCAGCATCCGCACGCTGGGAACCAACAATGCATATAGTAGGCCGTGAGGTAGTGGAGTGAACTAGCGTCCGCATGCTGGGAACCTACAGATAGTTGTGTATAGAGCCGAGAGGCAAAGGAGCGAACCAGCGCCCGCGCACTGGTAACCAACAGACTAGTAGTGTAGTAGCCGCAAGGCAGTGGAGCAAATCAGCATCTGCACGCTGGGAACCAACAGATAATAGTGATAGAGCCGTAAGGCACAGGAGCGAACCAGCGCCCGTGCGCTGGTAACCAACAGACTAGTAGTGTAGTAGCCACAAGGCAGTGGAGCAAACCAGTGTCCGCACGCTGGGAACCAACAGGTGAAAATGTCGCCAGAGAGACCGAGGAACAAGATCGCCACAGATGCAGGAACCGGACGCAGGTGATGAGCAGGAACCAGCACAATGACGGTCAACCGGATCAGGAACGACAACGGAGACTGGCAGCAGGAAACAGCAACCTCGGACGACTTCAACCGTAACAGGCACTGGAACAAGTACAGCAGACAGGCGTCTCAGGAACAGGACGAACTCAGGAAACCAGGAACACAGCAAAAGGCCCATGAAGCTTCTGTAGCAAGTGAAAGTGGATGCAGTCTGAGACACCACAAAAGGGCAACCAAAGGGTGCCCAAACTCAGTTTAAATAGGCAATGTGAGGCGGGCTAAAGGCAAACAGCCAATGGGAGCCCCCTACAGGTGATAGACACAGAAATGCAGCAATCACGGGCACCGTGATATCCTGCTTTCAAAGTCCTGGTTTCCAACTCTCCATAAGAGAGTTAGACTGAGTTATTATACCTCAGTTATTAATTTTAAACTACTTACTTTTATCTTGGAATACCATCTCTGGCCTGTTTGTGCATTGTATCCTTCTGTCTCTCTGTCCAAGTAAATTGCTCTCTTCCTTCTGTGCTTATCTCATTGCTCTCTCTCTCTCTCTCTGACGTGCTAATTTGCTTGAACTGGCTTCAGCTGTACAGACTGACATGGCTTAGGTTTCCCTATATAAGGGCTCTAACCTAGCAGTGTGCAGATGCTGCAGTGTGCCTGCTTTCAATGTCCTGGTTTTCAAGTCTCCATAAGAGAGTTAGACTGAGTTATTATACCTCGGTTATTAATTTTAAATTACTTACTATTATCTTGGAATAACATCTCTGGCCTGTTTGTGGATTAACATAGTAACATAGTAACATAGTAGATAAGGCTGAAAAAAAGACATGCATCCATCAAGTCCAACCCATGCCAAAAACACTACTGTTGATCTAGAGGAAGTAAAAAAAAAGCCCTCTGGAGCCATTTCCAATCTAGTCCCACGTTTGTGTGTGGGGGAAATTATTCCTTCCTGGCACCAACTGGTAGTCAAATAGTTCCCCAGATCAATATCATATCTGCTTTGAAGCCATCTGTTATAATTGTCAATATTGTTCTGTGCTAGATAGGAATCCATTGCTGTTTTGAATGCAGCTGCATTATCTGCAAGCACAACATCCTGAGGCAAAGAATTCCATAGCCTTACCACCCTTACTGTAAAGAATCTCTGCCTTTGTTTTAGCAGAAAGCGCTTTTCTTCTAGTCTTAATGGATGACCTCTTGTTCTTAGCTCATTTCTTTGCATAGATACTTCATTGGGTAGTTTTTTTGTATTGAACTTGAATGTATTTGTAATTGGTAATCATATCACCCCTTAGACATCTCTTCTCTAATCTAAACAAACCCAGTTTGGCTAGTTTCTCTTTATAACTCAGATCCTCCAATCCCTTAATCAGTTTTGTTGCACGTCTCTGAACCTTTTCCAGTTCAGTAATGTCTTTTTTTAGAACAGGCGATCAAAATTGTACTCCATATTCTAGATGAGGCCTAACCAAGGATCTATACAGAGGTAGGATAATATTAGCATCCCTTGCTTCTACACCTCTTTTTATGCAGGCTAGTACTCTATTTGCTCTTGCAGCAGCTGAGTGACTCTGCACACTGCTGTGAAGTCTATTGTCTATCAGTACTCCTAAATCTTTCTCTAATGAGGATTTCCCAAGTTGTTTCCCATTTAATGTATATGTAGCAAGTTTGTTTCTACAACCCAAATGCATAACCTTACATTTATCTGCATTAAATGACATCTGCCACTTTTCAGCCCATTCACTTAGTTTATCTAAATCCTTCTGTAGGAAAAAAACATCCAGCTCTGTATATATTTCCTTATATAGCTTAGTGTCATCAGCAAAGATTGAGATGCTACTTTCAATTCCCACTTCTAGATCATTAATAAACAAATTAAAAAGCATTGGTCCCAGGACTGAACCCTGCGGCACCCCACTTATAACCCTAGACCAATTTGAAAAAGTTCCATTTACAACAACTCTCTGCCATCTATCATTTAACCAGTTCTCAATCCATATACAGATAGCACTGCCCAAACCGAAGCCTTTTAATTTATGCAGTAACCTGTTGTGAGGCACTGTATCAAAGGCTTTTGCAAATTCCAAGTATACTATATCAACAGCAATTCCCCTGTCCAAATTACTGCTCACTTTTTCATAAAATGCAAGTAAATTAGTCTGACATTATCTGTTCTTCATGAAACCATGCTGATTCCTTCTAATGATATTGTTTGTCTTCACATAGTTCTGAATACTGTCAGTTAATAACCCTTCTAGTATCTTACCCGCTATGGAAGTCAAGCTCACAGGTCTATAATTTTCTGGTTTGGATCTTGCCCACCTTTTAAACAATGGAACTACATCAGTTTTCCTCCAGTCACAGGACACTATGCCTGATGAAAGTGAATCAATAAATATTAAGTATAATGGTTTTGTTATTACTGAACTAAGTTCCTTAAGTACCCTTGGGTGTTTACCGTCCGCTCCAGGCGCTTTATTCACTATAACCCTTTCCAGTCTCTATTGGTCCTTGTCCTCAGTAAGCCATGTAGATGTTGGATGAAATTCCGTGGTTTTGTCTGTTTGCCCATAGCTTGTCATTGCTGCTTCCTTTCTATATACTGAAGCAAAGAACATATTTAGGGTGTCAGCCATAGCTTTATCCTCACTAATCAATTCACCTGTCTCAGTCCTAAGAGGACCAATATCAACCTTAACTTTTTTGTTATTAATATACTTGTAGAATTGTTTAGGGTTTTTCTTGGTCTCATTTGCAATGTTTCTCTCATTTTCTATTTTAGCTAGCTTAATTGCTTGTTTGCAGATTTTGTTGCATTCTTTATATTTTTTAAATGATGTATATGACCCGTTTGAATTAAACACTTTAAAAGCCTGCTTTTTATTTCTCATTCCCCTGCTAACCACATTATTAAGCCACATTGGTTTTGCTTTACTTCTCTTGTGCTTATTCCCCAATGGTATATATTGACATGTATATTTGCCCAAGAGCATTTTAAATACATTCCATGATTCTTGTGCATTTTTATCTTTGAAAATTACATCCCAATGGATATCCTTTAATGCTTCTTTTAACTTTGTAAAATTGGCCTTCTTGAAATTGAATGTCTTGGTTAAACCCTTACTTTTGGGTTTCTCATGACAAACTTCAAAGGATACAATATTGTGGTCACTGCTGCCCAAATGTTCCCTTACTTGCACATTTTTTATCATGTCAGAATCATTTGAGAGCACTAGGTCAAGCAAGGCCTCTTTTCTAGTTGGCTTCTCTATTAGTTGGGACATAAAATTATTATTTATCATACTTTGAAAAATATTTCCCTTTGTTGTGCCGGAAGTCATATTGCTCCAGTCAATTTCAGGATAGTTGAAATCTCCCATTATAATTACCTTTGCTGACCTAGCAGCCTTTTCCATTTGCAGTAAAAGTTGGGCTTCCGCCAACTCCCCAACATTAAAAGGATAGTAATACTTCGTTTTATCTTTATTTTATTTTGTAGGCATTAAAAAAACATGAAGAACGATATAAGTCTTATCTCTCAAACCTTTATGGTTTGAGAGATATTCACAAGCAAAGTTTTCCCCTCCCGCCCCTTTTACCTAGCGTAAGCCATCACTTCTCATATGTGGAATCTGGTTGTAAGACTAGACAGATAACAGAAGGGGACAATCTTCTTGCTATTAGAACAATGAAGGCCCTGCCCCCCTTGACAAGTTTTTCATGTTTTCCGTTATTTTAATTGGAGATTGTTCCTCTCTGCAGTCTACCTGGGCACCTCCCTTCTGATCTGGCTGAACAGTGTTACATCAGTAAAAGGGGTGGGAGGGGTATACTTTGTCATTGCATTACTCTTGGAATACAACTCTGACAGAACTGAAATAACACTCTCCAAAGTCCAAATACTATGATGATTAATTAGAGCTGCTTTTATTATGAAACATTATTATCCATTTAAGTGGCTTGTAGCAAATCCCCACCAATATCTTTTTTATGTTTGCCCCCCAGTGTGTATTTCAACCCACAAGGCCTCTACCTTTTCATTGGACCTGTCATTTATATCTTCCCTTAAACTAGGTTTTAAGTCCCACTTTACATATAGGCATACCCCTCCTCCCCTTTATTAACCCTGTCCCTCCTAAAAAGTGAATAACCCTCTAGATTGACTGCCAAGTCATACGTATCATCTAACCAGGTTTCAGACACTCCAATCAGATCATACTGCTCATGTACTGCAATCATTTCTATTTCCCCCATCTTACCAGCCAGACTGCGAGCATTTGCATGCATACCTTTTATCTTTTTGCCATTCCTAAAGATTTTGTTCTTTGTCAGATGTATTTGTCTTTTATCAGACTGTAACAATGGCAACTCCCTATTAGATGAACTATCCCATTCCACCTCTCCAACCCCATGCCCCTTCTCTAATTCCATTTCCTCAATTATACTACCTTCCCCTGCCTGTGTTGCAGCCCCCCCCCCTTTCTAGTTTAAAGTCTCCTCCAGCCCTCTAACCATCCTATCGCCCAGCACAGTGGCCCCCCTTCTACTAAGGTGCAATCCATCACTACTATAAAGATTTTCCCCAAGGGAAAAAACTGCCCAGTGCTCTAGAAACCCAAACCCCTCCTGCTTACACCAAGTCTTTATCCACGCATTTAACTCCCTAATCTTCAGTTGCCTTTCTAATGTAGCGCGTGGCACAGGTAGTATTTCAGAAAATACTACCTTAGAGGTCCACTGCTTAAGCTTATATCATAAGTCCCTGAAATCCTGCTTAATGGACCTCCATTTTCCACTGTCATTAGTACCAACATGTACCATGACAGCCGGGTCATGCCCAGCCCCTACCAACAATCTATCAACCCGATCAGCCACATGTCGAACCCGAGCTCCCGGAAGACAGCAAACTGTACAATTGTGGTGAACTTGGCGACAGATTACCCTGTCTGTCTTCCTAATAATAGAATCCCCTACCACCACCATCTTTCTAGGTGCCTGAGTCCCGGATCCCATCCGTGCTAGATGGGCTGTTCACTCGGTTGTTAGAGAGAACAGTCCTCTCCAGCAAAGATATTCCTGTGTCAGCATCCCCAACATCATTTCTCAATGTAGCAAATCTGTTAGTATTAGTAAACACATGAGTGTCCTCCCCATTCCTCTGTCCACCCCCCTTGCTATGTCTAACTGTAACCCATCTGGCTACCTGCTCTTTCTTTGTACAGTCTCCACCCCCAGAACTACCTGCCACCGCTTCCTGCTGCTCAGTCAGCACACCCCTCTCAAGATTGGCTGTCTCTCTCAATGTTGCAACCTGTCCCTCCAGAACTCTAATACTAGCCTCCAGAGAGACCACTTGCTCACATCTGCCACAGAGGTATGCACCCTGGAACGGTTGTTCCAGTTATGAAAACATATGGCAGTTTGTTCACTGAGTTAAGTGGACAATCATGCTACCAGTAATATGTGCCAGTTACCACAAGCTAAAAATGTAGGCAGGCAGGCAAAAAATAGTTTCACAATAATTAATTAATAAATGTGTTCCCCTGTGTAATCCCCTGTATTTGAATTCCCCTGTTTAATTCCCGCACTTACACACTGAGGCAAGAGTCACACGTTCAAGTATTCAGTATGTATCCGCTATTTAAGCCAGGAATCCACCAATTACAAACACAGCAATTAGCCACTCACACCGCACCAGACTTCAATTATTTTCTTGGATTGTAACCTTCTGTCTCTTTGTCCAGGCAAATTGTTCTCTTCCTCTAGTGTTTATCTCATTGCTCTCTCTCTCTCCGATGAGCTAATTTGCTTGATCTGGTTTCAGCTGTACAGACTGACATGGCTTAGATTTCTCTATATAAGGGCTCTAACCTAGCAGTGTTCAACTGCTACAGTGTGCCTGCTTTCAAAGTCCTGACTTCCAAGTCTCCATAAGACAGTTAGACCGAGTTATTATACCTCAGTTATTAAGTTTAAACTACTTACTATTATCTTGGAATAACATCTCTGGTCTGTTTGTGGATTGTAACCTTCTGTCTCTCTGTCCAGGTAAATTGCTCTCTTCCTTCTGTGCTTATCTCATTGCTCTCTCTCTCTGATGGGCTAATTTGCTTGAACTGGCTTCAGCTGTACAGACTGACATTGCTTAGGTTTCCCTGTATAAGGGCTCTAACCTAGCAGTGTTCAGCTGCTACAGTGTGCCTGCTTTCAAAGTCCTGACTTCCAAGTCTCCATAAGAGAGTTAGACCGAGTTATTATACCTCAGTTATTAAGTTTAAACTACTTACTATTATCTTGTAATAACATCTCTGGTCTGTTTGTGGATTGTAACCTTCTGTCTCTCTGTCCAGGTAAATTGCTCTCTTCCTTCTGTGCTTATCTCATTGCTCTCTCTCTCTGATGGGCTAATTTGCTTGAACTGGCTTCAGCTGTACAGACTGACATTGCTTAGGTTTCCCTATATAAGGGCTCTAACCTAGCAGTGTTCAGCTGCTACAGTGTGCCTGCTTTCAAAGTCCTGACTTCCAAGTCTCCATAAGACAGTTAGACCGAGTTATTATACCTCAGTTATTAAGTTTAAACTACATACTATTATCTTGGAATAACATCTCTGGTCTGTTTGTGGATTGTAACCTTCTGTCTCTCTGTCCAGGTAAATTGTTCTCTTCCTTCTGTGCTTATCTCATTGCTCTCTCTCTCTGATGGGCTAATTTGCTTGAACTGGCTTCAGCTGTACAGACTGACATTGCTTAGGTTTCCCTGTATAAGTGCTCTAACCTAGCAGTGTTCAGCTGCTACAGTGTGCCTGCTTTCAAAGTCCTGACTTCCAAGTCTCCATAAGACAGTTAGACCGAGTTATTATACCTCAGTTATTAAGTTTAAACTACTTACTATTATCTTGTAATAACATCTCTGGTCTGTTTGTGGATTGTAACCTTCTGTCTCTCTGTCCAGGTAAATTGCTCTCTTCCTTCTGTACTTATCTCATTGCTCTCTCTCTCTGATGGGCTAATTTGCTTGAACTGGCTTCAGCTGTACAGACTGACATTGCTTAGGTTTCCCTATATAAGGGCTCTAACCTAGCAGTGTTCAGCTGCTACAGTGTGCCTGCTTTCAAAGTCCTGACTTCCAAGTCTCCATAAGAGAGTTAGACCGAGTTATTATACCTCAGTTATTAAGTTTAAACTACTTACTATTATCTTGGAATAACATCTCTGGTCTGTTTGTGGATTGTAACCTTCTGTCTCTCTGTCCAGGTAAATTGTTCTCTTCCTTCTGTGCTTATCTCATTGCTCTCTCTCTCTGATGGGCTAATTTGCTTGAACTGGCTTCAGCTGTACAGACTGACATTGCTTAGGTTTCCCTGTATAAGGGCTCTAACCTAGCAGTGTTCAGCTGCTACAGTGTGCCTGCTTTCAAAGTCCTGACTTCCAAGTCTCCATAAGACAGTTAGACCGAGTTATTATACCTCAGTTATTAAGTTTAAACTACTTACTATTATCTTGGAATAACATCTCTGGTCTGTTTGTGGATTGTAACCTTCTGTCTCTCTGTCCAGGTAAATTGCTCTCTTCCTTCTGTGCTTATCTCATTGCTCTCTCTCTCTGATGGGCTAATTTGCTTGAACTGGCTTCATCTGTACAGACTGACATTGCTTAGGTTTCCCTATATAAGGGCTCTAACCTAGCAGTGTTCAGCTGCTACAGTGTGCCTGCTTTCAAAGTCCTGACTTCCAAGTCTACATAAGAGAGTTAGACCGAGTTATTATACCTCAGTTATTAAGTTTAAACTACTTACTATTATCTTGTAATAACATCTCTGGTCTGTTTGTGGATTGTAACCTTCTGTCTCTCTGTCCAGGTAAATTGCTCTCTTCCTTCTGTACTTATCTCATTGCTCTCTCTCTCTGATGGGCTACTTTGCTTGAACTGGCTTCAGCTGTACAGACTGACATTGCTTAGGTTTCCCTATATAAGGGCTCTAACCTAGCAGTGTTCAGCTGCTACAGTGTGCCTGCTTTCAAAGTCCTGACTTCCAAGTCTACATAAGAGAGTTAGACCGAGTTGGACAGAGGATGGACTGAGGGCAGCCTGCTTTCTACAAAAGAACAACTCACACTGGTTTCAGAGCAGGGAAACATCTACCTAAACATAGCACTACCATTGCACCTTCTATCAAAACTGCTGAACATCTGATTCAAGTAACCAGAACAACCAGGACTGACTTTGCAAACAGCTCAGTTAACCACTAAACTGCTGAAGTGGGAAAAATCCTTGTCTCTGATTCTTCTCCAACCACCATTAACTACTACAACATCTTCCTCTACTGATCATCAATGGACTACTTCATTTAACCCTGCATTGACTCCTACCCTCATCAAATACTTCACAAATTTTCAACTGACTCTTTTCACCCTCCCAGGAACCTACACCCATGCACCTTGGATTGACCCTTGACTGCCAAGTCACCTGCACTCCCCTGGACTACAATCTGTTACACAAACTCCTCAACCCACATACATTAACCCCACTATGACCAATCTGGCTCCTTGCTTTTTTTTTTGCCACCTGCTTAAGACTCTCCTCCTCCTGTGTCCACATTAAGTGTCACTCCATCCACATTGCACCCTCACTTCTTTCCTCACCACTTCTATGTTCCTGTGAACTTTTCTCATTCCTCCAGTCCCTATCACTACCATCTCCTTCATCTGCTGCCAAAAAGCCTCACTGCTTCAAATCTCACTCCTATCTTATGTCCCTGTTCCTTTTCCTCCTGCTTGCTGCAGGTGATATTTCACCTAACCCAGGTCCCCCTTCCATTCTCTCATGTAATGCAACACCCACAATCTAATAACTGTACCACGTCAACTAACCTCCCCCCCCTTTTGTTTTGACCTCTGGAACGCCCTCTCTGTGTGTAACAAACTAACAGCTGTTCATGACCTGTTTATTTGTCACTTCCTAAACCTCCTTGCCATCACTGAAACCTGGCTCACATCATGAGACACTACCGCACTCTCACATGGCGGCCTTCACTTCACCCACACACCTAGGCCTGGCAACAGACAGGGGGGTGGAGTAGGCATCCTGTTGTCCCCTAACCAGACATTTCAGGTAATCCGCACTGTTCCCTCTCTCTCCATCCCTACCTTTGAAACTCACACACTTAGCCTCTTCTCTCCCTGCGTGTTGCTGTCATATACAGACCACCTGGTCCTACGGCATAATTCCTTTATCACTTCACTTCGTGGCTCCCTCATTTCATGTCCTCTGATGACCCTACTCTCTGGTCCCAGGACCATAAATCTCCATAGGATGGTGTAGCAACAGCGCCACTGTACAATTTCAGGCCACTGTGGTATTGCACCTAAAAAAATTCAACTTTGAGCTGTAATAATGTTTGAATAAAACACCTTTCAGCAGTGGGTGTACCCTTGTTTTACTCAAGGGGATAAACCCTACAACATATATTTTTTTACATTTTTATATTTAAATATGTTATATGTGTACCAAAACTAATATCAAGGGCCAAATGCATAAACTGGAGCAACACTGGGCCAAACCAATGACATCTTATGTAAATATTGTCATTTTTCCATTTATTTAAGTGAGTTCATTAACATAACTGAATGACAGAAATCTCCAATGTATTTGTCTTTTAACCCCCTTTGCTTTCATTAAAGCCAGTAATGTATTGTCAGTACTGATCCACAAGTTAAATTCTTGTTGATTAACCATTTGAATAACATGGGCATGCAATTGGTGTGCAATGCATTGCTATGCACTGCATTGCAAATCTGACCCTCAAAGGATCAAACGCATAAATGAAAGAAAGGCCTTGGAAACCAATCTAGAATAGAAGAGGTTAAGAACTACTAGTACTAACATACTGTCTAAATGGAGTGGTATGCTGACTTCTGTTCCTAATTTCTCAAACCTCTACTGCAACGTAACCTAGGCTGACCATACCTCACCTTTAACCGGAGACACATAGGAAATAGGCATATTTCAGTACTTCAGTACTGAAATCAAAGCAGTCCTGCAGTATGCATTTTTCCTATGCATCCCCTATTAAAGGTGAAGTCTGGTCACCCTAACGTAACCCCTTTGCTGTGTGAAGCCACCAGTGCATTGCTAATGCTGACCCACCTTAATTAATAATGTGGTAATTAACCCTTTCAATGACAGGTTTTCAATATATTGCTTTTCAATGTATTACACATCAAACACTCCAAAAGTTAACCCCCTTCCCCTATATTTACAAACTGCTTTTTCCTGATGATCTGGCCCCAGAACCAAAATCTGTGTTGTTCAAATTTCTCAGGCTCCTTAATTTATCTCAGTAATCTTTCATTTTTAAATAATAACAATTAAACAACGATTAGGCTTTCCTTCCTGAGGCTTAGCTGATTTGTTTATGTTGGCTGGGAGGACCGGATTCATCACTCCACTCTCAGTCAGTCTCATTAGGTGAATAGGTCAGTCAGAACAGGCAACTGCAGGGAAGGGGATGGGTGGTAGCATTAACTTGCCTTAACCCTTCTCCTTCTGTGAACATTCTTTCCATTGCACAACTGCAACAAAGCTCTTCTTACAGAAGAGAATCCATTGAAGTACGGTGAGTAAAAGGGAGGTTTTGACTTTATCAGTGGGTGGAGGTGGGAGAGTCAATTGGTGTAGCAATCAATTGGTGTTCCTAAAAATCTGCCAGGCTAGGGAAGTATCATAAGTCGAGAGTGCTTTGGAAAGGCACAAGGAAACCTTGAGAGCAAACTTTGACAGCAAGTGGAGAGCAGGTACATTAAGATATAGCAAGAAACAATCCTATTTCTTTATTGTGAGATATGCATTGTTACCAGTAACATTTGCAAGTAGCATCCCTTCTTAAGTATAAACTGTCTACAAAATGTTTTTACTGCAATAAAGCAAAGTGAAATCCTCAATAAAGAAGTTGCATTTGATTTTGTTTTATCGCCATGTGGCTGCACCCTATCTACTGTAACTTAAGTATTATTTATTTATTTATTTTGAAAATGTTTTACCAAGAATAATGAAGCTACACTGTAATTGTAGCTCCATGTAAGCTCTGTTGTATCACTTGCTTTACTTCACAACTCTAATGGCAGTTGTTAGCAAAAGGGGTGGGCTAGAGTGGGTGGGAAATAAATATGGCCAGGCATAATGGGGGGCAGGACAAAGGGGGCCCATGACCTTGATTTCTCTGGAGGTCCTGGGTGCCATCAGTCTGCCCATAATTACCACACTGTATTATCACACTGTAGGAAATATATTTGAGCTTGAAGAGAACTAATTAGTATACTTTGGAGTGAATTAGCATAAAATACCACCGGCAAATTCAGGTTAATTTCCCCAAAACAACTTTCTTTACTGAAAAAAGGACTAATATACAGGCAGTTTTCTGTAAAAATAAAATGTATCTTAAAGTGACAAAACCACTTTAAGTCTCCAGCCTCCTCCTAATGGAACCATCCTAAAAAGCTTTCATAGGAGTCGGGACATACTTGAAAATGAGAGAAATCTCAATGTATTCTTCCTGGTAAACATTATCAGAAGTAATTTAACTCTTTGAGTGCCAGAGGAGTTAGTAATGTTATTTGAAGCAATGCACTGCTCACTCCTCTGGTACTCAAAAGGTTAATGCCTCTAAAAGTACAACATACAGTCTTGATTCAATTCGATGTGGAAATATAAAACATCCTGCAGTATTTTCCCTGTCCTCCCTAATTCCATTTCTAGTCAGGAGTCATCTGTGCATAACAACCAGAACTTGGAGCACCTATATTTTACTTTGTCTTGATTCAGTTGCCAGTAGGGACTCTACTTATTTTCCCCATTAAAATCTATTGGACTTTTCCATCAATCTTACAGGCATGTATTCAGAATTCAGTAGCTTTAGTGCACTGAAACAAGCTAAGCTGTAGACTAGTAGAGTAAAAAGTAAACATTTGTTGGCTATCTGAGTGCTCTAGGATGCAAGGTTTAAGGAAAACTGAGGGATTGACTCAATTTGAGCTGGTAAAATATGCGTTAGGGCCAAAATGACTTCTGGCTGGTACACACATAGTTGTACTGTTGGAATAAAAAATTCCTACTAACATAAACTACAATGAGCATTAGTCAACAGTACATGTCTTAAATAGTGTGACCAATGGGAAAATCAAAGGAAGCTAGCTAACACTCGATGCTTGACAGTGTGTCAAACATTGAGAGTGAGCTAACAGTCATCCCTCACCCTTCTAAACACTGGCCCTACACTACACCTAACAATAAAGTTAAAAAATACTAGCCCTAATATTATCCTATGACACATATCCCATAGATTTAAACACCTTGAGGTCTGATGTCCAGCATGGCCTTCTGCGCCCTTGTCTTCCTTTTTAATTCATCTCTAAGTTTTCTTCTCTAAGCTTCTTTCTGCTTCTTCAAAGTTCTCTTCTGTCTCTGTAAAACAACAATAATAAATTAAATGCAATGCCCCTGTAAAAGCTCTAGTCTGCTGCTGCAGCCACAAAACAAAATCCCAATTTCTGTACCTATTCTGGCCATTGCCCAAGCCAAACTGACGGAAATGTGACTAGAGACTGGCTTTAATATGGACAGTCTATGTTCAGATTTCTTTACCCACTCTCTCATTGGCTGGGGTGTGGGGTTACACAGGGCACGGAAAGTGCCTTGCAGTAATCACACATCCCAGCCAATCAGCTTCTAGCTGGAGGGGTCACAAATGTGCATTTCACCATCTCTCCAGCTAGCCAATCGTTGAATAGCTAGAGGGATAAAATGCACATTTCGTGACCCCTCCAGCTAGAAGCTGGGAGGTGGTGTTAGTGCAGGGCATGTTCCGTACCATGCGTAACCTCACATACCAGCCAAGGGGAACATGGGAACAAAGCTGAACAGAGACTGTCCATATAAGTACAGGTCTCTGTTCAGATTTTCTCAGGCAATGGCTTGAAAAGGTACAGTAATACATTTTTTTTTTGTTTTGTTCTGGTGGCGATGGCCATTGCATTTAATTTATTATTGCTGTTTTACAGGGATTGAAGAGAACTTTGAAGAAGAATAAAAAGAAGACAAAAGAAGCTCACAGAAGAAGACTTAAAGGGATAGTAATACTTAAGTATTACTAATCCCTATAGTAAAGTCTTTTTAAAATTAAATATATTGCCCCCAGTTTCATCTCTCAAACCTTTATGATTTGAGAGATGATCGCTCCTAAAGTTACCCTCTCCCTCCCCCTTCACCGAAGTCAGTGTTGTAGCTGACTGAAGGGAAATTGGGTCATAGATCACCAGATGGCTGTGCAGCACAGCCACAATCGCATTAATTAAAAAAAAATCTTTCACTAAAACGGTCTTCTACGTGTGCTTGCAAACCAAGCACACATAGAAGACAATTTCAGTGAAAGTTTTCTTTTTTATTAATGCGATCACGGCTGTGCTGGAGAGCCACCTGAAAGTCGTACGACTTGCTTCCCTGCAGTCAGCTAGAATGCTGACTACGGTGAAGGGGGAGGGAGAGGGCAACTTTAGGAGTGATAATCTCTCAAATCATAAAGGTTTGAGAGATGAAACTGGGGGCAATACATTTATTTTTAAAATGACTTTAATATAGGGATTAGTAAAACTTAAGTATTACTATCCCTTTAACCCCTTCGCATCCAATGATGTGTCTGGACCATCACAGCTGTCTGGCACTTAAGGACAAATGATGGTCCTGGCACGTCATGGAATTCAGGGCTGCACGCCACATGGGAAGCCCTGAATCGGATTGCAAGAAAAAAAAAATACCCCATGGTCCTCAAGTTGTTAAGGGGTTAAAGGCAAATTAAAGAGGAAGACCAGGATACAGAAGACCATGCTGGACCTCTGACTTCAAGGTAAGTGTTTTTTGTTAATGTTGTGGGGCCATGGGATGACATTAGCTTTAGGAGGGACTAATCCTCAATACAGAGGGGTATGCAACGCTCTGCATTGTCCTGCATACCCCACTATTATTTTTTATTTTCACTCATGTTTTTGGTACCTTAGGTGTATTGATATGGGACATAGGGGCCCATATCAATACATCTATGGGTCATAATGTAAGGATGCTGTGACGGTACCAGGATTTACTGGACCCTTTTGGGATCGTTGGTTCCTGAACCGCCGATGCTGCTGCCCCTTTTCTCTGGCCGGATGGAGCCCTGCTGCTTCCCGGAGGTCCTGAACTCAGCAGGAACAACTGGATGCTGCCCCTGGCAGACTGGCAGAGCTAGTGAATTTAGCTGCAGAATCCTAGGTGGGGTTTCCAGAGGCCCTACGCCAGTAGACTGGCGAGGCAAGTGAATTTGCTCCTGCAGTGGTTAAGGTAAGAATCCCCAGCCCAAGCCCCCTCCACAAATACAGCCGAGACTTGTATTAAGGAAGGTAGAACAGAACAGCCTTTATTGATAAAACACACTGCTTATATACACTTCCAGACACTCTTATCAAGATAAGAATACAAATTAGTGCTTGAAAAAGGGACATTTTAACTGGTCCATAATAACCTCCCCTGACTGGTCAATGAAGCACAGCAGGAGTCAATTCACATTCCTTAGCACATGGAGTATTCTTTAAACAAGCCAGAGTGCTGGACTTAACAGCCCATTTTGTACTCCCGTTTCCCAGATTTACCAAATGTCACACAATGTACAAAACAGTGATCAATTTTTCAAATGTTATAGTTCTAAATTATTCCATCTGGTCACCGATGCCTAGTTGAACATGCATGTATTTTTGATTTTACTATGTTCTATTACAAATTGGTGGTTTTAGAATAAAAAGCTGTGACTTAAAACTACCGAGGTTAATTTGGGTTTTCTAATGGAGATAATTGCATCAAGCCCTAGGTCTCTTCTTTAGGCTTCTTATTATGCCTGAAGAAGAGACCTAGGGCTCAATACTATTAGCCTTGTTATTTTTTAAACCAGCTGTGATGGTTTTGACAGCACAGTTTGCTATTCTACTAACTGTGCTGTCAACAACCACAGCCCTGCAAAAATGTCCAAAAAGAGCAAAATACGCACCCATTGGACATCAGGTAAACAAATAGAATTTGCTATCCTATTCCATGTGGTGGGTTTACTGCATGTTAATGTAGAAAAAACTGCACCATGAACAAGAGGCGCAGAGTCACTAACATGCTGTGAAAACCACTGGTATGTGTTAGAAAAATGGTTTCCAGCACATACATGTGGTTGAAAGAAAAGAAAAATATTAACCTTATGAGTTCCAGTTGTACAGTGTTACATACCCCACTGGCACTCATAGGGTTAATCTACCAATAGTTAACGTTCTGAAAAATAAAAACTTACCAATAATCCTGATGTCCTGGCTATCTTCTTCTTTTTTTTAATATTTATTTCTTTATTGAGTTGAGTAATATGTGAACAGAACAAAGGGGAAGACAATACAATGAAGATGAGAAAACATGATTATAAGGGAAGCGTCAGGCATTACTAGGAAATCAACACAGTGTTTACAGGGACATGAGAATATAATCATATACAGAGGTAGACGGTAATGGGCATTTGAAGAGTACAAAGGCGGAAATGAAGATAAAGCCCTGACTAATCTAGGTGCCTTTATACAAATCGTGTTTGTCATGTGGGGGGTCTAGGACCCAAACTTGACCTCTTGAGGTGGGGAAAAAGGGTAATAATAGGCGGGGAGTAAGAAGGAAAAGAGAGAGAAGAAGAGAGAGTGGGCCAAAGAGGAAAGGGGGATGAGACCCGGAAGGGTCAAGAGAGTTAGGAGGTAGGTAGAAAAGAAGGAAAAGGAGAAGGAAAAGGAGAAGGAGCACGGCTACTGGAGGAGCAGTGGTCGATGTGAACAGAAAGCAAAATAGAAAAACAGTCCCAATTAGGGTGTGTGTGATCTGGATTTGAATCACATTTGAAGGAGGGACCATACAGAGTTTGGATTGATTCCCCTCTTGAGGAGGGTCAACCTCATAAGGAGGACTTGATTTTCAACTCTGACTTCCCACTCAGACTGTGAAGGGACAGGTGTTTGCTTCCTATGAAGGGGTATCAATGATTTGGCTGCATTGAGCATAGTGAACAGCAATATTCTAGCGTGTGGGGGAAGTTGTGGAAGAATTTGGAGGGTGTGTTTCTGTAAGCGGATCTTCAATGTGGAGTTTATAGAGGAAAAAAAGAAGTCCCAATATGGTTGAAGAATCGGGCAATCCCATCATAAGTGCAGATGTGTGCCTCTAGCTGTGAGGCATCTCCAGCACATTTCCCTATGTGTAGGAAATATAGCATGCAGCGTGGTTGGCGTAATATGCCATCTAAAGAGTAATTTGTAATTAATCTCAAGCACCTGGGAGGAGAGAGAAGCTGTAGATATTGTGGACCAAATGTACTTCCATTCGTTTATGTCAAGGGTTAATCCGAGCTCCTGTTCCCATTTGCTAGCATAGGTATGTTAGGGATCCTGAGAAGAGACATTGAGAAATTTGTAGATTTTGCCCAAAAAACGTGTTTTAAAAGGATAGTCCTTATGAAGAAGTTTCTCGAAGTTGTTAAAATCGGCAAGAGTACGAGAGGAGGGGATTTGGAAACTAGGTGACTGAAGGAAATGTATCAATCGAAGGTACCACCATATCTCCTTTGGGTGGGAGATTGTAGGGGGAGCTCAAAATATCGAAGGGTAGAATTCAAGATCCATAAGACATATGTTGGAGATGGCAGACCATAGAGGAAATTTAGAGGCCTCCAAAATGTGGGGAGAAGATTGGCCAGAGAATATGCGAGACAAAGGAGAAGGCAAGGTAAGTAACGTGCCAGCGTGTGACCTTGTGTTGCGTAGAGACAGTATGGGAGATATGAGAGGGTGTTGAGAAAGAGAGCCTGTTCTATCAGCTACAGGAAGAAAAAAAATTCAAAGACCGGGTCCTTGCCTGGGGAATGTAGTAGTTCTATGCGCACCCATAATTTATTACTGGAATTGTGTATCCAACCAGGAACCGCAGAAAGCAGAGCAGACTGGTGGTATTTAAAAAAAATTGGGAATCCCAGGCCACCACAGGTGCAGGGACGCGATAGGACCAAAAGTTTAAGCCTAGGTTTTCTAGATCCCCATATGAAATCAAGTAGCAATTTGTTTAGCGAATGAAAGAAGGATATGGGCAGTTTAACCGGCAAAGTTTGGAAGAGGTATTAGATTTTGGGTAAGACATCTTTATTGCATTCAGTCTTCCTAGCCAAGAGATATATAGGGATTTCCACTTGATTAAGTCACATTTGAGGGCAGCAAGGAGAGAAGGGAAGTTATCAAGATATAGGCGTGATGGGAGACGTATACCAAGTAAGAAAGACCTGAAACGAACCACTTGAATGTGAACGTAGTTTTGAGGTTGGAGAGGTGTTACATGGAGAGTCCAATCGGCATTGCTTTGGATTTACTCACATTAAGTTTAAAGTTAGACAAGGTACTGAAGGTACTATAATGGGACAAGAATGCAGGAATTTAAGTTGTCGGTGATGTGGCTGAGAGCAGGATGTCATTGGCAAACATTGACAATTTGTGTTCCTGATCAGCTGGATGAATCCCTGAAATACTGGATTTGTGTCTCACGTGCTGGGCAAAAGATTCAATAACAAGTACAAATAAAAGAGGGAACAGAGGGCAACCCTGCCTGGTGCCATTGGAAATGAAGAAGGAGCCAGAAAGAGTCCCATTTACCCAAACTTTTGCACTAGGGTTTCAATACAGTGTAAGAAGAGGGCCAAAGCCAAAGGCAATAAGTGTTTCCTTTAGGCAGTCCCAATGGATCCTATCAAAGGCCTTCTCGGCATCAGTTGTTAGGAAGACCATAGGAAGTTTCTGAGAGGCAGAATGGTGGAGTAAATTTATCAATTCCCTTGTGTTATTCCTAGCCTCCCTTCCTGGGGTAAAGCCTGAGTGAGAAAGGTTTTGATCCTTTCTGCTATAACTTTGGCATAGATTTTTGTGTCGAGGTTCAGCAATGAGATGGGTCTATAGTTCACACAGCGTATCAGATCCTTGCCAGGTTTCGGAATAATTGAGATATATGCCTCCGTCACTTCAGGGTGTGAGCCAATGGCACCAGGAAGGGAGGAAAAGAAGGAAGTCAGCATAGCAAGTAGTGAACTTTTGAAGATTTTGTAATAGGCTTGTGAGAAGCCATCAGGGCCTGGGCTTTTCCCTGTCGGCAAGGCATCTATCACATTGCTCATCTCCTCCTGGGTGATGTCTGAATCCAATGATTCATGTTCAGAGTGTCAGCAGTTGAGCCTACTTGAGGTAGGTCTGGATCAGGTCAATACTACTGAGCCATCTTCTTCTTTAACCTTTGTTTACTCAAAAGTTTTTAAATATGGGGCATTTGTAATTCCTTCTTGCACAATAAAGGGTTATTGTATATAATTTTATATGATTTCAGATATGCTAAGTTCAAAAAAGCAATCTGCTCCAAATGTGATACAAAGTGTTGTTTTAAACCATTTTTTTATAAAATTCTCAAATAACAATTTGCTATTCCATTTACATGACAACAGAAAAGTAAAACACAAAACTGTATAATTCATTCTTTTAATTTCACTTTTATTTAAACATTTCAACATAGATACTTTTCTTTAAATTTGCAAAATGGAAAGAGAGATATATTTTCAACTCTGCAAGGGCAAATATTACCTCTTGCACATTTCTGGCAGGTGCAGGGAAACACGAATTCAGGACGTCTCAAATGTTATAATAGGCTTAAAATCTCCATCTTCTTCTTTTTAACCATATTGTAGTAGGTCCAGTGATGGTTTTCCCTCCAGCACATTCATCCATATGTAACATTGAAGGTATGCACACTTGCTATGAAAGAACGCTGTTCTTTGCTTTTACTTTGTGGTACTGCTCATATCATACCCCATCACAGTTTTTGATGAACCAATTACTTTTGCAATAAGGCGTTCTTTATCAAGAGGTGTAACCCTAAAATTGCTCAAAAGTTTTCCTGATCAAATTGCTGTTTTAAGTGCCATAAGTTTTGTACCCACCATGTTTATCAGAACCAGTTAAACTGTGTATGGCAGGTAGAATAGATAAAAGAACTTTGTCCATGTTTTCCATCATTTTGTGAAGTGGTATGTATCTGATAGATGCCCGTGTGTCTTTTATTATCCACAATTTCTTAAGGCCACATTTTTGAAAACTCTCTTTAAAGTTGTATAGTACAGAAACTAGGGGTGGGCGAAAAGTGGAAACAATTTCCTGCATGACCTTTCACAAAAACTGGTTGATTTTTCTCTTTCGCAAAAGTTTTCTCCTTTTAGCTATTACACTGTTTTCCTTTTCGCCTATTTTAACAAATTTTTGGCATATATTTCCAATAGGTACTACATTTCCCACTGCAATATTACTTCTACTGAGGGCTGTAGTTTAGAAATAAGTGTCTGAAAGTCAAAATTGTGAGTCATACAGCAACATATGCCTTAAAAAATGTTAGCATGCAGAGTGCATTTGTCCTTTGTCCACAACACTAACTTTCTGTTTAAGTGACACTGGCACATAATCATGATGATGTTAAGTAATACAAAAAATAAAGTGCAATCTACAAAGTGGCAGACGTGTATTGTTGTGGTGGTGGGGGACTGGCATGGTGTGATTTGTGCATGTATATACAGCAGTTTTTATCAGTCATGATTGTGTCAAATCGCTATCCTCGTTCTCAGAATATTGACAGACATTCCTTATCGGTCATAGCAATGGTCCCAAGTGGGGTAGATGGTGGCAACCCTTCTTCACATCCCTCCTCCTCCTTATCTGTGCTACTCAGGCACGTGCACACATAGACACCAAGGGGGGCTTGAGCACCTGCCCTTTTTGTCCAAAGTGCCCTCGTGCCCTTTTAACAAAAAAAGTTGCCTCACAGCCTGCACTGACCCCTCCCACCGCCCAGTCAGGTCTGTGCCTCCTTCAGGACAGATCTGTAGATGCTGCACTCCCTCATCGGCTCTTTAGTATTACAGAGAGCTGGGAGATGACATCATCTCCCAGTGCTCTGCATGAAGAGAAGACAGCGCGGGAGCTCCAGCAGCTACAGGTCTGTGCCAAAGGAGGCACATACAGACCTCTCCTGCCGCTGGACCACCAGGGAAGAGGTAGGAAAAGGATACTTGGGGGCAATGTGGAAATGATGAGGCAATATGGATCTGATGGGGGGCAAGATGGACATGATGTAGAGAAGATGGGGCAATGTATGTGAGGGTAAGTTGGAGCTGATGGAAATATGGAGCTGATGGGGCAATATGGAGATAAAGGGGGCAATGTGAGGGTAAGTTGGAGCTGATAGGACAATATGGAGCTGATGGGGGCAATATGGAGATGATGGGGGCAATGTGAGGATAAGTTGGAGCTGATGGGGGCAATGTGGAGCTGATGGAGGCAATGTGAGGGTAATCTGGAGCTGATGGGGCAATATGGAGATGATGGGGGCAATGTGGAGCTGACAGGGGACAATGTAAGGGCAATATGGAGATGATGGGGGGCAATGTGGAGATTAGGAGCATTGTGGAGGTGTCCAGTGGAGATGGCCAATGGGGGGGCATGCTTCAGTTTTCTGTGCCTACAGGCTCCTATGATGTAAATTCTTTTCTTTTTTATAAATATATATTTTGAATAAATAATTATGAGAAGTGCCCTTTTTTCATTTGAGCCCCTGCCCCCCAAAATGTCTGTGCACGTCCCTGGTGTTACTGTTTATATATTTTTCCTGGTTTTCTCTGTCATGGTTTGTTTCTGCTAGGGATGGGCGAAAATTTCCGCCTCAAACTGAAATTGGCGAAAAATGGCACTTTCCACTTGGCAAAAAATTTCCTGCAAAAAGTGCTGATTTTCCGCTTTTTCCCATTTTTTTCTGCCTACCTCAGTCCATTGAAATCAATGGGAACATAGAAGTTACACACAACACATGACAAGTATTATTTTATTTCCCAAAGGCATAGTATAAAAGGGGCACGAAGGTGTCTGCGTTGGTGGAGTGGGGGAAAAGAATCAGTTGAACAGGGGATAATTTTTTTGGAGGGTTTGTTTACTGGGATTGGTGGGAGGTAGTTAATATAAATTAAATCCTAAATACAAATAACCCCACCCCCCATAAGACATGATATAAAAGGGGTATGAGGAGAGTGCCTGTGTTGCTGAATGAATTAATCATTTGAACAGGGAATTTGTTTTGGGGGGGGTTCTTGACTGCTATTGGGGGGACATTTAATAAAAAAATCATTAAAATAAAATAAGAAACTTGTATGTAAAGTGATAGAGACAGGAACCCCCTAACATAAGCTGCCAATGGAGTGGACTGATACTTGACTTGATAGAGTATTTTGTAGAGGATGATTTGTTAGATTTGTTGTTAGAGTCCCAAGCTCTGAGGAAACATTGATTTGTAGGACTTAGAGTTATTAGAGGCAAAAGCCACGAAGAAACATTTATTTGTAGGACTTAGGCTTCTTAGAAGCACAAGCCCTGAGGAAACATTGATTTGTAGGACTTAGGCTTCTTAGAAACAAACCCCCAAAATAGTGTTTACTTTTTTGTAGGACTTTGTTTTTTTTTTGTTTTTGTTGTTCTTTTTCAAAGCACAAGACCTGAGAAAAAAATAAAAATGCCCTTTTGGACTAATGCCAGCAGGTCATGTTGGCCACTGTCAAATGTCCTCCTGAGTCCTGAGTTGCAACTGCTATTCCTACTGCTGCTGTTTAAGCATCAGGATGATTAGGCAGCTGAAATAGAATGGGAACAACAATAGCAGTAGCATGAAAGATGGAGGATGAAGGTTCCACTTGTCGTGACTGGCTCCAGTGATGTACCTGTGGCAAAAGCAGCACAATAAGTGGCCCCCAGTCTATGTGGAGAAAAGAAGACGTTGGACATTAAAATTTTTTCCACCTGCCCCTCCTGCAAAATCATGGGTGTGTTGTTATTAGAATATAAAATGTTCCCTTGAGAGCAGGAATTGTGCCTCTCATCAGCAACAACAATGTCCACAGTGTGTGGTAAATAACAAACTCTATCCAAACACCATGACACCAGAAACCAAGTACTGCCACTGTCACTATACCCCTTGTCTAGACCCTGCTAAGGATACATGACAACTTGTATGTGCAATGGGTAGAGACAAACTGCCACATCCTAACATCAACAGAGTGGCTATCATTTGGTGGGGGAGGTAACGATGAACTATGTGGATTGGCAGAAGATGTAGTTACCCTAGAAGGTGAAATCGAGCTAGTTGTTTCACTCATCATGGAACTTCCAGTCTCTGCCTGGGTTGCTCTATTCTTCCTCCTCTTTGACCTCCATCTCGCCTCTTATTGCCTTGCTGGTGAGTAAGGGGTAACAGCAACAGCAGTGCTTGATTTCTGTGGTGGGTGTTTGTCTTTAAAATGTTTGAAGTAAATGTCATGGTGTCTGTGTTTATCACGGTGCCCGTGATTGGTGTTATACACTGTCTATCACCTGCAGGGGCTTCTATTGGCTGCCTATTGTCTGCCCGCCTCTGACTGCCTATTTATACTCAGCTCAGGCACCCTTTGGTTGCCCTTTCATGGTGTCTCTGACAGCACCTCTTTGTTCTTCCTGTCTTGCTGTTTGGGCCTGTTCCAGTGTTCCAGAGTCCAGAGCTACAGAGTCCGTGTTCCAGTCTGTCTCTCTGCTTGAGGCCTGTTCCAGTGTTCCAGAGTCTTTAGCTACTGAATCTCGAGTTCCAGTGTTCCTGATTTTATCTGTTCCTGTTCCAGTCTGATTGCCACTCCGGTTGGACCTCTCCGTGACGACTGATGCTCCGGTTGTTTCGTCTGGCTTGTTCCGGTTGCTGTTTATTCAGCGGTGTTCGCTGTGCTCCACCTTCACTTAGTCTCAGAGTTCCCATCCGGTAGTCGCTTGGCAACATTGCTCACTCTCTCGCCTCGGCGATATTCTTACTGTTGGTCCCGGCGTGCGGACGCTGGTTAACTCCATTAAACCTGGTGACAGATTATCCTGTTGGTCCCAGCGTGCGGACGCTGGTTAACTCCATTAAACCTGGTGGCATATTATCCTGTTGGTCCCAGCGTGCGGACGCTGGTTATCTCCATCAAACCTGGTGGCAGATTATACTGTTGGTCACAGCGTGCGGATGCTGGTTAACTCCATTAAAGCTGGTGGCAGCTTATCCTGTTGGTCCCAGCGTGCGGACGCTGGTTAACTCCATTAAACCTGGTGGTATATTATCCTGCTGGTCCCAGCGTGCGGATGCTGGTTAACTCCATTAAACCTGGTGGCATATTTTTCTGTTGGTCCCAGCGTGCGGACGCTGGTTAACTCCATTAAGCCTGGTGGCAGATTATACTGTTGGTCCCAGCGTGCGGACGCTGGTTAACTCCATTTAACCTGGTGGCACATTATCCTGTTGGTCCCAGCGAGCAGATGCTGGTTTACTCCATTAAACCTGGTAACATATTATAGTGTTGGTTCCAGCGTGCGGACGCTGGTGATCTCCGTTTAACCTGGTGGTCTCCTCCTTTGGGGCTGTCCTGCCCGGTATTGGTGAGGCCGGTAGAACCGGTACATTCCATCTCACGGATGCCTTACCAGGTATTGGCAAGGCCGGTAGAGCCTATCCTCAGCATCTCCCAAGGCTGCCTTGCCCGTTATTGGTAAGGCCGGTAGAACCGGTATATTCCATCTCACGGTTGCCTTACCCGGTATTGGCTAGGTCGGTAGAGCCTGCTATTGCTATTCCTTATAGCCGCCTAGGTTCCCTTGCTCGGTATTATAGGCAAGACCGGTAGAACCTGTTCTATTTCTCAGTTGCTATTTATATTGTATGTATATGTATGTGAACCCTATGGGGAGTGCTTTAACTTTTCAATAAAGTTATGCTTTTACCTAAACATGTTGTCTGAGTGTCTTAACAAACCATGACAGTGTTTCATGTGTGTCATCAGGGAGCCTGTGCCAAGGTGTGTTTCCTCCTTTCCTTTTTTCACTGACTTGTCACAAATTGTGCACAGTACCATTGCTGATGACTGCACTGTGCCTGTCCCAACAGAAAAATAGTCCTACAGCCATGATGACTTCAGGGGGAAGGGAACAGATGGACAAGAATGGCATCTTTCTTCTTGTTCTCCACATTTCCCTTCATTGTCTGTGGCAGTGGATAATGTTGCTGTTGTTTCTGCTACTGCCTCAGATTAGCAATGCAACTAGGATCAGGAGTATTGCTACTGCTGGCAGGTGGAATCTGTCCTAGTCCTGCATCACTTGTTGACCCCATTCCCACTGTGTCCACGGTGGTCTGTAGAACGCTAGCTTGATCCTCAGCATCCTGCTGCCCTTGCAACTCAGCATCAGAAGGAATTTGTCACAGGACTGCTAGTCAAATAAATACACTGACAGGTACAGGTAAAATAAAATAAAGATTTTTTTGAAATTCAGGCAGTAAATAATAAACCTACTTCCCCAGCCTTCCTCGGTCAGGCGTGGGGACAGTGCAAGGTCCACTACAGGAACAGCACTGAATGTAGCCAGACTGCTTCTGGATGAATGCAAACTAGGATGTAAGTATAACCCATGAACAGTAAGTGGTCAGGCACACAAGCAGGGAGCAAGGAAAGGCTCAAGTAACCTAGAATGCTAGGATACTACGGACATCCTAGAACACTAGGACCGTCGGGCAATACGGACGGCCAGAGCCCCTAAGCCACCAGCACTCACACCTGGATGCCCAAATACAATAGTAAGATATGCAGGCCGAGGTCATACACAAAATGGGTAGTCAGACAGAGCCAGGGTAGCACATAGTGGGTAGTGAGCCAGGCCAAGGGTCATACACAGAGAGGTTAGTCAGACAAGCTGGATCAAGCATGGACTAGGTAGTCAGACAAGGCCAGAGGTTCAGACACTAATCACGTAGTCAGACAAAGCCACAGGTCATACACAAATCGGAAAGGCAGCCAGAAACGGATCACAACAGGGAACAATATTGCTCAGGAACACCACGAAAGGGCAATCAGGCTATGGCCGAACGTGGCTTATAAGGCCTCCTAAGATGGAGGAGTTACAAATGCTAATGTGAGCGTGGCCTATAAAAATATTGAGTGGGAAATGACATGCGAGCAACTAGGAATTCCGCGACCAGAATGTAGCCGCCAGCCACTACAGTAATAGTCAGGTCGCCAAGGCCCGAATCACAGCACCGTGATAGAATTAGAGCAGTTGCAAATTCCTCTAATTCCAAAATCTCACTGCTATTGATTGTGGTAATGCCCATCCTCATTCCTGTCTCCCATTCCTTCTCCGTTTCTGCTAAAAAGGCCATCAATGTCTCTCCACCCCAGCTTCTCCAGCATCATCATCACCACCCCCACTATCCTCTACATGCTGCTCTATTCCAGACATCTCACTGCTGCTTGGAGGAGGTGACAAGCAATGTGACAGATGGTCCTCTAATGTCACTCTTGGCATTTCCTTTTGACCTTAAGAAAAAGGCAGGCTAGCACTAGCAACAGTAGCAGCAGGCACAGACAGCTCATCTGTGTTCCTGCTGGTGCTGGTGGTATTAATTCTGGGCCTGCTCACCTATCTATCACAGTGTACCTTGGCATCCGTGCTGCCAGTTACCCTCATGCTATTTCGCTGCTCTGTCTGGTGGTCACGGGGGCAGGCACGCGTTTCTGTCTCTGAATGTGGCGCTTGTTTATACACACGCATTCAATTTGACTAATTGATTCCCATCTCTGTGTAGGCCTATATTAACTTCCCGGAGCCTAAGGTCAGTTGCCCTTATGTGGTTTTCCTGTGATTACTCATTACATTTGCTCCTCGTTGTGACCCTGGTTTGCTCCTTGTATGATCCCGGCCTGTCTGACCATCCACACCGGTTCTGACCTGTGGCTCTAGTTATCTCTCGCTCTGTGTACGGCCCAGGCTTGTATGACTATCCACATCCATTCTGAACTGTGACTCTGGATGACTACTTCCTCCGTGTATAACCCCACCTTGTCTAACTATCCACACCGGTTCTGAACTGTGGCTCTGGCTGTCTACTCGCTCTGTGTATCCTAGACTCATTGGGTTATTTGCAGCAGTACTGTGGCTTGTGCTATCCTCCACTCCATTTGCCACTGTCCCCATTCTGTACCGTGTGGTAGTACTACGATTCCTTTATGCATCATTGGGAGATAGAACCATAGCCTGATTCTCTACTCCTCTCTGAGTAGTACAGGCCTTGGCCCAGTGTATGAGTAGTGGACTGTGGCCTGTCCATTTTATGTTCTGGGTTATTGCTGGGGAATTACTGTTATTGTGTATCTTTAATAAAGGGAGATTTACTAAACATACCAGTGTCTGACCTTCATTTGTACTGGTTACCATGATACTCCTCCAACACCATTTCTAGCCTCTTCAGGATCATGTTCCACCTGGACACTGTAGTGAAGGGAAGGAGGGAACTCCTAGTCCCAAGGTCAGAGGAATGGTGTGGGCTCCCTTGACTGCTAGCCTGGGCGCTCTCAAATGTTTCCCCTACCACTCCAGCTGATTCACCATTACTGCTACTACTACTAACATCAACCACATCAAGCTCAGTCGCAGAGTCTTCCTCCTCAGTCTAACAGTCACTGGTAATATGAGGATATTGTTGATTACCCCTTCCTTCACTCCTAATGCTAACAAGCTGCTGGATTTTAGTAGCAGTAGTACTAACACTGGCAGGAATGCTTGGGAATGGTAAGTGTGTTTTAGGGTCCCTTGCTGTCACACTTGGCATCATTTTCTCCTTCCCCCACTCCTGAGTACTACAAGACACACTAGCAGCAGGAAAAGTATTTGTGGCAGTATGTTCAGTACTGGCAGCAGGTACAGCACTGGTGGCAGCAGGGGCAGCACATCTGGCAGCAGGTATAGCAATGGTGGTTGCAGGTACAGCCCTGTTGTGCAGCAGGGGCAGCACGTCTGGCAGCAGGTACAACACTAGTGCCAGCAGGGGCAGCACATCTGGCAGCAGGTACAACAGTAGTGGCAGCATGTCTGGCAGCAGCTACAACACTAGTGGCTGCAGGTACAGCAATGGTGGCACTGGCAGCATGGGCAGCACATCTTGCAGCAGGCACAGGCACTAGTACTACCATTTTCTCTTTCCCTTCCCATTCCCTTTTCTCCCTCCCTTCCCATTAAATTCTCCAAGATCCCTTGGGGAGATTTAGGGGGACTGGACAGCATTAGTTCAGTACTGCTAGTCACTTCCTCCTCCGCAGATTCAGTGGACACATAATAAGGGTCCTCCCATCATGTTTTTATAGCAGAAATGAGAAAACAGCGTAAATCAATGGACGGCAACTTTATAGCCATTGAAGAAATGTCAAAAAATTTTAGCCAATAGGCGAAAAATGCGAAATTTTAATCGTTAGATTTATAGTGGATTTTCCCGCAAAAAAAGCAGAGAACAACGTGATTTTTGCAAAATTTCTTGCGGGAACACAGCGACAACTTTTGCCCACCCCTAGTTTCTGCTACCTGATACTCAGATGTTATGAGATGTTGGTTCATTTTTAAGAAGGTTAGTCTGCCAAAATTCCTGCTTGATAGTCGCATCCTGTGGTCAATGGTAATGTAACCAGCCGCACTGAAAACCCTCTCAAACTCCTCGTTTGATGGAAGAAAAATAAGGGTTTCCACTACATTACGTGTCAATGATGGCCATATACACTGCTTTGTTTGCCAGTAGTTCATGGGGATTTTGTTTCTGCCTAGAACTAGGGATGGGAGAAAATTTTGAGCATGAAGTTTCGCAAAAATTGTCTAATTTTTCTCTTTTTTTCACGAAAGTTTTCTCCTTTTCGTCAATGCAAAATTTTCCTCCTTTTCGCCTATTTTAACATTTTTTTTTCCTATATCTCCTATGGGTACTACATTTACCACTGCAATATTACTTCTTCTGAGGGCTGTAGTTTAGAAATAAGTGTCTGAATATCAAAGTTGTGAGTCCTACAGGAACATATGCCTTGAAAAATGTGTTAGTATGCAGAGTGCATTTGTCCTTTGCCCACGACACTAACTTCCTGCTTAAATGACACTGGCACATATTCATGATAATGTCAAAACTAAAAAAATACATCCTACAATGTGGTAGATGTGTATTGTGGTGGTGGTGGGGGACTGGCATGGTGTGATCTGTGTATGTATATTGTTTTTACTATTGTCATCTGCTATCCTCCTTCTCAAATTAATGGCACACATTACTTTTCGGTCATAGCAGTGATCCCAAGTGATATAGATGATGGCAACCCTTCTTCAAATCCCTCCTCTACCTCCTCATCTGTGCTGCTGTTAATATTTTTGTCCTGGCTTTCTCTGTCATGTGTGGTTTCTGCTACCTGATACTCAGATGGTATGAGATGTTAGTTCATTTTTAAGAATGATAGTCTTCCAACATTGCTGCTTGATAGCCATGTCCAGCGGTCATTGACAATGTAACCAGCTGCACTGAAAACCCACTCAGACTCAATGCTTGCTGTAGGACAACTAAGGGTTTCCACTGCAGTACATGTCAATGTTGGCCACACACACTGCTATGTTTGCCGGTAGTCCCTGGGGCCATTGTTTCTGCCTAAAATGTAGCTATCCTGCAAGTATGCAGAAACTATCTCACATGCAGTGTGACCACATCTAGGAGCTACATGGTGTTCCTATGTGTCAGTTACCAACCCATACTCAGGAAGCAAGTCCCAAAAAGATGTGCCGCCACCACCACCACCACTACCAATAATGGTTTTTCGCTGCCCCTGCTGAGTCCCATGAATTGGCTTGTGTTCCGAATGGGATATTCTGTTTGATGATGTAGCTGCTTCTGCTGGTTGAAATGCTTTGCTGCCTTCCTTTTCACTATACTGTCTAGATATTTATTTTGCCCTCACTTTCTCCCTCTCATTCCTCCGCAATGCAACCCTCCACTTGATCAATAAGCATATCTCAATATTCCTTGAAAGAATCCGATTCCTCAGAGGGTTGCTGTTGCTCGTCATGACTCCTCGTTGTGACAAACTGCTGATATCCCTTTGACAGAAATTCTGAAATTTTGTGTTTTGAAGAGGTGGTCCAGCAAAGTGGCAAATATGTATTCTTCATTGTTTTTAATGGACACTAAGAGAGGATCTTGTTCAAAGCATGTTAACATATAATTTACCAGCTGTGCATGTTTGTGTTGTAATTATGGTAAGATTCCTCGACCATGCTCCTCATTTGTTTCTGCAATAAAAATATCAGTGGTAGAATTTCACTATTTCCTGTCCCAATGTGACTCACCAGAATGGCTGTCTTCTCAGTGGGTTTCAGAAGCTCAAATACATCGCACATTAGTTGCCACTGGCAAGCTGACAAAGAGGCTCCCTCCAAAGTCTTCCAGTTTTGCATGGTGTATTCACTAATGGCCTTATTCTGCTCATACAAATGCTCTAGAATTAACATTGTGGGATTCCACCTGGTAGGGACTTCCATTTTCAGCTTGTGATGGGGCAGGTTGTTATGCTCTTGTATGGAATATAGAGAGTTGCATGCACAGAAGGAGCGACTAAAATGGGTACTGGTTTTGCCTGAAATAGTAGGAATCTCTTTGAGGGTTTTGGATTCTGACAGGAATCTTGTCACAACTAAATTTAGCACAGGGGCAAAGCAGGGCACATGCAACATACCACCTATTCTCAAAGCAGCAATTATGTTGGAGCCATTATCAGCAGACACAAAACCATCTTTTAAAGGGATAGTAATACTTCGTTTTAACTTTATTTTATTTTGTAGGCATTAAAAAAACATGAAGAATGAAATAAGTCTTATCTCTCAAACCTTTATGGTTTAAGAGATATTCACTAGTGATGAGCGAGCACCCCAATACTCGGGTGTTCGGGTGCTCTGACCGAGCACCCCCTGAGGCTCGAGTGCTCGGCCGAGCACCCGAGCCCCATTGAAGTCAATGGGAGGACTCGAGCATTACACCAGGCACCCCCTGCTCTGATGAGGGGAGGGTGCCTGGTCCATAGGAAAATGGCAGAAAAGGATGGAAACACCACAGAAATGGTTCAGGGACAGCATAGGGAGGATGTCTGGATGCATCTTGGACTCCAACATCGCTGCTGGGAACGATCTTTCGCCCGTAGTACGCCATTTTTACAGACTGACCATAAAACACACAAAAAGGAAAATAAAAACGACTTTAGGCGAAAAATTGTTACCAAACAATATTTGCTGTATATTTACTTGTATATCATCTGCAAATTCTCCCAAAAATTTCCTTGATTTTCAGAACTGAGGCCATGATTAAGAGGGAAACGTGCGCAGAGGCAAATTCTCCCAAAAATTTCCTTGATTTTCAGAACTGAGGCCATGATTAAGAGGGAAACGTGCGCAGAGGCAAATTCTCCCAAAAATTTCCTTGATTTTCAGAACTGAGGCCATGATTAAGAGGGAAACGTGCGCTGAGCTGACCATCTAAAACATTATGGGTGAAGGTCTGCTGCAGAGCTGACCATCCTAAACATTATATGCGAAGGCCCGCTAGTGAGCTGACGCTATAAAACATTATATGAGAGGGCCCGCTAGAGAGCTGACCCAATAAAACATTATATGAGAAGGCCCGCTGGTGAGCTGACCTATATAAAAATTGGCAAACAGGGCCCGCTGGTGAGCTGACCCTATATAAAAATTATATCACAGGGCCCGCTGGTGAGCTGGCCCTATATAAAAATTATATCCCAGGGCATATGGAAGAGGAGGAGGAGGATGAGAAGATTAAGAGTCAACCATATACCCGTTTTTTGGGTGGAAGGGGTGAATGGGAATACAGAGTATTCCCATCATTGTAAATAACATATATAAAGTGAGTTTATGTTCCCCCGGGGCTTTCCTCCAGTGGAGTGGAGAAGTCAGGGGAAATCCAGGCCTTGTTCATTTTTATAAGTGTCAACCTATCAGCATTGTCGGTGGAAAGGCGGATACGCTTATCTGTTATGATGCCACCAGCAGCACTAAATACCCGCTCAGACAGAACGCTGGCGGCAGGGCAGGCCAGCACCTCCAAGGCGTAGAGTGCCAGTTCATACCACGTGTCCAGCTTGGACACCCAGTAGTTGTAAGGCACAGAGGGATCATTGAGGACGCTGACACGGTCTGCTACGTACTCCTTCACCATCTTCCAAAACTTTTCCCTCCTTGTGACACTAGGCTGCACATCAGGGTGAGGGTGCTGGCGGGGTGTCATGAAGGTGTCCCACGCCTTGGAGAGTGTTGCCCTGCCTTTCTCGGAACTGCTGTGTGCTCCCCTTTTATCCCCTTCTCGGTTGGCCAAGGTAGCACGTACTCTGCCACCAGCGTTGTCAGATGGAAAATTTTGGAGCAATTTTTCAACAAGAACCTTCTGGTATTGCACCATTTTGCTTGTCCTCTCCACCGGAGGAATGAGAGATGAGAAATTCTCTTTGTAGCGGGGGTCCAGAAGGGTGAACACCCAGTAATCCGTGTTGTTTAAAATGCGTATAACGCGTGGGTCACGGGAAAGGCAGCCTAACATAAAGTCAGCCATGTGTGCCAGAGTACCAACAGTCAAGATTTCGCTGTCCTCACCAGGAGGATGACTCTCAATCTCCTCATCCTCTTCCTCCTCTTCTGCCCACCCACGCTGAAGAGATGGAACTAAAGTTCCATGGCTACCCTCTGTAGCGGAGGCAACCGTGTCTTCCTCCTCCTCCTCCTTCTCCTCCTCCTCCTCCGCCTCCTCCAATTGTCGCTGAGAAGACGAAGTGAGGGTGCTCTGGCTATCACCTTGTGTAAGCTCTTCCTCCCCCATTTCCACCTCTTCCACATGCAAAGCGTCGGTTTTAATTGTGAGCAGCGAGCGTTTCAGTAGACACAGAAGTGGGATGGTTACACTGATAATAGCGTTATCGCCGCTCACCATCTGTGTCGATTCCTCAAAATTGCGTAAAACCTCGCAGAGGTCTGACATCCATTCCCACTCCTCACTTCTGATTACAGGAAGTTGAACGGAGAGGCGACGACCGTGTAACAGCTGGTACTCCACTACTGCCCTCTGCTGCTCACAAAGCCGGGCCAACATGTGGAAGGTGGAGTTCCAGCGCGTGCTCACGTCACACAGCAGCCGGTGAGATGGCAATTGTAAGCGCTGCTGCAGCTTCAACAGGCCGGCCGAAGCTGTAGATGACTTACGGAAATGTGCACACACGCGGCGCACCTTGGTCAAGAGATCATGCACATTGGGGTAGGTTTTTAGAAATCGCTGCACCACTAAATTAAATACATGCGCTAGGCATGGTACGTGTGTGAGCTTGCCGAGCTCCAAAGCTGCCACCAAGTTACGCCCATTATCACACACAACCATGCCTGGTTGCAGGTTGAGTGGCGAGAGCCACTGCTCGGTCTGGTGACTAATCCCCTGCAACAGCTCTGAGGCCGTGTGCTGTTTGTCCCCAAGGCAGATCAGCTTCAGCACGGCCTGTTGACGCTTCCCCACTGCAGTGCTACACTGCTTCCAGCTACTGGCTGATGGGGGAGTGGCGCTGCGTGTAGAGAATTCGGAGGTGGAAACGGAGGAGGAGGAGCCAATAACGTAGGTGCTGGTGGAAACCCTGATGGAGGTAGGGCCCGCAATCCTCGGCGTGGGTAGCACCCGTGCCATCCCAGGGTCCGAGTCGCTCCCAGCCTCCACGACATTCACCCAGTGTGCCGTCAGGGAAATGTAGCGTCCCTGGCCACAAGCACTTGTCCATGTGTCAGTCGTTAAGTGGACCTTCCCAGTAACTGTGTTGGTCAGGGCACGGGTGATGTTACGGGACACATGGTGGTGTAATGCGGGGATGGCACACCGGGAAAAGTAGTGGCGGCTGGGGACCGCGTACCGAGGGACAGCTGCTGCCATCAGGCTGCGGAAGGACTCAGTGTCCACAAGCCTAAATGGCAGCATTTCGATGGCCAGTAATTTTGAAAGGTGTGAGGTTAGTGCTATGGCCTGTGGGTGGGTGGCTGGGTACTTTCTCTTGCGCTCAAATGCCTGGGGTAACGACATTTGGACGCTGTGCTGGGACAGGGAAGTGGATGTGGTCGCTGATGGTGCTTCAGATGGTACAGGTGCAGGGCGGGAGGTATGCGGGCCTGCGCCTTCGACAGGCGATTGGCCGGCACCGAAAACAGGGGAAGAGGAGGCAGTGGTGTGGCCTGCAGACACAGATGGGCGATCCAGGCGTTCCTCCCACTTACTACGGTGCTTGGATGCCATGTGTCGGATCATGCTGGTGGTGGTGAGGTTTCTAGTGTTCATGCCTCGGCTCATTCTGGTGTGGCACAGGTTGCAAACTACAATTCTTTTGTCGTCCGCACTTTCCTTAAAAAAACGCCATACCGCGGAACACCTACCCTTTGGCAAGGGAGATTTATGCAAGGGGGTGCTCCGTGGAACATTTGCGGGCCGGTTTGGTGCGGTCCGCCTTCTTTCTTTAGCCACACCACTGCCTCTTCCAGCCTGTTGCGGTGCTGCAGATGGCTCACCCTCAGGACTGCTGTCATCGCTCGGCTCTACACCTTCCCAGGTGGGGTCAGTCACCTCATCGTCCACCAAGTCCTCCTCCACTTCCTCACTCTGATCATCCTCCTCAAGTCTTGATCCCACCACATACTCAGTCATTGACAACTGTATAACATTCTCCTCAACAAGGTCTTGAGACGGAAATAGTGGTTGATTTAATGGCAACTGTGTCTCATCATCATCATCATCATCCACTACTTCCTTTGACCTTAAATGTCGTTCACATCTGTCATCTTCTTGTGATTGGGTAGCCTCTAGAGGTTGTGAATCAGGGCACAAGATGTCATGTTCCTCTGCAAGCGTGCTTGGAGAGAGGGTCAAATGAAGGATTGGTGATGAGACGAGCTCCTCACTATATCCCAGTGTGGGATCACTTCTTTGACCAGACCGTGTATGGTGGGAGGAAGGATGATCAGAGTGAGGATTATTTTGACCAGACTCTTGGCTACTGAGAGTGGACTTGGTGGAAGACAGGGTGGTGCTTAACCGACTGGAAGCAGTATCAGCTGTCATCCAACCGACCACCTGTTCGCAGTGGTCGGACCTCGAGAGTGATGTCCTGCGATGCCCTGTAAAATTACACATGAAGCTAGGTATGGTGGATGTCTTTCTTTCTTGTGCTCTGGCACCAGGCACAGTTTCTCCGCGTCCTGACCCGCGCCCTGAACTTTCAGGATCACGTCCACTTCCCCGTCCCTTTTTACCCGCCTTCTTCATCTTACACAGAATATGTGACTTTAATATTTGAGTTTGAAAACTTAACAGTATTTCTTACTATTCTGCAACTCTGCAGAGTACACAGAATAGGCTGCTAAACGGCGGTGATACACACTGAATGGAATATGTGACTTTAATATTTGAGTTTGAAAACTTAACAGTATTTCTTACTATTCTGCAACTGTGCAGAGTACACAGAATAGGCTGCTAAACGGCGGTGAAACACACTGAATGGAATATGTGACTTTAATATTTGAGTTTGAAAACTTAACAGTATTTCTTACTATTCTGCAACTGTGCAGAGTACACAGAATAGGCTGCTAAACGGCGGTGAAACACACTGAATGGAATATGTGACTTTAATATTTGAGTTTGAAAACTTAACAGTATTTCTTACTATTCTGCAACTGTGCAGAGTACACAGAATAGGCTGCTAAACGGCGGTGAAACACACTGAATGGAATATGTGACTTTAATATTTGAGTTTGAAAACTTAACAGTATTTCTTACTATTCTGCAACTGTGCAGAGTACACAGAATAGGCTGCTAAACGGTGGTGACACACACTGAATGGAATATGTGACTTTAATATTTGAGTTTGAAAACTTAACAGTATTTCTTACTATTCTGCAACTGTGCAGAGTACACAGAATAGGCTGCTAAACGGCGGTGAAACACACTGAATGGAATATGTGACTTTAATATTTGAGTTTGAAAACTTAACAGTATTTCTTACTATTCTGCAACTGTGCAGAGTACACAGAATAGGCTGCTAAACGGCGGTGAAACACACTGAATGGAATATGTGACTTTAATATTTGAGTTTGAAAACTTAACAGTATTTCTTACTATTCTGCAACTGTGCAGAGTACACAGAATAGGCTGCTAAACGGCGGTGATACACACTGAATGGAATATGTGACTTTAATATTTGAGTTTGAAAACTTAACAGTATTTCTTACTATTCTGCAACTGTGCAGAGTACACAGAATAGGCTGCTAAACGGCGGTGATACACACTGAATGGAATATGTGACTTTAATATTTGAGTTTGAAAACTTAACAGTATTTCTTACTATTCTGCAACTGTGCAGAGTACACAGAATAGGCTGCTAAACGGCGGTGAAACACACTGAATGGAATATGTGACTTTAATATTTGAGTTTGAAAACTTAACAGTATTTCTTACTATTCTGCAACTGTGCAGAGTACACAGAATAGGCTGCTAAACGGCGGTGACACACACTGAATGGAATATGTGACTTTAATATTTGAGTTTGAAAACTTAACAGTATTTCTTACTATTCTGCAACTCTGCACACTACACAGAATGTGCTGCTAAACTGCGGCGAAGCACACTGAATGGAATATGTGACTTTGATATTTTAGTTTGAAGACTTAACAGTATTTCTTCCTATTCTGCAACTCTGCACAGTACACAGAATGTGCTGCTACACTGCGGCGAAGCACACTGAATGGAATATGTGACTTTGATATTTTAGTTTGAAGACTTAACAGTATTTCTTCCTATTCTGCAATTCTGCCCAGTACACAGAATGTGCTGCTAAACTGCGGCGACGCACACTGAATGGAATATGTGACTTTGATATTTTAGTTTGAAGACTTAACAGTATTTCTTCCTATTCTGCAACTCTGCACAGTACACAGAATGTGCTGCTACACTGCGGCGAAGCACACTGAATGGAATATGTGACTTTGATATTTTAGTTTGAAGACTTAACAGTATTTCTTCCTATTCTGCAATTCTGCACAGTACACAGAATGTGCTGCTAAACTGCGGCGACGCACACTGAATGGAATATGTGACTTTGATATTTTAGTTTGAAGACTTAACAGAATGTGCTCTAATCTGCAACTTTGCACACTAAACAGAATGTGCTCTAATCTGCAACTTTGCACACTAAACTGAATGTGCTCTAATCTGCAACTTTGCACACTAAACAGAATGTGCTCTAATCTGCAACTGTGCACACTAAACAGAATGTGCTCTAATCTGCAACTTTTCACACTAAACAGAATATTTTTTTTTTTTTTTTTTTTGTTTTTTTCCCCCCACACAAAATAACCTGCTGCCCCCACACACAGTAGTCCTAAAAAGGACTTTTGGTTCTTTTTTTTCACAATTTTTGTTTTTTTCCTCCCTACACTGCCTTTCCCTTCCTATCCTCAGCTCTCCCTGGCTCAGACTGAGCCGAACTCGATGGTCAGGTGCTATACAGCACCCGACCACGGGTTCTGGCCAGCCAATCAGTGTAATGCCAGCAGCCAACATGGCTGCTGGCATTACACCGATGTCAGAGCCTCCCTGCACGTTTATTGGCTGCGCAGCAGCCGCAAAACGTGCGGGGAGGAGACCCGAACATGGCGGGCGAGCACATGCGGTACTCATACGAGTACCGCCATGTGCCGAGCAGAGCGATGCTCGAGCCGATCCGAGCATCGGCCGAGCATGCTCGCTCAACACTAATATTCACAAGCAAAGTGTCCCCCTCCCGCCCCTTTTACTGATGTAACACTTCTCAGCCAAGGCAGAAGGGAGCTGCCCAGGTAGACTGCAGAGAGGGACAATCTTCAATTAAGATAATGGAAAAACCTGAAAAGCTTGTTAAGGGGGCAGGGATTTCATTGTTTTCATAAAAATAAGAATGTCCCCTTCTGTTATCTGTCTGGTCTATGGACTGCATTCCACATCTGAGAAGAGATTGGTAAAAGGGGCGGGAGGGGGAAACTTTGCTTGTGAATATCTCATAAACCATAAAGGTTTGAGAGATAAGACTTATATTGTTCTTCATGTTTTTTTAATGCCTACAAAATAAAATAAAGTTAAAACGAAGTATTACTATCCCTTTAAGGAGTGGGATAAAAGTCATTCCTCTATCACCTTCTCTAATTTACTTAAAACATCTATGGCTTTGTGGGATTGTCTCTCAAAACTCTGCATGCACAAAGTGGTGTGAAGATGGTATGGGCTATCCTGTTGCTGCCTATTAATCACACTTCCAGAACCAGAAGCACAATTATTGGCTGTCAACTGATGCTGTAAGCTAGTTTTGTCCACTGTTGGTGCTGGGAGGGAAACCCATTGAGTAGTCACAGTCATATAGTTTGTGCTCTGCCCACTTGTCCACATGTCTGTCAGGTGGATTTTCTTGCCAAATGTACTTTTCAGCCCTTTGCCCACCACACTAACCACCTGCTTGTACAATTCAGGCACAGCCATGCAAGAAAAAATAACTGTGGCTTGGGATATGCCAGTATGGAGCTACACATGACATCAGTTCTCTGAAACCTCAGTTTTCTACAAAAGAATATGGCCACATGTCCACTGCCAACATCTTGGTAACCTTGCCATTCCACAGACGTACTTTGGGATTGTTTTTGTGAAGTGTTTGACGCCTTACCAGGAAGTCAGTGTGGGTTGGCAGGACATGGCAGAAAAACCATGGAACATTATTGCTTTAACAACATGATTAGAGGAGGTGGGGGAGGTAGAGGCAGCATGTGTGGGCAGTCTATTACTCTTGCCATCTCCTACAGCAATGCCAGAGTCATCATACTCCTCTGCAACAGGAGCCATAGGTGTTATTTGGAGTGAACTAATTGTTGGCAGTAGCAAATTCTCTGACACATAAATAACTTCACTACTTCTTTTTTCTACCCTAGAGCCCTGGGAATTTTTAGAGTGCTTCTGCTGCAGCTAGTTGCAGCACCTTTGCCCTGCTGATAGTGTGTCTCCCAGTCAGACCTGTGGTTGTGCTTCTGGTGGTATCTCACAGATGAGGTGCCTAAGTGGGAGCCTGCTTCTCCCCTGTTCACATGTTTTTTGCACAGACAACAGATAGCATCCTGCTTAGCTTTAGGATGAGTGAAGTATCTCCATACTGTGGACTTCATGGATTGAGGGGCTCCTGAGATGCTGCTACTACTTCTACTGGGGCTACTACTAGTGTCAAAGTTGAGGCACTTCCAGCAGCAGTAGTGGCACTCATCATATCTAACTATCACGGTGCCCGTGATTTGCTGCCTTTCCTGTCAGTTACCTGAACGGCTCTCCATTGGCTGTCTACTTTCAACCCGCCCAGTATTGCCTATTTAGACTGGGCTTGGGCACCCTTTGGTTGCCCTTTCGTGGTGTCTCTATGTCGCCTGCACCTGCATTGTGTTCCTGAGCTTCCTGGTCCTTCTACTATCTATGCTCTCCAGTGATCGCCTGAGTTCCTGTCTGACAGCTTCCTTGGTTCCAGCTTCCGTTCCTGATCCGGTTGGGGTTGCTGTTCCTGCTGCCGTTCCTGCTCCGGTTGACTGCCATTGATGGTCCTGCTTCCTGTCCTGTACTGGCTGTGTTCCTGCTCCTGGATGCCTGTAGAGTGTCTCCTTCCTCCAGTCGCCTTTGGCAACATTTTCATTCACTTTGTTTGTGTTACTCCAGTTCGTGGGTACTGGTTTGCTCCGTGTTAACCGGCTGCTTGCTGCGTTCCTTACAGCACCTGTAGAGATTGTGTAACTCCAGTATGCGGGTACTGGTTTGCTCCATGTTCACTGGCTGCTTGCTGCATTCCTTACAGCACCATTAGAGATAGTGTTACTCCAGTACGCGGGTACTGGTTCGCTCCATGTTCACCGGCTGCTTGCTGCGTTCAATACAGCACCGGTAGAGATTGTGCAACCCCAGTACGCAGGTACTGGTTCGCGCCATTATTTCGCTGGGTGTTCTCTACATCTTGATAACCCAGCTGGCCTCTGTCTGTCCATCATAGGCGAATGGCTAGTTACACCTTTATGCCAGTCGCTGAGGCCATCCCTGATGGTGTTCCAGTACTTGCAGCCTCCAGGCTGCCTTGCCCGGTATATTGGTAAGGCTGGTAAAACCTATTCCATCTTGTGCCAGACTAAGGTTGCCTTACCCGGTATTGGCAAGACCGGTAGAGCCTGTCTTACATTCTGTATACCACTATTCACTATGACTATGTATTGAAGATATATGTTACATGTGTATGCTAACCTGTGAGGGTTCCCTTTAAACTTTTCAATAAAGTTGTGTTTTTATCTTAACTCTGTGTCTGAGAGTCGTAACAAACTGTGACACTAACATTGTGGATGTTAATAACCTGTGTTGCTGTTGTTGTTGCTGCTGGGTACTCAACACAGGTGTGTGTGGCTGAATGGGACCTGGACTTTGAAGAAGCGATGATGCTCATGATGGCTGATAGTGTGACTGAACTTTTTGACATCTTTGCTTGTCCAGGGTCAAACTTTCCAGTGGTTTTCTCAAACAGTTTAGAGACAGGCACAGTGCTCTTTTTCAGAGGCAGAAGATTCAGCATTTGCCTTTCTGCTAACTTTATGGCCATGCCATCATCATCAGTCTTAACTTCATCTGTATCTGAACAAGAGAAGGCTGCTGGAAGGATTTAATCTAGATCTGCATCATCATCAGTCATCATTAGATCATCCTCAGCAGCATCAGCATCACCTGACAATTCTTGCCCACTTCCCTTATTTTCCTCTGAGCTTTTAGATGTCTCAAACAATTTCTTTTTACTTTTACTGTAACAAAGCTTGCTAATACTTTCAGGATAGGTGTTTTGGTGCTTGTTTTTCTCACTATCTGATGCAGCAGGCGGTTCAGCTGCTACACCTTCCTCTATTATACTATTGCCATCATCAACATGTTAATGCAACTTGTTGTCGTCTTCAGTGTTCTTCTTATACGTCTTCTCATATGGTTATTTTTTGTACTGGCACTGGTGGTGCTGGAAGTTTTGCTGGGACCTTGACAAACTGCATCCTTCCTTGGAGGAGAGGCATTATCATAATTTATTGCACACGCTGCAGCAACCATTGCTGCAGTCAGATTTTGAACTACTACTTTACTTTCACATCCCTGCACTGCTCTACCCTTCCCCCTCCCCCTGTCCCTTGTGTGTTTGCAGGACATTACTCAACTACTCTGTGTGTTTTTACTCATCGGTACAGAAAACAACTTATGGAGTGTAATGTCTTTCCTTAGCCTTGTCAGTTTTTTGTCACCTAATTATAATATTTTTTATAATAATTATTATTATTTTTATAAGTTGTCCACCCTGTCTTATTACAGGCTGCCCAAAAAAAATTATAACTGAAAAGCAAAATCAATAACTTCTTTTCCCAGGGGTCCCCAACACAGAGACAATAACAGAAAGATCAGCAAACAAATAGGTCCCCATCTGACTGTGTCTTGCCAGTCAGTCAAGTGGAATTTTGGGGTATTTGGGGTTGTGACGGTACCAGGATTTACCGGACCCTTTTGGGGCCGTTGGTTCCTGAACCGCCGCTGCCCTCTTCCACGGCCAGCTGGAGCCCTGCTGCTTCCTGGAGGTCCTCGATGCTCAGGCAGGAACAACTGGATGCTGCCCCCTGGCAGACTGGCAGAGATAGTGAATTTGGCTGCAGAACCCTAGGTAGGGTTTCCAGAGGCCCTACGCCAGTAGACCGGCGAGGAAAGTGAATTTGCTCCTGTAATGGCTAAGGTGAGAATCTCCAGCCTAAGTCCCCTCCAGAAATACAGCCGAGACTTGTATTAAGGAGGGTAGAACTGAACAACTTAATTGATGAAACACACTGCTTATATACACTTCCAGACACTCTTATCAAGATTATAATTTAAATTAGTGCTTGGGACAGTGTTGCTATGCTTGACCAATCAGATAATGGCCTACATTTCCAGTCACTCCTATCCAGATAAGAATGCAAAGTAGGGTTTGGAAAAGGGGCATTTTGACTGGACCATAATAACCTCCCCTGATTGGTCAAGGAAGCACAGCAGGAGCCAATCAACATTCCAGTCATTGTTTAGCCAAGTTACACAGATCTGAAGCAAGCAGGAGTGCTGGGCATAGCCTTTATTTTCTGCACTCTGGCTCCCGACTATCATATCCCTGTAAAGGAATTACAGTAACACACCACCCAAACTATTGCATTATGTCACACGATGTACAACATAGGGATCAATATTTCAAGTGATATAGTCCTAAATCACTCCATCTGGTTACAGGGGTCAACCTCCTTCTCTCCAGAGTGCCCCCCATTGACTTTCCTGATACAGAGAACAAATGTCCTACCTAAAAGATTCCCTAAACTAAACATCAATTCCCCTATCTTCTCTAGCTCAAAAAACGTGCTGCTTGCTCCTCTAATAAACACAGAACTGCATGCTGTGAGAGCCTGGCTGTAACGGATGTTATCCGTTACTAGGGCCCTTGTCTGGACCTCAAACGCTTTACCTAAAGACTATGGCCCTTTGGCCTCATTTGAACTTTGATGAGGGCTTTTTCCTATCTTTATGTTAAAAGTTTTATGTTGTATATATTGTCAAATGTTGTACGTTTTATATATTGTCGAATGTCGTATGTTTAATGTGTTGTACAGTATGTAATAGGTATAAGGGATACACGAACACCGAAGCCGGTGGTTCCCCGGTTCCTTTGTTCGAGGCATCAATGCTGCCGTGAACGCGGGAACCGAAGGCAGTGAGTCGACGCCGGATTGGCCGACGTACGACTCACTGTGCACACTGATTGGCCAGGGTTGAAGCCGCATATTTCAAACTAGTGTGTACGTGCTTCAACCCCTGGCCTAGTCCCTAGATGTGTATTCCCTCTCATCAATCCTTTGTCTAGACAGCAATCAACCATGTTTGCCTTAACCTCGTCAGTATTGTGTTTAGTAGTTCATCGGCCATTGGCCCTTTTCCCTTAACTGCTATTGGTCCTTTTGTCACCCTCTGCCATTGGCCCTTTGTCTCCAGTTACCATTGGTCTTTTGTTCCCTGTGTCATATGCCCATTGTGTCTGATTGGTCCCTGGGCCAAGCCTGTATTAGAGTACTTGGCCCTTCCCATCCCTATTGTGGTATTATATTTGACTGTATAAAAGATGTGGGTTTTGTTCAATAAAGTGTGTCATGTTTGGAGTGAACCAGAGTCCTGGAGTCTGTTTGTTCCCATGGTTAAAGTGGCCACTCTGCCACACAACTGAACCAGGTTCCTGTAACGTTTGTCCGTCTGCTGCCAGGATCCCACTACCGGACTTCGTATCCTGTCAGGCGGCAACGTGGACTCTGCCCTTTGGTTTCCCTGTACAAGCTTCAACCTTCGAGTCAAGCACCAGAGTGCTCGAACGGCGTGGCTACAGATCCTTTTGTTCCTGCAACACTTTTCCCTGATTCGGTTCTGTGAACACTCAACGGTGTTCTAGTGCCCATGACCCTTCTGGTATCCGCAGCCTTCGAGATAGAGTCGGTCATCCCGGGGTTCGACGCCACTTTGAGTCGACCACCGGAACGCTGATTTGCTCGACCGGTACATTAGACGGCGCCAGTCCGGCGTTGAGAAGGAGAGACCCGGGAACGACGGCGGAAGGCGATGCGGTCCCTTCCTACCTTCCGTTACACTGGCACCTTTGTATATGGCTGTAGAAAAGTAAAGAAAACATTTGTGTAGTGGGGAAACATTTTTCTTTGCACTGATTTCAATCCAATGAGCTAGGCGAAAAAAGTGGGAAAAAGCAGAAAAATTGCACTTTTAGTGGGAATTTATTCGCCAAGTGGGAAGTGCCATTATTTGCCGATTGCAGTTTGAGGTGAATATTTTCTCCCATCCTTAGCAGAGACCATGACATATGTGTCAGATAAGGCAATTATAACTCTTTCAACAGAGTCTGTTTCAATAGTTTTTTGATGTTCTTCATAATCTTATCATCAGCTTCCTCACGTTCACAATAAAGTGATGGTACCAACCTTTCAGAATCTTCCATCAATTTCATGCATATCTCTGTGTTATGTTTGTGGCCTCCTCCCAAATGCAAAGGATTTCCGCTGTTTCCCTGATTTACAATCCAGTCAATTATTAATTCCTGAAAATGGGTTTTGTTCTGGCTTGAACGGAAGATATCTATGTTGACAGGAAGGGGCTTGCTTGGATTGTTGGGAGTTACATCAATCTGATCAACTTTTTTTGCCTGAGTCGTTCCTAGTTTTAATACTTTTCTCTTCATACAAGTAAAACACAATATCAATGCACAAACAGCCTTCTGAAGGTTTTTAGAATCTTTTCCACAAATAGTCAAAGTAGTCTTCAAATGTCTTTCACATGAGCCGTTTGAAATACACTTTTTGCGCATGAAGTCAATCACCAGAGCTGTTCTCTCCTTCTTTGTTTGTAACTGAATAATTACATAATACTTATTTAAAAACTGTTTTTTTATGTTCTTTGCTGAGTTGTGCTTTTTCTGGCTTCTTCAAAAATCCATCACAGGTTAGGCAGTAAGATGTGGATGTAAGTTCGTATTTCAGTAGTGTTTGTGTATCTAAACCTCTGGAACGTGCTACTTCTATGCACCAAAGAGCATCACTTGTTTCTTGGAGTGCAGACTCAGATTTTTCATTCCAATTATGAGGTTTGATATCCCAACTGTCATCTTTCAAAAAGGGATTTCCTCGATCAAGCACAAATGTTAACATCTTTGGCAAACTTGTAACGGAGTGAAAATTGTCTTTGTCAAGGCCACAAAATGTTCTTAAAAATGTGTAAGGCTTTCTTTTTCATGTTTGAAAAGATTGTTGTTTATCACAGTTTCCTTTAGTCTTCTAATTACGATTATGCCTCCAGATTCCTTTACTGGCTTATTGTAGTGTTGCTCTAGTGCTTGATCCAAGGCAACATTGCTGAATCTATTGATAGTATGTTGAACTGTGAAATGACCATTCTTGAAGTCATTATGGATCATAGGTGTGACCAGATGGAATAATTTAGAACTATAACATTTGAAATATTGATCACTGTTTTGTACATTGTGTGATATTTGGTAAATCTGGGGAACCAGATTGCAGAGTGGGCCTTTAAGTCCAGCACTCTGGCTTGTTTAAAGAATACTCCATGTGCTAAGGAATGTGCTAAGGAATGTGAATTGACTCCTGCTGTGCTTCATTGACCAGTCAGGGGAGGTTATTATGGACCAGTTAAAATGGCCCTTTTTCAAGCACTAATTTGTATTCCTACCTTGATAAGAGTGTCTGGAAGTGTATTTAAGCAGTGTTTTTTATCAATAAAGGCTGTGCTGTTCTACCCTCCTTAATACAAATCTCGGCTGTATTTCTGGAGGGAGCTTGGGCTGGGGATTCTCACCTTAGCCACTGCAAGAGCGAATTCACTTGCCTCAACGTTCTACTGGTGTGGGGCCTCTGGAAATCCCACCTAGAATTCTGCAGCTAAATTCTCTAGCTCTGCCAGTCTGCCAGGAGGCAGCATCCAGTTGTTCCAGTTGAACCGACGACCCCAAAAGGGTCCGGTAAATCCTGGTACCGTCACAATAGGTTACACTTCTTCCAGCTTCAAGCAATCATTGTAGTATAGAGTGCACAATATGTTCTGTCAAACGAGAAGAAAAGTGGCAAACACTATCTTATGCTGCATACATGCAGGTCCCAGTTATTTTTTCTGTCAACTCAGATTAGGTCTTGAATAAGAGGTGCCAATGTAGAGAAACACTGCTTCCCCATTTTCTCTGAATTTTTCAAAATCTCTTTTGATGTCACTCAGGTTATCAATAGCAGTTTTGGTTTTGTCTGGCAAATGTTGCTCTTCGTACACTGATAACTGTATGCGTTTCACAACTGAGAACAATTCAGAGTACTTAGTTTTATCACTCTGTTGCATGAATGCCTTCCACTGAAGTGTTTACATTACTTCACAAAGCATTCCAATTGCTCTAACTCCCCTGGCAAAGTGGTTGCCTTTTAAAGCACTTTCATCAGACTGTAGGCCCATTGTTTCTGTCTGAACAAGGATTTCTACTGTCTTTGAGGTACAGCGAAAGTACTAATTTTTGGAGATGAAACCCCCCCAAGGCCAAGAAAATGTTGGAAAATGTTTCTGGGTAAAGAAACTGAATTTCTTTGGCTATGTGATATACTTCTTTGTTGCACCACAATAAACCCTCTTGAAGATTCAACTGGCACAGAATATCTTGTAAGTTATACATTGACATATAAATAGAATCATACTGAGTTGCAGGATAGGGAAGGATTGGGATAAATCCTGTAACTGTCCTGTGAGGTGAATTCTTTGACAATGCATTCATAAAAACATTTTTGAATGGAATCCCAATTTCTTCATGGAAATCTAGTTCAGTTACATTTTGATCTTTTGAGAAATCGAGAGAGAAACCTTACAAGAGCCAAATCTTCATAGACATTATCCTTAGTAGCAAAGCAGGTGAAAAATAACTCTTCCTGTTGTGCGGTACTTGTTGTGAAAAATGTTTTATCTGGTCAGTTCTTGTGGTTGGAACAAGCAAACAAGTTCAAAAAAGTTTTGGATGCCTTTTTAGCAAGACAAATAGATTTGTCACTGTGACTAGCGGACACCCAGCTTTGGTGTCCCTGTCAATGGTCACTTCTTCCACTACGAGCCAGATGGACATCCAACAGCATATTGAAATATACCCCAATCACCAGGCAAAACTAGTGTCAGGGTAACCAGAACTGTTTATTGGCACAAAAACACACATTTCTATACAGTGTGGAACAAAAAGGACAGACAATGCTGTAAACATAATACAAAGGGCCAGACATGATTACATTATTTAGACAAAGGGACTGATGAGGGGCAAACACTAGGACAAAGGGCTGAGGGACTTGAATACACATTTCAAACAATGGCCAGAGGGTTGAAGCATCTTTGAATATTCTGCTTCAACCCCTGGCCAATCCTGAGCCTAGAATCGGCTGACCAATCCTGGTCAAGAGTGTCATAACCGTCTTGGACTATCAGAACTGTTGGGCGGGCAGCTAACTGACCAATCCCTAGGCCGCCTACTTTCTCCTATGTTAAGTCAATGCAGGCCCTCTAACTCCCAACGGCCAATCAGCGGCCTGCCGACACTCAAATTCCTGGCGGCTCATTTTCTCAGTGAGTATCAGCCTGTTTGGGGAAAACTTAGTGTTCTTTCTGCCAGCATAATAGTCCTCAGTAGTTGGTGAAGCGTGGTGCTCACCAGGTCAATAATCCAGGGTTGCCAACATGGGAGATTGGTCCGGCTCCTGTGACAGTCACATTGAGTGATGATGTATGGGGGTTCCCTTTTTGGAAAGTGCTATTTTTTCTAACAGCACTTTTTAGCAGTTTTTGGATTTAAATTAAGGATAAACAGATGCCAGTGATACAGGATTCCAGAATTAGGAGAACAGATAAGGTAAACTATTGCCAGGATCTCTACAAAAGAACAATTTGATGTTTTCCGGATTCACAACTTTGGCACATAGTGGATCAAGTTGATATACTTTTGGAAGGGGCTGGGCATGAACTACATGTCATCTTACATGTTGGAACCAATAATAAATACCTGGTATGCATCAAGAAGACATCAGAAGATTAGGGAATTAAAGCGGAACTACCACCGCAAAACAACATTAGCATAAATAACTCCCCATCGTTCAACTAGCTGCTTAGTAGCTCTAGTCACCATAATTATTACCTTATTCAATAGATTTATTCTTTCTTCCACGGCTGACAGGCAGGACAGATCGTGGACATCTTGCATAGTGACATCTGCGCGCCTGCTCTGTCAGTCCCAGATGGCTCTAGTAGACGTTGCTAGGAGCTGTTCGGCTCCGGAAGGGACTGACAGGAGCATGGACGTCACTATGGCAAGATGTCTGCAATCCATCCTGCCTGTCAATCGTGGAAGAAAGGATAAATCTATTGAATAAGGTAATAATTCTGACGACTAGCACTACTAAGCAGCTAGTCGCCAGATGGGGAGTTGCTTAAGCTAAAGCTAAATATGTGGCTAAAAACTTGGTGTAAGTAGGATGGTTTTGGATTGCCAGAGCACTGATGTATCTTTTCCTTTGGGGGCAATGTAATAGTGGAGATGGTTTGTACCTTATCAAAAGGGGAACTAGCATACTAAGGAGAGAGGACTGAGATTGGACATTATAAAAGGAAAGGGGTTTGAAACAATGCAGGATGGGATGGACAGTATAGAAGAGGAAATGGGATATAGATGAGGCATGGGGAGTGAAGAGGGGAGATGGTCCAGTTCAGCCAATAGAGAGCTGTATATGTTACACTCTGATAAAAAAACAAACAAATTTTCAAAGAATGCACATGTTTAGAAAGGAAGTAACAAAAAATATTCTTGAAAATGCTTGTAGTCTGGCTAGTAAGATGAAAGAATTGGAAGTTACTGCAGTGAATGAAGAGTGTGGTCTTTTAGGTAATACTGAAACCTGGGGGCTTATGAACTAAGGTGTGATAAAGAGGTGATAAAAAGGTGATCAAGTAGAGATAAGGGGCTTGATTTTACTACCACCAGTAAAACCGGTGGTAATAGCAAAAACACTAATGCCTAAAAAATCAACCATGTACCTTTGCTATTCTATTGCTGGAGAGGTACATGGGAAAAAGAGTTTTGTTGGTCAAAACTCACATTTGAAAAAATGCCCATTGTTGTTTTTTGTTCACAAAACTCAAGCTAAATAACACAAATTGTGGGAACATCAAAGGAAAAAAAAAGCAAAAGAGTGAGCTAAAACTAGTCAGACTAGTCCACTGTTCGGCTTCTTCATTTATCTTCTCTTCTTTCTTCTCTTTTGTCTTCGTTTCTTCAGTCTTCTGTCTTCTTTTCTTTCTCCTGATCTTCTTTTCTTCTTTCTTGCTGTAATAAAAAAAAAATACCCATTAGTGCTTTTTGATTAAAAAAAAAAAAAAAAGGAATCCCACAAAGATGCTACCATTAACCCTTTGAATGCCGGAGGGGTAGCCCTCTGGCACTCAAAGGGTTATTATCGGTGGCATCTTAATGTCCAAATGAAATAAAATTTTATATATTTTTTTAAAATGTCCATATTCATTAATAGTTGAAATTAATGAACCCCCTTGACTATGCCGCCATCTCCAATGGCAGCAGAAGGCCTTCTAGTAGGGTTCGTCATCCCCCAGGCTAGAAGCTGATTGGCTGGGAGGTGCGTAAGCACTTCCCAGCTAACAGGAGACTGCCAATTTATTTTGAACAGAGACTGGCATATAAAAGCCAGTCAAAGTTCAAAATGCCCACAGTCTGACTCAGGCAACAGCCCAAGAGGTTGCAAGGATATCTCAATGCTGCTCAAAATGCGTTCCACTGCCAATGGAGACTGCCATGACGGCAAAGGGGCACACTAATTTCAATGTTTAGTTAACATGGATGTGACGGTACCAGGATTTACCGGACCCTTTTGGGGCCGTTGGTTCCTGAACCGCCGCTGCTGCTGCCCTCTTCCACGGCCGGCTGGAGCCCTGCTGCTTCCTGGAGGTCCTGGATGCTCAGGCAGGAACAACTGGATGCTGCCCCCTGGCAGACTGGCAGAGATAGTGAATTTAGCTGCAGAACCCTAGGTAGGGTTTCCAGAGGCCCTACGCCAGTAGACCGGCGAGGAAAGTGAATTTGCTCCTGTAGTGGCTAAGGTGAGAATCCCCAGCCTAAGTCCCCTCCAGAAATACAGCCGAGACTTGTATTAAGGAGGGTAGAACAGAACAGCTTTATTGATGAAACACACTGCTTATATACACTTCCAGACACTCTTATCAAGATTATAATTTAAATTAGTGCTTGGGACAGTGTTGCTATGCTTGACCAATCAGATAATGGCCTACATTTCCAGTCACTCCTATCCAGATAAGAATGCAAAGTAGGGTTTGGAAAAGGGGCATTTTGACTGGACCATAATAACCTCCCCTGATTGGTCAAGGAAGCACAGCAGGAGCCAATCAACATTCCAGTCATTGTTTAGCCAAGTTACACAGATCTGAAGCAAGCAGGAGTGCTGGGCATAGCCTTTATTTTCTGCACTCTGGCTCCCAACTATCATATCCCTGTAAAGGAATTACAGTAACCCCATCCAAACTATTACATTATGTCACACAATGTACAAATAGGGATCAATATTTCAAGTGGTATAGTCGTAAGTTATTCCATCTGGTCACATTGGATATTTAAAAAAATATATATAATATTTATATTTCATTCGGACATTAAAATGCCTCCAATAGTAACCCTTGGAGCGCCAGAGGGTTAAAAGGGTTAACAGTAGCATCTTTGGGGGATTATTTTGTTTTAAATCAAAGAGAAGTCAGGGTTTTTTTTTTATTACAGCAAGAAAGAAGAAAAGAAGAAAGAATATCAGAAGAAAACAGTAAAAGACAGAAGAAAAGCTGGACATCAGGATTACTAGTAAATTTTTATTTGTCAGGACATGCGTGAACTGTTTCTGGATTAACTCTATCAGTGCCAGTGTGGTCTGCAATGCTGTATAATGCATTGCATAGCCCACTGTCACTCATAGGGTTAATCTTTTTATCTGTTTCTACAACAGGTATGTATTGGAAAACAGTTTTCCAACACATATCAGTGGTTTTCACCTCGTGTTTTGGACTCTCCGCCTGCCTTCTCATTGCGCAGGTTTTGCTCCATGAAAAATGTGGTCCTAAACATGCAATGAACCCACCACATCGAATAGGATAGCAAAGTCAACTATTTTTAGTTGATGTTCAATGGGGGAAAAGTGTGCACCCAGTGAACATTTTTGTGAGTTTTTTGGTGTTGGCAACACAGTTTATAGAATTGTACAACCCCCAATTTTTCCTAACCTTTTCTCAAACATTATTTGTCTGTACAAAAATGGTTATAACAACTACAGAAGGGAAGAAAGGGTACACAAACCATACCATTTGGAAAAGAAGACAACCTGCTGCATCTAATGAGGTGTGACTTGCCTTCTTACCACAAGCCTGGTGTGCCCAAATGTTTCCAGAATGTGGAACTATAGCAAAAATTGGCATTTTCTTCCATTTCTACCCCTTCATATGTACTGAAATCTGTGAAAACCATGGAATTTCCAATTGTATTCATTAACTAGTCCTCTTAGGAGAAAAATGGTACCCCGTTGGTATGAGCTGACCTACCACAGGGGGTGCTAGAAGTGCAAAACTACACCTACTGAGACCTCTTATTTTCTAACATTTGCTCATCATTACTTGTCTGTACATAAAACTGTTATAACAACTACAGGAGTGAAGAACAGGTACACAAACCATACCATTTTGGAAAGAAGACAACCTGCTTCATCTAATGAGGTCTGACTTGTCTTCTTGCCTCAAGCCTGGTGTGCTTAGCAGTGATCTTTTACCAAAATTGAGGCAAGACAACTATTTTTAGAATGTGGTGCTACAGAAAAAAAAAACATTTGTTTTTTTACAAATTAGTCACTTCAAAGATACGAAAATGACTCAACACCATGGGGTTTCCTAGGAGGACATCCTGCCAGCCTACTAAAAATGGTGGCCAGTCAGTGTATGTGAGGACCTGTGACCAAGTCTTGGTGGAATTTGAGGTATGCTTGGGATCATTATCCTGTTGGAAGGTCCATTGATGCCCAAGCTTCAGCTTCCTCACAGACAGAATGACATTTTCACCTAGGATTTCCTGATACTTCAATGAATCCATCTGGCCTTCCACACACTGCAGGTTTCCAGTGCCAGAGGATGCAAAGCAGCCACAGTGCTTCACCAAGCCACGACCATGCTTAACTGTAGTAAAAGTGTCCTTTTCAGAGTATGCTTCATTCTTCTTCCTCCAGACATACCATTGATCCATCATTGCTCCACAGAACAGAATCCCAAAACTTCTGTGTCTTATTTATATGATTTTGAGCATATTGGAGCTGACTTTTCTTGTGCTTTTGGGTCAGTAGTGGTGTACATCTTGGAGTTCTGGCATGGACACCTTCTGCGTTTATTACTTGCCTTACTGTGCTCACTGAAACCTCATGTTAAGGTTTTATTTGACACTCAGACATAGTTGATGAGATAAAACACAGTTTTATTGAACAGACTCAGAAATGATAAACCTCATGGGTCCAGTAGTATATATATATACACAATATAGTACTGACACAGGCCAGGTTACAGCAATATATACCCACACGGGTCCACTATATGTACAAAAATTACAATATACTGACACAGGTCAGAAAAAGTTTGTGTGAAACTCAACCAAGGCAGCAATGAATGGGTTACTATTAGGCCAGGAATGCTGACAGGCCCTAATAGTGCGAGGCCCTTAAGACTCTCACTCTGCAAAGAGTGCTTAAATAGCGAGAAATGCCCAGTAGACAATGGAGGCCCAGGATAAACTTACTGTAACGGGGTTCAACCTTCCCGGGGAGATCCCAGACCTGGTACAGGGTTAATAGCCTTCTGTAGCTGCCTGAAGTCAGCAGAGCCCTTGGTCACTTCGTCAGCTTCTATGCCAAGGACGGGGGTCACAAGAAGACCCTTGATACCACCCCTCAAGAAATGGACAGGACACGCTTCTTGGTCAACCAAGAACACACACTTTATTCACGCAAATCCAGCACTTTTTTGTTCAGTTAACCACATTATGATAACTTAATCAACACAGATTTACAAAGGACTGAATTCTCAGAACAATACATGATGATAACTTCATTTGTAAATACAAAGGGAAGGTTGTGGGAACTTGGGGATACAATGGGTGTTTGGGGCATACAATGGGCCGGGGTGATTGACTGGGACAATGAGTAGTAGACTTGGGGATGTCAGGGTCTGAACTCCGCTTTGGGGTCTCAGCCAATAGGAGACCGAGCTACGGAGTCCTCGCAGCCAATCCCTGGGCCGCCGACATTTTCCCATGTTAAGTCAATGGTGTCCCTTTAACTCAGTCTCTGGGTCGATGGCCAATCAGGGAGCGAGCGACGGCCCCATTCTAAGTCAATGGGAGAAATCTCTTTAGGCTCGATGTTCGACAGACAATGAGAATGGGGCCGACCATTCGCCATGTTATCCTTATGGCGTCCCTTTAAACTCCGGTTCCACCAATGGGACTGTGGCCGGCCGCACAAAAGTCCCACTGTAAAGTGTCTGCCCCTTACACCCGTGAACCCCACTCCTTCTTTGAACAGATTTCCCTGGATATTTCCAGGGCCCAGCTCCAGTAACGGGTCCCTACCAGTTATACTTACAGACTGCCGTAGCAGTAATGGAGGACTGAGACAATATGCCCGGGAGGGCACCCAACGGAGACTGCACGATAGAATAGCCGGTGAATAATGGCACCTTCCCCAAAGGGGTTAAAGAACACTAAGACCAATGTCGGCTGCCCGATCATAAGCACAGCCTGAGGAGCCCAATGTAAGACCAACCTCAGCATACTGGCAGAAATGGAGGGTCAAGCATACCGTGGTGCACAGATGGGAAATAGACACAGGAATGTCGCCCTCGTGACACAGACTGAACCGAGACTAGACTGCAGGAGTGGCACTGAGGCACAATGGCACTGTCCGGAGACAGAAGCCAGGAGGAGAGCCCCAAACCGAGGACCGGAATGGGACAGCAGGCAGTAGAGATACACAGGAAATGTAGCCCTACCGGGCTGGTACACAGGCAGGAACATCAGCCAATCCGAGTCGGTACACAGAGCAGGAATGTCAGCCAGGCCGGGTCGGTACACAGTACAGGAAAGTCAGCCAATCCGAGTCGGTACACAGAGCAGGAACGTCAGCCAGGCTGGGTCGGTACACAGAGCAGGGACATCAGCCAATCCGAGTCGGTACACAGAGCAGGAACGTCAGCCGGGCCGGGTAAGTACACAGAACAGGAACGGATACAGCAGAGTAGTCAGGCATTCCGGGCCGGTACACAGTAATCACACGAGAACTGGAACAAGCGCTGGTAATGGAAACACCATGAAAAGGCACCGGAGAAGTGACAAGACCGAGTATTTAAGGACAAATACTGGGTGGGACAAAGTCACTTCAGCCAATAAGCCTCAGCAGTAAACAAAGACTGACAGAACGTGGCCAGCATAGCACGGGCACCATGATAGTACCACCCTCTCAAAGACCCCCTCTCCTAGAGGAGGGACCCGGTTTCAGAGGGTACTGTCCGGAGACAGAAGCCCAAATGAGAACCCCAAACCAAGGACCAGAATGGGACAGCAGGCAGTAGAGATACACAGGAGATGTAGCCCTACCGGGCCGGTACACAGGCAGGAACGTCAGCCAATCTGAGTCGGTACACAGAGCAGTAACATAAGCCAGGTCGGGTCGGTTCACAGTACAGGAATGTCAGCCAATCCGAGTTGGTACACAAAGCGGGAAAGTCAGCTGGGCCGGGTCGGTACACAGAGCAGGAACGGATACAGCAGAGTAGTCAGGCAGTCCGGGTCGGTACACAGGCAGGAACGGATACAGCAGAGTAGTCAGGCAGTCCGGGTTGGTACACAGTAATCACACGAGAACTGGAACAAGCACTGGTAATGGAAACACCACGAAAGGGCACCGGAGAAGTGACAAGGCCCAGTATTTAAGGACAAATACTGGACGGGACAAAGTCACTTCAGCCAATAAGCGTCAGCAGTAAACAAAGACTGACAGAATGTGGCCAGCATAGCACGGGCACCGTGATAGTACCCCCCTCTCAAAGATCCCCTCTCCTAGAGGAGGGACCCGGTTTCTGAGGGTACTGTCCAGAGACAGAAGCCCAAATGAGAACCCCAAACCGAGGACCAGAATGGGACAGCAGGCAGTAGAGATACACAGGAGATGTAGCCCTACCGGGCCAGTACACAGGAAACACCACGAAAGGGCACCGGAGAAGTGACAAGGCCCAGTATTTAAGGATAAATACTGGGCGGGACAAAGTCACTTCAGCCAATAAGCGTCAGCAGTAAACAAAGACTGACAGAATGTCTCCAGCATAGCACAGGCACCATGATACCTCAGTCCCTGTTGCCACCAAGTCTTGCTGCAGGTCTTTGCAGTCATTCAAGGTTTTTTTTTCAATCTGCCTTCTCAGAAATCTGGTTGCAGCTGTTGATAGCTTCCTTCTTCTGCCACGTGCAGGTAGTGTAACCACTGTTCCTTTAACTTTGAACTATGCTTCCAACAGTGTCTCTAGGAACATTCAGTGCCTTCACTATCTTTTGGTATCCTGTTCCTTGTTTGTGAAAGGTGATGATCCTTTCTCTTAACTTTTTGGGCCATTCTTTGACTTAGCCATATTTCTAACATGCAGTCAAACGTGACACTCAAAAAATCCCTAGACAGTTCAGGAATTTCATGTATTCCATCTCAAGTACACCTGGTGCAACTAATGAATCCCTTGATTAGTTGCATAAGGTGTGCTTGAGACAACATCTGTTTTGAATATTTGTGCTGTTGTAAGTGATTCTATTCGGGGGTTGAATAATTTTGAGACTGGAGAAGTCATTATAAGTTGCATTTACAGTTGAATTTGGGGAAACCACTTGAAGCATTCATTGTGTTGAACAATTCCAATTGCTTTCGTTTGATTTGTTCATTGCAAACTTCTGAAAGTTTGTAAATTTTGACAATAAACCTGATTTGCAATGGGGGTTGAATAATTTTGATTAAAACTGTATATATATATATATATATATATATATATATATATATATATATATATATATATATACACACATAGTCCTACAGCAGTTTTTACCATTATCATGTTTATGTCAAATGTAAGCTATCCTCATGTTACTGATACGCATTATATTTCGGTCATAGCAGTGGTCTCAAGTGTGGTAGATGGTAGCAACCCTTCTTCAGATTCCTCCTCCTCCTCATCTGTGCTGCTTTAAATATGTTTGTCCTGGCTTTCTCTGTCATGTGTGGTTTCTGCTACCTGACATACAGATGGGATGAGATGTTGGTTTATTTTTAAGAATGTCTCCCAACATTGCTGCTTGATAGTTGCTTCCTGTGGTCACTGACAATGTAACCAGCAGAACTGAAAACCCGCTCAGACTCCATGCTTGCTGGAGGACAACTAAGGGTTTCCACTGCAGTACTATCATGGTGCCCGTGCTTTCCTATTCTGAACGGCGACATTATTATCACTGCCGTTCTCTGATTGGCTGGTTTTAATTGCTACCACTAGGGCTTGCCTTTATATACCCTGGGATGTCCTCCCTTAGGCGCCCTTTCGTGGTGTACGAATTCCTGAGTTTGTTCTGTGCTTATGCTGATTCGTGTATGGCCTGGCCTGCCTGACTACGATTTAGTTCCTGAGTTCCTGTTGCTACGCTCTGTTGCTGACTGTATCCTGGCTGAGAACCCGCTCCGTAGCTGACTGTATCCTGTCTGAAGAACCCGCTCCGTTGCTGACCATATCCTGGCTGAGAACCCACTCCGGTGCTGACTATTTCTGGCTGAGAACCCGCTCCGTTGCTGAAGACATCTGGCTGAAGAACTCGCTCCGGTGCTGACAGTAACCTGGCTGAGAACCCGCTCCGTTGCTGACAGTATCCTGGCTGTAGAACCCGCTCCATTGCTGACCGTAGTTGGCTGCCTTCCGCACTGTGGCCATTGCCCGCCGTGGATTCCCATCCATGTGATTACCGTGTCTTGTCTGTGCCTCTAGGTGAACCCGTGAGGTCACCAGTTTCCAGAGCCTTGCTATTAATTTCGGTGTGCACCGTGGAGCGCTATTTTCTGTCAACCAAAGGCTGAGCATTGTGCTCAAGCTGCTCTACTGCCATCCGGTGGTGTGTACAATCGAAGTACCGGTGCAGTGTTCTACACGCTGACTGAGTTACTCTGATCACTCTCTGTGTCTGCCTCCCTAGTAGCACTGGGCTCACTCCCTATGGGAGTTGCAGTTAATTTCTGGGCTTTGTCAAATAACCTAGTATATATCTGGGGCTTCCAGGTAATAGAGCACTACCGTTTCTGACTGCAGAGTCTTGGGCTCAAGATCCGGTGTTGCATTTCCAGCTTGCAGGTTGAGAGACACTGGTTGCGTTCCTATACTTACCTCTTCCCGATTCACCCCTAGCGTTCTAGGGTTTTCCAGTAGCAGCTGCCTAGGTCTCCGTTAACCCTTTTTAGGGTTGGTTTGCACATACACGGTTGCCTCCTGCCAGTGGGCTAGGGCTTTGGTCAGTGTTGCCTCGCTTCAGTGGGGTCAGTACCCAGGCATCTGGGTTGTGCCAGTCCTCTACTGTGGGCTCCATGCCACTGTAGTCCTGTTGCCATTCCAGGACTGTGTACTCGTTTCCTTGCTAGTTCCGCCAGAGTTCTGAATTGTCAGCCAGTTCCAGTTCTTTCCATTTGTCCATACGGGTTCCAGTACCCAGGCGTCTGGGTCAGTCTGTCCTATTCGTGTATCTCCTGTGTTGGCACCTTACCATCAGTTTTGGGACTGTACGTTACCTCACCAGGTGTGCCAGATCCTGTATGATGTATTATCAGTATCCTACTGTCTAGTTCAGACCTTATTATTGTACTCCTGGTATATCTTCCTGTTCTGTTTGTAGGTCTAGAGCCTACACCCGTGTATGCACTTTATTCTAATAACGTTATTTTAGCCTTACCGTTCTGTCTGAGTGTTCATCTAAAACCGTGACAAGTACATGTCAATGCTGACCACACACACACTACTTTGTTTGCCAGTAGCCCATGGAATCATTGTTTCTGCTTGGAAAGTAGCTATCATGTAAGTATGCAGAAATCATCACCACTTCTAGGAGCTACTTGGTGTTCCTGTGTGTCAGTTACCAACTCATACTCAGGGAGCAAGTCCCAAAGAGATATGCTGCCACCACCAACACCACCACCAATGTTGGGTTTTTGCTGCCCCTGCTGAGACACATGAATTGCCCTGTGTTTGAATGGGATATTCTGGTGGATGATTTAGATGCTTCTGCTGGTTCAAATGCTTCACTGCCTTGCTTTTCACTATGCTGTCTAGATGTTTGTTGTGCCTTCACTTTTTCCCTCTCATCCTCCACAATGCAACCCTCCACTCGATCAATAAGCATATCTCAATATTTCTTGACAAAATCTGTTTCCTCAGAGAGTTTCTGCTGATTATCATGACTTCTTGTTGTGGCAAACTACTGATGGCCCTTTGGCAGAAATTCTGAAATTTTTTTGTTTGACGAAGGGGTCCAGCAAAGCGGCAAGAATGTATTCCTTATTGATTTTAATGAACACTATGTGAGGCTCTTGTTCAAAGCTAACATGTCCTTTACCAGCTGGTGCATGTCTGTGTTGTTGTTATGGTAAGATTTCTCAGATCTGCTCCTCATTTTTTCTGCAATAAAAATATCAGTGGTAGAATTTCACTAATTCCTGCCCCAATGCGACTCACCAGCATGGTTGCCTCCTCAAAGGGTTTCAGAAGCTCAAATACATTGCATATTAGTTGCCATTGGCAAGGTGACAAAGATTCTCCCTCCAAAGCCTATCAATTTTGCATTGTGAACTCGTTAATGACCTTATTATACTCATACAAATACTCTAGCATGAAAATTGTGGAATTCCACCTGGTAGGGACCTCCATTTTCAGCTGGTGATGGGGCAGATTGTTACGCTCTTGTATGGAATATAGAGTGTTGCGTGCACTGTAAAAGCAACAAAAATGGGCACAGATTTTGTGGGCTATAATAAGCATCTCTCTGAGGGTTTTGGATTCTGCCAGGACTCTGGTCACAATTAAATTTAGCACATGGGAAAGCAGTGAACATGCACCATTTCACCTATTCACAAAGCAGCAATTATGTTGGAGCTGCTATCAGTAGACACAAAGCCAGCTTTTAAGGAGTGGGAAACAATCCATTACTCTATCACCTGCTCTAGCTTACTTAAAACATCTATTGCTTTGTGAGACTTTCTCTCAAAACACTGCATGCACAAGGTAGCGTGACAATGGTATGGGCTATCCTGCTGCTGATGCCTTCTTTTAATCGCGCTGCCACAACCAGAAGCACTATTACTGCTGTCACCTGATGCTGTAAGCTTGTGTTGTCCACTGTTGGTGCTGGGAGAGAAAACCAGTGAGTAGTCACAGTTATATAGTATCACGGTTCCCATGATCCTAGCGGCAGCGCGACATTGTTACTTCTGGGTTTCCCCTTGCACGGTTCTTATTGGTCATTGGGCTCTTGCTCCGCTCAGGGCTAGCCTTTTTAAACTCACTCTTGTCATCTTTTCAGCCCCCTTTCGTGGTGTACTTGTACCTAGCATTTGAGTTGCTGCTTGTTCCTGCTCCCGGCTTACCTGACTTCGCTCCTGTCGCTCCTATGTTATTGCTTTCCATTGCTGACTAGGACTGGCTGACTACCTCCATGTGTACTGATCTGGATTTGGCTGAGAGCCCATTCTGTTGCTGACTAGGACTGGCTGACTACTTCCATGTGTACCGATCTGGCTTTGGCTGAGAACCAGCTCCATTGTTGACTAGGACTGGCTGACTACCTCCATGTGTACCGACCTGGCTTTGGCTGCGTATCCGATTCCGTTGCTGACTAGGACTGGCTACTATCTCCGTGTGTACCGATCTGGCATTCTGGCTTCTGACCCATCTGGGTGAGTACCCTGTGCTCCGTTACTCTTGCTCTTGCTACACAGTGACTTCCGCTACAGCGCCTGCTTGGCCTGTCTCTCCATAGGTCACCTGGGAGACTGTGTTGCCTCTGCTATCCTTAGCGTTCTAGGGACTTGGTCACTTGCCAGTATCCTATCTGTGCTACCTCTACTATCCCTAGCGTTCTAGGGACTCTGTCACTTGCCAGTGTCCTATCTGGGTTGCCTCCACTATCCCTAGCGTTCTAGGGACTCGGTCACTTGCCAGTATCCTATCTGTGCTACCTCTACTATCCCTAGCATTCTAGGGACTCTGTCACTTGCCAGTGTCCTATCTGGGTTGCCTCCACTATCCCTAGCTTTCTAGGGACTCGGTCACTTGCCAGTGTCCTATCTGGTTTGCCTCCACTATCCCTAATGTGCTAGGGACTCTGTCACTTTCCAGTGACCATTCTGTGTTGCCTCTGCTACCCCTAGTCTTCTAGGGAATTGTCATGCAGTTATCTACTGTGACGGTACCAGCAGACACCCAGCGTTGGTGTCACCGTCAAGGATCACTTCTTCCCAGAATCCACCCACAAAGGCTCCCGTAGCATACCACAATGTACTCTGAATCACCAGGCAGAACCAGTGTCAGAGTAACCAGAACCACACTCTAGATACAGCAAGCTTACCCCACCAGACAACACCAGTGTAGGTAAGACAAGAACTCTCTTTATTGAAACAAACCACACATATTTATAGTCAAACCTTACATTCAAATACCTGGACAAAGCAGGTAAAATAGGGATATAATCCAATCACCATACAGTAAACAAAAGGCCAACAGCAAATGGTCTAACATATACAATGACTTAGACATGATTACATTTCACACACAAAAGGGCTGCTGAACTCAGACAATGGACACAAAGACTTGAGGGCTTGAATGGATTAACACACAGCAGGGGGTCTCAGTACAATTCACAATACACTGCCTTGAGTGGCTACAATACACATTGAAAGTAACTTTAGGTAAACTCAAATAATTAACCCCTAATGGCCTTGTCACCTGAAAGCAGGCTATGATTTTTAGTCCTTTTTGGCACCGCTGTCCGCCAATATAATATCCCAAAGCTCTACATAGCTTGCGTCACTGGGCTGACAATCCATTCGCCTAGACAAGGGTTGTTTTAGGCATGACAGAAATGTCCACAGTTCCTTGTGTTCCTTGTTTAACAGTCTTAGGCCCAGTGGTTCCTGTGACATTTCTCCCCCTTGTCCACCTCCGACAGCCACAGCATGATCCACACGGATCAGATCGCTGCTGTCTGGATTGGACACATAGTCTGCTAGTGCAATGCCCACACAGTACTTGTCCCCAGCCAGCCCCTACAGTCCTGGGGTTTGGCCAGCTTTGCACCCTGCACCTCCAGGTACAGGGTGACTTAGACATAAGATGCCTTGAGCCGGGGAGGCCGTTCAGCCCAGGCTCTGGTACACAGGAGTCTCTGACCCAGTAAAAACCCCCATCCAAACAACAGTGCCCTCCCAGTCAGCACATTACCGGAATCTCTGCTGCTGGCTGAGGATGATGAGAGTGGGTGGTAGAGTTGCTCTGGATACTGGGGTGAGAGTACACAACACTCCTTCTCCTCCTGGATCTCGCTCTGCTGTAGGGGAGTGGTGCAGCCAGCACCCGCTCCCTGAGGCAATTGCCCAGATGGACAGAGGCCAACGGCGCTTTGCCCTGTTGCCAGCTCTTCCGCTGGGTATTAGTCTCCCGGTGGCACCTTGGGTGCTTCAATCTGCCGCTGGGAAGAGAGGTTGACTACCCCCTCTCCCGGTAGCTCAAACATCTGCTGGGGAGTGATGCCGACTGCCTCCACTCCTGGAGACACAACCTCTAGCTGGAGGGGGGGTACAACAGCTCCCATCCCCGGATCCTCACACTGCTGCTGAAGAGGGAGGTGGACTACCTCACCTCTGAGAACACAAATCTCCCATTGGGGAATGAGGTCAGCCACCTCTGCTCCCGGTACCAGGCACGGCTGTTGCCTTGAGGGGATGACTGCACCAAACCCTGTAGCAGTGCACTTGGCTGTAGGAACATCCTCAAAGGAAGGGGTAGCGGCAGCCATAGTTTCACCGGCTACCTGCTGACCCGACTCTAACAGGTCACTGGTGTCAGCCTCAATGAAAGGGGTAGCGGTGGCCGTAGCTTTGCCTGCTACCGGCTGACCAGACCGTAACAGGTTGCTGGGGTCCGCCGTAGGAAGAGCCCACTCTTCTGCTTGCAGGGTGTCCGTGTCGACCGCAGTCTCATCCATGGCACCCTCAGTGCCCATACAAATCTGCCACTGGGTCGAGAGTTCGACTACCTCCGCTCCCTGTACCTCCGACAGCTGCTGAGACGAGACTCTGGTTGCGCCCTCTCCTTGGCACTCAAAGGCTGCAACCCGTGCTGGGCAGAGGCTAACGTTCCTGTTAGCAGATGAGGCCTCTGTGCTGTGAGTCAGGCAGAGGACAGGGTCCCTCTGCCCTGTTGCCAGTGCTGCTGCCATGCCTGCGTCTCGTGGTGCTGGGCAGAGAACAATATCCCTTGGACGCAACCTGTCCTCTCTCTCTTTCGGCCTCCAGGGCTGGGCAAATGATGCCAGTCTTAATTGGGTTACCTCTCCAAGGACCCGTGTGATCACTTCATGAGGGGGATTTTTGCCGTAGAGGGCCAGGCGCCACAAAACCTCACGCTGAAAATCAGCAAAGCTCATTACCCCAGATGAGGGGTTGCTGCTCTTCTCCCCCTCCATTAATTAATCTTTTAGGGTGATGCACTGCTTGCTGCGTTGCTGAGACCGGGGTCAAGCCAGCAGCTATATCTCCCCCTGGATGCTGGTCTCAGTTTCGCTGTTGCTCCATCTACTGCTCGCTGCGTTGCTGAGACCGGGGTCAAGCCAGTGTCTATATCTCCCCCTGGATGCTGGTCTCAGTTCAGTTCCTTGGAAGAAGCCAAATCCTTCCACTTGCCACCAGACATGACGGTACCAGCAGACACCCAGTGTTGGTGTCACTGTCAAGGATCATTTCTTCCCAGAATCCACCAGCAAAGGCTCCCGCAGCATACCGCAATGTACTCTGAATCACCAGGCAGAACCAGTGTCAGAGTAACCAGAACCACTCTCTGGATACAGCAAGCTTACCCCACCAGACAACACCACTGTAGGTAAGACAAGAACTCTCTTTATTGAAACAAACCACACATATTTATAGTCAAACCTTACATTCAAATACCTGGACAAAGCAGATAAAATAGGGACATAATCCAATCACCATACAGTAAACAAAAGGCCAACAGCAAATGGTCTAACATATACAATGACTTAGACATGATTACATTTCACACACAAAAGGGTTGCTGAACTCAAACAATGGACACAAAGACTTGAGGGCTTGAATGGATTAACACACAGCAGGGGGTCTCAGTACAATTCACAATACACTGCCTTGAGTGACTATAATACACATTGAAAGTAACTTTAGGTAAACTCAAATAATTAACCCCTAATGGCCCTGTCACCTGAAAGCAGGCTATGATTTTTAGTCCTTTTTGGCACCGCTGTCCGCCAATATAATATCCCAAAGCTCTAAATAGCTTGCGTCACTGGGCTGACAATCCATTTGCCTAGACAAGGGTTGTTTTAGGCATGACAGAAATGTTCACGGTTCCTTGTTTAACAGTCTTAGGTACAAATAGACAAAAAAACATCCCATATATTGCACCACTGTCACATAGTATATATACCAAACAAACTTCGTCTAAAACATCGCACTTTATTTCAGGTACATATTAAAATCATACTTGCTGTTTGTGGTATCAACGAAGAACAAACGGAGAATAAACAGGGTGAGGCTTACAGAGTTGGTACAGCAGTTGTTACAAACAAAACATAAGATCAACGTGTTTCATGCGACAATCGTGCTTATTCATGATCAAACTTAGTCTCACAATCATTGACTGGTTGTATTTGAATACTCATGAACCAGTTAGGTGCTAGACACTCTCTCCCAATCGGGCACATTAACTAAATTATCTCATTAACCTCCATTGCGAGCCAGAGATCTCAATCTGATTCGTGAATTAAAGGCAAAGTATGGCTCAAACCGCTTCACATAGTTTGTAGTTCTAAACATATGCATATCAAATATATTAATAATTATACCGGAATACTACATCTTTAAATTAACCTCTTATCATACTTAAATATCTCCTTATCGTTTCACAACAACAGTCAGTTATTTTATAATGATATAATCTATCCACTATAACTATATAGCGCTTTAACGAACTGTTGTAATATTCGAACATGGCAACAAAGTATCATTTTAATCCAACTTTCCTCTTCCCTCAAAGCATCCGGTATATACAAAGTGTCATAAAGACTAACTCCATATATAATTATAATCACTTCATGTCATCTTTCATAGAACTAATGTGAAGCAATATGAGACAATCTTCGACAAACAGACAAAATACATATGTCCGATATAAGATACGTATAAGGCGTCAAGCCTTCAAAACACAAACCAGACCCGGAATAATGTGTACTCAAAACACTTAAAAACAAAAACACACTAAAATAAAATAAAATAAAACAGAGAAGACAAAGAAAACATATACAATAGTGACATCTTAGAATCTAATGTTCAATCATTATCTAATGTATCCACATGTGTAGTTGTATATATAACGCAATATATATCTACAATCAATAAGCAGCTTCAATACTATACATAACACATTACGTCATATTCTCTATTAAAGCCTTTGGGGTAACGTGTATTCAGAGTGAAAATCCAGAATACTTCTCGCTTCAAAAGTCTAGCATCTAAATTGCCTCCTCTTGCACCTATACTATATCTCTCTATCCCCTGTATTTTAAATGTATCCAAGTTTCTAGCATGAGCTTCTTTAAAATGTGATGAAACATAAGATCTAAATTCTAAACTTCTTATGTCACTTAAATGTTCATTAAGACGTTCTCTCAATGTTCTTATAGTTTTACCAATATATTGTAATTTACAACTAGTACAACTGATTATATAAATTATGCCCTTAGTGGCACAATTAATATAACTTTTCATCTTATAAACTTTGTGCGTATCAAAAGACATAGGGCTAGATTTAAAGGCAGCCGTTAAACCATCTGCTAAGTAAAAAAGGCATATCGGCCGCAAAGAACACATGGTTTACGGCAGATTCAAAGGTAAGCGTACAAGAATAGCTATCGGGCGTAGGCACTACAAAAACACGTTACACAAAAACCAGCGTCGCACCTGATTTCGCATCACCGTACGTCCCAAACACCCGTTAAAACACAACTTAAGTCAAAATGTTACATTACGGCTGCCGTTGTCTAGCAACCCTGATAGATGCACAAACAAAATTCAAACCTACAGCCAATCCCAAGGCCCCAAAGTATCAAAAATGTTCAAATACACCTATATATACCTCAAAATAACGGTTACACCCTGTCTGTGTTTCGAGTTTCAGCAAGCTAGAGCACAGGACCCAGGAGTGGAGGATAGTGTTTAGAGAGAGAGAGAGAGAGAGAGAAGCATACACAGGAGTAATGTAGAGGGATCTTGGAGAGAATTACATTTAAATAGACACATAGCACACTTTTGCACATAGCACATACATCCATACAAACACAAACACATACACATACATACACATAGTCTTTTTTTTTTCATCACACCTTACACATTTTAAACTTTATTTTTACAGTGTGAATCCGTGAGTGAAAGTGTGTGACAGAGAGTGAGTGGGATCGAGTGTGCCTGTGAGGGCGTGTGAGAGTGCCTGGGTGTGAGTGGGTGAATGATGGCTAGGAGAGGAGGACAGGAGAGAGGGATGGGGAGACTAGTGGAGAAGGAGGAGGAAGGTCAGGAGGGGATCCCTCAGCAGAGCAGGGGTGGGAGAGGGAGATACGCAGGGCGGAGGGGAACAGGCCCACAAGAACAGGCACACTAAGAAGAAGAGGGACAGATCCTGCAGTGGGACGAGGGGTAGTGCCTGGGGACCACCACACACAGGCAGGGGCAGAGCAGGCAGGACACTCCGGGTCTGACTCCTCGCATGCCGGAGCTGAGGGGGACAGGGTCAGGGATCCCCGATATACCGAGGAAGAAAACACGGCCCTCGTGGAGGCTGTGCTGGAGAGGGAGAGTGTCCTCTTCCCGGGGGAGAGACTCCCTGGCCTGTCTGCGAGGAGGAGAGCTGACTGGAGTCAAATCTGCAGCAGAGTTAATGCGGTGGCCACCTGCAGACGGGATGTTGACTCAATAAAGAAGAGATGGGGCGACTGCAAAAGGCAGGTGAAGAAGAAGATGGGGGATGCCGCCCTGCACGCCCGAGCCACCGAAGGTGGGCCACCTGTCCCCATCACCTTCAGCGCATGGGAGGAGAGGCTGTGGCAGACACTGTCATCTACCCTCATTGAGGGGGTCCCTGGAGGATCAGACACTGGGGATGAGAGGAGACTCCACACCACTGGTAAGTGCATCACCCCAAAACCACACACCACCTCAAACCACACACCCATCACAAACAAGCACTCACATCCCAACATCTGCCCTTCATTCAACCACACAATTGCACCAACACAGCACCCTGAGGGTTTAAACAGGAAGCAAGACAAGGACAAATGTCAAGGTTCAACAAGGCCAAAACCTGTCCAACTCCCTGGTTAACCCTCATGTTGCTGTGCTTATCACACACAATACACACAAACCATGCTCAGTAAAGTGTTGTATGTCAAACATCACAATTGTTGTCACACAGTGTTACCCATGTTCACACAGGGAATCCAGCACATAACCCCATGAGTGCTAGAGGGATCATCAATGCATCGATCAACAATGCTTTGGCAACCCCTCTGGTACTCAAAGGGTTAACCAGACAACAAACACATGTCGATAGGTTAACAATTACATGACACATAGGGGACATTCACTAAGCGGTGAAAAAGAGCTGATGTAGAGAATTTGACACTTACATACCCTCACTTTACCAATTACAATGTTAGTCTATGGAGAACATCCAATAACAGGATTCAAGCTGCACAGGCCCCATTGTGTGGACTCCATAGAAAACACTGCAGATGGGGAAATGAGGTCAGCGGAGAAGTCAGCATCATAATCAGTTCATCAGGTCCACTTAACCGCTTACTGAATCACCAACAGGATGGACCAGGTCACAAATCACAGTGCCACTGAGAATAAATGCTTGTATGTGCAACACACAGGCCAAAAACAATCACACATAACTAAAGGTGAAAAAGTTGGCCTTGGTGTTGTGCATGCAATCATTTACGCTAACTTCAATTTACATAGCTCACATTTGATTCACATATAGATCCTCAGGAGTGCTGATGCCATGGATGGATGGTACACCAGACACTATTTGCAGGATACATATGGGAACCTAATATGAACCATTGAGGTTTGGTCAATAACAGGCCAGGAATTATGGATATCTATGATCGGGTCTGGCTGCCTCACACAGAAGGATGGATGGGCTGATCCAGGAAAAAAAAGGCCTCAATCAATGATATCCTTCAATACTGGCTTGATTGTTGCCCCTCAGGATTCAACTTGAACAGACCTCATGGACAGAATCCTGTAATGTACATCAATCCCTGATTGCCACGGTGGTATCCCATGCATCACAATGCAATGCATAGGAAACCATCATGACAACCAGAGAGGGACATGTCTAATCTGACAAAATCCAGCACTGTACGGGATGAACTGATAACATAGGGATGAATACTACTTGAATCACACTGCAGATCTATTACAAAAAGATATGTACAGAAAGATAAACGACCAGATATGTATGTGGATATATCCCTTTCAAATGGGTACAAATAGGTCCCAACAAGATGTAAACCCAGAGTTCGGTTCAGTACGTGTGATTGTCCTACTGCCCATATATGTGCACCCTCAACAAAATAACTCATATTGATATCATCATCAGAGTACATATACCTAGTATATTACACCTTACTTGGATGGGTATCAGTGGTATCTATGAAAGTTCATTTGTGATGGCTGTACATATATAGGCAGTAAGACAATCACATGTTCTGAACAGATCTCTGGGTTCACATCTATCAAGGATATGTTTGTACCCATATGAAAGGTACATATACACACATATCAGACCATATTCCTCACTGTGTACCTTGGCATGGCAATGGTTAATTTCACTTTGATGTAACCTTGCAGGCATCATAAAGAGATGTTTAGAAAGATGTTACTGTATGTGAAAACTGGAGATGTCAGTCATATGACCACACGGAGGCTCTTCAGCAGACCCAAAATTGAACCAATTGGAGATGGATCCATCATTGACATGGTCCACAGAGCGTGCTTACAAACCAGGAACACTTAGTAGACAATGGCAAAGATGTAGTTATCTCCAAATGGGTCAATGTGGAGTCTGCTGAAGAGCCTCCGTGTGGTCAAATGACTGACATCTCCAGCTGTCACATACAGCAACATCTTTCTAAACATCTTTTCATGATGCCTGCAGTGTTACATCAAGGTGAAATTAACCATTGCTATCCCGTTAAAGAGATAGTAATACCTAAAATGTGAAAGGAAAAATACATGTCATGGGATTGATCCACCGGGTAATGCAAGGGTATTCCCACTACTGAAAGGTGTTTCATCACAAGAGTATAACAGCTCAAAGTTGAATATTCCATGGACAATATCACTGTGGCCTGAAAATGTACTATGCCAATGTTGCAAGACCATCCTCTGGCTAGCTTTGGTCCAGGGAGCAGAAATCCACAAAGGATGATGTGGCAACAGCGCAAATGTACAATTTCAGGCCACTGGGATGTGGCACAAAAGGAATTCAACTCTGAGCTGCAATACATGTAGAATAAAACACCCATCACCAGTAGGAGTACCGTTGTTTCACACAGGGGGATAAACCATACAACATATATGTTCCTTTACACATTTCAAGTATTAATATCAATTTGACACCATCATGGCTAAGTTTACTGATCACACAATCTCAATCCTCCACACAGGTTATGTGTCTCCAGCACATCAGGAGCCCATGGAGGAGGCCACCTAACCACCCAGTGAGGAGTATATGGAGGAGGGGACCAGCCAGTGGGCACCGTACCCAACGATATCCACACCTCTTGGCCAGCTGGATGCCCCAACTCTGCCTGCACCAACTCTGCCTGCACCACCTTATTACAGTGACTGGATGCCCCCCACCACCTCCAGGAGCTATTATCCTCCAGCAGCAGCACCACCACCACCAGGGAGGCAATGGCTGCCCGGTGATGTGTCCACCACCCAATACGGGCCATACTCATCACAGATTGACTTACCCTCCTGGATGGCTCCCCAGCATGGCCCCAGGTATGATCCCAGGTGGGGGCCAAGCACATACCAGTGGCCAAGGTTTGACCCTTGGCCACTCGACTACCAACACCTGGGCCTGCTTGGGGAGCCCCAACAGCCTATGCGAAGGGACGTGTTTACCCCACCACCTCCACCAGCACAGACATCGGTGGGCAGCAGTGGGTCAATTGATGTGGTGGGCACATACCCATCTGCAGCACATACAGCACCAGCAGAGGAGGACACAGCACCAGCAGAGGAGGACACAGCAGCAGCTGATTCACCAGGCACAAGCATCACCAGCAGTGAACGGCCCACGGGGATGGAAGCAGAGTGTATGGCTCTGCAAAGGAGACTACTCAGGTCAAGCCTCTGCACCAATGACAACATCACCAGGAGCCGTAGGGAATCCCGTAGAAACACTAACAGGATAGAGGCAAGGATCCATGCCCTGGAGTCGGAGGTCATGAGGATCAACACTCAACTCCATCAGCTACACACGGGGGTGATGGACCTGCTTGCACAGGTACTGGTGGAGTTGAGAGAGCTGAACCACAGGGAGGACTTACGGTTGGAGAGGGAAAACCTGCGCTCCACAGAGGGATCCACTGCCCCCACCACCCCCTCTAATGTGACCCCCGAAGCCACACCTAGGGGCCAAAGGGTGACCAGGAGATCATCCAGGTTATCCACTTCTGCCACACAGTCTAAGCCCCCCCCCTAAGAAAAAAAAATAAAATGCCCAACATGTTACATTTCCACTGAATAAAGGAACATTGTGCTTTTGAATCCTGTCTGATCTGCTTTGAATTTGGTCATAGATTGGGTGGCAGAGTTGTCTCCAATGCATTGCCAAACAATTCAGTGAATACAACTTCTGCCTATGTAAGATGTTTGTGGGATGTTACAACATGGGTTCACACACACATCGTTGTACAAATTCAACTGTAAAAACATCCCTGTTGCCATATTACACAACTGTGTTATATGGCAATGTTGTGTGTTGATTTTGCATAACAAAACATTCCCCTTAGCCCAACATTTGGTACAACATTGAACATTCATCTACATCATATGTTGTGTTTAACCCTTTGATAGCCAGAGTGGTAGGCAACGCATTGCAAAGAAATGCGTTGGGTACCACTCTGGCACTCAGAGGGTTAAGGGGATAACCAAACAAACGGCTTAGCGGTGAGATAACAAGCAGGACAGATAAATGGGACATGTATCCATATTGTCTTGGATTCACACACTCATTGTGCAACAGACTGACTGGGGAAGCCAATGTTTTTAACCTAGGATTTCAATGTGTAGCACACACATTGATATCCTGGGGTGAGCATTGGGGCCTCCAGTAAGTTGACTTGTTGTTTTTTCTAAGGGTGTAACAGACTTCCCCAGTGAAAACACTTGTCCACTTGGTCATGTACTGTGATATGTCCCAGTGGAGCAATATCACTGAACATTGATTATACTGAGCAACACATTAACTGTGGACAGGAATTCACTGTGGAAGTATGTCCCCTTTATCACCTCTTTATCACTCCCAAAACACATTAGTGTATCACTGCCACCATCTGTTAGCGTGAATACATCACTGAGTCCAGTCACTTGCAAACAAGTGGTGGAGTCCTGTGATATGGGTGATGCCTTTCCATGTATGGGGATACTCTACCCTGGGTGTGGTAACGCATTGACAAATGTGTTCTCAAATATATCCTCCTACAGACACAGATAGAATGGTGATGGTTCATCTTTATTGTGTCTCAAGGTACATTAGGATGTACATGTGTTTTCTGTTTATTGCCTATATGCATTGAACACCTGTATGAGAACACTAAATGTACTTTGAAACTAAATCATCCTACTTCAGTAACACTGCTGGCCAGCTCATGTGTTGTCCACAAGGTTTGACAACTCTGTAGCTGAGCATCCTAACTGTACAGGTTATAACACTCAAGAATTAGTGTTTTCTGTGTCTATCTGAAAATGTTCCAGTAGAGGTTTGTGTGAACCTCAGGTCAAACTTTGCATCACCAACAACATCACCATAAACAGCAAGGGGTGATCTTCATGAAGGTGTTGTCAAGACATCAATCCAGTCACATAGAAGATCTTCAGTTCAAGGATGGATCATGTTACGGATGCCTGTGGAAGAAGAGGACAGGATTTGGAGCAGTTGACCTGAACTGATCATCAAGCAACAACAATTTAGTCTTTTTAATCCCCTCAATTTTCACAGTTACAGGTGAGTACACAAACCATTGCTTGACAATGTGTTGTGTACTCATCTGTAATCAATTATGTGGAGAACTAAGGACATGTGCCCCAGCCCTATGGATATGTGCCCCTGACATGGATACACACATCAACAAGTGTTCTGAGAGCTCCATGGAAGTAATGCATTTGGGCTGCCACTGTGAAAGTGACAGTGGCAGCCCAATGTCATTTGTTCCATGGAACTGTTAGGACACATTTGTTGATGTGTGTATTCATGTCGGGGGCACATATGTCTGCACACTCACAGGTCAGCATGGAGTCCCTGGTAATCTGATCTACGTCTCATGACCTCTACATTGTGTGACCATACCACTGTACATCCACCCCTGTGCTGCTCTTCTCAGCTGTAGCACAGTGCAGGTCCCATATTGAGTCCAATGGCCCTTTAACCCCTGATGTGACGCAGTATTATCCAATGCATAGCATTGGATAACACTCTTTTGCTACAAGGCTAGCATGGTTGCTCTGGCTATGCTCATGGCAAATCAAGTTAGCTGCTGTCAATCAAGCCCTGTAAGGCGATGAACATGGGTTATGTGTTGTACCTTGTTTCTCCTGAGGGTGTGCGTGATATCCTTGGGGTCTGTATGTCAACGTGGAGAGTGGAATGGAGGATGGTTTTTGAGTCCACACACACAATTTGCCACGTCCGCTGCCAGTGCAGTGCTGTGTCACTGTTCCTGTGGGGTGAGACAGAACAAAATGTGCAGTGTGGTTAGTGTCACAGGACTGATGGGGGACTTGCATGGATTGTTTGCATGCCTGTGTTATACTCACATGTAAAGTGTTCCGTGATGAGCCTGTCTCTGATCTGTGTCCCTCTCAGGGTCTCCTCAACGTGGCCGATGTCCATGGGCACTTCCTGTATGGGGGGGGGCCTGGATGTGCTCCAGCAGCCTGGTGTCCACTGCGATGTTGTGCAGTATTGCGCACACCACAATGATGTCGCACACCTTTACAGGTGCATACTGCAGTGCTCCCCCCGAGTGGTCCAGACATCGGAATCTTGACTTGAGGAGGCCAAAGGTCCGCTCAATGGCATTCCTCGTTCTGCCATGAGCCTGGTTGTACCTTTCCTGGGCATGTGTTCGAGGATTGGCCAGAGGGGTCAGTAGCCAGGACTTGCATCCATAGCCAGCATCACCTGTGTAATGTGAGTGACATGGTGAGACAGGGAGCACATGTTGTGTGAATGATGTTTTGTGTGGTGGACGTAGTAGCTGTGGGTCAGGAGCATGCTAAGCAGCGTTGTGTGTACGCCTGTGTATGTGATGTGATTTTGTATTGTGAACTCACCCAAAAGCCATCCCCCTGTAAAAGTTCCATTCTCGAAATCTCTGTGGACTGAGGAGTTTTGGAGAATGTATGAATCATGTGAGCTGCCAGGATACTTTGCACAGACATTCATTATCCTCATATGGCTGTCACACACCATCTGCACGTTGATGGAGTGAAAGTTCTTCCTGTTGATGAATATCTGTGCGTCACGTGCTGGGGCCTTAATTCGGACATGGGTGCAATCTATAGCACCCATGACCCTGGGCATGCCTCCCCTGGCGTAAAAGGCCTGCTTGACTTGTATCCAGTCCATGTCGGTGGTGGGGAAATGTATATAGGTACTGGCCTTGTTTTTGAGGGCTGGCAGGACCTGGGCCAGCACCCTGGAGAATGTGGCCTGTGACATGCCAGATGCGTAACCCTCTGTGGACTGGAAGGCCCCGCTTGCCATGAAGTGTATGACACAGAGTAGTTTCTGCAGGCCAGTTAGGGCATGGTTGTGGATGTAAATGGGATCCACCTGCTCCTTGATGACCTCATACAAAGCAATGATGCTGTCAGGCCTCAACCTGTAGCGATCAATTACCTCATCGTCGATCATTCCAAAGAGGGTGACCCTTGGGCGGTATACCCTGGGCCTTGGTGGTCGTCTATACATCCTGTGCCCTCCAGGTGGGGATGGGATCCTGTGTGGCTGCTGAGCCAGAGCCTCCTCACTTGCAACAGGTGGTGGCTGTTGATCAGGCATGCTTGGAGGTTGCTGATGTTCCCCAGCTCTCTCCCTTGCACGCCTTCTCTGCAGCCTTCGCAACAATATGTAACCCAACATACTGTTTGCTCTCTCTATCTGTCTCTATCTGTCTCTCTCTCTCTCTATCTCTATCTCTCTCTCTCTCTCTCTCTCTCTCTCTCCCTCCCTGAGTGGAAAACAAGCCACAAGTGAGTGTGTTGAGTTGTCCCTTTAAGTACTTGCTAGGGCGTTGTGTAGGTGTGGTGATGAGGTGAGTGCTGACCAATGGTGAGTTGTTTTTGTCCAGGTAAGTGTTTGCAGGTGTGTGTGTGTTATAAGATGTGGTGTGTTGTGCTTGTTCTGTGTGTGCCATTTGCGGATGTGCAGTTGTGGGGTGCAGGTCACGTGTTGATGTTGCCCAGGTGAGCTTGTATTTGCAGGTGTCCGCTTTGTGTGATGACCCCCATTGTTCCGTGCCATGTTGTGTTGTTGTTTTTTTGTGTGTCGTTGTCCCTGTGGTGTTGTTTGTTGTTGTGTGTGTAGTGATTTGTGTTGTGTGTGCATGTTTTTGTGTTGTTTTGGCATTGCACGGGTTAATTTTCCCATTTACATGGTTGTGCGGTAAGCATTTCGTGTATTTTCTTATGTAACGGGTGTTTTGTTTTGGCCGTTAAGTGTCTAACGGCTAAAAAAAGTGGGTCTTAACTTTTAGCCGTTAGGTGTGTCTTTTTTTCAGCCGTTATCAGTACCGCAAGCCTTTGAATAGCTCTGGGGTATGTTTTTCCATGCGTCTGAATGCACGTAAGTGTATCGGCCGTAAGGATTCTACAACTGCCATTAGCTGTTCTTTAGACGGATCTTTGAATTGCAACATGTCACTTAACGCACCCGTTAGTGATTTTTTTGCTAACGGCTGCCTTTAAATCGAGCCCATAAAGTCCTTTGATACATCAAGAAATTTACAACAGTGACATCTATTACTACCGCATCTATATGATCCAATAGTGCTCAACCAAGAAATCTCAGATTTCTTACTTTGAAACAGGCTAGGAGAGACTAAACTGGATATAGTAGGTGCTTTCTTAGGTACAAATTTAAAGCCTATAGATACTACATTCTGTAGTTTTTCGTCACCATTTAGTACTGGAATGTGTTTCTTTATAATTTTCACAATATCTTTATACTCCTCACTATATGGTGTCGAAAAAAACACCGGCTGTGATGTTTCAAATGACAAATCCGTTTTAATTTTATAATTCAACAAATCACTCCTTACTTAATTTTTGGCTATATTATATGCCTTTGTAATCATCCATTTAGGATATCCACGTGTTAGAAATCTACTCTTAAGATCTTGAGAATGTTTTTCAAATGATTCTTCCGTAGTGCAACTTCTACGCAATCTTATAAATTGACTAATCGATACACCCTTTACAGTGTGGATGTCATACTGCTCCTGACTGCTCCTCCTACCTATAATCCTATTGGCGGCTGTAGGCTTTATGTACCTGGATCTTCCATCAACCCTTGCTCGATTTTAGCGCCAAAAGTCTGAGAGAAACCTTTGTCGTGAGTTCCTGTGTTTGCTGATTCCGTGTACCGAACCCTGCCTGAATACTGACCTAGTCTTGTCTTCTGCTCGTGGATCTTGACCCCAGCTTTGCCTGACCACGTCTTTGCCTGCTCCTTTGGTTACTGATTCGATTCTGGTCTGACCCAGTATTCTTGGACTACGCTTTCCATTCGGAACTTTCTGCCTCGCAACGAGAGTCCCTCCAGCTGCTCTCAAGGTTGGTTCCAGTCTACCGTTCCTTCACCTCCAGGGCTCCGACTGGTTTGGGTTGCCATCACCGGCCGCTCCGGTGACTGCCCCGGCCAGTCGAGGGTGTAGGAACTCGTATTCCCCTTACCTGCTTCCAGTTTCCTGGGCCTCGAGTCCAAACTTGATTCAAGCAGAAATTAGAGGATTCGATACCCCAAAACCTCGAACCTGTCTCGAACCTTATCGATACCCCAAGACCTCGAACCTGTCTCGAACCTTATCGAAACCCCAAAACCTCGAACCTGTCTTGAACCTTATCGATACCCCAAGACCTCGAACCTGTCTCGAACCTTATCGAAACCCCAAGACCTCGAACCTGTCTTGAACATTATCGTTACCCCAAGACCTCGAACCTGCCTCGAACCTAATCTTGACCTCGAGGCCTGCGATTAAAGGGAACTCTGTCCTGCAGTCTGACTACGGTCTGAACCGTCCCGAGCCTCCTAGATCCTGTTGATCCAGTCTCGAACTCAGAGGAGCAGTGAACTGGTTAACCTGAGTCTTTTTCCTTGCTTGACCCTACTCAGAGACTGACAGTGGAATGGATGGCAACTATCTGCCCTCAAGACCATATTCCTCGATGTTTCTTTCCTAAAAATTTCTGTATATATGCATTTATTAATATATCCTGACCTGTGTCAGATTTGGGAAGTACCTCGGTACTGTCCTTATCTGGACCTGAGTAGGGTGATTCTTACTTGCTGATTTATTATTCTCAATAATACTGATCTAAACCTTACCTAATTGCCTGAGTGTTCTTACTAAACCGTGACATATAGTCTGTGCTCTGCCCACTTGTTCATATGTTGTCAGGTGGATTTTCTTGCTATTTCAGCCATTTGCCCAGCACACTAACCACCTGCTTGTACAATTCAGGCACAGCCATCCTGGAAAAATAACTGTGGCTTGGGATATTCCTGCGTAGAGCTACATATGACACCAGTTTTCTGAAACCTTGGTTTTCTACAAAAGAATACAGCAGCATGTCCATTTCTAATATCTTGGCAACCTTGCCATTCCACATGGGTACTTTGGGATTGTTTTTTGATGTTTTTGACTCCTTCTCAGGAACTCAGTCAGTGTGGGTTGGCAGGACATGGCAGAAGAACCCTTGAACGTTATTGCTTTAACAACATGACTAGAGCAGGGGGTGGCAGTAGAAGCATCATATGTAGGGAAGTCAATGACCCTTACCATCTTCTACAGCAAATCCAAATTCATCAAACTCCTCTGCAGCAGGAGCAATAGGTATTATTTGTAATGAACTAACTGTTGGCAGTAGCACACTCTCTGAAACATAAATAACTTCACTACTCCCAGAGCCCTGTGAACTTTCTGGAGTGCTTTTGCTGTTGGTGCTAGTTACAGAACCTTTGACCTGCTAATAGTGTGCCTCCCAGCCAGACCTGTGGTTGTGCTTAAGGTGGGATCTCATAGAGGAGGTGCCTAGGTGTGAGCCTGCTTTTCCCCTGCTCACATGCTTTTTGCACAGACAACGGATAGCAACATGCTTAGCTTTTGTATCCTGAGTGAAGTATCTGCATTATGTGAACTTCATGGACTGAGGGGTTCCTGAGGTGCTGATTCTGTTACTACTGGGGCTAGATGTTGATTTAATTCTACTGCCACTACTACTAAGTGTCAAAGGTGTAGCACTTATAGCAGCAGCAGTAGAGGCACTCATCATATCTAACATTGTGGATGTTAATAACCTGTGTTACTGTTGTTGTTGCTGCTGGGTACTCAACACAGGTGTGTGTGGCTGAGGGGGACTTGGATTCGGAAGAGGAGATGATGCTGATATTGACTGTTAGGATGATTGTGTCCTTTTTTCCATTTTTGCTTGTCCTGGGTCAGACTTTCCAATGGTTTTCTCAAAGAGTTTATAAACAGGCACAGTGCTTCAGTGGTGGAAAATTCAGCCTTTGCCTTTCTGATAACTTTATGGCCATGCCATCATTATCTCTCTCACTCTCAACTTCATCTGTATTTGAACAAGAGAAGGATGCATCTAGTTCTATATCATTATCAGTCATCATTAGGTCATCTTTAGCTGCATCAGCATCACCTGCCACTTTTTACCCACTTCTCTTATATTTTTCTGAGCTTTTAGAGATCTCAATCAATTTCTTTATACTATTACTTTTACTTTCACAAAGTTCACTACTACTTTCAGGATAGGTGTTTTGGTGCTTGTTTGTCTCTATCTGATGCAGCAGGTGGTTCAGCTGCTACACCTTCCTCTATTATGCTATAGCCAGCATCATCAAGTACTTGAATGCAACTTTTTGTTGTCTTCAGTGTTCTTCTTATATGGTTCTTTATACTGGCACTGAAAATTTGCTGGAAATTTTGCTGGGACCTTTTCAGACTGCATCCTCCCTTGGAGTAGAGGGATCATCATCATTTATTACACACACTGCAGCAGCCATTGCTGCAGTCAGTTTTTGATCTGCTACTTTACTCTCAAATCCCTGCACTGTTCCACCTTTCCTCCTCCCCCTGCCCCTTGTGAGTTTGCTGGACATTACGCAACTACTGTGTATGTTTTTACTGTAAAGTGCACAACACAACTGATGGAGTGTGATGTCTTGTCTTCTCCCAGTCAGCTGTCTGTCACCTAATATATTTAGCTCTATGTTTATTTCTTTATTCTTTTTTATTTTTCTATTTTTTTATTACTAATATATATGTGTCCAAAAAAATTATAACTGAAAAACAAAATCAACAACTTTTCTCCCCAGATTTCCCTAGCACAAAGACAAAAACAGCAAGGTCAGCAAGCAAATTGGTCCCCAGCTGCCTGTGTCTTGCCAGTGCCTCCAGACTCTCCTATTACAAAGAACAAATGTCCTACCTAAAAGACTCCCTAAACAAAACTTCAGTCGCCCATAATTTGACTATCTTCTCTAGGTCAAAAAATATACTGCTTTCTCCTCTCACAAACAGAATGGCATGCTGTGAGAGCCTGACATCCTTGTATATGGCTGTAGAACAGTAGAGAAAACTTTCGTGTTATGCGGATACATTTTTCTTCCATTAATTTCAATGCAATGAGCTAGGCAAAAAAAGCAGAAACACTGTACTTTTCGAGAGAAATTATTAGCTAAGCGGGAAGTGTCATTATTTGGCAATTATGGTTTGAGGTGAAAGTTTTCACCCATACCTACTCGACAGTCTCTTTCATCAGTTATTTGAAGAAAAAGTTCCCCAAAGAAAATATTTGTAAATAGTAATCACATCTCCCTTAGACTCATCTTCTCTGATATAAACAACCCCAGTTCATTCTTTACAGCTAAAACAGTTAAATTCCTTTTCGGTGTTTTTGCATTTCTCTGTACCTTTTCCAGCTCAAAACTTGTTAAAAACTGGTGTGCAGGTGGCCTGACCTTACATGGAGTCAGACGTGTGACCGTCGAGCTCCCGGCGTTATGGGACAGAACTAAGCCTTTATTTCAGCTATCTGGAATCTGTTGACCTCTTACAGACTCTCATGTGATTCATTATCAAGCCACGGATGACAGGCAAACAACGTAAACAAGGACGGGGAACCGTTTCGGTCAAGACTTACTTCACCTCCAAGCCTAAGGCCTGTTTGAGTGAAGGCACCCTGCAAGAGCCCGCTCCGCCTACACACTCGCGGCGGGAAAGCGCCGTTGGGGTAACGCCTCCTCCGCCTCTCCTTACTACACTGCAGGACCCTCCGGTCTGTATTGGAGACATGACGCAGAACACTTCCTCACCTCCGGTGGACATTGCAGCTATGCTAGCTGACTTACCCACTAAGGCAGATCTGCATCTCCTCCTCAAAGATGTGACTGACACTATACAGGCAGATATTGCAAGACTGTCGGCTGATTTTACTCAGCTCAGTAGCCGTGTCCAACTTCTGGAACAAGATAGAGTTACCGCAGGAGACAGATTGGACTCTCTTACGCAGATGGTCGAGGAACAGAAGGACGCTATACATCACCTCACTCTTAAGCTGGATGATTTAGACAATAGGGGAAGGAGGAACAACATAAGGATCAAGAACCTACCAGAAACGGTCACTTCCACAGATCTTCGCCCTACGATTCAGCAACTCTTCCAACAGATGTTGGGAGATAATAATAATGATCCTGTACTGATTGAGAGGATCCACCGTTCCCTTAAAGCTAAGGATACTGATTCTCCGAGAGATGTGATTCTTTGTCTACAGAGATATGAACTCAAAGAGCAAATAATGAGGAAAAGTAGAGAATGTTCCTCTCTAACATGTGCAGGGGCGATTATCCAACTATACAATGATGTTTCTCCCTACACACTCCAGCTGAGGAGATCTGTTAAGAACCTTACAGACCATCTTCGGAATAACCAGGTGAAATACCGATGGGGCTTCCCATTCTCACTCTCAGCTACAATGAATGGCAGAACAGCGACTCTGCGCTCACCGGACGAGATCCCGGCTTTCTGCTCAACGGTGGGGTTATCGATCCCCCCCTTCTCAAGCTCCGCCAACCACTCCATTACAACATAAGACGCCAAAGCGGCTGGACTGGTCACCGTGCTCACCAGCTCAAAAGAAGAAGCAGAGGCACCTGATTTTATCAGATCCTGAAGGTCCTGTGGCTGAAGCTACCTGAACAGGTGTGTGCCACTTGTGATTCATCAAGACCCACTGACTGACTTATCTAGAGCAGAACTTGCCAAGATTCCTTCTGGGACCTCAAACTCTATGGATGGTAATCTTTCCCGATGCCTTAGAGCATCGTTGCATCACGACATTCTGTTCTTATATTACGCTTTCTAAAAAATGTTTTCATGTTCTTCAAATACTCTTTATTTTATATTGTTCAGTTGTTTACTTGCAAGATTGATAATGCTAATAAGATTGAGCACTCACGAGTTGTTTCTGTTTACAAGATCTATGGTCCGTTAGGGTAACCTTTGCCCAAAATTTGCCAGTTCATTACACACCTGTAGAGAACACAATATTTTCCTCACCAAGGTTTATGCTCTTGAGAACCTCTTTATTATTTTATATCCGGATAAGTAGGGCAGAGGGAGTAATCTTATAAGGGGAACTCGTTTTGGCCTACATCTGTAACGCCAATCTCTATGTTCACTTTCGCAGACATGTTTAAGGGGTCCAGCTGGGGGCACAAAACGACTTCCCCTATTTCTCTTTCAGCTATAAACCGTGAAGATCCTAGTCTGGGATGTTATCAACCTCCTATGATAGTGGCCCCTTTGCCTCACGGTGTTACCAGCTAGGAACTACCAGTAGATATATATAGGGCTAGGGGGTGTTATTTTGGTCTCTCTATAGTACTTCATAAATTATACTATCCCACATGCCCTCCTTGTCCTTCCCTTGAGATACGTATGGTTCTTATTTACATATTTAATTGATAGTGCCCGAAATTCTTCGTACCCTACAGGTGGGAGACACCACATTGGGCGGTTCTGTCAGGAGTATTTGCTATAGTTGTTTTATTACTTATATACAGATCTCGAGTATAGACCTGATTGTGCATTCTTGTCGCTTTTTCACTGACTCAGACCTGCTACATTCATTTACCTCCTTTCTTTATGCCCCTTGTTTCACCCACCAGTGTGGCAGGCCTGACTCAGTGGAATGAAAATGCTGTTTACACTTTTTGTTATGTAATTTCATACTGTCCTTGACTCTCACTCTCTTCTTGCGCATATCATTATGCCTCACTCATCAAGTGCACTCCTTCATTTCTAACAGGCTCTATGCCACATGACTTTGTCTGAGGCTTTTCAACACTTTATTCTCTCTCTCTGCTTTTATACTTATCTGCAATTCAACTATGATTACATGTTAAACTCTGTCCCTAGGCCTTGCACCTTCTGAATCGTCTATTGAATGCAAGGCCCATCCTCAGGGCTATTAGTCACAATTGCTGTATATTATGTTTCTACCTACTTATCTTTGATTATGAAGCATTCACGATCACCTACCCTTCCCCCTTCCCTTCCTTTCTTTTTTTCCTCTACATTCCTTCCCTTTCCTTTTCGCTTCCTCTTCTAAGATGCGGTATGGTGCTCCTCGATTGGGACTTGACATGACACAGGCAATTAAGATTGTCTCGCTGAACACCAGGGGTTTGAACTCCCCAGAGAAAAGGTCAATGGCCCTTAGGGACTTTGCACGACTACGTGCAGATATAGTTTTAGTACAGGAGACACATTTTGATGCTAGAGCTGCTCCTAAGTTCTGTAACCATATATTCCCACATGCCTATTTCTCTTCTGCCAATGCGAAGCAGTCTTGATCAGGTCTACAGTTCCCTGGACCCTCCAGGAAATTCAAACTGACAGCGAAGGGAGATTTATTATATTGAAAGGCCTCCTATGTAACATTCCATATATCATAATGAATGTATATGGCCCTAAAACTGCTCAATGCTCATTCCTGAGGGATAGACTTTCGACTCTGGAGTCAGACTTTGGGGGACGTATAATATTGGGAGGAGATTTTAATTTAGCTATTGATCCCTCTCTAGATAGTTCCTCTGGGAAATCCCCCTATAGATTATCTCATCTCCACAATCTCAGACTGCGTTTCAGAGAACTCCATTTGGTAGACGCTTGGAGATCCCTGCACCCTAGAGATAGGGACAATACTCATTTTTCTTCGCCTCACTCTATGTACAGTCGCATTGACTATATTTTTATATCACAATCTATCCTACACCACCTCATATCCGCAACTATAGATTCCGTTTCATGGACGGATCATTCCCCTATTTCCATCTCGTTGACCTTTCCGAGCAGTGGCATGTGGGCGGGCTCGTGGAGACTGAATGAATCCCTTATTCATTCACCTGAGGCTTGTAAGGAAGTGAGTAAACACTTGGAGGAATATTTTAAGCTTAATACAACAGGTGATTGCCGAGACACTATAATCTGGGAGGCTCACAAAACAGTTCTTAGAGGGTATTTTATTAAGCTTGGTTCGTTTTTACAGAAAAAACGAAGGGCTAAGATGGCTTATCTTTTGGAAGCCATCTCAGTTTTAGAGAGGAAACATAAACTCTCTTTAGCACCTGAAGACCTTGAATCTCTTAATTCCTTACGAGGAGAACTAACCACATTGCTCCTGGCGAATGTTCATAAATCTTATATGTGGAAAAAATACCAACACTATTTGGAAGGAAATAAGTGTGGGAAGACTCTGGCGAGGCTTGTAGCGACTAAGAGAAGGAAGGCAGCAGTGTCTAGAGTTCAGTTAGATACTAAAGAGATGGTCTCCATGTACCCCAAAATTGAGGCCGCCTTTCGTTCGTCCTACGAAAAGCTGTATAACATATTTGATAACACAACGCTTTCTCACTCGGAACACCTTGACAAAATCAGGTTGTTTCTAGATCAAGCTAATCTTCGCAAGCTTAAAGATGATGATGTTGCAGGTTTAGAATCCCCTATCTCCACTACAGAATTAGAAAGAGTACTCAGCTCCATGGCTTCGGGAAAATGCCCCGGCGCAGATGGATTCCCCCTTGGATACTATAAAAAATTTAAATCTATTTTGCTTCCTCACCTCTGTAACTCCTTCAACTCGATTCCGGAAGGGGATTTCTTCCCAGCTCAGGCTCTTATGGCCCGTATCTCTGTCCTGCCCAAACCGAATAAAGATCCCATTCTTTGCAGTAATTATCGCCCGATTTCTCTTCTTAATGTTGATGTTAAAATCTTCGCAAAAATTCTGGCACTTAGACTGCAGCATCTTCTCCCAGACATTATACACCCTGATCAGGGTGGTTTTGTACTTGGTAGGGAGGCTAGACATAATTCAGCCCTGGCAACCTCTATGGTACATCTCTCTGTTCGCCTCCATATCCCCACTTTATTGCTTTCAACGGATGCTGAGAAGGCCTTCGACAGGGTTAACTGGACCTACCTTTTTGAAACCCTGTCTCACATGGGAATGGGTCCAACCTTTCTCCATGGTGTTAAGAGCCTGTACACTAACCCGTCGGCAAAAATAGTGGTCAATGGTACCCTGTCGGAGGCCTTCCAGATACGCAATGGAACTAGACAGGGATGTCCCCTTTCACCCATTCTTTTCATCCTAGCTTTGGAGCCATTCTTGAACATGGTTCGTAACGACCCTCTTATAACTGGTCTAGAGGTAAAAGGCCGTTCCTTTAAACTCTCTGCATATGCAGATGACATACTCTTTTTTTCTCACCAATCCATCCACCTCTATCAACAGATTCCTATTGCGTCTGTCAGAATTTGAGGAGGTCTCCCAATCTAAAATGAACCTCTCCAAATCGGAGGTATTGAGCCTTAATATGGATGACTCGCAGGTAACCCTCCTTCGATCCACCTCGCCTTTCAAATGGGCGACTCATGACATCAAGTATTTGGGAATATTCTTATCCTCTGACATACACGTCATGCCTGAATTAAATTTCAAACCACTCCTCAAGTCGATCCAAATGGATCTTAATAACTGGAATCATCTATACCTTTCATGGTGGGGGAAGATGAATCTGATAAAGATGATGATTCTACCCAAAATTTTATTTACCCTCACCTCTCTCATCATGCTAGTCCCGAGGAAATTTTTAGATGAGGCCTCTAAGATTGTATCTTCCTTCATCTGGTCGAACTCAACTCCCAGATTACGTAGAGAAATACTCACCAGGTCAATAGAACACTTTGGGGTTGGCCTTCCGGACTTTCACAATTATTATAAAGCTTCTGTTTTATCGAGACTTTTTGACTTTATTCCAGTTAGGAAAAAGTACTGGACCTACTCTTTAGCTGATATCATTGAACCTTTCTCTCTTATACAATTACTCCTGATATCTATGAATCATACTCCTCACAACTGTCAGTCCCATCCCATTATCATTCCTTTTCTCGCATTACAGCCCCTGGTCGCCTCTAGATCTGACCTAGCGCCATTCCCTTCTCTGATACTATCAGTTCTAGAGAACCCCGAATTTCCTGTGGGTCTTAATAATGCTAAATTAGCCAGATTGAAGGAATCAGGTGGGGATTTATTATTCACCTTTGTTAGAAGATCTATACCTCCATCACTAGAAGAAGTTCAGCTGATACTTCACCCCGCTGAAACAGCTTGGTGGTTGATTTTACAAATTAATCATTGGATATCTCAACAAATAAAGAATGGTTATTCTCATAGGGAATTATCCTCCTTTGAATCGCAACTTCTCTCCCCCTCCCCAACTCTACGGCCACTCTCTTTTTGCTATAATATACTCCGTCGTCCCACTTCAGAGTCGAAACCTTATTTCTTAAGGGAATGGGAAGGAGATCTTCTATTCTCATTACCTTTATCTACCTGGCAGCACATTTTTCGTAATAACGGCAAACTCTCTAGGAACATGCAAGCCAGGGAACTGAATTATAAAATTTGGACCGGTTGGTATAGAACCCCTCTTAAGTTATCGAGGTTCTCACTTGACTGCTCCCCTTATGCTGGAGGTGCCTCTCACATATTGGCTCCTCATCTCATATTTGGTGGTCCTACCCTAAAATATCACACTACTGGAAACTTATCCTGTACGAAGTCAATCTCATTTTGGGCATGAATTTACAGTGTGATTTCAAGTTATGTATCCTTTTTCTGCTTCCTCATGTGGAACCACTCATCTCTGGGTCTGATAAAGTACTTTTATGCCACTTACTGGACGGTGCTAAGGCACTGATTCCGACCTTTTGGAAAACACAACTGACACCTTCCCTGGACTTATGGTGCTCCAAGATTGTACAACTCATGGATATGGAAAGGTGCCATGCTATAACTTCTAATTCTTTGTCGCATTTCGAAGAGGTCTGGTCTAAATGGGTCTCTTATAATACGTCCTTGACCTCCAGCCCTACCTCACGTCCCACACCTTCAGGATGAGTGCTATCATGTTTGGGCATAAGCTCTCAAGTTCCACTAGCTGGTTCAGCGACACCCAATAATATCTTATTTTTCTAAATTCTGTGTAACCAAGTGGGATTACCATACCGTCTTTCGCTCTTCTCTCCTACCCCCTTCTTTATTTACTTTCCCTTCCTCACTCTTCTGTGTCTCTCCTTTTCGTTGTTCTTCCGTTTCCTTGCTCTCTTTCCCTAACTCACTCTCCCTCTCACTCCCCCCTCATATCTAATACTACTTAACTTTATAGGGAGTCATCAAACCACTTTTCACTTATATTTCTTTTAGGTTCTAGATGGTCAATTATTCTATGTTGTTCTCTATCATTGCCCATTTATGTTCTCAGTAGTTATAATCTCTTTATATACTCACTTGATGGAGACTTCTCCAACAGCTGTCTGTACTACTTTTACAATTGTCACTACACTTTTATGTATTTGTATCTTTAAATTGTTTATGCTTTGCCTTTTGACATTGTACTCCCTCTGTACTCCTTTTATATTTTTTTCAATAAAGCTTTTTTGAAAAAAAAAAAAAAAACTGGTGTGCAAAACTGTACCTCATATTTTTGATGAGGTCATTCAAAAGAATTTATAAAGGAACAATCCTATTCTTTTCCCATGTATCTGTATTCTAAGATTCTACTATATCTAACATTCTACTCTACTGGCTCTTGAAGCATCTGAATGAGGATACACACTTTTGTGATCTTCTAAATCACTCTTTAAAGGGACAGTAATACTTAAAATGTAAAAATAAAATGTTGTAGGGTTTATCACCCTGAGTAAAACAAGAGTACTCCCACTGCTGAGAGGTGTTTCACTCAAAAGTTATTAATTTTCAAATTTGAATTTTTTAGGTGCAATATCACAGTGGCCTGAAATTGTACAGTGGCGCTGTTGCTACGCGATCCTATGGACAGCTCTGGTCCCGGGACCATAAATCTCCATAGGATGGTGTAGCAACAGCGCCACTGTACAATTTCAGGCCACTGTGATATTGCACCTAAAAATTTCAACTTTGAAAATTAATAACTTTTGAATGAAACACCTTTCAGCAGTGGGAGTACTCTTGTTTTACTCAGGGTGATAAACCCTACAACATTTTATTTTTACATTTTAAGTATTACTATCCCTTTAACATGGACTTACCTATTCACTTAGTTTATCCAAATATTTCTGTACAGACAAAAAACAACATGCTGCTCTGTGTTTCTTTCCCCTAACATAACTTGGATTTATCAGAAAATATTGAAACACTACTTCCTTTTGGAACCAAGAGTACTAGTACTGTGTCCAGGCAAATATTGAAAGCATTTTTACTGGAACAAAAATATTGCAAAACTCAAAAAGTACCAATAAAATAATTAAAGTGTAATAAACAAATGCTTTGTAATTAAATATTGCAAGTGCCTAAAAAGAAGCACAATACTAAGCATAGGAAATAAGTAAACATATGTCAAGGAATACCCTTCTTTAAAATGCAAAGCATAGTAAGTTAACCTTTTGATTGACAGAGGAGTATGCAACGCATTGCAAAGCAATGTATTGTGTACCTCTATGGCACTAAAAGGATTAAAGCAAATTGTATGTATTGGGAGTAATCTAAAAAAATGTAATATTTGCTTGTCATTAGTGGAGCAGAAAACATTTTATGAAAAAAAGAACTTTGAAATGGATATTTTTCATTCAGAAGTTAATACAACTTAAACTGTTAGCAGAGCTAATTAGTGTCCAATAGGGGCATTTATGCTGCACTGTAAGGGAGAGTTTAAATCATAGCAAGTGATAGGAACAGCATCCCCTGTTGACCACTATAGAAATTATATTATAGTTTAATATAAAAAAATGTAAAGCTATAATAATGTTTGAATTGAAAATCAGTTTACTGCTTCATTAATTATCTTGTTTTATCAAATATAAATAACTATCAGTTTTATCATTAATGGGCAAACCTTCTGAAAAAGATAAATGACACATCAGCCTTTAAGTGCCTACTTTTTCCATTCTTCGGGTTGACCTGTGGCTGTGAGCTTAATTGACCACAACAGAATTACTGAGTCTCATAGTTTATCCTGCATCATAATCTAATATTATAGATGTGATGGTGCCAGATGGTGCATATTTTGCTGTATAAAGTGTTTATCTTCTGCTATATTTTTTATTACACTAGATGTTTAGGGACTTGATGAAAATAGGTTACTTTGTTAAATAAAGAGAACTGTGATATCTGAATGCTTATTAATTTTGTATTTCCTTTTTTTTTGTCCAACAGGTATAAACTGGCAGTTACCAAAAGGAAAGATATGGAGCAAGAGAGTAGCTCCATTTACAATCAAAATGATCCATGGAGTCCGAGTGTAACATTTTCTGACTATATAAACAATGAGACTATTAAGGGAGAGGTGAGGCAAACTCATTTCAATGTTAAAAATTAGGGGGAGATTCACTATGGGGTAATAAAGTGGTGATAATGTGGAGACGACTTCTCTAGTGATACCACTTCTCCAGTTACTATGTTATTCTATGAAGCCTATGCACTTAGGTTTCTCAAATGGTAGAGATCTTAGTGCATAGGCTACATAGAATAACATAAAAATTGGAGAAGGGGTGTAACGGATGTTATCCGTTACTTAGGCCTTGTCTGGCCATAAGTTTGTTTAACCAAAAACTGTGGACATTCCTGTCAGGCCTAAAACAACCCTTGTCTAGGCATATGGATTGTCAGCCCAGTGACGCAAGCTATGTAGAGCTTTGGGATATTATATTGGTGGACAGATGTGCCAAAAAGGACTAAAAATCATAGCCTGCTTTCAGGGAACAGGGCCATTAGGGGTTAATAATTTGAGTTTACCTAATGTTACTTGCAATGTGTATTGTAAGCACTAAAGGCATTGTATTGAGACCCCCCTGCTGTGTGATAATTCATTCAAGTCCCTCCAGTCTTTATGTCCATTGTGTGAGTTCAGCAACCCTTTTGTATTTGATATGTAATGAAGTCTGAGTTATTGTATTTGTTAGACCATTGACCTTTTGTCTACTGTGTGATTGAATTATGTTCCTAATGTATTTGCTTGGTCCATTTATTTGAATGTAAGGTTTGACTATAAATATGTGTGGTTTGTTTCAATAAAGAGAGTTCTGTTTTGGAGTGAACAAGGAGTCCTGGAGTCTTGTATTGCTTATGGTCTAAAGTATCCACTCTGATACCCATCTGCACCAAGTATCCTGAATCGCTGACCGCCTGCTGCCAGTTTCCTGCGTCCTAACTTCGTGGACTGTCAGGCGGCGACGTGGACTCTTCCCTGCTTCCCTGCTTCTAGCGATCCTGCGGCTGTTTCCAGTGACTGTTCATACTTCAACTGGTGCATCCGACGGCGCTTATCTGCGCCGAGAAGGAGAGACCCAGGAACGACGGCGGAAGGTGACGCGGTCCCTTCGCAGCTTCCGTTACATTGGTGGCATAGCGGTGGGATTTCTCCTTCTTTCATCGTGTGTACCAGTTGAGAGATGGCGGCCAGAGCGCTACTACCGGAGGCCATAGGCGTATTCGAGATGCGGTACCAGGGCATCGGAGACGACATGGCGGCCACACCTGTGCTTGCGGACACTCTGGGATCTTACAACGACCGGTATGACAACATTCGAGTCCGATGGAAGAAACAGCTAGGCGATATTGTTGACGAGTTCGACAGGGAGCTGGCCTGGTGTCTCGAGGAAGAGCTCAGAGTACAAGACGAGTACTGGGAGCTGGTCAAGCACATGGAACGAGAGTATGGGCCCGGAATTCTTGTGGACTTTAACCCATACCTCTTGCAGTATGAGATTCGAGGACTTGTGTGGGAGGCCTACCGCCAGGATTTCGCTTTTGGTTGCCCAGGCCCCTGCCGATACTGGGAGATCTGGGACAAGAGAGAAGCCATGCTTGGGGGGTACATCCCTGGGGAGCTCCATGGAAATTTCAATGTCCTGATTTTATGGGAATGGGACCTGGAGCAAAGATACACTGGCTTTGTACGAGAAATCAAGGAGTTTCTACGAGAGGAAGAAGAATGGGGGGGGCACTCATCTGAGGAGGACCTCAGTGAAGCTGAGGACTTGGATGGAGCTGGCCCTGTTCACTCCACACTGGTGAGTGGGAATACGCTCCTCACCAGTGCCCCTGTTGCCCTGCCTGATACCCGTTTGCCCCTGGACTATGTTTTCCCTGAGCTGGGGGGTGGGAATTCGTTCCCCCTCAGTGAAGAAGATGCCTCTGTATCAGGGGATGGGACGGACGTCTCCCCTGGTAGGCATGTTGCCCCTTTCCCTGTTTTCCCAGCTGCGGTGGACGAGACGCAGGTCCCCACCAGCAGCAATTGTGTGCCCCAACTGATGGGTGGGAGCAAGCCCATCAGTCCTCCTGAGACCCCTGATGTACTGGGTGGGAGAGAACCCAGCAGCAGCCCCAAAATGTTGCCCCTGGTGGGGGTGGAAGATGGCCTGGGAGCGGAGCCGTGCATGCTCCCCAGGATTACCAGTAATGCTGCCTTGAGGGATGGGACTGAGGTCTCCCTCAAGGCAGGAGAGAGGCCTGTGTGTGATGGCCTGCAAGAGGAGGACTCCAGTGGACTGGAAAGAAGCAGAGCGGCTGGACCTCCTGAGGATGCGTTATATGACCTGATGGGTAGAGAAGAGTGCCCCATCAGCCCCCCTGTAGACCCTGGCCTGGTGAGTAGGAGCGAGCTCACCAGGGCCCAGGATACCCCTGCTGTGGTGAAGGAGACGCAGGTCCCCACCAGCAGTCCTATTCTGTCCTCTGTTGTTGGTGCCCTGGAGAAAGGGAAGATGGTGTTCTCCAGGTGCTTGAGTAAAATTGCTGGGAGGTTTGGGAGTGCCTCCCTGCTGAAGAAAAGAAGTGGCCCTGAGGAGGAGGCCCTGCACGTCAAGGAGATCAGCCGATTGCCTCTTTGCAGCACTGATTCCTTGGACACCCCCCTCTCTGTAAACCCTGACTTGGTGCATGGAAGCAAGCGCACCAGGTCATGTGAAGCCCTGGCTGGGATGAGTGGGACGGCCGTCCTCATCCCCAGCCCAACACCTGTTCTGCCTTTCCCTGAGACCCCTGGCCTAGTGAATGGGGGCCCAGTCATGCTTAAGGAGCCTGTTTTTACCCCTACACTGGAGATCCCCACCTTGGTGAGTGGGACCGCGATCCTCACCAAGGATATTTGTGTTGCCATGTCCCCTGTTGACCCTAGCTTGGTGGGTGGGAATGTACTCCCCATCAGGCCCATACCTGATTTGACTCAGGAGCGTGGGAACTGCATCCGCTCCTGTCCCTCTGGGGCCCTGGCCCAACTAAAAGGGGGAGATGTGCCTCTCTCCCCAAACTCTGCTGCCCAGAAGCCAGCGTCATCATTGCCTCAGGGAGATCCCCCTTATAGACTGGCTCTGGACCCTGAGCCACTGGCCCCAGACCCAGAAGGATTTGACTGTAGCACTGCCTGGAGAAGGGCCCAGGAGAGGCCCCCTAATCTGCTATTGGTCAGGGCAACCCAGTACCAGTTCCCCTGGCCCAGGACTAAGGACAAAGGAACTGGCATTCTCCTCACTGGCCCAGGAGCAGGGCCTTGTGCACCACTACCAGGCCCAGACAAAGGGCTCCTGTTTTCCCCTGGCCCAGGACAGAAAGACTATTTCAATCTCTGGCCCAGGACAAGGGGCCCCACAGTTAAAACTGGCCTAGGACCAAGGCCTCCGGACTAATGTACTGTCCAGACAAGTGCCTCACCATCTCTATGCCCTCCTACAGCTCCAAGCCAGCGTTTCCTGCTGTACCCGCTGGCTTGGTACTAAAAGGGGGAGAAATGTAACGGATGTTATCCGTTACTTAGGCCTTGTCTGGCCATAAGTTTGTTTAACCAAAAACTGTGGACATTCCTGTCAGGCCTAAAACAACCCTTGTCTAGGCATATGGATTGTCAGCCCAGTGACGCAAGCTATGTAGAGCTTTGGGATATTATATTGGTGGACAGATGTGCCAAAAAGGACTAAAAATCATAGCCTGCTTTCAGGGAACAGGGCCATTAGGGGTTAATAATTTGAGTTTACCTAATGTTACTTGCAATGTGTATTGTAAGCACTAAAGGCATTGTATTGAGACCCCCCTGCTGTGTGATAATTCATTCAAGTCCCTCCAGTCTTTATGTCCATTGTGTGAGGTCAGCAACCCTTTTGTATTTGATATGTAATGAAGTCTGAGTCATTGTATTTGTTAGACCATTGACCTTTTGTCTACTGTGTGATTGAATTATGTTCCTAATGTATTTGCTTGGTCCATTTATTTGAATGTAAGGTTTGACTATAAATATGTGTGGTTTGTTTCAATAAAGAGAGTTCTGTTTTGGAGTGAACAAGGAGTCCTGGAGTCTTGTATTGCTTATGGTCTAAAGTATCCACTCTGATACCCATCTGCGCCAAGTATCCTGAATCGCTGACCGCCTGCTGCCAGTTTCCTGCGTCCTAACTTCGTGGACTGTCAGGCGGCGACGTGGACTCTTCCCTGCTTCCCTGCTTCTAGCGATCCTGCGGCTGTTTCCAGTGACTGTTCATACTTCAACTGGTGCATCCGACGGCGCTTATCTGCGCCGAGAAGGAGAGACCCAGGAATGACGGCGGAAGGTGACGCGGTCCCTTCGCAGCTTCCGTTACAAGGGGTATCACTGGAGAAGTCATATCCACTTTATCACCTCTTTATTCTGCTTTAGTGCATAACCCCTTAGAATTATAAGATTTACCAGGGGTGTTTGGGACACAGATATCTGAAGACCTGTTGATCATGAAACATGTATTATTTATATACTGCCATCATGACAGTAAAATCTAGAAATGCACTAGAAACATGCCATTTCATACTCATTTTATACAATAATACATATTTCTCTATATGTTTCAGGCTTTCATAGCAGCCATTTTTGCTACAGGTATCTAGATAGTGATAGGAACTGGGTAGAAGCAAAGGGTCATAGGATGGGATAATTGAAGTTAACAAGGAGGAAATGTTATTATTTTTATGCCCCTTTTCTATATCTAAATTTAATAACTACAAAATCAACTGTATGTTGGTGAATACAAGAAGTAAGGTTAACAAGCATTTGGACATAATTGGTATTGCTGAAACATGGTGGGATGATACTCATGATTAGGATCTAAATTTTGAGGTCTACTCCCTGTTTAGGAGAGACAGGATTAACATTAGATGGGAAGGTATATGACTATATGTGAGACCAGATCTAGGTTCAATCTTAATGGGAGATATTTTTGAGGAAACTGGAGATAATGTGTTGTTGTGGGTAGAAACTGAAGTTGACAGTGGCAAAAAATATAGAAAAGGTGTTGGTAGGTGCAGTAATGTGCAAATGTTTTAGGCAGGTGTGGAAAAAAATGCTGTAAAGTAGGAATGTTTTCAAAAATAGACATGGTAATTGTTTATTTTTAGCAACTAACAAAATGCAAAGTGAGTGAACAGAAATAAATCTAAATCAAACCATTATGTGGTATGACCACCCTTTGCCTTCAAAACAGCATAAATTCTTCTAGGTATATTTGCACACAGGTTTTTAAGGAACCCGGCAGGTAGGTTGTTCCAAACATCTTGGATAACTAACCACAGGTCTTCTGTGGATTTAGGGAGCCTCAGATGTGTCTCTATTTTCATTTAATCTCAGACAGACTTGATGATGTTGAGATCAATGCTCTGTGTCGGCCATACCATCACTTCCAGCACTCCTTGTTCCATTTGTTCCATTGTAATGCTGCATAATAAAATTGGGGCCAATCAGATTCCTCCCTGATAGTATTGGATGATGGATAAGTATCTGCATGTACTTCTTAGCACTGAGGATACCATTCATTTTGACCAAATCCCCAAATCTATTTGCAGAAATGTAGCCCCAAACTTGCAAGGAACCTCCAACATGCTTCACTGTTGCCTACACACACTCATTATTGTATCGATATACAGCCTTTAGACAAACAAACTGCCTTCTTCTACAGCCAATTATTTCAAATTTTGACTCATCAGTCCAAAGCACCTGATGCCATATTTGTGCACCCCAGTTCCGGTGTTTTCGTGCATAGTTGAGTTGCTTGGCCTTGTTTCCACATCAGAGGTATGGCTTTTTGCCCACAAGTCTTCTAGGAAGACCGCTTCTGACCAGACTTCTCTGGACAGTAGATGGGTGTACCAGGGTCCCACTGTTTTCTGCTAATTTTGAGCTCATGGCCCTGCTGGACATCTTACGATTGTGAAGAGAAGTAAGCATGATATGTCTATGTTTCTCTGAGGAAATCTACTAATGAAAAGGATTTGGGAGTAATGGTAGACAATAGACTTAGCAGTAGCATGCAGTGCCAGCTGGCAGCTGCAAAGGCCAATAAGATATTGGCATGTATTAAAAGGGGTATTGACTCAAGGGAGGAAGATATAATTATGCCTCTTTACAGGTCCATGGTAAGACCCCACCTAGAATATGCTGTTCAATTCTGGGCGCCCTTTCTGAAAAAGGACATTATGGAACTAGAGAAAGTGCAGAGGAGGGCTACAAAACTGGTAAGGGGAATGGAAAGTTTTAGTTATGAAGAAAGGCTAGAAAAGTTAAACTTGTACACACTAGAGAAACGGCGTCTTAGAGGGGATATTATAACACTATATAAATATGTTCAGGGCTCATACAAAGGGCTCTCCAAAGACCTGTTCACTAACAGAACAGTACACAGGACAAGGGGCCACCCGCCTAGACTTGAGGAAAGGAGATTTAATCTACAACAGCGGAAGGGTTTCTTTACAGTAAGGACAATAAAGGTATGGAATTCACTTTCTGAGGAGGTGGTGCTATCAAATACATTAGATGCCTTTAAAAGGGGCCTGGATACTTATTTAAAAGAACATAACATAGAGGGCTATGTCCGTTAGTATTGGGATTCATATTTAGTTAGGGCTTGTTGATCCAGGGAGAAATCTGATTGCCATTTGGAATCAAGAAGGAATTTTTTCCCCCCATTCAAGGCAGAATTTTAAATTGCTATATTGAGGGTTTTTTTTTTTTTTTTTTTGCCGTCTTTTGGATCAACGATGGTAAACAGGAATAGGAAAAGGGTTGAACTAGATGGATGCAAGTCTTTTTTCAACCTAAATTACTATGTTACTATGTTAATATGTACTTGCTTAGGGATAGGTAGATGTCACAATTTATTGGACCTAATAACAACATATATCATAGACACGATTTCCAATATTAAAGTAAGCAAACATTTCAAACAGTTATCACATGTTTTCATTTGACATCAGTCTGTAGAGGAAAAAGTGTATATGCTCAATTAAGAAACCATTTTAAACTGCATCAGTGAAACAGACTGAATTATTGAATGACAACTTATTAAGAATACAAAATGCTGAGGAAAAATTATCAAAACTTCAATTTATTTTCCTAGGATATACACCCTTGAGGAAATATATGTATAAAAAAAGTATGTGGTTAAATGCAAATGTAAAGAGGGCTACAACAAGGAAAAGAAAAAAAACATTTAGATCATTTATGTTTGTAGATACAGAACATTCTTGAGCCCCTGGAGGGATTAATATTTTCTCTGATGGCAGGGTTGTTCCTAGATCTATTGGTTTGTAGCTACCATCTTGAACCTTCCCTGCCACTGGAGGGCCAGGTCAGCTGGTTCTGCTAGAGAAGCCTATATGTTTCCAGCATCAGACCCTCTCATAGTCAGAACCTCCACTGGTGAGGTTTTGCAAGATCTTAGATGCCTACTAGTTCATGTGGGCTATTTAAGTATGTGTGTGTATGTGGGTGTATATATATAATAAATATATATATATATATATATATATAAAAGAATAAGCCTCATTGCATAATTTATGGTACCTCACAAACGGAACATAATTTATGTCTCCTCAGAAAACAAACACACATTGAACAGAATGCCTCATTACATCATTTATGTCTCATTAGGAGACACAACTCTCATTGAGTGATTCAGTGGGGGCGTTAATGCTCCCAATGGGTGATTCAATCATGCAGGGACTTGGCCCGCCCCCACTTTGTAGCCCAGCAACCATTATATAACTGATAAAAAAAAACAAAATGGCTGCCACTTGCTCCTACCCCACAGACACAGACTCACACACACAAGACACAGACACACACACACACACACACACAAAGCAAAAGTACTAATCGCAACTGGAGAAATCACTGTGATGTGATGAAAGTATTGCCAGCACGAACCAAGGGAGTTCTGTATTCAAGGGGACAAAAATGAAAATGCCTTCCTTGCTTACGATACAGTCGGCCTGTGTCCTGCACCAAACTAATTGCCTGCAGTATATGAAAAGTTGTAGGGACACAGATGTAGATACGTCCGTATGTGCCTGCTATAATACATGTGTCCCGTCAATATGAATAATGATATTGTTATGTTCTTGCAATGTGCTAAAAAAAGAAACACACAATCCTGTAAGGATAACAAAGTGTTAGCCTTACAACATTGTGTGTTTCTTTTCAGTCATGAACACCACATTACAATAACAGACTGAAGACAGACGCTTGCTCTGACTACAGTACTGAAACAAACAGATGGGACACCAAGAACCAATATCCCTCTGTCCTTTACCTCCTCGCCACCATTCCCCTGTCCTTCATCTCCTCGCCTTCTGCTCTGTGCCCATCCGAGCAGTAGGCTCAGTCAAGGTGCGAGGGCCGAGCACACATTCAAATACCGGGAGCACAGTGACATCAAGCGTTGGCCTTCCAGCTGCTCTGGGAATGTGCTGCTCATGACTCAAGAGAAACATATAATCATGTAAACATAACAGTGTTATCCTTACACGACTGTGTGTTTCTTTTCACTCATAAGCAGCACATTCCAAGAGAAGCTGGAAGGCCGACTCTTCATCTCGCTACACTACCGGCCGACACACGATGCACAGCTTGGAAGCAATGGCGCTCTCCAACAGGGCCAGCATGTGGCTCCTGCAGAGCTCCTAAATTATTTGCCACAGAGCACCGTCCACCTTCCCCACTCTCCAACAAAGCAGCTCTCTACCCAGCAGACCTCCCACCACTCCCTGCTCCATGTACACACCTGTTCTTTACCTGTCACCCCCTGTACCACGTCCCCCCGTGTGGTGCAGCGTCTCTGGCAGCAACAGGTTAAGCATTTCAGTCCCACATGGCTGATCTCTTCAACTCACACAGACAGATGGCCTACCGCAGGTAATATGTAATTTATAGCCTGTGTTTACCCTTTCAGTGCACATACACATGGAATTCAACACCACTCTCTCACCTCCTTGCTCTCCGTTAATCAATCCTTCACTCAGTCCCGTTCTTCCCAGGCTCTCCCGTACACTCACATAACTTCCCTATGCCACGGTCGTGTACTCCATTAATCACTCCCTCTATCTGCTCTGTTTAGTCCTGTCTATGCCGCTCTCACTCAACGATTCAATGTTAACTCTTTCAGTGTACAAACATAGTGAATCCAACATCCATTTATACTCTCTCATTTCCCTCTGTTAAGCAATTACACATTAACCCTTTAAGTGCCAGAGGGGAATTGTAACGGTTTGTACGACACTCAGACACAGTAGGTTAGAATAAAACACAGTTTTATTAAAAGACACAATGTGAATGCCCACTAAGGGCTATAGTGAATCACAGGAAAATATCAATCATGTACATATGCCCGCACAGGCCCAGTATACAAAGGTAGAGAGTTAGATACTGTCACAGGTCAGGCAAAACCCGGCAAATTCAGCACAACATGGGTTATAGATAAGTTCATAGATAAGTTCATAGATAGTAATCAGTCTCTGATGAGGTGTGTTTGACAATGCCCAGTATGATGGTACTGGTAGCAAGAGACTGTGGTGCGAGGTGTGGAAGCACCTAGTCTGTAAAGCAGGACTGAGACTATACCCTGTGCTGAGCAGAACGGAGGCCACAATACTCTACTAGAGCTAGCACAAACTTGAGCCACAAGCACCCAACCAGTGCAGTAACGGAGACACAGTACACTGCTAGAGCTGATGGACTAGAGCCAATAGCACCCAACCGGTGCAGTAACGGAAACACTGTACATTGCAAGAGCTGGAGGACTGGAGCCAATAGCACCTGACCGGTGCAGTAATGGAGAAACTGTACACTGCAGAGCTGAAGGACTAGAGCCAATAGCACCCGACCGGTGCAGTAACGGAAACACTGTACTCTGCAAGAGTTAACGGAAGGCTCAGTGTAACGGAGGCAACAGTGCTCTGCAAGTGTTAATGGAAGGCTCAGAGTTAACGGAGGCAACAGTGCTCTGCAAGTGTTCACGGAAGGCTCAAAGTTAACAGAAGCAACAGTGCTTTGCAAGTGTTAACGGAAGGCTCAGAGTTAACGGAGGCAACAGTGCTCTTCAAAAGTGTTGCGAAAAACTCAGTGGGATGGAGGCCACAACACTCAGTCTGCTAGGCCAGCGATGCATAAGTAAGAATGTCGCCCAAGCGACACGGAGAACAGGATCAGAATAGCTGGCCGGATCACAGCGCAGGAATGTCAGACAAGCCGAGACAGGTCACGGAGCAGGAACGTCTACCAGGCCGGGTTGAATCATGGAGGAGGAACGTCAGACAAGCCGGGTCGAATCACGGAGCAGGAACCAGATGGAGTAGTCAAACGGGCCAAGTCGGTACACTGGAACGCAGGAACACAGCAACACAGCAGCACTGGTACAGGAACACCACGAAAGCACCTGACAGGTGCCAGAGGCCCTGTATAAAAAGGCCATACTGGGCGGGACAAACTAAGCTCAGCCAATGGGAGCGCACCACACAGAGAGTGACAGAAAAGAGCACAGGCACTGAGATAGGTATTGAATGCATTGCATTGCATTCAATACCCCTCTGATACTCAAAGGGTTAAATCATAATGTCCATTCTCTGTTCCCTGTGTCCTGGCTGCCCCTTATGCCCTCTCTTTGTCCCATATGCCCTCTCTTTGTCCCCATGCAGTCCATGTCTGCTGCTGGGGGATGATGTTGCTGCTATATGCACTGTCACAAGTGCGGGGAGGGAATGTAGAAACGCTTAACCCTTTGAGTGTCACAGGTGTACACTACAAATTGCTTTGCGATAAAGTATATGACGGGAAATGCCGTCACACATTGCTAGTATATATATATGTATATATATATATATATATATATATATATATATATATATATATATAAATATAGTAATTTAGTTTGAAAAAAGACTTGCATCCATCAAATTCAACTCTTTTCCTATTCCTGTTTACAGTCGTTGATCCAAAAGAAGGCATAAAAAATCCCTCAATACAGCAATTTCAAATACTGCTTTGAATGGGGGGAAAGAATCCTTCTTGATTCCAAATGGCATTCAGATTTCTCCTTGGATCAACAAGCACTGAATAAATATTAATCCTAATACTAACATACATAGCCCTCTATGTTCTGCTCTTTTAAAAAAGTATCCAGGCCCTTTTCAAAGACATCTAAAGTATTTGATTGCACCACCTCCTCTGGCAGTGAATTCCATACCTTTATTGTCCTTACCGTAAAGAATCCCTTATGCTGTTGTAAAAGACCCCTTGTCCTTTGTACTTTCCTGTTAATGAACAGGTCTTTGGAGAACACTTCATATGAGCCCTGAACATGTTTATATAGTGTTATCCTATCCCCTCTAAGATGCTGTTTCTCTCGTGTGTACAAGTTTAACTTTTCTAGTCTTTCTTCATAACTAAAACTTTCCATTCCCCTTATTAGTTTTGTAGCCCTCCTCTGCACTTTCTCCAGTTCCATGTCCTTTTTCAGAAAAGGCACCCAGAATTGAACAGCATATTCAAGGTTGGGTCTTACCAAGGACCTGTAAAGAGGCAGAATAATATATTCCTCCCGTTTGTCAATACCACTTTTAATACATGCCGATGTCTTAATGGCCATTGCAGCTACCAGCTGGCACTGTGCGGTACTGCTAAATCTATTGTCTATCATTACTCCCAAATCCTTTTCATTAGTAGATTTCCCTGAAGAAACACCATTTAAACTATATGTATCACGGTTCCCGTGATTCCTATGTCACTCTCTGCTGTGGTGCTCTCTCATTGGTGGAGCTTGATTGGCCCACCCAGGATGTCCCTTCATATACCGGGCCTCTGGCACCAGTCATGTCCCCTTTTGTGGTGTTCCCGTACCTGTGCATTTGTTGCTGTGTTCCTGTGTTCCTGTGTACCGATTCGGCCCGTCTGACTACTGTTGTTCCTGCTCCGTGATTGACCTGGCTTGGCTGACGTTCCTGCTCCGTGATTGACCCGGCTTGGCTGACGTTCCTGCTCTGTGATTGACCCGGCTCTGGCTGACGTTCCTGCTCTGTGATTGACCCGGTTTTGGCTGAAGTTCTGGCTCCGTGATTGAACCGGCTCTGGCTGATGTTCCTGCTCCGTGATTGCTTCCAATGTTTCTGCGAGATTCTGTACTCTACGCCTGGCAACATTCTGAACTGTGCTTGCAGTGCTGTACAGACTGATCACTCACTTTACATCTGCTGAGCCTGTCCGTGAACACTTGCTGAGCTTGTTGCCTCCGTTACCGAGGCTGTCCGAGAACACTTGCTGAGCTTGTTGCCTCCATTACCGAGCCTGTCCGTGTACACTTGCCAAGCTTGTTGCCTCTGATTCTGAGCCCATCATTAACACTTGCTGAGCTTGTTGCCTCCATTACTGAGCCTATCCATTAACACTAGCAGAGCAATCGTGACCTCCATTTACGGTGCCTCCACCTTATAACCTTGCAGTCTTTGCACCAAGTGGTGCTATTGGGCATTCTGTTAGCTCTTGCAGTGTGTAGCTCCATTTCGGAACCGTAAGGGTGTCTTGGCTCTGGTCTCATTTTGCTCGCAGTGTTGTACCATCATACCGCACCGGTGAGTGCGATTGGTTCACGTTACATTCGCTTGTGCAGTGTCTCTGACTCCGTTACCGCACCTCAGGGGTGCTATAGGCTCCGGCCCAGTTTGCTCTTACAGTGTCTCTTTCCCGTTACCGCACCTAAGAGGTGCTATTGGCTCTGGCTCCAGTCAGCTCTTGCTATACAATTGGTCATATTATGGAACTTCTGATCTTGTAGTGATTCAGTTCTGTCACACTGCTAAGCGCTCTCTATCTGCACCACTACCTGGACTGTTATATATCCACCGGGCATTGGCTAATCACCACAACAGAGACTGATTATTTGTATTGGCATTAACCCTGTTACCTCTATTGATTCCTGTTGCAAGCTATATCGCTACTGGCCATATTGGGCCTGTACTACATCCCTATACTTGTCTGATACGTGCTATTACCTATTCTAGCCCTAGGGGGCAGCGTTCCTTGTTTTACCTCAATAAAACTGTGTTTTACTTTAAACTTTTGGTCTGAGTGTCGGAAAAACCATTACAATATGATACATTTTTATTATTACAGCCAAAATGCATAACTTTACACTTGTCTATATTGAATCTCATTTGCCTGCCCAGTTACCCAATTTGTCCAACTCCTCTTGTAATGAAGACACATCCAGTTCAGAGTTTATTACCCTACTTAATTTTGTGACATTGGCAAACACTGATACATGGTTCCCTATGCCCTCTGGCAGATTGTAACGGATACCCAGGTCCTTGGGTTGGACTCAGGCCGTCGTTCCAGGTTTCTCCCTCCAGAGGTCAGCTACAAGCAGGCAGCTCCACCGGTTACTCAAGCAGCATTTCTTCCTAGGATGGGGGACAACAGAAGTCCCTTGATACCATCCAGCGACAGAGAGACAGGAGCCAGTTGAAGTTCAAACTGCACACACTTTATTGAACAAAACCACATCTTTTATACAGTCAAATACAGTACCACAATAGGGATGGGAGGGGCCAGGTATTCTAATACAGGCTTGGCCCAGGGACCAATGGGACACAATGGGCATAGGGCACAGGAAGCAAAAGACCAATGGTAACTGGAGACAAAGGGCCAATGGCAGAGGGTGACAAAAGGACCAATAGCAGTTAAGGGAAAAGGGCCAATGGCAAGTGACCTCACAACACAATACTGCTAGGGGTAGTACAAACAGATCTGATTACTTCTAGATAAGGACAAAGACTTGATTGGAGGGAATACACATCTTTACACAATGGCCAGGGGGTTGAAGCATCTTTGAATATTCCGCTTCAACCCCAGGTCAATCAGGAGTCTGGAATCTGATGGCCAATCCTGGCCATGATCATTATGGCCATCTCAGCCAATCAGAACTGGTAGGCGGGCAAACAACAGACCAATCCAAAGGGCGCCTACTTTTCCCATGCAAAGTCAATGGAGTCCCTTTAACTCTGGCCAATCAGGGAGTGAGCTACGGTCCCATTCTAAGTCAATGGGAAATTCTTCTCAGGCTCGATGTTCAGCATCCCATGTTCACCCCCGTGAATTCCACTCTTCTAGGACATAGTTCCAGTAACGGGTCCCTACCCGTTACACCACCCCCCCTTTCCAGCGCCCAAGTCCTTGATAGTTGCGAAGAAGTGGACTTGGGATTAGCAAGTCAGTGTTCCCTATGCCCCTTAGGTGTCCTCCTGCCGGGATAGTCCATCGGCATTCTGGTTGTTTTTTCCCGAGTGGTATTGTACAGAAAAAGTATATGGTTGTAGTGCCAGGCTCCAGCGTAACAGGTGTCCATTATCCCCAGCAGTTTTGTTAAGCCACACCAGGGGATTGTGGTCTGTAAGCACGGTGAACTCGCGTCCATATAAGTAGGGCTGGAACCGCTTAATTGCCCACACCAGAGCCAAGCACTCCTTTTCAATAGCCGCATATCCTTTTTCTCTGTCGAGCAGCTTGCGGCTCTGGAAGGCAATGGGATGCTCCTCTCCTGCCTCGTCCACTTGGCTCAGTACCACTCCCAGGCCGACGTTGGAGGCGTCTGTGTGGAGCAGAAAAGGGCGATTAAAATCCGGAGCAGTAAGAACAGGGGCTTTTCCTAGCGCTGTTTTGAGAGCATCAAAAGCCTGGGCACAGGCTGGGGTCCAGGTCACTACTCGGGGCAAGGCTTTCTTTGTAAGATCCGTCAGGGGCTGGGCCAAATCACTGTACCGGGGCACAAACCGGCGGTAATACCCAGCTGTCCCCAGGAAGGCTAGGACCTGTTTCTTAGTTTGGGGCTGGGGCCAATTTATTATGGCTTCTACTTTGGCTGGGACTGGTCACTGGCACCCGCTGCCCACCCGGTGACCCAAGTACTGCACTTCTCCCCGTCCTATCTGACACTTGTCAGGGTGGATAGTTAAACCAGCATTGTGAATCCACCCTAATACTGCTGCTATGTGGAGCAGATGATCCTCCCAGGACTCGCTATAGATCGCTATGTCGTCCAGATAGGCACAGGCAAACTCCTGGGCCCCATGGAGCAGGTGGTCCACCAACCTCTGAAAAGTGGATGCTGCATTCTTCATCCCGAATGGCATGACCATGAATTGGTACAAGCCAAACGAGGTGATGAAGGCTGACTTACGCCTGGCTTCTGGAGCCAAAGGAATCTGCCAGTAGCCCTTACTTAAGTCTAGAGTGGTGACGTAGCGAGCCCCAGCCAGCCTGTCCAGGAGATCATCCACTCTGGGCATGGGGTAGGAATCAGGGACTGTTTTGTCATTCAAGCGCCTGTAATCTACACAGAACCGGGTAGTGCCGTCTTTCTTGGGGACGAGCACTACCGGGGAAGCCCAGGGACTGTCTGATTCCTCGATCACCCCTAGTTCCTGCATCTCTCGAAGCTCCCTCTGAATATGTGACTTGACAGCCTCCGGTACCCGGTAAGCGGGTTGTCAAAGCGGGGCTGAGTCCCCTGTCTCCATCCGGTGGTCAGTCAGGGATGTTCGACCGGGTAGGGGAGAGAACAACCCGGGCCATTGTTCTACAATTTCCTGCACTTGTTCCTGCCTGTCCGCGGGCAGGTGACTACCTAGGGAGAGGGACCCCCTAGACTCATTCCCCTGAGCGTCGGGCAGAAAGTTGGGAATCTCCCGTTCCTCCGCCTCTTGCGACGTGGGGGTGTAGATCGCTAAGATCTCCTCTGGCCTCTGCTCATACGCCTTAAGGGCACTTATATGGCAGATCCTTCTATCCCTTAGCTGGGGTCCCCTGGCTATGAGATACGTGGTTTCCCCCTGTTGATCCACTACTTGATAGGGGCCTTCCCAAGCGGTTTGTAGCTTGTTCTGGCGCACTGGCCTCAGGGCCAGTACCTGCTGCCCCACCACAAACTCCCGGGCCCTTGCTTGTTGGTCATAATATGCCTTCTGCTGGCCTTGAGCCCGCTGGAGATTCCGATGGGCCATACCCATCAGGGTCTCCAGACGGTCTCTCAGCTCCAGCACATAGGTGACAGCTGGGGTTTCTTCCGTCTCACACTTCTCCTCCCAGTACTCCCGCAGGATGTTCAGGGGTCCCCGGACTCACCGCCCATATAGTAACTCAAAGGGCGAGAATCCCGTGGACTCCTGAGGCACCTCCCGGTATGCAAAGAGAAGATGGGGCAAGTACTTTTCCCAGTCCCTGCAGGAGTCGGTGAAAGCCCGCAGTATTTGCTTGAGGGTCCCATTGAACCTCTCACAAAGGCCATTAGTTTGAGGGTGATAAGCGGTGGTGTGTGTCGCTTTCACCCCACAGAGCTTCCAAACTTGCTGCAGTAGTTCAGAGGTGAACTGGGTCCCCCTATCTGATAGTATCTCTTGGGGAAACCCTACCCTGGTGAAGATAGCGACCAGAGCATCGGCTATGGACTCTGCGGTCACGTTGGCTAGGGCAACTGCTTCAGGGTAGCAGGTGGCAAAGTCTACCACCGTTAGGATGAATTTCTTCCCTGAGCGGCTGCACCTAGCCAAGGGACCCACTATGTCCACTGCCACACGCTGAAAGGGTACCCCCACTATGGGTAGAGACTGTAAGGGAGCCTTAGGGTGATCCCCTCGTTTACCCACCCGCTGACAAGTGTCACAGGTTCGGCAAAACGTATGGACACTCTTGGAAATCTGGGGCCAGAAAAAGGTTCTAGTAAGCCGCTCTTCTGTGCGCCTGGCACCGAGGTGCCCAGCTAAAGGGACCTTGTGAGCCAGGGCCAGGAGAGCAGCCCTATACCAGGTGGGCACTACCAATTGTTTCTTGGCTACCTCCACACTACCTCGCCCCGTGGAGACTGTCTGTCTGTATAGGAGCCCATTTTCCCAGTATATCCTCTCCCCACTAGGGCCAGGATCCTCCCTGTTTGCCCTGCGCCTAAACCCAGTTAGAGAAGGATCTGACTGAACCGCATCCCTAAATTCGGCCGGGGGCGCCCACTGAGATACCCCAGGATCTAAAGGGGAAGCTGGGACTGGGTCATTCGAACTCACCGCTGCTGATCTGGCTTGTGCCCAGGGTGACAGCCTGGCATTCTTCAACAGGACCATCTGCCACGAACTGACTCTCCAGTCGCCCCAGGTCATTCCCCAGCAGGACGTCGGTCGGGAGCCTTGGCATGACCCCAACAATCCTATGGCCTTGTCCGGTGCCCCAGTCCAAATGTACCCGAGCCGTAGGGAGCTGGTAAACTTTTCCTCCGGCCACTCTCACTTCCACCGCCTGATTAGTACGATGCTGACGCTGTAGACACTGCGGTTGCACTAGGGTCAATGTGGCTCCCGAATCCCGTAGCCCCTCTGCCAGGTAGCTGTCCACTTGAATCTTCTGTAGATGGTGGCTTCTATTGTCCAGGCCTGATACTTGTGTCAGGGCCACCTCATGATAGGGCTCCCAGGGAGCGAGATCTTCCATACCCCGTTTTATTTCTCTGGGGGCTGGCCAGTCATACTCCTCCTCTTCTGCAGGGCTAACACAATTAACAGTCCTTGGTGCCAACCACGTTTGGGTAGGTGGGGGTCCCCACCGGGCTGGTGCTGCTTGGGGTCGACTGTTAGCCTGGTTTAATGGACAGTTAGGACGCAGATGCCCCCGCTGGTGACACAAGTAACATTCTGGTCCCGCATTGCTCCTAGCCGGGGGGCCCGAGTGTCCTTTAGGAGGTCCCGCAGGTGTTGGACGGGAGGGAGCCGCCGACCCCCCCAGCATCCTGGGCCCCACTGGGCCCACTGGCCCATGAACTGTAGCCGCCCGTCGCTCCATGCGCCTGGACTCCTCAAACCGATCCGCAAGCTCAGCTGCCTCGGTGGCTGTGCGGGGGCTGTGGTCGTGCACCCAGTCTCTCACCTCAGGGGTGACATGGCGGAAAAATTGTTCTAACAAAATCTGCTGGCAGCAGTCCTCCACAGTCCGTACCCCACACCCTTGCATCCAATTCTTGCAGGGTATTTACCCATTCTGTATGGGTATCTTTGGGCTGCCTTCTGCTTTCCCTGAATTGTCTCCTATAAGTATCCGGGGTAATGGCATAGCGGTGCAACAGTCACCTCTTTATTTCCGTGTAATCAGAGCTCCACTCCTCCGGGATCGCCCTGTATGCATCCGCTGCCCATCCCGTAAGCTTCCCTGCCAGGATGGGCACCCAGTCCTGAGGGTCCAGCCGGACCTGGCGACATTGCCTTTCAAAGTCCCTCAAAAACCCGTCAATGTCCCCAACCGAGTCGTCAAAGGTTTTAAATAGTTGGTGCGGTAACTTGTAGGTATACTCCGCAGAGTTACTGCGGGTCTCCGTGGCCGGGCTGTGCAAACTGGACTGCGTTTGTCCCAGCTCCCTTAAGTACGCCTGCTCCACGGTCACAATGGTCCTGGTCACAAAGTCCTGTGGTGGGTTTGGTCCCAGAAAAGCCAGGCGGCTCGCCACTCTCTCTGCCACCACATCCACATGGGCTGGAGGGTTCACCATTCTTCCGGGTGACTGTGACTGTTGAGAGTCTCTGCTGTACCCATCTTCTGGTGGCAGATCTGTGTGCCTGGCTCGCTCCACAATGTCCTCATCCAAGGACTGCAACAAACTGACCAACTCGGTCTTTTTGAGCCCTCGCACCTCCTGTCCTCTTTCCTCTGCCATCTGCTGTAATTTGGCCACCGACTTTTGCCTGTATAGGTCGGCCATATCCCATCTGCCAACCTGGTTTTACTGCAGACTGCTGCTTTACCACGAAACGTTGCTGGAACCTGGGGTCAAGCCAATGGCTAGTTTTCCCCCTGCTGGGCTGGTTCCAGGAGATCCTACGGTCCTGAAGCGTTGCTGAAACCTGGGGTCAAGCCAATGGCTATTTTTCCCCCTGCTGGGCTGGTTCCAGGAGATCCTACAGTCCTGAAGCGTTGCTGAAACCTGGGGTCAAGCCAATGGCTATTTTCCCCCTGCTGGACTGGTTCCAGATGATCCGGCTGCTTGCCACCAGTGTAACGGATACCCAGGTCCTTGGGTTGGACTCAGGCCGTCGTTCCAGGTTTCTCCCTCCAGAGGTCAGCTACAAGCAGGCAGCTCCACCGGTTACTCAAGCAGCATTTCTTCCTAGGATGGGGGACAATTCGATTATCCAGTACACGGTACTGGTTTACTCCAATCTCAGCGGTTGCTGATTTGCTTATATAGAACCGGTTGGGCAGACTCTTATCCAGTACGCGGTACTGGTTTACTCCATTTTCACCGGTTGCAGATTCCGCTTATATAGGACTGGTTGGGCATATGTTACCCAGTACGCTGTACTGGTTTACTCCATTCACCGGTAGCTGATTCTGCTTGTATAGTACCGGTAGGGTGTTCCGATTATTCCAGTACGCGGTACTGGTTCATTCCTCAGACTCCGGCTACTGTTTCCACTTGTATAGAGCCGGCTTAGCACTATTGTGTCCAGTACACGGTACTGGCTTACTCCACCATCCACCGGCTGCTGATTCCGCAAGTTTAAGAGCCAAGTGAGCTCTATTATTGACCAGTAATCGGTACTGGTTTACTCCACCACCACCGGCTGCTGATTCCGCTGTATAGAGCCGGTTGAGCTCTTTGTTGTTCTGTACACGGTACTGGTTTACTCCACTTCCACCGGTTGCTAGTCAAGTTATTGTGAATCAGCTGGGCTATACTGTTGTCCTATACGTGGTACTGGTTTACTCCAAATTCACCGGTTGTTGCGTCCCCGTTTCTAAACCAGTTTGGTCTCCCTGGTTGGGAGACTGGTTTGCTCCACTGTTCCATCTTTGCTGTTGCTCCATCTATGCAGCATTAGTGGAGCTGTTCCTCTGTCCTCCAGGCTGCCTTGCCTGGTATTTTGGCAAGGCCGGTAGAACCACAACCAGCTTATTGTGTTATCCCTCCAGGCTGCCTTGCCCGGTATATTGGCAAGGCCGGTAGAGCCACATCCAGATTGTTGTGTAACCCTTTAGGCTGCCTTGCCCGGTATATTGGCAAGGCCGGTAGAGCCTCCCACGTGTATCTTGCAATAACTACTGTCTGTACCCATTATGTATATGTGATTTACGTGTATGATTAGGACCCGTGAGGGTTCCAATTAAACTTTTCAATAAAGTTTGATTTTTATCTTACTCTGTGTCTGAGAGTCAAAACAAACCGTGACACATACATATTCTGCAACACTTATTTATGATCAATTTCAATAATCTAATATGTACATCAGGAACTATTTGTGCTATTATATCAATTGTGGCATTACAATTAATGAATAGTGTTGAGCGAGCACCCCGATGCTCGGGGGTTCGGGTGCTCTGACCGAGCACCCCCGGAGGCTCGAGTGCTCGGCCGAGCACCCGAGTCCCATTGAATTGAATGGGAGGACTCGAGCATTACACCAGGCACCCCCTGCTCTGATGAGGGGAGGGTGCCTGGTCAATGCCCCCCTTCATCTCCACAATGCCCCTCTTCCACAATGTCCCCCTTCCACAATGTCCCCCTTCATCTCCGCAATGCCCCCTTCATCTTCGCAATGCCCCCTTCATCTCCGCAATGCCCCCCTTCCACAATGTCCCCCTTCCACAATGTCCCCCTTCATCTCCGCAATGCCCCCTTCATCTCCGCAATGCCCCCTTCATCTCCGCAATGCCCCCCTTCCACAATGTCCCCCTTCCACAATGTCCCCCTTCATCTCCGCAATGCCCCCTTCATCTCCGCAATGCCCCCCTTCCACAATGTCCCCCTTCCACAATGTCCCCCTTCCACAATGTCCCCCTTCATCTCCGCAATGCCCCCTTCATCTCCGCAATGCCCCCTTCCATCTCCACATGTCCCCTACCTCCAGTCCCTGGTGGTCCAGCGGAGCGTCTGTAAGATCTGTGCCTCCTTCGGCACAGATCCCTGCCACCCGAACATGGCGGGCGAGCACATGGCGGTACTCGTACGAGTACCGCCATGTGCCGAGCAGAGCGATGCTCGAGCCGATCCGAGCATCGGCCGAGCATGCTCGCTCAACACTATTAATGAAGTGAAAATATCTGTATGATACATTTAGTAAGGACAATTGTTGCACTTCCAAGAGTATAAGTGATACATGACTATCTGTTTCCCTCTTCTTTTTTCCTCTAGGACCTTGTAGCTTGGATCACAGCTGGCTTCCTCCATATTCCACACTCTGAAGACCTTCCTAACACAGCCACTCCAGGAAATGGTGCTGGATTCTTCCTTAGACCATACAACTACTTTGATGAGGACCCCTCTATCTACTCCCCTGATGGGGTGTACTTCCACAGTGAACAGGACTACACTACATGTGAAGTCAACCAAATGGCTTGCTTGTCAAAAATAGCATCCTGTACTCCCAACATCCCTCCTTTCACTTATGATGGTTTCCAAAATGTTGTTAATTTGTAAAAAAAAAAACTGTATATGATTTTCAGAATAATTGGGGCAAGAGTATTATTACCCACTATATTATATTTTTATTTTTTGTAATCCAATATATAATTTTGGCCATCTCTCTAAAAGGCTGAATGTATGTAAGATCATGTGCTGCTGCGCTTATTAAAGTTTCCTAATAGAACTTCAGAACCACATAGGCTTGACCTATGTGCTGATCATAGATACTACATGTTCTGTTCTTTTCCCTTATTTTATCGTTGACTTCAATATTCTACTCTGTGGTTTGTTCCTTTTTCCTGTTTTTCTCCTTTCCTGGTGCTCTATTACTGTGCACTGCCACAAACTCTATTATGACTCAGAAACATTTAAAACAGCCAATGACATTTTGCACCATTACTAAACAGATTTTGCCTTTTAGAATATGTTCTGTCCTATGATGATAGAGGCTTTTCTTGTCCACCAGTATTACTCTACATGTAACACCTCTTGCAATAACTTTCCATATAAAATAATTATCAATGAAAAGACTGTAAAGATAGATTTTGTTTCAAATTCTGCAATATATGATACTGCGTAATATGTGGTACTGTTTCAAACATATAAACTGGCTGTATCATTTTACATTACAGCTCCATATGTAAAAAGAGCATGAATGTTTTGTTTAATGATTATTATTATTATTATGAGTCATCCTACTGTACTAAAGAGCATCTTATACTCATAATCTATTCTCACAATGTACTAATGTATTATAGCTCAAAAACAATAATTAAAGGGATCCTAATGTTTCACAATAAAAGCAGCTCCAATTAATCGTCATAGTATTTGGACCATGAAGAGTGTTTTTTTTAATCTTGTCAGAGTTGTAGTTCAAGAGTAACTGAATGATAAAGTATCCCCCTCCCACCCCCTTTACTGATGTAACACTGCTCACCTCAGAGCAGCAAGGCAGTCTGGATGGATTGCAGATAGGGACAATCTTCAGTGAGCATAAGGAAAAACCTGAAAAACCAGTCAAGAGGGGACAAGGTTTTCCTTATTTTCTCAGTAAGAATATTGTCCCTTGCTGTGAGCTGTCTGGTCCCAGGACCAGATTCCACATCTGAAGTGTGGGAGCTAAAAGGAGCAGGAGGGGGATATTTTATCATTCAATTACTATTGAACTACATCTATGACAGTATTGAATAAGACTCTCCATGGCCCAAATACTAAGAAGATTAATTGGAGCTGCTGATTTTGTGAAACATTACTATCGTTTTAAAAAAAACAACAAACCAAATAAACAAACATATTGATAAACTGTTAGACTGACTTTTACAGAGGCCAGATTTCCCTTAAGTCAAAGTAAGTCACCACCTAAGGCATCAAATGTTGAGGGTCACCTTAGACCTACTTGCTACACCTACCATGCTTGGTTTTCAATGTGGTCATTGCAATCCTAATACCCATTTAGTAGACATATTATCATGGTTCATGGTGTCCATTTTATTTAACAATTTATATATTGCTTCAGTTCCCAGATTGTATACTAAATTTAGACAGTTCATTTGCCAGTTTACCTACTGCTATATAGGTCTTTTTGTTCAGATCTTTTTTATGTTTTGTATGTTATATGTTGAACGGCAAGAATACCCTGGACTATGGGGTAGTGTAGGGGAGGAGAAGGTCAGGCACCCCCAACAAGGTTTGATAGAGTGAAAGCAAGAGGGCGATGCTGGAGATCACAGCTGGTACATGTAGTCCCCCTGTTGTAAGTTTTGCTGCTGCTGGAGCCTTGTAAAGGTGCTAAACTTGAAGCTAGATGACATCCCCTTCAGTTGAGCTGAAGATGGCAAAGGAAAACCCACCACAGTAGGGACTAATTCTGCCAACCCCAGGGAGAATATTTCAAATAATGTATATAATTATTTATATTATATTATTTATATATATACATACACACAGTTAGGTCCCTAAATATTTGGACACTGACACAATTTTCATAATTTTGCCTCTGTACACCACCACAATGTATTTAAAATGAAACAAAAAGTAGGGATGGGGGAAAATTTTCGCCTCAAACTGAAATTGGCGAATAATGGCACTTTCCACTTGGCAAATAATTTCCCGCAAAAAGTTCAGTTTTTCCTCTTTTCCCACCTTTTTCACCAATTGAAATCATTGGGAAGAAAAATATTTTTCCACCACACAAAAGTTTTCTACAGCCATATAAAAGGCTGTCAGGCTCTCACAGCAGCCATTCTGTGTTTGTGAGAGGAGAGAGCAGCATATTTTTGAGCTAGAGGAGATAGGCAAATAAAGGGAATTGAAGCTTAGTTTAGTGAGTCGTTTAGGTAGGACATTTGTTTTCTGCATTAGGGGAGTCTTGGGGCACTCTAGTTGATAAGAAGGGAGGAAGGAGGTTGCCTCCCAAATACTGCAAAATTCCATGTGACTGACTGGCAAGACACAGGCAGCTAGGGACCTAGCTGGGGAAAGAGGTTGTTGATTTTGTTTTCAGTTATAATTTTTTTTGGACAGCCTGTGATAAGACAACAGGGTTATTTTTATAAATAAAAATGAATAAATAAATAAAAATAACTAAATATCTTAGGTGACAGTTACAGACAGCTGACTGGGCTTAGGCAAGGCATCATACATCTACATCAGGTGTGTTGTGTACCGTACAGTAAAAAAAAACACAGTACAGTTGCATAATGTCCAGCAAAAGCACAAGGGGAAGGGGGAGGGGTGGAGCAGTACAGGGACGTGCAAGTAAAGTAGTAGTTCAAAAACTGACTACAGCAATGGTTGCTTCAGTGTGCAATCAATGATGATGATCCCTCTACTCCAAGGGAGGATGCAGTTTGTCAAGGTAACAGCAAAACAAGTTCCAGCACCACCAGTGCCAGTAGAAATAAAGAACCATATAAGAAGAACACTGAAGATGACAACAAGTTGCATTCAAATGTTAATGATGCTGGCAATAGCATAATAGAGGAAGGTGTAGCAGCTGAACCACCTGCTGCATCAGACAATGAGATAACCAAGCACCAAAACACCTGTATCACAGTCTCCCTTGGACTATCCTGTGCTTCCTTACCTCTGCATGGCCTCCGGCTACTTCCTCATTGCTACATCAGGTAACAGGCACTTACGAAGATGCCTGTTTATAAATCTCCCTGGGCCTAGGAGTCATTGCTCTTACGTGGTGTTTCTGCATTTTGTGTTCCTTTGTGACCTGTGTCTTATCTGAGAATCTGCTCCGTGTATGACCCTGGCTTGTCTGACTACTCACGTTGGTTCTGACCTGGGGCTCTAGCTGACTAACTCTCTCTGTGTATGACCTCGGCTTGTCTGACTACCCACATCAGTTCTGACCTCTGGCTCTGGCTGACACTCGCTCTTTGTATGACCCCACCTTGCCTGACCAGTGGCCCTGGCTACTACCCGCTCAGCGTAGCCTGCGGTTGCCTTCCCTGTGGGCCTGGTTACTTTCGCTCCTTGTAGTCCTCGGTTTGCCTAACTAGTGGCCCTGGCTCCTATTCTCTCAGCATAGTCTTCGGTTGTCTGACCAGTGGCCTGGTTACTCTTGCTCCGTGTAGTCCCCGGCTTGCCTGTCCTGTGACTCTGGCTGCCTACTCGCTCCCTACATTACCTGCTTGCCTGACCTGTAGTCTCGGTGCCTTCTGGCTCTGGTCTGCTTTTGCTCTCTGTTGCCTCCATTCGCCGACCAAGTGGTGACTTACACATATTCTACCATTCTCTGTTGTCCCACTTGAGTAGTGTAGTGCACAGCACAGTGTGCAGCTCCGGAGGGACCTTGGGTCCTATTTTCTTGTCTGGGGTTGTATGGGCTATACTATTATTGCTGTACATTATAAATAAAGGTGCTTATATTTCATACAATTGTGTCTGTCCTTCTTTTGCCTGCATACCGTTACAACCTGTCCTCAAAGTAGTAGCGAATTTTGTTACAGTGAAAGTAAAAAGAAATTGTTTGAGACCTCTAAAAGCTTAGCGGAGTATAAGGGTAGTAGTGGGCAAGAACTGTCAGGTGATGCTGATGGTGCTGAGGATGACCTAATGATGACTGATGATGATGCAGATCTAAAATATATCCCTCAAGCATCCTTTTCTTGTTCAGATAAAGATGAAGTTGAGAGTGAGGATGATGACTGGGCTATAAGGTTAGCAGAAAGTCAAAGGCTGTATGTGCCATCACTTTTAAGGCGCACTGTGCCTGTCTATAAAGTGTTTGAGAAAGTCATTGGAAAGTCTGACCCTGGACAAGTACAGATGTCAAAAATCACACAGTCACCCTATCAGTCATCATCAGCATCACTGACTATTCAAAGTCCATGTCCCACTCAGCCACATACACCTGTTTTGAGTACCCAGCTTGTCTGACCTGTGACTCTGGCTGCCTACTCGCTCCCTACACTACCTGCTTGCCTGACCTGTAGTCTCGGTGCCTCCTGGCTCTGGTCTGCTTTCTCTCTCTGTTGCCTCCGTTCACCGACCAAGTGGTGACTTACACATATTCTACCATTCTCTGTTGTCCCACTTGAGTAGTGCAGTGCACAGCAAAGTGTACAGCTCAGGATGGACCTTGGGTCCTATTTGCTTATCTGGGGTTGTATGGGCTATACTATTATTGCTGTACATTATAAATAAAGGTGGGGCTGAATCCCAGGAGGAATCTCATCCGGTACTTATCATTCCTCCTATCTGTATCTTGGCTACGATACGTACCAGTATTACATCTCCGTTGGGGGAGGATATTTTGGCTGCTCAAGCTTCCGCCCCGGCGGAAAAGCCTAATGGAAAATGTTTTGTCCCTGAATCCCTCCGTACCAGACTGCTTGAGACCTACCATTCCTCGAAGGCTGCAGGGCACATTGGGAGAGACCAACTAATATGGTCTATTACTAGACTCTTTTGGTGGCCCAGCCTGAGGGCAGATTGTTCTGCATTTGATGCCGCCTGTTGCACCTGTGCTCGGACTAAGACTTCTAGACACCTTCTGCTTGGTCTCTTTCAAAACATTCCCAATGGGGAGCGGCCTTGGTAGACTTGCCTCTCTCAGAAAGTTTCACGGTCATCCTCATGATTGTGGATAGATTTTCTAAGATGGCCCATTTTGTACCACTCAAAGGACTACCTTCCTCCAAGGAGTGGGCAGAGATCTTTGCCAAGGAGGTGGTTCGTCTCCACGGTATACCAAAGGTGGTAGTCACAGATCATGGGAGCCAGTTTGACTCGTGTTTTTGGAGAGCATTCTGTGGTCAGATGGGCATCCAGCTCTCATTCTCCTCAGCTTACCATCCACAGTCTATCGGTGCTGCAGAAAGGTCTAATCAGGTGTTGGAACAGTTCCTCCATTGTTTTATCTCTGACCATCATGACAATTGGGCAAACATGTTAACGTGGGCAGAGCTGGCCAGAAATAGTGCAGTCAATTCCTCCTCTCGGAACTCACCCTTTCTGATTAGCTATGGGTTCCAACCTTCACTGCTGCCAGAGTCTTTCGAGGTTCAGAATATTCCTGCTCTGGAGGAGCACTTGAGGGCGCTTCACTCCACATGGGTACGGGTTCAAAGATCCCTGCAGAGTTCCACTTTGCGCTATAAGAGACAAGCAGACCATAGACGGCTACCGGCTCCAGTGTTCCAGGTGGGGGAGAGAGTATGGCTGTCCTCACGCAATCTCCATCTCCAGGTGCCTTGTAAAAAGCTGGCTCCCCGATTTGTGGGCCCCTTTCGGGTTCTCCATAGGATTAACCCCGTAACCTATGCCCTTGAACTCCCTGCTAATATGCGCATCTCTAATGCTTTCCATGTGTCGCTACTAAAACCATTGGTCTATAACAGATATACTACTCCTCCTGTTCATCCCAGACCTGTCCAAGTGGGGGACCATGAGGAGTATGAGATACAAAGTATTTTGGACACTTACAGGGTCAGAGGCCAGGTACAATATCTAGTTCATTGGAAAGGTAATGGACCCGAGGAGCGTTCCTGGGTAGCTAAGAAAGATCTACATGCTCCAGCCCTTTTCCGTGAATTCCACTCCCGCACCTCCTCTAGTGCTGGTCCTCTTCCGCAGGGGAGAGGTCTTTAAGGGGGGGGGACTATCACAATCTCCCTTGGGCTATCCTGTGCTTCCTTACCTCTGCATGGCCTCCGGCCACTTCCTCATTGCAACATCAAGTAACAGGCACTAGCACGGATGCCTGTTTATGGGCCTATTCTGGGTGGCCTAATTGGGTCCCACCTCCTTCTGCTCCTTTATAAATCTCCCTGGGCCTAGGAGTCATTGCCCTTATATGGTGTTTCTGCTATTGTGTTTTGTGCTCCATTGTGACCTGTGCCTTATCTGAGAATCCGCTCCATGTATGACCAGGCTTGTCTGACTACCCACAATGGTTCTGACCTGTGGCTCTGGCTGACTAACTCGCTCCTTGTATGACCCCAGCTTGTCTGACTACCCACATTGGTTCTGACCTGTGGATTTAGCTGACTAACTCGCTCTGTGTATGACCTCAGCTTGTCTGACTACCCACATCAGTTCTGACCTCTGGCTCTAGCTGACTACTCGCTCTGTGTATTACCCTACCTTTCCTGACCAGTGGCCCTGGCTACTACCCGCTCAGTGTAGCCTCCGGTTGTCTTCCCTGTGGGCCTGGTTACTTTGGCTCCTTTGTACTCTTCGGTTTGCCTAACCAGTGGCCCTGGCTCCTACTTGCTCAGCATAGTCTCCGGTTGTCTAACCAGTGGCCTGGTTACTCTTGCTCTATGTAGTCCCCGGCTTGTCTGTCCTGTGACTCTGGCTGCCTACTCGCTCCCTACATTACCTGCTTGCCTGACCTGTAGTCTCGGTGCCTTCTGGCTCTGGTCTGCTTTTGCTCTCTGTTGCCTCCATTCGCCGACCAAGTGGTGACTTACACATATTCTACCATTCTCTGTTGTCCCACTTGAGTAGTGTAGTGCACAGCACAGTGTGCAGCTCCGGAGGGACATGGGTCCTATTTTCTTGTCTGGGGTTGTATGGGCTATACTATTATTGCTGTACATTATAAATAAAGGTGCTTATATTTCATACAATTGTGTCTGTCCTTCTTTTGCCTGCATACCGTTACAACCTGTCCTCAAAGTAGTAGCGAATTTTGTTACAGTAAAAGTAAAAAGAAATTGTTTGAGACCTCTAAAAGCTTAGCGGAGTATAAGGGTAGTAGTGGGCAAGAACTGTCAGGTGATGCTGATGGTGCTGAGGATGACCTGATGATGACTGATGATGATGCAGATCTAAAATATATCCCTCAAGCATCCTTCTCTTGTTCAGATAAAGATGAAGTTGAGAATGAGGATGATGACTGGGCTATAAGGTTAGCAGAAAGTCAAAGGCTGTATGTGCCATCACTTTTAAGGCGCACTGTGCCTGTCTATAAAGTGTTTGAGAAAGTCATTGGAAAGTCTGACCCTGGACAAGTACAGATGTCAAAAATCACACAGTCACCCTATCAGTCGTCATCAGCATCACTGACTATTCAAAGTCCATGTCCCACTCAGCCACATACACCTGTTTTGAGTACCCAGCAACAGCAACAAGGTTAACATCCACAGTGTTAGATATGATGAGTACCTCTGGTGCTGCTGCTGTAAGTGCTGCACCTTTGACACCTAATAGTAGTGGCAGTAGAATTACATCAACATCCAGCTCCTGTAGTAGTAGTAGTAGTAGTAGTAGTAGTAGTAGCAGAAACCACACATGACAGACAAAGCCAGGACAAATATATTAACAGCAGCACAGATGAGGAGGTGGAGGAGGGATGTGAAGAAAGGTTGCCACCATCTACCCCACTTGGGACCACTGCTATGAGCGACAAGTAATGTGTGTCATTAATCTGAGAAGGAGGATAGAGATTTGATGCAAAAATGACAATAGTAAAAACTATGTACTTGCTCAAATCACAACTATATCAGCCAGTCCCCCATTACCACCACTACAATACACATCTGGCACATTGAAGGGTGTATCATTTTTTTTTTTTAAACTCTTGACATCATCATGAATATTTGCCAGAGTAATTTAATAATGAAGTTAGTGTTGTGGCTAAAAGACAAATGCATTCTGAATGCTAACATATTTTTCAAGCCATATGTTGCTGTAGGACTTTGAATTTCAGCCACTTATTTCTAAACTTCAGCCCTTAGAAAAAGTAATATTACAGTGGGAAATGTAGTCTCATCTATAGGAAATATAGGTGAAAATGTGTTAACATAGGTGGAAAATTTGTTAAAATAGGCGAAAAGGTGGAAATTTTTGCATAGTCAGAAAGGAGAAATTTTTCACGGGAAAAGTGAAAAATAGGTACGTTTTCGCAAAAAGTCATGCAGGGCATTTTTCACACCTGTCGCTCACCCCTACAACTGAGATGCAACTGAAGTGCAAATTTTCAGCTTTAATTCAAGGGGTTGAACAAAAATATTGAATGAAACATTTAGGAATTGCAACCAGTTTCATACACAGTCCCCTTATTTCAGGGGCTCAGATGTAATTGAACAAATTAACACAATCATAAATAAAATGTTCATTTTTAATATCAAATCACCAAATGCTGGGTTTCCTCCTTTGTGATGCTTTGCCAGGCCTTTACTGCAGCTGCCTTCAGTTGCTGTTTGCGTGTGGGTCTTTCTGCCTTAAAGGGATAGTAATACTTCGTTTTAACTTTATTTTATTTTGTAGGCATTAAAAAAACATGAAGAATGATATAAGTCTTATCTCTCAGACCTTTATGGTTTAAGAGATATTCACAAGCAAAGTTTCCCCCTCCCGCCCCTTTTTCCTAGTGTAAATCATCTCTTCTCAGATGTGAATCTGGTTGTAAGACCAGACAGATAACAGAAGGGGACAATCTTCTTTGTATGAAAAGAATGAAAGCCCTTCCCCCTTGACAAGTTTTTCAGCTTTTTCCCTTATCTTAATTGAAGATTGTCCCTCTCTGCAGTCTACCTGGGCACTTCCCTTCTGCTGTGGCTGAACGGGGGGGATACTTTGCTTGTGAATATCTCTTAAACCATAAGGGTTTGAGAAATAAGACTTATATCATTCTTCATTTTTTTTAATGCCTACAAAATAAAATAAAGATAAAACGAAGTATTACTATTCCTTTAAGCTTTGTCTTCAGCAAGTGAAATGCATGCTAGATCAGGTTGAGATCAGGTGATTGACTTGGCCATTGCAGAATATTCCACTTCTTTGCCTTAAAAAACTCCTGGGTTGCTTTCTCAGTATGTTTTGGGTCATTGTCCATCTGTAAAGTGAAATGCCGTCCAATCAACTTTGCTGAATTTGGCTGAATCTGAGCAGACAATATATCCCTATACACTTCAGAATTCATCCGACTGCTTCTGTCATCTGTCACATCATCAATAAACACTAGTGATCCAGTGCCACTGGAAGCCATGCATGCCCATGCTATCACAATGCCTCTATCATGTTTTACAGATGATGTGGTATGCTTCAGACCATGAGCCGTTCCAAGCCTTCTCCATACTTTTTTCTTCCCATCATTCTGGTACAGGTTGATCTTAGTTTAGTCTTTCTATTCTTGAGGCTTACGAATGGTGTGCACCTTGTGGTGAACCCAATGTATTTGCTCTCATGAAGTCTTCTGCTGAAGGTAGACTTGGATAATGATATGCCTACCTCCTGGAGAGTGTTCTTCACTTGGCTGGATGTTCTGAAGGAGTTTTTCTTTACCATGAAAAGGATCCTATGATTATCTATGACTGTTGTCTTCCGTTGATGTCCAGGCCTTTTTGTGTTACACAGCTCACCAGTGCATTCATTTTTTTCTCAGAATGTACCAAACTGTTGATTTGGCCACTCCTAATGTTCCTGCTATCTCTCTGATGGATATATATATTTTTTTCAGGATGGCCTGTTTCACTTGCATTGAGAGCTTCTTTGACCGCATTTTGTTTGTTCACAGCATCAGTTTCCAAATGCAAATGCAATACCTGGAATCAACTCCAGACCTTTTACCTGTTTAATTGATGAAGAAATAATGAAGGAATATCCCACACCTGTCCATGAAACAGTTTTTGAGTCAATTGTCTAATTACTTTTGGTCCCTAGAAAAAGAGGGGGCTACATATTAAAGCTGTAATTCCTAAACCTTTCCTAAAATTTGGATGTGAATACCCTCAAATTAAAGCTGAGAGACTGCACTTTAAGCCCATATATATTATTTAAATGTAACTTGAATTTATTTTGGTAAACAGCCAAAATAACAAAACTTGTGTCAGTGTCCAAATATTTCTGGCCCAAACTGTATATACACAGGACTCACCCAATGTAGACTGGCCAAGGACAGAGAACCAAGTTGAATAGTTGTACACAGGTGAGGTCAGAATGACAACTTGGATACTTACACATCCAAGGCCAGAGAGTCAATTTGGATAGTCATCCACAGCCAAGGTCAGATAGCCAAGTTGTTTAGTCGTACACAGTTGAGGTCAGCAAGCAGGAATCAAATTGAAGATCAGCAGCAAAGTCCAACATAAGCCAAGGGTCATACACAGGATTCTAAAATACAACTGGAACTCAGGAACACAATATGGCTCAAAGAATGAGCGTCTTCTCAGCATTCAGGCCAGGTATAAAAAGGGAGGCATAAAACGGGGTGCTTTGAGATGGCAAAAATTATGATGGCCAGTGAAGATCGACAGGAGAAAGCAGAGAGATGAAGTTGTATTGATAAATATCATAGCGTAACTGGGTAGAAATCAGGGGATAGAATAGAGGATGTTGAATAGTATCCGTGACAGTGTAACCCTCATAATGGGTGGCCTCCAGATACCCAGGATGGAGGTGATGGAATCTCTTGACCAAGGTATGGCAAGAACATCAGAAGCTGGTAGCCAGGATCACTCTTCTGGGCCATAGCCTTTACAATCAATGAGATATTGGATGTGTCCTCATATCAGGAGAGGCCAGAATTTGTAGCACTTTATATTATTATCAGGGGATCCAGGTGATGAATAGGTGTGGAAAAGAGATTATGGATCATGGGCTTCAATGGTAAGAGTGGGCAAAAGCTCTCGCCATGTTCCAACAAGAAATTCTGCAAAAAACTACGTTGTTGTCTGCTTTTTCTCAGGAAAATCCACTTTAAAACTAGCTATTAAAATCTCAGCATTTTTTCACCCATTTGCCAAAATTCTTAGCCATTTTTTCAATGAGTTTCCGCCCACTGATTTACGTGTTTTTCTCTTTTCGCTATAAAAACCTGACGTGTTCCAGGAAGTGAAACACAATAGAAGCAGCTACAGAGCAAGGTAGACGTGCTGTGATCTTTTTGCAAAACAGAGTCAGGAGAGGCTCATAGTGACTGCTATCACTATGAGAAAGTTTAAAAGTAATAAAAGGAGGAACTGGAAGGAACCTTATTTGTCCACTGAGTCTATGTCTGAGGAGAAAGTAAGCACTACAGAAGCAATGTTGGCCTGTAGGGGTGGGCGAAAACTGGGAAAAATATTCCCCATGACTTTTCTCGAAAACTGGCCAATTTTTCTCTTTTTTCGCGAAAGTTTTCTCCTTTTCGCCAGTGCAAAATTTTCCTCCTTTTCTCCTATTTTACCAAATTTTTCTCCTATATTTCCAATGGGTACTATATTTCACACCACAATATTACTTCTGACTACTCTAGTTAATAAATAAGTGGCTGAAAGTCAAAGTTGTGTGTCCTACAGGAACATATGCCTTGAAAAATTTGTTAGCATGCAGAGTGCATTTTAACCTTGCCCACAACACTAACTTCCTGCTTAAGTGACACTGGCACGTATTCACGATGATGATGTCAAGTAATAGCAAAAATAAAGTACAACCTACATTGTGGCAGATGTGTTTTGTAGTGGTGATGGTGGTGGACTGGCTGGTATGGTATGATTTGTGTATGTATATAGTTTTTACCATTGTCATGTTTGTGTCAGATAACTATCCTCCTCAGATTATTGACACACATTATTTTTTGATCATAGCAGAGGTCCCAAGTGGGGTAGATGGTGGCAACCCTTATTTACATCCCTCCTCCACCTCCTCATCTGTGCTGCTGTTAATATAATTGTCCTGACTTTCTCTGTCATATGTAGTTTCTGCTACCTGATACTCAGATGATATGAGATATTGGTTCATTTTTAAGAATGTTAGTCTCCCATTTCTGCTTGATAACAGTGTCCTGTGGTCATTGACAATGTAACCAGCTGCACTGAAAACCCTCTCAGACTCAACGCTTTCTTGAAGACAACTAAGGGTTTTCACTGCAGTACGTGTTAATGCTGGCCACACACAGTGCTTTGTTTGCCAGTAGTCCACGGGTCATTGTTTCCGGCTACAACGTATCTATCCTGCAAGGATGCAGTAACCATCTCACGATCAGTGGGGCCACTTATTGGAGCTACATGGTGTTCCCGTGTGTCAGTTACCAAACCATACTCAGGAAGCAAGCCCCAAAGAGATGTGTCGCCGCAACCACCACCACCAATGGTGTTTTTTTTCTGCCCCTGCTGAGGCCCATGAATTGCCCTTTGTTCTGAATGGGATATTCTAGTTGATGATGTAGCTGCTTCTGCTGGTTGAAATGCTTTGCCACCTTCCTTTTCACTATACTGTCTAGATGTTTTTGTGCCTTCACTTTCTCCCTCTCATCCTTACTCGATCAATAAGTATATCTCGATATTCCTTGACAGAATCCGATTCCTCAGAGAGTTTCTGCAGATCATCATTACTCCTCATTATGACAAACTGCTGATGGCCCACTGGCAGACATTCTGAAATTTTGTGTTTGAAGCATGGGTCCAGCAATTCCTGCACCAATGAGACTCACCTGCATGGTTGCCTCCTCAAAGGGTTTCAGCAACTCGTATACATTTCCCATAAGTTGCCACTGGCAAGGTGACAAAGAAGCTCCTTCCAAAGCCTTCTAGTTTTGCATGGTGAAGTTGCTAATGGCCTTATTCTGCTCATACAGGTTCACTTTTAAAAGGTTGCACGCAAAAGAGTGTGTGACCACATATCCCGTTAATCATGTTGTCAGAATAATAATGGCTACCTGAGAATCATGAAAGCATGAGATTCTCAGGTCGCGCTATGAAACATTGCAGGTCTGCAAAATAAGTCATCCAGCGCCAGTGGTCTGCAAAATAAGTGACAGCATGACATCCAGCACTGATCCAGGCTCAAATAAGCGACAGAGATTTCTCTGTATCAAAACAAGAACTGCTCCAGATGTGATCAGGCATCAGCCCCATATGTTGATGAGCACTGCTCTTTCCAGCAACTCTGTTCTGCTCTGATTTTGTCAGTATATCGCAAGGCTCTGCATGTGGAAGGCGCTGGCCTGGCTGACTGGTTCTCCAACATATGCACCCATGCGATTCACCAGCATGTGTCTGATGCCCTGATCAGATCCTTGTCACTTATTTGCACCCAGAGCAGTGCTGGATGTCATGCTGTGACTTATCTGAGCCTGGATCTTCACTGGATGTCATGCTGTCACTTATTTAAGGCCGGAGCAGCACATCGCTGAATGTCATGCTGTCATTTATTTTACAGACTGCTGGCGCTGGATGACTTATTTTGCAGACCTGCGACATTTCATAGATCGACCTGAAAATCTTGCCTCCTCATGCAGTGTGAGATTCTCCCGTCACCATTTTTATGCTGGCGATATGGTTAACACGATATGTGGTTGCATGCTCTTTTGTGTGCGACCTTTTCAAAGGATACCTTCATACAAATGCTCTAGCATGTACATTGTGGAATTCCACCTGGTAGGGACCTCCATTTTAGCTGGTGATGGGGCAGGTTGTTACTCTCTTTTATGGAATATAGAGTGTTGCGTGCACTGTAGGAGCGACTAAAATGGGCACAGATTTTGCATACAATACATACATCTCTCTGAGGGTTTCACATTCTGCCAGAGATCCGGTCAAAACTAAATTTAGCACATGGGCAAAGCAGGGCACATGCACCATACCACCTGTTCTCAAAGCAGCCATTCCTCTATCACCTGGTCTAGGTTACTAAAAATATCTACAGCTTTGTGGGCCTGTCTCTCAAAACTCTGTATGAACAAGGTGGCAATGGTGTGGTCTATCTTGCTGCTGCTGCTGCTGCTGCCGCCTTTTAATCACACTGTAAGAACCAGAAGCATGATTACTGGCTGTCACCAGTTTCTGTAAATTAGTGTTGTCCACTTTTGGTGTTGGGAAGGAAAACCAGTGAGCAGTAACAGTCATACAGTCTGCTCTCTGCCCACTTGTCAACATATCTGTTGTCAGGTAGATTTTCTTGCCATATGCACTTTTAAGTCCTTTGCACACCACACTAACCACCTGCTTGTACAAATCAGGCACATCCATCCTGGAAAAGTAACTGTGGCTTGGGATATTCCAGCGTGGAGCTACACCTGACATCAGTTCTCTGAAACCTCTGTTTTCTACAAAACAATACAACAGCATGTCCACTGCCAACATCTTGGCAACCTTACCAATCCACGGGAGGACTTTGGGATTGTTTTTGTGAAGTTTTTGACTCCTTCCCACAAACTCAGACAGTGTGGGTTAGTATGACATGGCAGAAGAACTCTGGAACCTTATTGCTTTAACAACACAAAGAGAGGAGGTGGTAGGGGTAGAGGCAGCATGTGTGGGCAGTCTATGACTCATGCCATCTCCTACAGCAAAGCCAGAATCATCAATATCATACTCCTCTGCAGCAGGAGCCATATGTTTTATTTGGACTGAACTAACTGTTGGTAGTAGCACACTCTCTGACACATAAATAACTTCACTACTTCTTTCTGCCCAGAGCCCTGTGAACTTTTTAGAGTGCTTCTGCTAGTTGCAGCACCTTTGACCTGTTGATAGTGTGTCTCCCAGTAAAACCTGTGATTATGCATCAGGTGCTGCTGCTACTACTATTGCTACTACTGGGACTAGGTGTCGATGCAATTCTAGTCCCACTACTACTAGGTGTCAAAGGTGCAACACTTACAGCAGTATCAGAGTCACTCATCATATCTAACATGGAGGATGTGAATAACTTGTGTTGCTGTTGTTGCTGCTGCTGGGTACTCAACACAGGTGTGTGTGTGGCTGAATGGGACTTGGACTTTGAAGAGGCAATGGTACTGATGATGTCTGATAGAGTGACTGTGTACTTTTTGACATCTTTGCTTGTCCAGGGTCAGACTTTCCAATTGTTTTCTCAAACAGTTTATAAACAGGCTCAGTGCTCCTTTTCTGTGTTGGAAGATTCAGCCTTTGCATTTCTGCTAAAGTTTTAGCCATGTCATCATCCTCACTCACAAATTCATCTGTATCTGAACAAGAAAAGGATGCTGGAGGGATATATTCTAGATCTTCATCATCATCAGACATCATTAGGCCATCCTCAGCAGCAGTCACCTGACAATTCTTGACACTACCCTTATATTCATCTAAGCTTTTAGAGGTCTCAAACTATTTATTTTTACTTTTATGGTAACAAAGTCTGCTACTACTTTGAGGACAGGTGTTCTGGTGTTTGTTTGTATCACTATCTGATGTAGCAGGTGGTTTAGCTGCTAGACCTTCCTATATTATGCTATTATGCTATTACTATCATCACTTGAATGCAACTTATTGTCTTCTTCAGTGTTCTTCTTATATGGTTGTTTATTTGTAATGGCACTGGTGGTGCTGGAGTTTTTGCTGTGACCTTGGCAAACTGTCTCTTCCTAGGAGGAGGGGCATCATAATTTATTCACACACTGCAGCAACCATTGATGCAGTCAGTTTGTAAACTACTACTTTATTCTCACGTCCCTGCAATTCTCCATCCTTCCCCCTCCTTCTGCCCCTTGTGCATTTGCAGGACATTACTCAACTGCTCTGTATGTTTATACTCTACAGTACTCAACACAACTGATGCAGTAGGATGTATTGCCTTATCCCAGTCAGCTGTCTGCCACCTATTTTGTTTAGTTATTTTTTTATTTCTTTATTCAAATGTATTTATTTTTTTATTTAATTTTTTTTTATTTAACAATAACAGCAAGATGAGCAAACAAATAGGTCCCCAGCTGCCTGTGTCTTGCCAGTCAGTCACATGGAATTTTGGGGTATTTGGAGTCAACCTCCTTCTTTCCTTATCTCCCCAGACTGCCCCACTGACACCTAATATAGAGAGCAAATGTCCTACCTAAAAGAGTTCCTAAATTAAACTTCAATTCCACTATCTTCTCTAGCTCAAACAACATGCTGCTCTCTCCCCTCACAAACACAGAATGGCATGCTGTGAGAACCTGACACCCTTTTATATGGCTAGAGAAAAGTAGCAAAAACTTTTGTGTGGTGGAGAAAAATATTTCTTCCCATTGATTTCAATGCAGAATGAGCTAGGCAAAAAAAAATGGGAAAAAGAAGAAAAACTGCACTTTTCGCTGGAACTTATTCTCCAAGCGAGAACTGTCATTGTAACGGATACCTAAGTGCTTGGGCTGACATAGGCTGTTGTTCTGGGTCTCTCCCTCAGAGTGGTAGCCTTGCCGGTACTGCTCCAGATGTTCTTGCCAGAATGGGGAGCAAGGGAAGCTCCTTGTTACCATTCTGTAGTAAAGAGACAGGAATCATTCTTATTCCAGAACAAACTCAACTTTATTTGGCAAATACAGCTCTTTTATACATGTTTAACAGTATGCAAACCACAATACAGTACAAAGGGTACAAAAGGTAGTAACATATGGTGGAGACAGGATACAATGGGGAACACATGATTAACTTAACTATACAAAGGGACTATGGTGAACAGTTGTGATGTTTACTGTAAACACTGGGCCAGACAATAGAACAACAGAGTGTATACACAAGACAATGGGTCACTACAGTGGGATTGATACAATCAAAACAGTACAATAGAGACAGGTGTCACATGCAATCAGAACCCCAGACTAATCCCATCACACAGAAGACATCAGCAGTTAAGGAATTAGTAAAGTACAACCTTAATCAATCTTTGGACCAGAGGGTGTGACCCATTTATAATTTGGCTGGTTTTTGCAAATTTCCAACAGTTTAACCCATTCAGTGTAAGACTGTAGGCCAACAATGCAACCAGTGGTCCAGCATGGGTTACAGTGCATAGCAACATATTAAGCTTTTAACATGGAACTGAAGGCAGCAGATCAGGAACTGCCTATCTTTCCACATGGATGGTATGGAATTTAGTCTCTTTGGCAGGGATGTCTGTTGGTATAATGTCCCAAAGTTCTCAACAATTCATAACAATGGGCTGAAAGTCTGTATGCCAAGAAATGTCCTCCAGTAACGGAGTGTGGTCCGTTACATTTCTCCCCTTTTCAGTACCAAGCCAGAGGCAACCTTGGTGAACGCTGGCTTGGGAGTCCAATAAGACCTTGACTGCATGATAGTAGTTCCTTGTCCTGGGCCAGGAACAAAAACGGTACCCCTTGTCCTGGGCTAGTAAAACAATGATGGGGTTTCTCCCCCTTTTTAGTACCCAGCCAATGGTAGCCTTTGGGAGAGCTGGCCGAGGAGTCTGATAAGTCCTGAACAGGATGACTGTGCCAGGGACAAAATGGTAGCCCCTTGTCCTGGGCTAGTAAAACACTGGTGGGACTCCACGGTTCAGCAACACAGGCAGCGCTGGTGTTAGATCCCACTGGTTCTGGGGCCAGTCTGTGTGGTGGAGTCCTGTGAGACAAAGGGTTTTCAGCAGTAATAGATGGCCTGGGGAAATGCTGGTTCTGAGAGCCCCTTTCCCAACACCAAGGATCCAGTTTCAAGCAACCCAGCAGATTGACAGAGACATCATTCCCCATCCCCAAGGCATGGACCATGAGCTGCTGGAGAGGATGCAGATCCCACTCTCCAGGGCCAGAACAACAGAGCCTCTAGAAAGGACAGGGGTCCCACTCCCTGGGGCTAGGGAAACACATGGACTGGTGAGGATCTCAGCCTTGCTCACCCGGTCATGGGCAATGGGGCCACTGGAGAGGATGACGGTCCCACTCTCCAGGGCCAGAACAACAAAGCCACTAGATAGGCCAGGGGTCCCACTTTCTAGGGCTTGGGCATCAGAGCCCCTGGGGAGGACAGCGGTCCCACTCTCCAGGCCAAGGGTATCACTAGGGGTGAGGAGCGCTAGGATCAGAGCCACTAGAGAGAATGGCGGTCCCACTCCCTTGGGCAAGGGTATCATTTGAGCTGGTGAGGAGAGTATTCTCACTCACCAAAGTAGGGACAACAGGTCCACTGGGGAGGACACGGGTCCTACTCCCCAGGGCAGTAGCAACGGACCCCCTGGGGAGGCTACACTTCCCACTCTCCAGGGCAGGGCCAACAGAAGCCCTGGGGAGGATACACTTCCCACTATCCAGGGCAGGGGTGTCAAATCGACTGAGGAGGACACGGGTTCCACTCCCCAGGGCAGTAGCAACATAGCCCCTGTAGAGGACACAGCTCCCACTCTCCAAGGCAGGGTCGAAGGAGCCACTGGAGAGGACAATATTCCCACTCTCCAGGGCAGCGGTAGCAGATCCACTGGGGAGAACGCGGGTCCCACTTCACGGGGCAGTAGCAACAGAGCCCCTGGAGAGGACACACTTCCCACTCTCTGTTACAGCTTATCTTGTTTTCAGTGTCATCTTCGGGCTCGAGGCTTCAAGCATGCAGCAGGCTTCTGTTTTATGTGCCATGCTTCCTGTAGTCCCCTCCTACCTACTTCCTTCCTCTGAGCTGCTCCTCCTACCTACTTCCTGAGGAGGGGGTTAAAGGGCAGTCTGAGTCCTGACTCAGTTGCCCTTGTGTTGTTGTTCATAGCAGTTCTATTACCTTGGGCTCTGTGTATGACCTGGCTAGTCTTCCATCCAACCTGGTGCTGACCTGTGGCTCTGTCTGACTATTCTTTGGTCTATCCCTATAGTGGACACTCAACTTGGTGAAGACCTGTGGCTCTGGCTGACTACCTGAACTATGTATGACCTAGCTTGTCTGACTACCCCCCTCTGGTGCTGACTTGTGGCTCTGTCTGACTATTCTTATGTTTGTTCCTTGTACCTAGCAGACACTCAATCTGGTGCGGACCTGGGGCTCTGATAGACTAGCTCTGATACTGACTGCAGGTGTGAGTCAGGTATCCATTTCCTTATACTGACTGCAGGAGTGAGTCACTTATCCATTTCCTCATACTGACTGCAGGTGTGAGTCAGATATCGCTCCCTACTGACTGCAGGTGTGAGTCAGTTCTCTTGCTTCGTTGGATCAAGATCCAGTGTTTCTGCTCCTGTTCCTGCTCCTGGTTCCTGCAGAGACTACCAGTGGCTGAGGCCTAGTCTCCAGCAGAGTGGTCAAGCTTGGCAGCCTACTATTTCTGATAGCAGTGCTTGCTGGCTTGTAACCCTCTGCTTGCTACTTGTGTATATAGTGTGCTCTACTTTTCTATTATTAATAAATTTTGCATTTAACTTCACCGTACTCTCCTGAACGTTATTGGTAAACCGTGACACTCTCCCAGGCAGGGGCAACAGATCCCCTGAGGACGACACGGGCCCCACTCCCAAGGGTTGTAGCAACAACCGGGCTGGTGAGGATCTTGGCCTCTCTCAATGGATCAGGAGCAATAGAGCCAATGGGGAGGACTGCAATCCCACTCCCCAGCTCTGGGGCAAAGGAGCCACTGTAGAGGACACTTTTCCCACTCTCCAGGGCAGGAGCATCACAGGGCCTGGTGAAGACATCAGTCTCGCTCCCAGGCAAGGGAAAGTAGCACCACTGGGAAGGACAGTGGTCCCACGCCCCAGGGCAGGGGTGTCAAAGCCCCTGGGGAGGACACGGGTCTCACTCCGCAGAGCAGTAGCAACGGTGCGTTCCTGGAGTATGTGGATGTAGCAATCCGACACTGCATCCATAAGTTGGTTCAACATCTCCATCGATGGCTTGGTTCCCAGGAGGGGCATGAGTTTCTCTATTTTTCTGGTCACTGGGTGTGACCCATCTACAATTTGGCTGGTTTTTGCAAATGTCCAACAGTTTAAGCCCTTCAGGGTAAGATTGTAGGCTAACAATGCAGCCAGGGGTCCAGCATGGGTTACAGTGCATGGCAACACATTAAGCTTTTAACATAGAATGATAGGCAGTGGATCAGGTTGCTGCATATCTTTCCACATGGATGGTATGGAATTTAGTTTCTTTGGCAGAGCTGTCTGCTGCTATAATTTCCCAAAGTTCTCAACAATTCATAAAAATGGGCTGAAAGTCCATATGCCCAGAAATGTCCTCCAGTAACAGACTGTGGTCTGTTATAGTCATTATTTGCCAATTTCAGTTTGAGGCGAATATTATCGCCCATCCTTACTGGCCAGTCCCCCATAATCAACCCTAGAGATCTTGGGGGAATTAATGTCAAGGGAGAAAGGAAAGGGTTTTATTAGTGAAAGCAGGACAGCTGCCTGTGCCTGCTGCCAGATGTGCTGCGCCTGCTGTAAGATGTGCTGTGCCATCTGTCAGATGTGCTGCACCTTCTGCCACCAGTGCCATGCCTGCTGCCACTACTACACCAGCTGCCAGTGTTGTCCCTGATGCTACTAGTGCTATGCCTGCTGCCAGTGCTGAACCTGCTACCACCAGTGCTGAACCTTCTGCTAGTGTGTCCTGTAATACTCAGGAGGGAAGGAAGGAGAAGACTATGCTAAGTGTGACCGCAGGAGACCCTAGGTCACACTTGCCATATCCAAGAAGTCCCGCCATTGCTAATACTACTACTAAGAATGTCCAGCAGCTTGTTAGTGTTAGGAGTGAAGGAGAGGGTAACCATCATATTAATAGTGACTGTAAGGAGTAAGAATCAAGGGCTGAAATTCATGTGGGTGGTGTTAGTAGTAGAAGTAACTGTAGTGGTAAAGCAGCCGGTAGGACTAGTGTTAGGAGAGTGGTAGGGGAAGCAATCGAGAGCGTCCAGACTAGCAGTCAAGGGAGCCCACGCTATTCCCCTGATGCTGGTAGTCCCTTTTCCCCCATTTCATTCTTCATGTGGAACATGATACTGAAGAAAGCAGAATTGTTACCACAGCAATCATACCACTACCACCACCACCACCACCACCAAAAGGAGCACAGATCAGCTGACTGTGTATGCTGCTAGTGCTGCCAGTCTGCCTTCTTCAGAGTGCCTTTGTAAGTTTGCAACTTCTCTAATACCTGCTGCTGCTAAGTTGCAAGGGAATCAGGATGCTGAGGACCAGACTAGTGTGCCACAGACACAGTCGGAATGGGGCCAACAATCGATGCGGGACTAGGGCAGGTTCCACTTGTCAGCAGCAGCAATACTCCTGGTCCTGGTTGCAGTGCTGATTCTGAGGCAGTAGCAGCAACAGCAGCAACATCATCCTCTGCCCCAGGCAGTGAAGGGAAATGTGAAGCAAAAGAAGAAAGAGACCATTCTTCTCCACCTGTTCCATATCCCTATCCCCTGAAGTCATGGGTGTGGGACTATTTTTCTCTTGAGGTAGACACTGGAAGTTCCATGACAAGTGAAACAACTAAATCGCCATCACCTTCTTCCTCTAGGGTAACTAGTACATCTTCTGCCATTCCACCTCATTCATAGTTACCTTCTCTGCCATATGATACCCACTTTGTAGATGTTAGGATGTGTGTAACGGTTTTTAGGACACTCAGACCAGTTGGTAAAATTAAACACAATTTTATTGAAATAGCAAATAATGCAACCGATCGCCCTCTACAGGCAGCAAGAAATAACTACACGGTGATGACTGATATAATACAAAGGATCAATACACAGGATAGGTGACATACAATATCTCAGCACAGATAATGGTGCTCAGTCCCCAAAGGGTTAAGTGCATTAATCAGTCAGTCTCAGATGTGGAGGTTTGGCACGCCCAAGGTGGTAATGGGAGGTGCTGAGTAGAAGCAGTCAACACAGTGTCCTGGAAATATAAATGCCGTAGCCGAACTGTGACTAAATGTAGATTAAGCAGAACAGTAATCCTAAATAGCCCCCGCTGGCGTACCTAACGGGAAAACTGATTCTGCGAGTGCGAGTGTGGATAGCCCCCACGGGCGTAACGGAAACCGACCTGAAATGCAAGAGCTGGCAATAGCCTCCACTGGCGTTAAACTGGAGACCAGCAATAGGGATAATAGAGCCAATAGCCCCCACGGGCGTATTCAATGAGAACCTGCCAGAGCTTGAGCCTTCCCTTTGCTGCCACACGAGCCCAGAAGCCACAGAAGATATCACCCAGTAACTTAACGTAAGAGCGAGAGCCAATGGCACCCTACCGGACCAACTTAATGTGACTACTCTGCAGTAGGATAGAGTGAGTTGCCGTCCATAAAGCGGTCGACTCAGCAGACGTAGCACAACGAGTGAGGCTCTATACTGGGGACCAAAGGTAGTGAGAGTTAAGCAGCACTGCAAGGGTTAATATGCACGTTTAAACGCAAGGCTCAGTATGGTATCGAAGCTCTGCAAGTGTACGGAGGCTCACGGAGGAAAGCACAGCTCTGCAAGACAGTACGGGACACTGCACTGATCGGAGGCAACACAAGGCTAGAGTGATCACACGGCAGCTGGCAACAGCAGAGGAAGAATGTCGCGGCGGCAACAACTGGAACAGACAGGTCACTGGAACAGGCTGAAAGTCGATCACGGAGCAGGAAGTCAGCCGGGCCGGGTCGTAGTACGAAGGAGGTACTCATACAAGCCGGGTCATACACGAGCAGGAACGTCAGCCAAGCCAGGTCAGGAAACGGAGGTGGTTCGCAGACAAGCCGGGTCAAATACGATCAGGCACACTGGAGCGTAGTCAGGACAAGCGAAGTCGGTACACAAGAATCCGGAACACAGGAACACAGCAACAGCAATACTGGCTCAGAAACACCACGAAAGGGCATCTGACAGGTGTCTAGGCCAGGCATAAAAAGTTCACCAGGGGTGGGCCAAACCGGCTCAGCAAATCAGAGCGAACCACAAGCGAGAGTGACAAGAGAATCACAGGCACTGTGATAATGTGGCAGTTTGTGTCCACCCATTGCACATTATGTGGTTAACTGACCACACATGGCAGTGTGGTGGAGGAGACTCACAAGCAGGGTATCATGCAGAATATGCTAAAATGGTGGCAGGGAGGGTTCATCATTACTATTAAACTGTCAGCAAGATTTCATGTGTCCTTAGCGGGTGTGGTCAAGGGGTATAGTGACAGTGGCAGTACTTGGGTTCTGGTGGTGTCATGGTGTTTGGATACAGTTGTTCCCCCAGACGTTATTTACCACTCACACTGTGCACACTGCAGTTGATGATGAGTGGCACAATTTCTGCTCTCAAGGGAAAAATATATATTCTAATAGCAACACACACGTGATTTTGGAGGTGGGGCAGGTGAAGAAGAATTATTGGCCAACTTCTTCTTTTCTCCACATATACTGGGGGCTACTTATTGTGTTGCTACTGCCTCAGGCGCATCACTGGAGCTAGTAGTGGCAAGTGGAACCTTCATCATCCATCATCCATATTACTACTATTGTTGATCCCATTCCTTTTCAGCTGCCTAATCATCCTGTTGCTTAAACAACTCAGCAGCAGCAGCAACAAGAACAGCAGTTGCAAATTCTGCAAATATGGACTCAGGAGGACATTTGACAATGGCCAGGGGCCACTGGCGAACATAACCTGCTGGCACTAGGCCAGTAGGGCATTTTTTCCTCAGGTCTTATGCTTAAAAAAATAAAAAAAAAAAAATTAAAAAAGCATAGTCCTACAAAAATAAATAAATAAATAAACAATTTTTGGGGGCTTGTTTCTAACAAGCCAAAGTCCTACAAATCAATGTATCTTAGGGCTTTTGCCAAACAAGCCTAAGTCCTACAAATCAATGTTTCTTTAGGGCTTGTGCCTCTAATAAGTCTAAGTCCTACAAATCAATGTTTCCTCTGGTCTTGAGCTTCTAACAACAAATGTAACAAATCATCCTATACAAAATACTCTATCATGTCAAGTATCAGTTCACCCCCAGTGGCAGCTTATATAAGGTGTTTCCTGTCTCTATCACTTTACATGCAAATTTCTTATTTTATTTTATTGATTTATTTTTTATTAACTGTCCGACCAATACCAGTCATTAAACAACCCCAAAACAAATTCTCTGTTCAACCGATTCATTTCCCAGACTCCACCCACCAACACAGGCGCCCTCCTCAGACCCCTTTTATACCATGTCTTATGGGGGTTTTAATTATATTTAGGATTTTTTATTATTAACTGCCCCAATTGCAGTAAACAACCCCTCCAAAAAACATTTCCCATTCAACTTATTCTTTTTTCACATCCCACCAACACAGGCACCCTCATTCCCCTTTTATAGTATGCCTTTGTGAAATAAAATAATATTTTTTATGTGTTGTGTGTAAATTCAATGTTCCCATTGATTTCAATGGAATCAACTAGGTGAAAAAAGCAGAAAAACTGCACTTTTCGCAGGAAAATATTAGCCAAACTGGAAGTGTAATTATTCGCAGATTTCAGTTTTAATCCTTATTTATTAGGGAGACCTGGAAGAAGTTTGTGACTTTCATGGATTGGGGTAATCTCAAGGAGTATGTGACAGTGGAAATATTATATTATATATTCATATATATAATATTCACCTCCACACTCTGCCCACCCCATCCTCCTCCCCACACTGTTCACCTCCACAATGCCCCACTCCACAATGCCCCCTTCATCTCCACATTGCCCCTTCCACAATGCCCCCTTCATCTCCACATTGCCCCTTCCACAATGTCCCCTTCATCTCCACAATGCCCCTTCCACAATGCCCCCTTCATCTCCACATTGCCCCTTCCACTCCACAATGCCCCCTTCATCTCCACATTGCCCCTTCCACAATGCTCCATTCCACTCCACAATACCCCCTTCATCTCCACATTGCCGCTTCCACAATGTCCCATTCATCTCCACAATGCCCCTTCCACAATGTCCCCTTCATCTCCACAATGCCCCTTCCACAATGTCCCCTTCATCTCCACAATGCCCCTTCCACTCCACAATGCCCCCTTCATCTCCACAATGCCCCTTCCACAATGCCCCCTTCCACTCCACAATGCCCCCTTCATCTCCACAATGCCCCCTTCATCTCCACAATGCACCTTCCACAATGCCCCCTTCATCTCCACACTGCCCCTTCCACAATGCCCCCTTCACCTCCACAATGCCCCTTCCACAACGCCCCCTTCATCAACTGCCCCTTCATCTCCGCAATGCCCCTTGATCCCCTACCTTAAATCCCTGGTGATCTAGCGGCGACGCGGCGTACCATCACTGTGAATTGTGTCTCCTTCGGCACAGAGCTGCATCTCCCGCGCGCGGTTCGCAATAATGCAGAGCGCTGGGAGATGATGTCATCTCCCAGCGCTCTGTATTACTACGGAGACTGGGTCACCGGACCGGCCCACCGGGCAAATGCCCGGTGTGCCCGATGGCCAGTCCTGGCCTGGGGCCAATAAATCAAGGTCCTAATTTTTTAGATGGTTGGTTAATGAGCAAGTTCTTCTTGGAAAGTCATATTTTGTTAACAGGCTGGTAGATGGGTTCTGGTCACCTGTGGCTGTGAAGGTCTTTGACTCGGGTATCAGGGGCAGTAATTCCCAGGTCATTGGATGATGGAAGGATACAGGTGTGGTAGCCTAAAGCGGCAAAAAATAGTGCAGTGTTTGATGATATGAGTTATTAAATGCAAATTCGGCTAATGGTAGAAGCTTATTCCAATTGGAATTGTTGGTGTTGATATAATGTGGAAGAAAGAACTAACAAATCTCTGGAAACCTTTTAGTTTGGCCTCTGGGTGGTGGGTGGTAGGAGAGGTAAAATCAAAATCACAGATCGATGCCTAGTCTATTGCAGACGTTTCTCCAAAACTTTGAAACAAACAGGGTTCCTCTGTCAAAAACCAACTGGGTAGGAAAAATATCTTTCAAGATTATGTGTGCCAGAGCTGCCAAGGTAGGTAACCCTGGGAGAGCAATAAAATGAGCTTGTCTGGAGAATCTGTCTACGATAACCAAAATGGTGTTACAACCTGAGGGCAGGGTAAATCTGCATTAAAATCTAGAGCTAGATGGATCCATGGATGCTTAGGAACTGGGAGGGAATGAAGAAGACCCACTATTCTACCATGGGACGATTTATTTTGGAAACAGAGAAAGTTTTGATGAATCTTTCCACATCTTTCTTAATTGATGGCCACCAGAAATGTTTCTTGAGCAAAAAAAAGGTTGGTCCATCTAAGGAGAACAATGGGCCCATTCGGGAACTGCTTTTCTGAATTGTGGTGCAACATATGGGTGACCAAAGTGATGTCTCCTGAGGAAATGGTAGAGTTTTTGTCCTGACTGAATGTTTCTGAAAGTGGAGAAGGAGAGACTTGCTAATATTTTGTTGGTGTCACGGTAATCAGGCAAAGAAGGACAGACACAGTAATGAAATATAACCACTTCTATTAGACTATATAGTGATAATAATATATGAGATATAGCGATGATAATATCCCACACAACCCCACACCACCAGATGATAGGGCCCAAGCTCCTACCCTGAGTTGCACACTGTGCTACTCACTGAACTATTGCGAGGTACAGGAGAGTAAAGGCAACAGGGAGCGAGAGTCGGACAGAGCCGCAAGACACAGAGGCTAACGGTTAGGCAGGCTAGGAATGTACTGTGTGAGTAGTCAGCCAGAGCCACAGGTCAGACAAGCCGGGGATACATGGAGCGAGATAGGACCCAGAGCCGGAGGACAGACAAACTGGGGACTACACAAAGTGAGTGAGTCTGCCAGATTCACAGGTCAGAACCGATGTGGGTAGTCAGACAAGCTGGGGTCATACACGGAACAAGTAAGTCAGTCAGAGTCACAGGTCAGAGCCGATGTGAGCAGAAGGAGGTGGGACCCAATTAGGCCACTCAGAATAGGCCCATAAATAGGCTTCCTTGCTAATGCCTGTTACCTGATGTCAGCAATGAGGAAGTGGCCAGAGGGCATGCCAGCTGGCGGCCATGCAGAGGTAGGAAACACAGGAACACTTAGCCTCTAAGGGAGACTGCGATAGTTGGGAGGAAGACTGGGTTCAGAGTTAAATTAAGGTGCTTCTGGAAATAGTCTAGATAGTGCATCAGCTTTAATGTTTTTTGATCCTGGTTGGTATGTGATGATGAAATTGAATTTGGTGAAAAACAAGGCCCATATGGCTTGGAGGGGGTTGAGTCATTTGGCTTTTTCCAAAAATGTAAGATTTTTATGTCTGTCAAAATAGTAAATGGAAGGGTAGTTCCCTCAAGAAGGTGTCTCCATTCCTCCAAGGCGAGTTTGATTGCTAGTAAGTCTCGATTATCTACATCATCTTTCAGTTGAAGTAAATTGCTTGGGAAAAAAGGAGTTAGGGTACAGATAGGCTGAACCAAGGTATTTCTGTGAAAGAACAGCTCCAGCAACTACTTTGGATTAATCTACTTCTGAAGTGAAGCTGATTTTAAATTTCTCAAAGGCTTGTATGGTGGCTTGAGACCAGTGTCTGGTGTTGGACCCCTTTGAGGTGAGTGCCGTGATAGGGGCTACAATTTTGGAAAAGTCTTTGATGTTTTATAATAATTGGCGAACTCCCAAGAAACTCGGTTGAGGCCAGGATCTGACCGTTGAGATCTTGTCAGGGTCCATAATTTGTCCTTTGGAGGAGATTATATATCCTAGAAAGGTAATTTGTTCTTTCTCCAACTCGCACCTTTCTGCTTTGGAGCGTAGATGATTTTCTCAGAGGTGCTGGAAGACAGTTTTTACATGATTTCTGTCATTAAAATATCATCTAGGTATGCAATTACAAATGAGAAGAGTAGGTCCCGGAAGATATCATTGATGAAGCTTTTAAAAAACGCTGGGGCATTACAGAGGTTGAAGAGCATAACAAGATATTCATAGTGGCTGTAGCGGGTGTTAAATTTTGTTTCCATTTGTCCCCTTCCCAAATACAAATGAGGTTGTATCCTTCTCATAGATCTAGCTTAGTGAAGCATGTGACTCCTTTCAACATCTCAAAGAATTCAGTGATCATAGTAACATAGTAGTAACATAGAAACATAGTAAATTAGGCTGAATAAAGACACAAGTCCATCAAGTTCAACCTTCTCCTCATACCCCAGTAACTGAGAATTTTATAGCTTTCCTGCTACCAATTAAGTTAGTCTTTATCAGACCTTCCTGATTTGCCTACTGATAAACAGTATAACTCTGTATGTTCCCTTTTGAAAGAAATGTATCTAATCTTCTCTTAAATGTATCCATTGTATCTGCCATTACCACCTCCTTGGGCAATGAATTCCACAATTTAACAGACCTTACCATAAAAAAGCCCTTCCTCTGCTGAAGTTAAACCTCCTTTCCTCTAATCTCAAGAGGTGTCCCCTGGTCACCTGATCAGGCCATGGAATAAATAGCTCACCGCAGAGATCCTTGTATTGACCTCTCATATACTTGTACAATGTGATAAGGTCTCCTCTTAGTCGTCTTTTCTCTAGAGTAAATAAACCAAGTATGTCTAGTCGTTCCTCATATGTCAAGTCCTCCATTCCCTTAATTAATTTTGTTGCTCGTCGCTGTACCCTCTCTAGTTCTAGTATATCCTTTTTCAGAACCGGTACCCAAAATTGCACTGGGAAGGGAATAACGGTTCTTGATGGTGATATTGTCTAGACCTCTGTAATCCACACAGGGTCATAGGGATCCATATTTATTGGTTATGAAGAATAAGCCTACCCCCCACAAGAGATGTGGAGGGGAGGATAAAACCTTGAGCTAGGTTTTTGCGCATCTTCTCTGCATTTAGGCCAGGTATAAAAAGGGAATCAGACCAATGAGGTGTGCTGAGATGGAGGAAATGATGATAGACAGAAAAAACCGACAGGAGGAGGCAGAGAGATGAAGTTGTATTGATACATCATAGAGTAACAGTGTAGCAAACAGTGCATAGAATAGAGGATGCTGAATAGAATCCATGACACCCCACTAAAGCACTGCCAAAATAGTGGCAAAATCCATGACACCCCACTACAGCACTGCCAAAATAGTGGCAAAAAGAGGCACAGCATCCCGGGGAGCAACTTCCATGAAATAATAAATAAAAAACTAGTAGAAGAGCCCGTGTACATGGGCCGCAGTGCCGGGTGGTTGCGGTGCAGTCATGCCCAGTAGAGACTGCCCGCGCAGCGGCTGATACAGAGATGGACACTCCGAAGTCAGACCTCCGGTCTGACTTTGGAGCTCCCCGCTCTGTGTCAGCCTCGTAACGGGCAGTCTCTACTGAGCATGACTGCAGCACGCACAGCAATCTCTACTGCTCATTACTGCGTTGTTACAAACTGTTTAGCAAGTTATTATATCGGATGAGATTAAGACAATGGGCATGGCACTTCTTGCTGTGCAGGAAATTATTTTCTGCTTTGATAATTGCATTTAGATCATTGGTAAGAATTAATTACCCCACAAGTGGAGCTTTTTAATTGTATTCCCAATGGTATAGTTTTATCACAGTATCCCTAGGCAGCCTAGCACCTCTGTGCTTCCTTCTTCTGCTGTGCTATCGGACGCTGACTACTTCCACATTGCTGATGTTCACTAGAGCGGGCACAGTGCTTGTTTATGGGCTAGTGCTGATTTGCCTAATTGGTTCCCGCCTTGGTTAGCTCCTATTTACACTTCCTTGGGGCTAGGAATCATTGCTTTTACATGGTGCTCCTGCTAGTAGCTTTTGCGTTCTTGTTGTGACCAGTGCCTGACCTCCGAATCCACTCTGTGTATGATCCCAGCTTGTCTGACTACCCACATTGGTTCTGACCTGTGGCTCTGGTTGACTAACTCGCTCCATGCATGACCCCAGCATGTCTGACTACCCATATCGGTTCTGACCTGTTGCTCTGGCTGACTAACTCGCTCCTTGTTGAGCCCGGCTTCTCTGACTACCCACATCGGTTCTGACTTGTGGTTCTGGCTAACTAACTCGCTCCGTGTTGACCCTGACTTGTCTGACTACCCAAATCGGTTCTGACCTGTGGCTCTGGCTGACTAACTCGCTCCGTGTTGACCCCAACTTGTCTGACTACCCACATAAGTTTTGACCTGTGGCTCTGACTGACTACTCGCTCCGTGCATTACCCAGCTTGCCAGACCATTCGCTTCTGTGTACCCATGGCTCTGGCTTGCTCTCTCTCCCTGTTGCCTCCGGTTAGCTATACCTTGGTTGGAGACTCAAGCTACCTCTATAGCTGGTTCTATCGGTGCTTGAACCATAGGCTTATTCACAGTTTCCTCCAGTATAGTGTCAGTAGTGCAGTGCTCGGCACAGTGTGCAGCTCTGGGTAGTAGACTGTGGTCTATTGTCCAGTGGTCTTGGGTTGTGTGGGCATCAATAAAGGTGGCTATATTCATTATACTGTTGTCTGTCTTCTTTGCCTGATTACCTTGACAGTATGTAAGAGCCATGAGTACTGAAGGAACAGGCAGTCCACCTAATCAGATCATCCTGTCCAGGATGGATTCTCAGGACCAGAGAACTGATCAGTTGTCATTTGCTACGCAGACACTGTTAAACCACACAGCTCAGCTTGATCATTTTGCTCATCAACCGGTGGCTTCCCTCGTGCCTGCACCAGTTGTTGCAACCACCTCTGAGGCTGGCATTACTAGAGGGTTGTCTGGCTCCGCTCCCTTACCCCAAAGATATGATGGGGAACCTACACCGTGTCGGGGGTTCCTCAATCAGCTGGGAATTTTTTTGGAGCTGGTACCGCATGCATTCCCTACTAAACGAATTAAGGTGAGATTTTGTTACAGCTTACCTTAGTTTCAGCATCATCTACAGGCGCGAGGCTTCAAGCATCCAGCAGGCCTCTGTTTTATGTGTTTCCTTCCTGTAGTCTCCTCCTAACAACTTCCTACTTCCTCCCTCTGAGCTGCTTTTCCTACTTCCTGTGGAGGGGTTTAAAGGGCAGACTGAGGCCTGACTCAGCTGCCCTTGCATTGTTGTTCATAGCAGTTCTGTTACCTTGGGCTCTGTGTATGACCTGGCTAGTCTTTCATCCATTCTAGTGCTGACCTGTGGCTCTGTCTGACTATTCTTTTGCCTAACCCCTAATAGTGGACATCCAATCTGGTGCAGACTTGTGTCTCTGGCTGATTACCTGAACTGTGTATGACCCGGCTTGTCTGACTACCCCCTCTGCTGCTGACTTGGGCTCTGTCTGACTATTCTTTTGTCTTTTCCCCTGGTGATCAGACACCCAATCTAGTGCGGGCCTGGGGCTCTTGTAGACTTGCATAGTTGAATGCAGGCGTGAGTCAGTTTTCAACTTACCTTTACTGACTGCAGGCGTGAGTCAGTATTCACCCTTACTGCCTCCAGGTGTGAGTCAGTGATATTTCCTTCTGACTGCAGGCTGAGTCAGACCTCATTCCTCGTCAGATCAAGATCCTGGGTTCCTGTTCCAGTTCCTGTTCCTGGTTCCAGCTGAGACTTCCAGTGGCTAAGGCCTAGTCTCCAGCACAGTGGTTTAGCATTGCAACCTATTATTTCTGATAGCAGGCTTGCTGGCTATTATCCTGTGCTTATTCCTATTGTATATATTGCATATATCTTCTTTATGTCATTTGTTAATAAATTGCATTAAGTAAAAACGTACTGACTCCTGAATTTCTCTGGGTAACCGTGACAGATTCCTGATTTCCCTCCTGTCCGGCAAGGCACTGACCTGGGCCAACTCACTTTGGGAGATGGAGAAGCCTGTAATTTATAACTTCATAGAATTTGTGGAGAGTTTTTGATGTTCCTGGGCCCGCAACCTCCACTGCCAAATGACTTATGACAATAAAGCAAGGCACACGAACAGTAACTGAGTACACAATTGAGTTCTGTACTCTGGCAGCGGAGGTAGGATGGAACAATGAAGCCCTAGTAGCCGCATTCTCTCAAGGCTTGTGTGACGCTATCAAGGACGAGACAGCATCCTGCAAGCTGCCTGGTGATCTGGAGGAGTTTATCTTGATAGATACTAGAATTTGTGAGAGGCCTTCATTCAAGGAACATGTGCATAAACCTTTGTCTCGGTTAGCACCTAGCTTCTTACGCCCACCCAATCCTCCCTCGCCTCCCATACCTCCTGGTTCTGGTTCCACCGGGGGGGAACCAATGCAGCTAGGCTTCACGTGCCTTTCAGTGGAGGAGAGGGCTCAACACAGGAGGAGGGGCGTTTGCTTGTGCTGTGGGGACCCGGGTCATATGTTGCGTTTTTGTCCAGTCCGGCCCGGGAAATGCTAGCACCTAGGATCATGTAGGGACAGACCCTGGGTGGACTTGCAGAGTCCCCAGAGATTTTTCAAAACTAACCTATTCGTAAGGTAGTTCTGTCTTGGGCCGAGTCATCGGTGGTGGCTCCTGCACTACTGGACTCCGGGGCCAAGGAGTTTTTCATTGATGCAGACTTTGTGGCCAAGCACTCTATCCTTCTGCTGCCTCACTATGCTCTGTCGGCTATTGAAGCCATTGACAGCAGACCCCTACAGCCATTACACGTTACTCATGAGACTCATCCCTTGTCTCTAAGGGTATGGGCACTCCATGTGGAGACACAACAGTTTCAAGTCATTCATTCTCCTCACTATGCTATCATTCTGGGTTTTCCATGGTTGCCGACTCACAACTCAAGAATTGAATGGCAGACTTGCGATATTCTGTCATGGTCCTCCCAGTGTACGATGTCTTGCCTCCAGCAGCCTACAAGAATATTGTGTACCTCTACCTCCTTACCTGCTGAGTACCAGTCCTACAAAGAGGTATTCAAAAAGGTAGAGGTCAGTACGTTATCACCACACAGGCCTTACACTTGCACTGTTGATCTGGTACCAGGGGCTAGACCTCCTAGTAGCCTAGTTTATCCTTTGTTGGTGGAGGAGAACAAGCCCATGGAGGATTATGTGGCTGATGCCTTATCCAGGGGCATTATCCGGAAATCTTTCTCACCTGTGGGCACAGGCTTCTTTTTTGTAAAGAAAAAGGATGGCGAACTAAGACCATGCATAGATTTCAGGGGTCTGAATAAACTGATGGTAAAGAGCACCTATCTGATTCCGTTGATCACGTAGCTATTTGATAGAATCAAAGTCTCTACTGTATTCACTAAACTCGACTTGAGGGCCACGTACAATCTGGTATGAATAAAAGAGGACCACATATGGAAGGCAGCGTTTAACACCCGGAGCAGGCCCTATGAATACTTGGTGATGCCTTTCAGATTGTACAACACTCCCGCTGTCTTCCAGGAATTCATTAATGATGTCATAAGACATCTACTACAGAGTTGTGTTGTGGTCTATTTGGACGACAAACTCATCCATTCTCCTAATTTGGAGGCACATAGAGCAGACGTAGCGTGGGTCCTACAACTGCTAAGGGAGAACAAGTTGTTCTGCAAGCTGAAGAAATGTGAACTCCATAGATCTCAGGTGACATTCTTGGGGTACGTTATCTAGTCTTCTGGCCTAGCCATGGACCCCTAAAAACTTTCTGCCATCTTGCAATGGCCGCATCCAGTGGGGTTAAGATCCATACAGAGGTTCTGGGGCTTCACTAATTACTACAGCAAGTTCATATGAAACTTTTCCACAGTAGTCAAACCTCACATGGACATGACTGTGAAGGGAGCTAATCCTTCAGACTGGACACCTGAAGCCCTTCAGGCATTTGACGACTTGAAGTCTGCTTTTGCGACAGCTCTGATATTGTCCCACCCGAATCCCACCCTACCCTTCACTCTGGAGGTTGACACTTCTGAGTCTGGAGTAGACCCTTTCTGTCCCAGCGTGGGCCCTGGGAAACCATTACTCCAGTGCGGGTTCTTCTCTAAGAAATTTTCTAAGACTGAGAGTTTGTATGATGTGGGCGATCGTGAATTACTTGCCATCATTCTTGCCCTGAAAGAATGGCAATATCTGTTGGAGGGAATGACCGTTCCAATCTTTATACTGAAAGATAACTAGACCCTCACATATCTGTCAGAGGCTAAGAGGTTGTCTCCACGTCAGGCCTTATTCCTCTCCAGGTTAAATTTTGTGGTTTCTTACCTTCCTGGGATGAAGAATATTAGAGCAGATGCTCTTTCTTGACAATTTGGGGCAGAATCCCAGGAGGAGTGTTCTCAGGTACCTATCATTCCTCCCAATCACATTTTGGCTACGATACATACTAGTATTACCTCTCCGTTGGGTGAGGAGATTTTGGCTGCTCAAGCTTCCGTCCCAGTGGATAAGCCGAATGGGAGATGTTTTGTGCCTGAATCAGTACATACCAGACTGCTGGAAACATACCATTCTTCGAAGGCAGCAGGGCATGTTGGGAGAGATCAACTCATATGGTCAGTGTCTAGACTCTTTTGGTGGCCCAGCCTGAGAGCAGATTATTCTGCATTTGTTGCAGCATGTTCCACTTGTGAGTGGACTAAGACTCACAGACACCTTCCAATGGGTCTCCTTCAACCCATTCCCAATGGTGAGAGTCCATGGTCGCATTTATCTATTGACTTTATGGTAGAATTGCCAGTATCAGAGGGCTACACAGACATCCTCTTGATTGTGGATAGATTTTAGAAGACTGCTCATTTTGTGCCACTTAAAGGACTCCCCTCCTCTAAGGAGTTGGTCAAAATCTTTGCCAAGGAGGTGGTTCGTCTCCACGGAATTCCAGTGGTGGTAGTCTCATATCGTGGGAGCCAGTTTATGTCCTGTTTTTGGAGATCTTTTTGCAGACAGATGGGTACCCAACTCTCGTTCTCCTCGGCTTACCATCCTCAGTCTAACGGTGCTGCAGAGAGGTCTAATCAAGCGTTGAAACAGTTCCTTCATTGCTTTGTTTTGGACCATCATGCAAATTGGGCAAACCTGTTACCGTGGGCAGAGCTTGCTATTATCACAGTAGCCGTGCTATTTGGTGACATTCTGTCAATATTCCTCTACTGCTTCCGCTATTGGCTGCTCTGTTGTTGTCCCGCCCAGCATTTGTCCTTAAATGCTGGGTTCTGGCACTTCTCCGGTGCCCTTTCATGGTGTTCCAGTACCAGCGCTTGTTCCTGATTCTTGTGAGCTCTCAGTGTATCGACTCAGCCTGCCTGACTACTCTGCATCTTGTTTCCTGCCTGTGCACCGACCCGGACTGCCTGATCATTCTGCTTCTCATCTCCTGTGTATTGACCCGGCTGACGTTCCTGCGCCATGTACTGTCTTGGATTGGCTGACGTTCCTGCTCCGTGTACCGACCCGGACAGGCTGACGTTCCTGCTCTGCGTTCTGACTTGGTTTGGCTGACGTTCCTGCACGGTGTACCGACTCGGACTGTCTTACGTTCCTGCTCTGGGTGGATCCTGCCAGGTTGGGCTGCTCTGGGGCCGTGCCTCCTCTGCACGCTCTGACCGGTCTCCGGTTAGGGTAGTACTAGTCCCTCGCTGTCTGCAGATTGGTCTCGGTTGTCTCCGTGTCGCCCAGGCAACATTCCTATGTGTCTGCCTTACTTGCAGTTCCAGGTTGGGTGACTCTCAGGGCGAGTTGCTCAGTTTCTGTTATTGCTACGGCAGTGCCCACGTTGACCAGATTCCGTTACTGCTACGGCAGTGCTCAAGTTGCCCAGTCTCCGTTACTGCTACGGCAGTGCTCCTATTGCTCAGTCTCCGTTACTGCTATGGCAGTGCTCAAGTTGCTCAGTTTCCGTTACTGCTACGGCAGTGTTCAAGTTGCTTAGTCTCCGTTACTGCTACGGCAGTGCTCAAGCTGCTCAGTCTCCGTTACTGCTACGGCAGTCCACAATTGTCTGGTATTCATTATAGTAGGAGTTACTCGAGTTGAAGCTCTCACCTCTGTTTGAGCTTCTTAAAGGGCCTTGCACTATTAAGGCCTATCAACATTCACTGCCTAATATTAACCCATTCAGTACTGACAAGCTGAGACTCACACAAGATCTGCCTGACCTGTGTCAGTATATTGTTCTATGGACCATCTACATATACTGGACCTGTGTGGGCCTACCTCTGTATAACCTGTCTTGTGTCTGTACTATATTATGTATATATTACAGGCCCCGTGAGGGTTATTTTGTTCTTTATTGTTTAATAAAATTGTGTTTTATCCAACCATACTGTGTCTGTGTGTCGAACAAACCGTTACAGCTAGAAATAGTGCTGTCAATTCCTCCTCTGGGAACTCCCCCTTTCTGATTAATTATGGGATCCAACCTTCACTTCTGCTGGAATCTGTTGAGGCTCAGAATATTCCTGCTCTGGAGAAACACTTGAGGGCACTCCTTTCCACATGGGTACATGTTCAGAGAACCCTGCAGAGGTCCACGCTACACTACAAGAGACAAGCAGACAGTAGACATTTACCGGCTCCAGTTTTCCAGGTGGGAGAGAGAGTATGTCTATTCTCACGCAACCTCCATCTCCAGGTGCCTTGTAAAAAGTTGGCTCCTTAATTTGTGGGCCCCTTTTAGGTTCTCCGTAAGATCAGCCCTGTAACCTATACCCTTGAACTCCCTGCTAATATGCACAATTCAAATGTGTTCCATGTGTCTCTACTTAAACCAATGGATTGTAACCGCTATATTACTGCTCCTGTCCATCCCAGACCTGTCCAATTTAGGGGTCATGAGGAATATGAGGTGCAAACTATTTTGGACTCTCGCAGGATTAGAGGCCAGGTACAATATTGTCACGGTTTATTACGACTCTCAGGCGTAAGGTTAGGTAAAAACACAACTTTATTGAAAAGTTTAAAGCAAATCCCATAGGATTTCATGCACGTACATACAATACATAAAATGGCAAATAGAAATGGCAATATAGAATCAGGCTCTACCGGCCCTGCCAATATACCAGGCAGGGCAGCCTGGGCAAGCAATAGCAAGGTGGCCCTACCGGCCCTGCCAATATACCAGGCAAGGCAGCCAAACGATAGTCAGGAGTGTACAGGCTCTACCGGCCCTGCCAGTTACCGGGCAAGGCAGACTAACGGATTACCAGCTGAAACAGACTCTACCGGCCCTGCCAATATACCGGGCAAGGCAGCCTAACGATAGTCAGGAGTGTACAGGCTCTACCGGCCCTGCCAATATACCGGGCAAGGCAGCCTAACGATAGTCATGAGTGTACAGGCTCTACCGGCCCTGCCAATTTACCGGGCAAGGCAGCCTAACTATAGTCAGGAGTGTACAGGCTCTACCGGCCCTGTCAATATACCAGGCAAGGTAGCCAAACGATAGTCAGGACTATACAGGCTCTACCGGCCCTGCCAATATACCGGGCAAGGCAGCCTAACAGATTACCATCTGAAACAGACTCTACCGGCCCTGCCAATATACCGGGCAAGGCAGCCTGAAGGAACACAGAGAGGCTAGGTTCTACTGGCCCTGCCAATACCGGGTAAGGCAACCTTAAGATGGAATGTATAAAAGGTTCTACCGGCCTTACCAATATACCGGGCAGGGCAACCCAAGGAGGAGGTGTCAACCGGAGTGGCCACAATAACTGTCAGATGACAAGGACAGTCAAGATGTAAAGTAAGTGAGTAGCCCAAATACACCAGTAATTATGAAACTCAATACCTGGGGATAGATGGAGTAAAGGCTGTCTAGGACTGGAAAGCACACTGAGGACCAACAGTATAACTGAGTAGTAAGCCACGAGGGCCAGGAGTGAACCAGAGTCCGCATGCTGGGAGCCAACAGATCTCAATGTGTAATACTGTGAGGCAATGGAGCGAACCAGCGCCCGCGCGCTGGGAACCAACAAACAGTATGATGTAGCCGCAAGGCTTAAGAGCGAACCAGCATCCGCACGCTGGGAGCCAACGGATCTCAATGTGTAATGCTGTGATGCCAAGGAGCGAACCAGCGCCCGCGCGCTGGGAACCAACAACTTGTCTAATAGCCGCTAGGCTTGGGAGCGAACAAAGGTCAATGTGTAATGCCGTGAGGCAATGGAGCGAACCAGCGCCCACTCGCTGGGAACCAACTGACTGGAATGTCGCCAAGCGACCGAGGAACAATGTCGCCACCGCTGTAGGAACCAGGCTCAGGAAGTGACAGGAACCAGCCGGGACGTCAACCGGATCAGGAACGATAACGGACACCAGTAGCAGGAAACAGCAACTCAACCGGAACAGGACTGGAACCGACACAGCAGACAGCAGCACTGGAACAGCACAAACTCAGGAACGCAGGTACTCATGAACACAGCCGAGAGGCCAATGAAGCTTCTGTAGCATGGTGGTAATGGAGGAGTCAGAGACACCACGAAAGGGCCACTAAAGGGTGCCCAAGCTAAGTTTAAATAGATAATATGAGGCGGGCTAAAGGCAAGCAGCCAATGGGAGCTCCCTATAGGTGATAGACACAGTAAAGCAGCAATCACGGGCACCGTGATAGTACCCCCCTTTCAAAGACCCCCTCTCCTAGACACGGGCAATTCTCCCATAAAATCAATAGAAACATGAGACCAAGGACGTTCACCATTAGGTACCGGCTGAAGCAAGCCCACAGGGAGGTGTCTAGGGGTTTTTGCATGGGCACAGGTGGCACAGGCATTAGTAAAATCGGCACAATCTGCTCTCATAGAAGGCCACCAAAATATCTGAGAAAGGGACCATAACAATTGGTCTCTGCCAATGTGTCCGCGGCCTTAGAGGAATGGAAGTTTCAAGTAAGCGAGTACAAAATGGTTCAGCGACATAACACTTGCCCACCGGGGTATAATAGGGCGCTGAGGCCTGAGAGACCAAAATCTCTTCCCCTAGTGGTGAAGTGATACTAGTACGTATAGTAGCCAATTTTCGATCGGGTTGAATGATAGGTACTGGTGCCTCCTCTCTGTCAATTTCGGCCTCAAATTGTCTTGACAGTGCATCAGCCCTAACATTCTTAGATCCCGGCAAGTAGGATACAATGAAATTGAATTGGGACAGGAATAATGCCCATCTGGTCTGGCGAGGGGACAATCTCTTGGCCTCATAGAGGTAGGTCAGATTTTTATGATCAGTCAGGATCAAAACAAGATTCTTTGTGCCTTCAAGTAAATGACGCCATTCCTTAAGAGTGAGGATAATGGCCAATAATTCTCTGTCCCCTATTTCATAATGGCTTTGCACTCCAGTCAGTTTTTTTGGAAAAAACCCCACAGGGTCTAAGTGTTTCACCCTTAATAGGACGTTGAGAAAGCACTCCCCAACCTCAATATCTGAGGCGTCGACCTCCAAAGTGAACGGAAGTGATGGGTTTGGGTGGGATAACACCCGAGCATTAGCAAAAGCCAATATTAGTTTTTCAAAGGCCTCCTCTGCAGCCACTGGCCAAAGGGATGGATTAGCGCCCTTGTGTGTAAGGTCAGACAATGGTTTGACAATGGAAGAGAAATTCTTAATAATCTTCCTATAATAGTTAGCAAAGCCCAAAAATCGCTGAATAGCTTTGAGACTCTTAGGTCGAGGCCATTGTAAGACTGCAGTTAACTTTTCTTTGTCCGTGGCAATGCCTTCTTTGCCAATAATGAAACCCAAGAATGGCACACTGGTTCTGTGAAACTCACATTTCTCTAATTTACAGTATAATTTGTTTTTGCGTAACCGTAGCAATACTTTGGACACATCTTTGATGTGTTGTGACAAGTCTTTAGAGTGAATAAGTATATCGTCAAGGTAAACCACGACACATGACTGTAACATATCTCTGAGAATATCATTGATCAATTCCTGAAATACTGCTGGTGCATTACACAGACCAAATGGCATGACTAGATATTCATAGTGCCCAGATCTTGTATTAAAGGCAGTTTTCCACTCATCACCGGCTCTGATACGAATCAAGTTGTATGCAGCCCGTAGGTCCAATTTGGTAAAAATCGAGGAGCCTTTGAGTCTGTCAAAAAGCTCAGTGATGAGTGGTATCGGATAAGCGTTCTTAGTCATAAGCTTATTTAACCCACGGTAGTCAATGCATGGTCTCAGTTCGCCATTTTTCTTTTTTACAGAAAAGAACCAGGCCCCAGCCGGAGAGGTAGATTTCCTTATGATCCCTCTTTTAAGGGTGTCAGAAATATATTCTTCCATAGCTTGGTTTTCCTCACAGGACAATGGAAAATTGCGACCCCTAGGAGGCACCACTCCAGAATGTAACTCAATGCTACAATCGTATGGTCTGTGCTGAGGTAAGGTGCCAGCCTCTCCCTTACTGAAAACATCGCCAAACTGTTGGTATTCATCTGGTAGTGAAGGGGAGGTGCACAAGACCTTAACTGGATGGGTAACGCACTTTTCCATACAAAATTGAGACCAAGCGGAGATTTCACACTTTTACCAATCAAACTGCGGATTATGCAACTGTAACCAAGGAAATCCCAATATTACGGCATGGTGAGGAGAGTTAATAAGTTGGAACTGCTGTTCTTCTTTATGAAGATAATAGATAATGGCATAGTTTCAAAGGTTACATGAGCAGGTTCCAAAGGTCTGCCATCAATTGCTTCATAGGCAAACCCTGAAAAAGATGCTTCCACCCAGCCGGCATTGTGTAAAGCTTGTGTATTCCAGCCCCTCATGCCTTTGTTCTATTGTTTATCATTGCCCAGTCCCTTTGTATAGTTAAATTAATAAAGTCTGACCCTTTGTACCATGTGCCAGTGATTACATTACCTTGTGTACACCCCCATTGTATGCTTTGTATAACCCCGTGTGAGTGATACTGTAAAACTGTATAAAAGAGCTGCATTTGCCAAATAAAGTTGAGTTCATTTTGGAACAAGAAGGAGTCCTGTATTTTTGTTTTAGAATGGTGTAAAGGAGCTTCTCTTGCTCCCCATTCTAGGAGGAAGCTCTGGAGCAGTACCGGTGAGGCTACTCCTCTGTAGCCAACCTCAGAAGGGAGAGACCTGGAACGACAGTCTAAGTCAGCCCAAGGACTTAGGCTTCCATTACAGGTCCTTCCAGTTCCTCCTTTTTATATTTTTAAACCTGCTCATAGTGATAGCAGTCATTATGAGCCTCTTCTGCTTCAATTTTGGAAAAAGATCACAACAGAATAGCACAGCATGTCTACCTCGCTCTGTAGATGCTTCTATTGTGTTTGACTTCTGCAAATAAGTCAAGTTTTTATGGAGGAAAGGCGAAAACCACATAAATCAATGGGTGAGAACTTTCTAGCCATTGAAAAAATGTCAAACAATTTTGGCCAATTGGCTAAAAATGAAAAAACTGTAATCGCTAGTTTTAAAGTGGATTTTCACACAAAAAAGCAGACAACAATTTGGTTTTCACAGAATTTCTCGTGGGAACATGGAGAGATATTTCGCTCACTCCTAGTGATCATAATCCAAGTTCCTTCCTCAGCTGGCAGAGCCTCAGCGACTGAATGACAGACATACTTTGAAGACATACAACCAGACAGACAATTACAACTGACATGGACTCTAGGCTTGTGCGATTCACCGTCCGACAGGCAAGGGTCAATCTTAAAAAAAAAATACAATCTGAACAGCCCTGGTTCAGAATGTCGTCGAAAATTTCGGTAGTTCGGAGATGACTACCCTCTCTCGTGATACTTTACGTCCCTCTCTAGTGCAATTAGCTTCTTTGTTTCATGATGGGGGTTGGACTAATGACATATCAGACTGTAACAGAAGGTAGGGAGGGGACCGGGTCGCCTTCCGTCGTAGTTCCTGGGTCTCTCCTTCTTGACGCCTGGTGCCGTCGAGTGTACCGGTAGAGCAAATCAGCGTTCCTGTGGTCGACTCAAAGTGGTGTTGAACCCCGGGATGACCGACTCTACCTCGAAGGATGCGGCTACCGGAGGGGTCACGGGCACTCAAACACCGTCGAGCGTTCACAGAACAGGATCAGGAAAAGTGTAACAGGAACCAAAGTGGCTGTATCCCAAGCCGTTCAAGCACTCCGGTGCTCGACTCGAAGGTTGCAGCTTAAGCAGGAGACCACAAGGCAGAGTCCACGTTGCCGCCTGACAGGATACGAAGTCCGGTAGCGGGATCCTGGCAGCAGATGGACACACGTTTCAGGAACCTGGTTCAGATGGGCGGTAGAGTGGCTACTTTTACCATAGGAACAAACAGACTCCAGGACTCTGGTTCACTCCAAATGTAACACACTTTATTGAACAACCAACACATCTTTTAAACAGTTACAACATAATACCACAATAGGGATGGGAAGGGCCAGGCATTTTAATGCAGGTTTGGCCCAGGGACCAATCAGACACAATGGGCATATGACACAAGGAACAAAAGACCAATGGTAGCTGGAGACAATGGACCAATGGCAGGAGGTGACAAAATGACCAATGACAGTTAGGGGAACAGGGCCAATGGCAGATGGACTACTAAGCATGATGCTGATGAAGTTAAGGCAAACATGGTTGATTACTGTCTAGACGAAGACAAAGGATTGATTAGAGGGAATACACATCTAGGGACTAGGCCAGGGGTTGAAGCAAGTACACACTAGTTTGAAATATGCGGCTTCAACCCTGGCCAATCAGTGTGCGCAGTGAGTCGTACGTCGGCCAATCCGGCGTCAACTCACTGCCTCCCGTTCCCGTGTTCGCGACAGCATTGATGCCTCGAACAAAGGAACCGGGGAACCACCGGCTTCGGTGTTCGTGCATCCCTCGCACATCTCCCATACTATACAACACATTAAACATACGACATTCGACAATGTATAAAAGGTACGACTTTCGACAATATATTAAACATAAATCTTCTAACATAGTGATAGTGGAAGCCCCTATCAAAGTTCAAATAAGGCCACAGGGCCATAGTCTTTGAAGAAACTGTTCGAGGTCCAGACAAGGGCCCAAGTAACGGATAGCATCCGTTACATTTCTTCCCCTTTTGGTACCAAGCCAGTGGGGACAGTAGTAAACACTGGCTTGGAGCTGTAGGAGGGCATTGAGGTTGTGAGCCACTTGTCTGGACAGTTCATTAGTCCGGAGGCCTTGGTCCTAGGCCAGTCTTAAATGAGGAGTCTCTTGTCCTGGGCCAGGGATTGAAGTAGTCCTTTTGTCCTGGGCCAGGAGAAAACATGAGCCCCTTGTCCGGGCCTGGCAGTAGAGAACAAGGCCCTTGCCCTGGGCCAGGAGAAAACATGAGCCCCTTGTCCGGGCCTGGCAGTAGAGAACAAGGCCCTTGTCCTAGGCCAGGGAAGAAGTGATCAGACCTGTTGTCCTTAATTCTGGGCCAGGGAAATTGGTGACTGGTTGTCCTGGCCATCATCAAATTGGGTGGCCTTCCCTGGGCCACGCTACATGCAGAGCTGGGGTTCACTGTTCCTGGATCTGGGGCCAGTGGCTCAGGGTCCAAAGCCAGTCTATAAGGGGGATCTCCCTGGGCCAATTGGGTCTGTGCATCACAATGTGGGAAGAGGGGCATATCTCTGCCTTTTAGTTGGGCCATCTCCCCAGAGGAACAGAAGAGGATGTTTGTCCCACTCCCCTGTGCTGGGGCAACATTTTGGGACACATTCCCACCCCCCATGCAGAACTCAGGGAATTCAAGGGCCCCAGCAACATACCTGGTGAGGACTGTGGTCCCCCTCACCAAGTCAGGGGCCAAAGGAGGACTGGTGGGGAGCGCCTTCTTAGGGCTGCTGGTGTACTTGCTCACATTCACCAGTGTCAGGTCAAAACAAGAGGTGGTGTGCTCAATCCTACCCACCACAGCAGGGAATTCACAAAGGTTGATGGGGACCGCATTCCCACCCATAAGTTCATACAATATTTCCTCTGGCGGGCCAGTAGTACTGCTTTCTCCCAGCCTGCTGGGGTCCTCCTCTGGTAGGCCATCCTTAACAGTCCCTTTTTCTGCCTTGAGGGAGACCGCAGTCCCATCCCTCAAGGCGGCAGCATCCATGACCCTGGGGAGCAAACACGGCTCTGCTCCCAGGGCATTCTCCAGCAAACCAGGGACCATCTCTTTGGGGCTGCTGGTGAGCTTGCTCCCACTCACCAGTGTCAGGGCACAACAAGGGGTGGTGTGCTCGCTCCTACACACCACAGCAGGGGATTCACAAGGGCTGATGGGGACCGCACTCCCACCCATCAGTTCACAGTCCATATCTTCAGGAGGGCCATTACACACAGGCCCTTCTCCTGCCTTGAGGGAGACCACAGTCCCATCCCTCAAGGCGGCATCACTTATAATCCTGGGGAGCCCGCACGGCTCCGCTCCCAGCACATCTTCCACCCCCAAAAGGGGCAACATCTTGGGGCTGCTGGTGGGCTCCTTCACACCCACTACAGCAGGGGGCTCATGGGGACTGATGGGTTTGCTCTCACCCATCAGTTGGGGCACACAATTGCTGCTGGTGGGGACCTGCGTCTCATCCACCGCAGCTGGGGAAGCAGGGAAAGGGGCAACTTGCCTCTCAGGGGAGACGTCATTCCCATCCCCTGATGCTGAGGCAGCTTCTTCACTGAGGGGGAACGAATTCCCACCCCTCAGCTCAGGCAACAAACAGGGACAAAGGGGTATCAGGCAGGGCAACAGGGGCACTGGTGACGAACGCATTCCCACTCACCAGTGTGTAGTGAACAGGGGCAGCTCCATCCAAGTCCTCAGCTTCACTGAGGTCCTCCTCAGATGAGTGGCCCCCCCAATATTCTTCCTCTCTTCCTGTACAAAGTTCACGCGTGTACCGGTCATGCACAATATCCATCAGTCTATTAATCCTGACAATCGATGGCTTGTATCCAAGGAGTGGCATGAGATTCACCATCCTTCGGTACACCGGGTCCTCACTTGGTCCGATCCCAATAATGCTCCACTTTTCTCTTACTAGAAAGTCAATGTACTCCCAGTCGGGCTCTACAGCTCCAAGGCGCTTGTGGAAGTCACTGAGACCCCATGTGGGTCCAACTGATTCAATAAGATCCAAAAAGTCCAGGAAACCCCATTCGAGCAATACTGGTCCGTCGGATCCGCGTGCCACCATTCCTCATTCGATACACCTGATGAAAGAAGGAGAAATCCCACCGCTGTGCCACCAATGTAACGGAAGGTAGGGAGGGGACCGGGTCGCCTTCCGTCGTAGTTCCCGGGTCTCTCCTTCTTGACGCCGGACTGGCACCGTCGAGTGTACCGGTAGAGCAAATCAGCGTTCCCGTGGTCGACTCAAAGTGGCGTCGAACCCCGGGATGACCGACTCTTCCTCAAAGGATGCGGCTACCGGAGGGGTCACGGGCACTCGAACACCATCGAGCGTTCACAGAACCATATCAGGAAAAGTGTACCAGGAGCCAAAGTGGCTGTATCCCAAGCCGTTTGAGCACTCTGGTGCTTGACTCGAAGGTTGCAGCTTAAGCAGGAGAACCACAAGGCAGAGTCCACGTTGCCACCTGACAGGATACAAAGTCCGGTAGCGGGATCCTGGCAGCAGACAGACAAACGTTTCAGGAACCTGGTTCAGATGGGAGGCAGAGTGGCCACTTTTACCATAGGAACAAACAGACTCCAGGACTCTGGTTCGCTCCAAATGTAACACACTTTATTGAACAACCAACACATCTTTTATACAGTTACAACATAATACCACAATAGGGATGGGAAGGGCCAGGCATTCTAATGCAGGCTTGGCCCAGGGACCAATCAGACACAATGGGCATATGACACAAGGAACAAAAGACCAATGGTAGCTGGAGACAATGGACCAATGGCAGGAGGTGACAAAATGACCAAATGGCAGTTAAGGTAAAAGGGCCAGTGGCAGATGAGCTACGGAACACAATACTGACGAGGTTACGGTCAACATGATTGATTACTGTCTAGACAAAGACAAAGGATTGATGAGAGGGAATACACATCTAAGGACTAGGCCAGGGGTTGAAGCACGTACACACTAGTTTGGAATATGTGGCTTCAACCCTGGCCAATCAGTGTGCGCAGTGAGTCGTATGTCGGCCAATCCGGCGTCGACTCACTGCCTCCGGTTCCCGTGTGCGCGGCAGCATTGATGCCTCGAACAAAGGAACAGGGAACCACCGGCTTCGGTGTTCGTGCATCCGTCGCACATCTCCCATACTATACAACACATTAAACATACGACATTCGACAATGTATAAAACGTACGACTTTCAACAATATATTAAACATAAATCTTCTAACATAGTGATAGTGGAAGCCCCTATCAAAGTTCAAATAAGGCCACAGGGCTATAGTCTTTGAAGAAACTGTTCGAGGTCCAGACAAGGGCCCAAGTAACGGATAGCATCCGTTACACAGGCACCCAGAAAGCCTGCATTTCCTGCTAGTCCGTTGTTGGAGCTCAGAGAGAGAAGAAGGAGATAGAGAGTGTCCAGTTGTTTATAGGCAGGCAGCCAGCATTAGTGCCAGTTATTGCCACTGCAAGGGAGAGTCATTTGTTCCTGTGCAAAACTTTAAAAATATTAGGAATTTGTTTGAATAGTTTTCAGAGTGACACAGTCCAGTCTCACAGTTGTGTACGCAGGCAGGCAGGCCTAGTACCTTATTGCCACCTCAAGGGAGAGTCACCTTTTTTTCTGTGTTAAATATTAAAAATAATATTAGGAATTTGTTTGAATAGTTTTCAGAGTGCCACAGCCAGTCTCACGGTTGTGTAGGCAGGCCTTGAACCTTATTGCCACCACAAAGGAGAGTCACCTTTGTTCCTGTGTTAAATATTAAAAATATTATGAATTTGTTTTCAGAGTGACACAGCCAGTCTGACTGTTGTCGTTTGGTCAGGTTGTAAAATCGTCAAATTATTATAGTACACTACCTACCTATCTGTAACGGATTTGAGTCCTAGTGAACAACCTGATGTTCCTCGTCTTGCTAACAGCTGCAGTGACCCAGCAACCACCAACACCACCACAGTGATGTTGCTTTCAAGTAGAGCTAACAGCAGCAGGTGGGCAAAGAAAAGTACCTTCAGTAGCACCAGTCAGACTCAGCAGCAGCACTCCAAACAAAAAAATAAAAATATAAAGGGAACTGCAGTGCCACTGTTACTCCACTATCCTCCTCCAATCCCACTCCCAACATCCCTGCTGCCATCTTTAGGTCTACTGGTACCCCTGTAATGGTACTTAGAGAGAAAAAGCAAAGTGAGGCTGCTCCAGCATGTGAAGATGAAGAAAATGTCACCTCTGTTTCTTCTTCTCCACCACCTTTCAGAGTCATCTGTTGCTCCAAAGCATGGAACCATTTTGTGTAAATTGTGTTGCAGGGAAGTCAGCCGTAGGCGGGTGTTGGGTCATCTAACCACCTCCGGGACTACCACAAGTCAGTGTTGAAAAGTGCAGAAAGTGCACTACTGGTACTGCATATACCAGTGTCACACTCACCACCAGTAGGCAGCAGGAGAAAAGGCAGGGGGATCATGCCACATCTGGTCCTAGTACGAGCAGCAGACAGCCACAGCCCATCCCAAAATCAATACAGGCCACACTGGAAGATTTTGGTGGGTTTCATTCCAAGGGGATGTGCAGACAGCAGTCCAGAAAAATCACACACCTCATTGCACAGCTCATAGTCGATGGGGGTGCTACTATTAATTTGGTGGACAGGGAGCCCTTCCAGCAACTTATGGAGACTGTCACACCCGATATAAAATTCCATCCCGCACCACATTTAGTAGAACTATAGTGCCCTCTTCACACACCTCTCCTTAAAATTGGATGATTTCCTTGCCCATAGCTAACACTTGTCTGGTGCTGAGGGTAATATACTTCTCTATGTTGCTGCCCTTTTAACGAGACTGAAGAACAAACTGACTTGGCACATGGAAGAGCACATGGACAACTGTCCAGAGTTAATGCTTGTCACAATTTGAGATCCTATAATATCAAAGGCAAGATGGCACTTAGTTCCAATTCACTCACTGCCTGGAGGGAACAATTGATAGCGAGGGTATGTGAGAGACAAAGAAAAAACAGGATGCAGTCGCAGGAGGCAGGAGAAGATTCTGCGGATGAGCTGAAGGAGTGTGGTGGTCTTTGCGTAACACTCTGCCACTCAAAGGGTTCAGGAATGTCTTTGTTCATGCTTGGTATTAATTATTTTATTTTATTTTACAGAGAGTTGAGAGAAGATAGAAGAGAAGGCATAAGAAAGAAGAAAAGAGAGAAGGACAGTGGATGACAGGTAAGTGTAACATGGATCAGTTAACGACATACTGCCAAGCACTGTTTTTTACTGTTCAATTCCAGATATCACTGATTTTAGCTGCGTTCTGGGAACCAAATGCACAAAACAGACGCTCAGCCATGTGGCTTAATGTCCTTTGGGGGTTTTAGCTGGTAGGGCCTTTAAATACCACGTTAAATATGTTAGTTTAACAGCCGGTATTCACTTTGGCCCTACCGGCTATGTTAACTCCTGCCTTTAAATCTACCCCAAAATGCTTACCGCACAGTCATGTAAATGGAAAAATTAACCAGTGCAATGCCAAAATAAAACAAAAACATGGACAGACACCACAAATCACTCTCACACACAACACCAAACAACACCACAGGGACAAGGACCTCCAAAAAAACACCAGCACAACATGGCATGGAACAATGTGGGTTATCACACAACAAGATCACCTGTACAATATCACCAGGAAATTCAGACACAACCTGCACCCCACAACTTCACACCTGCAACTGACAGAGACAAAGCAATCAGAACACACCACATTTTAAAACACAGACACACCTGCAAACAATTACCTGGACAACAAACACCTTCCCACTGGTCATCACTCACCTCATCACCACACCTACACAACTCACTACCAGGTACTTAAAGGGACAGCTCACCACACTCACTTGTGGCTTGTTTTCCACTCAGGGAGAGAGATAGAGAGAGAACAATAAGTATATTTGTATAATTATTGATGAGAAGACTGCAGAGAAAGTGTGCAAGGGCAAGAGCTTGGGAACACCAGCAAGCCCCAGGCACACCTGATCCACAGCCTTCACCTGTTGCGAGTGAGGAGGCTTTGGCTCAACAGCCACACAGGAGCCCATCCCCACCTGGAGGACAGCACCTGCCTGCAGATGCACAGCTGCAGCAACAGGATGCTCCACAGCAACAGGATGCTCCCCAGCTTCCACAGGGACCCCTGCAGCAGCAGAGGATGTATAGACGACCACCAAAGCCTAGGGTATACTGCCCAAGGGTCACTATCTTTGGAATGACCGATGACGAGGTGATTGATCGTACAGGTTGAGGACACACAGCATCATTGCCTTGTATGATGTCATCAAGGATCAGGTAGATTGATCTACATCCACAACCATGCCCTCAATGGCCTGCAAAAACTCCTGTGTGCCATACACTTCCTGGCAAGTGGCGCCTTCCAGTCCACTGAGGGTTACACATCTGGCATGTCACAGGCCACATTCTCCAGAGTGGTGGCCCAGCTCTTGCCAGTCGTCAAAAGCAAGGCCAGTACCTACATACATTTCCCCACCACAGACATGGAGTGGATACATCTCAAGCAGGGCTTTTACACAAGGGGAGGCATGCCCAGGGTCATGGGTGATATAGATTGCACCCATGTCCATATCAAAGCCCCAGCACGTGACGTACATCTATTCATCAACAGGAATAACTTCCATGCCATGAAAGCGCAGATGGTGCATGACAGCAAAATGAGAATTATGAAAGTCTGTGCAAAATATCCTGGCAGCTCTCATGACTTATACATTCTCCAAAACTCCTCAGTCCACAGAGACTTCGAGAATGGAACTTATACAGGGGGCTGGCTTCCGGGTGAGTTCACATTACTAAATCACACCACATCCACAGGTGTCCACACAACACTGTTCACCATGGTCCTGACTCACAGCTAGTATGTCCACCACACAAAACATCATTCACACAACATAAACAAGAAGAAAAAAGGATGCCATAGTGCAATATGTAGCCAATATAGGACCTCCACCAGTACACCACTGTACTCACAATTTGTAAGACCACTAATAGTGATCAGCATATATTTATGAGCGACTCTGACTGCCCTCACTCAGTCCCACAAATGATGGATGCTGCGTCTTAGAAAGGAATTCCCACAATATTCTGGGACCCTTGGAATAGAAGAAACACATGAACAGGAAGAGCGCAAACCACCTCACATATATCCTTAGGACCATCAAATAAGATGAATACTCATACTATTCAGATGGAATAGCTGGTAAACAATATAACCAGCTCAAGAAAATGGGGAAACATAAACTGCCCCGATTCAGTTGCTGTCATACCTCCTCTCTATCCGCCTCCTATCTGTTGCCGCCAGTCCTTCCGTTTCCAGCTAGCGCTTACCACGTTCCTCCTAATGGTGCACTTCGGGCCAGTTTCCACGCCTCACTTTGGCTACCACTTCCGGAGTGGTGCTATTTAGTTCCTTCCTGTGCACAGGATGACGTGTTATTTTAGCATCTCCTGCGCCTCCTGTTTCTGACCAGCGGTGATTCTGTGCCTTGCCTGTGTATGATCCGGGAACCCCTGACCACTCTCCTGCCTACTGTGACTCTGTGCCTTGCCTGTGTATTATCCGGAACTCCTGACCACTCTCCTGCCTACTGTGACTCTGTGCCTTGCCTGTGTATGATCCGGAACTCCTGACCACTCTCCTGCCTGCTGAGTTTCTGCTGGTGTCTGCTGTCTCCTGAGTACCTCCTATTCCTTCCAGCTTCTCCAGTCCTGTCTTCTGGATCTCCAGTCCCTCCGTGTTCCTGCTCGCCTGTTCAGCTTGAGGGTTCTCCTGTCCCTGGTCACTGTGTGTACATTTATATTCCTTTTTGGAGTTTCTGTTTTTCTCCCTGGGGATAGTTTTGTATAGTTTGCCTGGGTGGGGGTTATCCAGGGCTTCCCTTCAGCTTCTCTGTTGGGGGTCACTACATCTTGCTTCGCAGCTAGCACCTTTAGTCGGCTTGAGCCGCAGCACAACCCTCTCCTAGACAACCTTCGCTCCCGAGCTCCGTACTCCAGCTTTGCTCCCCAGCATCTTGATCTACTATCCCTTGTTGGAGGAGCCTACTGTTTTGGTACTCCTGGCCCTCCATCATGTGGAGCCTGACATTATAATAATGCCACTTTTTTTCTTTTTGTATGCTCATGGATCCCATGGATCTATCCGCGGCCTTGTTACAAGGCACTGTCCTTGAGCAGCATTCTGGACAAATCACGCATTTGGACCAGAAGCTGGACTCTATTACCGGCCTGCTGCAGCAGTTGCAGCAGAGGCTGGAGAACCCTAGATCGGCAGTTCACACTTCCCCACCGGTTCCCTCCTCGTTAGTTGTTCCTCCGTCAGCTGTTTCTGCGCGCTTGCCTCTACCAGAGCATTTTGATGGCAATCCCAAGGAGCTCAGAGGCTTCCTCAACTAATGTCTTCTCCATTTTCGATGTCAGCCTGAGTATTTTATTTTGTATCAGGCCAAGATTACTTTCATTGTATCTCTGCTCCGTGGCCCAGCCCTGGCTTGGGTATCGCCTCTATTGGACCGTCAGTCCACTGTTCTGGATGATTTTGAGGCCTTTCTAGCTGCCTTTCTCGTAGTTTTTGATGCTCCTGGGAGACAGGCTCAAGTGGAGGCCGCATTGCTGGACTTGCAGCCGGGCCATAGGTCCCTTTGTCAGTATGCGGTGGAATTCCGTACCTTGGCCTATGACACGGATTGGGGAGACAGCACTCTCAAGGCTACTTTCCGTAGGGGTCTTAATGACGAGTTGACTACACGTCCCATTCCGGGTACCTTGGAGGACCTGATTGCTCTTTGCTCTACTCTTGAACACCGTGTTCAGGAGAGGCGTTTGGAGAGGGACAGGGACTGGGGTCATCATGCATCCACTCTCTCACATATACGTCTGGCACCTAAGTTTCAGTCACCTGTGGCGACCGAGGCCATGCCTGAGCCCATGGAGCTAGGCAGGGTTTTTCGACTTTCTGACGAGGAGAAGACCAGGAGGCGGACTCTCAGACTTTGTCGATACCAGTGATTCTCAGCTCCAGTCCTTGGGGCACACCAACAGGTCATGTTTTGAAGATATCCCTAATTAATCACAGGTGAATCAATCACAATGACTGAGCCACTAATTACTCACCTGTTATTAAGCAGGAACAACCTGAAAACCTGCACTGTTGGTGTGCCCTGAGGACTAACGTTGAGAAACACTGGTCTATACTGTGGAGCGCCTGGCCACCTGGCTCGGTGCTGTCCCAATAAGGTGGGAAACATCAAGGCTTAGGTGGTAGGGGACCCCTCCTAAGTCAACCTCTGGACCCCGTGTCTTCAGATAACCGCCTTACCCTCCCGGTTACTCTTTCTTGGTCCTCCTCCTCGGTGTCCGTTAGGGCTTTCACTGACTTTGGGGCCGCAGGCCTTTTCCTTGATTTAGGTTTTGCTAAGAGGTACGGCATTCCCCTGGCCCCCCGTAATCATCCTGTTTGGGTGGTGGCTGTTGATGGCACCCCACTAGGCTCCGGATGTATCACTAGGGTCTCCAAACCTCTTTGCCTCAGTATGTCCACTGCCTATGAATGTATGGTGGTGTGTGATATAATCACGTCTCCTCTGACCCCTTTGATTCTCGGGTATCCCTGGTTACGGGATCAGAATCTGTCATTGATTGGGCCTCGGGGACTCTCTCCTTTTCCTCACCGGATCCGATCCGGCCCTCCGCCACTGAAGTGGTGGTTGTTTCCAACCTGTCACGGTTTGTTTTGACTCTCAGACCCAGAGTTAAGATAAAATCACAACTTTATTGAAAAGTAAATAAGAACCCACACAGGTCCTGAACATACATATATAACATGTACACAATAGCTACAAAATAGTAACTTATACAATGATACAGTATAGTAGGCTCAACCGGCCTTGCCACATACCTGGTAAGGCAGCCTGGAGACTTGCACAATGAGAAGACGTAGGCTCTACCAGCCTTACAATATACCGGGCAAGGCAGCCTGGAACTGGCAACACAGGATAAAAGGAGGCTCTACCGGCCTTGCCAATATACCGGGCAAGGCAGCCTGGAGAATGGTACAACAATATGAATGAGGCTCTACCAGCCTTACCAATATACCGGGCAAGGCAGCCTGGAGGATGGCACGACTATGAAGGAGGCTCTACCGGCCTTGCCAATATACCAGGCAAGGCAGCTTACCACAATGACTGAGAAAGCAGCCCCATTAGTGCTGTAACGTAGGTAGCATCAGCAAAAGATGGTAAGGTGGAGAAAACCGGTATCTCGACCAGACAACCAGGGAGTGAGTGCTGTGAGTTGGTAATGTAAGCATCCGGTGTAAATGGAGTAAACCAGTACCGCGTACTGGACAACACGGAAGCCCTACCGGTGCTGTAATGGAGGCAGCTAGCAACCGGTGATATGGAGCAAACCAGTACCACGTACTGGACAACACGGAATCCCTACCGGTGCTGTAATGGAAGCAGCTAGCAACCGGTGTGTTATGGAGCAAACCAGTACCGCGTACTGGACAACACGGAAGCCCTACCGGTGCTGTAATGGAGGCAGCTAGCAACCGGTGATGTTATAGAGCAAACCAGTACCGCGTACTGGACACATGGACCCTACTGATGCTGTAATGGAGGCAGCTAGCAACCGGTGATAAGGAGTAAACCAGTACTGCGTACTGGACAACGCGGAAGCCCTACCGGTGCTGTAATGGAAGCAGCTAGCAACCGGTGTGTAATGGAGCAAACCAGTACCGCGTACTGGACAACACGGACACCCTACCGGTGCTGTAATGGAGGCAGCTAGCAACCGGTGATAAGGAGTAAACCAGTACCGCGTACTGGACAACACGGAAGCCCTACTGGTGCTGTAATGGAGGCAGCTAGCAACCGGTGATAAGGAGTAAACCAGTACTGCGTACTGGACAACGCGGAAGCCCTACCGGTGCTGTAATGGAAGCAGCTAGCAACCGGTGTGTAATGGAGCAAACCAGTACCGCGTACTGGACAACACGGACACCCTACCGGTGCTGTAATGGAGGCAGCTAGCAACCGGTGATAAGGAGTAAACCAGTACCGCGTACTGGACAACACGGAAGCCCTACTGGTGCTGTAATGGAGGCAGCTAGCAACCGGTGATAAGGAGTAAACCAGTACTGCGTACTGGACAACGCGGAAGCCCTACCGGTGCTGTAATGGAAGCAGCTAGCAACCGGTGTGTAATGGAGCAAACCAGTACTGCGTACTGGACAACACGGACACCCTACCGGTGCTGTAATGGAGGCAGCTACCAACCGTTGATGTTATGGCGCAAACCAGTACCGCATACTGGACAACACGGAAGCCCTACCGGTGCTGTAATGGAGGCAGCTAGCAACCGGTGATAAGGAGTAAACCAGTACCGCGTACTGGACAACACGGAAGCCCTACTGGTGCTGTAATGGAGGCAGCTAGCAACCGGTGATATGGAGTAAACCAGTACTGCGTACTGGACAACACGGACACCCTACCGGTGCTGTAATGGAGGCAGCTACCAACCGTTGATGTTATGGCGCAAACCAGTACCGCATACTGGACAACACGGAAGCCCTACCGGTGCTGTAATGGAGGCAGCTAGCAACCGGTGATAAGGAGTAAACCAGTACCGCGTACTGGACAACACGGAAGCCCTACCGGTGCTGTAATGGAGGCAGCTAGCAACTGGTGATATGGAGTAAACCAGTACTGCATACTGGACAACACGGAGGCCCAGCCTAGTATCAGAAAGCAACCAAAGGAGAATCCAGTAGTCAGAATGTCGCCCAGGCGACCATAGTCTAGAAGGAGAATATCAGTCCGGGTCCAGGAGCAGGAACGACAGTCAGGCAGAACAGAATACTGGAGCAGTAACGACAGTCAAACCGGGTCAGGAACGGAAGCAGGAACATCAGCCAAACCGGATCAGGAACAGAAGCAGGAACGGCAGCCAAACCGGATTAAGAATGGAAACAGGTACCACTCAGGAGAGACACTGGACGTCTGGGCGAGGACACTGACACTGGGCAATAGGGAGCTCAAGCGGGCCCAGTAGACACAGGAACCATAGGCAGGTGACCACTGACATAGAGACACCATGAAATGGCACACAAAGGGTGCATGAGCCCAGTCTATATAGGCAATACTGGGCGGGCTAATGACAGGCAGCCAATGGAGAGCTCTTACAACTGACTGACAGCAAAAGCCAGCAATCACGGCACTGTGATAGTACCCCCCTCTCAAAGACCCCCCCTTCTGGAAGAGGGACCTGGTTTCTGAGGGTACTTGGAATTAAAAATTCTCAGTAATTTGGGAGCATGAAGGTCCTTACTATCCACCCAGTATCGTTCCTCCGGACCATAACCCTTCCAATGTACCAAATACTGCAATTTTCCTCTAAGCCTGCGAGAATCAATGATACTCTGAACTTCATACTCCTCCTGACCTGCTACCTCTATAGGCCCTGGCGCCACAGGGATAGAAGCATAACGGTTGCATACAAGAGGTTTGAGGAGAGATACATGGAACACATTATGAATGCACATGGACGCAGGGATATACAAAGCTTAAGAAACAGGGTTAATTTTATGGATCACCCTGTACGGACCAATAACCAGGGAGACAATTTATTAGACGGGACTTGTAACCTGAGGTTTCTGGAGGATAGCCATACCCTGTCCCCAACCTAGAAAGAGACTACTGGCAGCCGTCTACGATTAGCATGGCACTGATTACGCTGAAAAGACTGACTGAGTGACCTTTGAACCTGTGCCCATGTGGAGTGGAGCTGCTCAATATGCTCATCCAGAGCTGGAATCTGTTGAGACTGAAATGAATCCGGGAGCAAGCACGGCTGGAACTCGTAGTTGATAAGAAACAGGGAGCTCCTGGATGATGAGTTAACCACACAGCTCCTGGCGAACTCTGCCCACGGCAACAGGTCGGTCCAGTTATCATGATGGTCAGTAAGAAAACAGCGCAGGAAGTGCTCCAGTCCCTGATTGGCACGCTCAGCAGCCCCATTGGTCTGGGGGTGGTATGCGGAAGAAAAGGACAATTGGATGCCCATCTATTCACAAAATTCTCTCCAAAATCTGGACACGAACTGGCTCCCCCGGTCGGACACCAGAACTCTAGGTACCGCATGCAACCAGAATACCTCTTTAGCGAAAACCACCGCTAATTCTTTTGCAGAGGGTAGGCCACGGAGAGGCACGAAGTGAGCCATTTTAGAAAACCTGTCAACCACCATAAGTATGAAGGAATACCCCCTAGACACTGGCAATTCTCCCATAAAATCGATGGAAACATGAGACCAAGGACGTTCGCCATTAGGTACTGGTTGGAGTAGGCCCACAGGGAGGTGTCTAGGGGTCTTAGCACGAGCACAGGCGGCACAGGCATTGGTAAATGCAGCACAGTCTGCCGTCAAAGAGGGCCACCAGAAAACTTGCGAGAGTGACCATATTAATTGATCCCTACCAATATGCCCAGCAGCTTTAGAGGAGTGGTAGGTTTCAAGTAATCGAGTGCGGAATGGCTCATCAACATAACACTTGCCCATTGGGGTTTCTGGGGGAGCTGTAGCCTGATTAGCCAGAATCTCTTCCCCCAGTGGCGAAGTGATACTTGTACGTAACGTGGCCAATATACGATCAGGATGTATAATGGGTGCTGGGACCTCGTCCCTGTCAGTCTCAGGCTCAAATTGTCTAGACAGGGCATCAGCCCTAACGTTCTTGGAACCCGGCAAGTAGGATACAATCTTTTAGCCTCTGATAGATAAGTCAGATTCTTGTGGTCAGTAAGAATCAACACAGGATTTCTGGTGCCTTCCAATAAATTACGTCACTCTTTCAGAGCGAGAATGATAGCCAGTAGTTCTCTGTCACCTATCTCATAGTGGCTCTGGGCAACAGACAATTTTTTGGAGAAAAACCCACATGGTCTGAGAGTAACCCCTTTTTCTGGTCGCTGAGAGAGTACTGCCCCAACCCCAATCTCTGAGGTATCGACCTCCAACGTAAACGGGAGAGATGGGTTGGGGTGGGATAACACTGGGGCAGCTGCAAAAGTGGATTTCCGTGTCTCAAACGCGTATTCAGCTGCCTCAGACCATTGGGAAGGATTGGCGCCCTTATGAGTAAGGTCAGACTATGGTTTAACAATCATGGAAAAGTTCTTAATAAACTTTCTGTAATAATTAGCGAAGCCCAGAAATTGCTGAATTGCATTTAAGCCTTTAAGCCGTGGCCATTGCAAAACTGCTGCAAGTTTCTCCTGATCCATGGCAATACCCTCCTTGGCAATTACGAACCCCAAAAAGGGCACTCTGGATCTGTGAAACTCGCATTTTTCAAATTTGCAATACAATTTGTTCTTACGTAGGCGGAGCAACACTTCTGACACATCCTTGATTTGTTGTGACAAATTATCTGAGTGAATAAGTATATCGTCCAGGTAGACCACAACACAGGACTGCAGCATATCCCTGAGGATATCATTAATCAGTTCTTGGAACACTGCGGGTGCGTTACAGAGACCAAACGGCATAACTAGATATTCATAGTGCCCGGATCTAGTGTTAAAAGTCATCTTCCACTCATCACCAGCTCTGATCCGAATCAGGTTGTAAGCTGCACGTAGGTCCAATTTCGTAAAAATTGGGGAACCTTTTAACCTGTCAAATAGTTTGGTGATGAGTGGTATCGGATACGCATTCTTAGGCATCAACTTGTTTAGGCCACGGTAATCATTCTTCTTTTTCACAAAAAAGAACCCAGCCCCAGCTGGCGAGGTGGATTTCCTGATGATCCCTCTCTTGAGGGCATCTGAAATATATTCCTCCATAGCTTGGTTCTTATCGCAAGGCAATGGATATGTACGTCCCCTACGGGGGACCACCCCCAGGGGCAGCTCAATAACGCAATCACAGGACCTGTGCTGGGGCAGGGTGCCAGCCTCCCCCTTGCTGAAAACGTCACTGAATTGTTGGTAATCGTCATGAAAGGGAGGCGCACAGAATCTTAATCGGGTGAGACACACAATGCTCCATACAATATTGGGACCAATCCGAAATTTCACACTTTTGCCAATCAAACTGAGGATTATGCATCTGCAACCAAGGAAATCCCAGAATTACTGCATAGTGTGGAGAACTGATTATCTGGAACTGCTGTTCCTCTTTATGACGTGCCCCAATAGTCATAGGTAGTGGCATTGTTTCAAACGTAACCTGGGCAGGTTCCAGTGGTCTGCTGTCAATGACCTCAATAGCCAGAGGGGATTCTCTTTCAACCAGCGGAATCTTGTGCCATTCAGCAAAGGCACTATCTATAAAATATCCGGCTGCGCTGGAATCAATCAGGGCCAGAACCTCCCTTGAGCGATCTGCCCACGAAAGTACCACCTGGATGGTGGGTTTCTGTATAATCAAACCTGGGGACGGATGAACACCACCTAGGGCCTGTCCCCCAAGGTACCCTAGGTGCGTTCGTTTCCCGGACGTACGTGACAGGTTCTTAGCAAGTGCCCAGTTTTACCACAGTATAAGCATAACCCCTGCCTCCTGCGGTGTGCTCGTTCCTCTTTGGTTAACCTGGTAAAGCCTAATTGCATAGATTCACCAGATTCCCGTAAATGGTCATTGGGTTTAGCAACGAGGGAGGGATGGGTGGGCAAAATGAACTGCTAGACCCAATGCTTTTTGACCGTACTCTACGGTCCTTAGCCATAAGTCTTTCACGGATCCGAGTGTCAATTAGAATTGCATAATCAATATGTCGTCCAGATCATTAGGCAACTCTCTTGCTGCAGTTTCATCTTTTATATAATCTCCCAGACCTTGAGCAAAGGCAGCCAGCAATGCCTCATTATTCCAACCTACCTCTGCTGCTAGTGTACGGATTTCTATGGCATACTTGCCCACAGTCCGTTTGCCCCGTTGTATCTCCATTAGAGGTTTAGCAGCAGAGGCGGTTCTACCAGGGATCTCGAATACTCTCCAAAATGTTTGTACAAATTCCCTGAAATTCTTTGTGCAAGGTTTCGCACTCTCCCATAAGGGATTGGCCCATGCCAGTGCTCTGCCAGTCAATAAAGATATCATAAACCCAACTTTACTGCGATCATTTGGAAAGGCATGGGAGGTTAGTTCTAGAAATATCTCAAGTTGATTGATAAACCCTCTGCACAGACTGGGTTCGCCATCATATCTAAGTGGCAATGGTGTGGAAGCGGTTAGCCCTTTGACTGCAGCCACAGCGGTAATGGCATCATTCTCCGGTGTTGATACTGGGGAGACCACCGGACTCGAAACAGACTTGTCACTAAGTACTGTACGCTCAAAAATAGTTTGGATGGCCAATGCCAACTGATCCAAATGCTGCTCATGTACATCCATCCTCCAATGGATGTTTTGTGCGTTACCCTCACTCTTACTGTCTGAGGTCATGGCCCTTTCGTACTGTCACGGTTTGTTTTGACTCTCAGACACAGAGTTAAGTTAAAATCACAACTTTATTGAAAAGTAAATAAGAACCCACACATGTCTTGAACATACATATGAAACATACACACAATAGCTACAAAACAGTAACTCATACAATTCTACAGTATAGTAGGCTCTACCGGCCTTGCCAAATACTGGGTAAGGCAGCCTGGAGACTGGCACAATGAGAAGACTTAGGCTCTACCGGCCTTACCAATATACCGGGCAAGGCAGCCTGGAACTGGCAACACAGGATAAAAGGAGGCTCTACCGGCCTTGCCAATATACCGGGCAAGGCAGCCTGGAGAATGGTACAACAATATGAATGAGGCTCTACCAGCCTTACCAATATACCGGGCAAGGCAGGCTGGAGGATGGCACGACTATCAAGGAGGCTCTACCAGCCTTGCCAATATACCGGGCAAGGCAGCCTATCACAATGACTGAGTAAGCAGCCCCACTAGTGCTGTAACGTAGGTAGCATCAGCAAAAGATGGTAAGGTGGAGCAAACCGGTATCTCGACCGGACAAACAGGGAGGCCCTACCGGTGCTGTGAGTTGGTAATGTAAGCAACCGGTGTAAATGGAATAAACCAGTACCGCGTACTGGGCAACACAGAAGCCCTACCAGTGCTGTAACGGAGGCAGCTAGCAACCGGTGATGTGGAGTAAACCAGTACCACGTACTGAACAACACGGAAGCCCTACCGGTGCTGTAATGGAAGCAGCTAGCAATTGGTGGGTAATGGAGCAAACCAGTACCGCGTACTGGACAACACGGAATCCCTACCGGTGCTGTAATGGAAGCAGCTAGCAACCGGTGTGTTATGGAGCAAACCAGTACCGCATACTGGACAACACGGACACCCTACCGGTGCTGTAATGGAGGCAGCTAGCAACCGGTGATGTTATGGAGCAAACCAGTTATCACGGTCCCCGTGATCCTTCCTGTCACTCTCAACTGTGCTTCTCCCAGATTGGTTGAGCTGTGTTGGCCCGCCCCTGGTTATGCGTTTTAATCCGGCCACTGGCACCTGTCAGGTGCCCTTTCGTGGTGTTTCCGAGCCAGTGTTGCTGTTGCAGTATTCTAGTATCCTGATCTACCATGTACCGACTAGGCTTGTCCGACAACGTTCCTGTGTTCCTGTTCCGTGATTGACCCGGCCTGGCTGACTTCCTGCGTGTTCCTGATCCGGAAACCGTAACAGTACGAAAGGGCCATGACCTCAGATAGCAATGGAGATACTGGTACCCAGAATATACATTGGAGAATGGATGTTCATGAGCAGCGCCTCGACCAGTTGGCACTGGCCCTGCAGACATTACTCGAGAGAACGGTACACCTAGACAAACCTAATCAGAATCTGGTGGTCACCCCAGTCTCGACACCGGAAAATCTGCCTGTTGTCCCAACTACTCAGTCCAGAGAGTTCACGGCGGTGGCGCCGTTACCATTAAGATATGATGGCGAACCTAACCAATGCAGAGGCTTTGTCAACCAACTGGAGATATTCTTTGAGCTCACGCCTCAGGCATTTCCCAATGATCGAAGCAAGGTTGGGTTCATGATTTCCCTATTAACTGGCAAGGCGTTATCCTGGGCGAATCCTCTCTGGGAGAATGCCAAACCTTGCACTCTGAATTTTAGGGAGTTTGTAAGACAATTCCGCAGAGTGTTTGAGGCACCTGGTAGAGCCGCTTCTGCTGCCAAGAGGTTATTGGAGGTACAACAGGGAGATCGCACCTTGGGCGACTACGCTATTGAATTTCGAACCTTGGCAGCAGAGGTGGGCTGGAATAACGATTCATTAGTCGCGGCTTTTGCCCAGGGCCTGTCAGAATCCATTAAGGATGAAATTGCCGCCAGAGATGTGCCTACTGATCTTGATGAATACATTGATTACATCATGCTTATTGACTCCTGCATTCGCGAGAGGCGGATGGCTAAGAGGGCGAAATCCAGGAATATTGGGCATGGCAGTCTCGTGAAACCACCCTCACCACCCCTTCCTCCTGAACGTACTGCAGAGGGAGGGGAGCCTATGCAGCTCGGGTTCACCAGACTAACGAAGGAGGAGAGGGCGCACCGTAAAAGAATGGGCCTATGCCTATACTGTGGTAAAGCTGGGCACCAGTTACGCACCTGTCCGGTTCGGCCGGGAAAGGAACGCACCTAGGGTAGCTTGGGGGACAGGCCCTAGGTGGCGTACAACAGTCCCTGGATACTAGTACACAGAGACCCACCATCCAGGTGGCATTTACGTGGTCAGAGTCCTTCTGTGTCAGTTTTAGCTCTGGTAGACTCCGGTGCAGCCGGTTATTTCATGGATTGCTCCTTTGCTGAGTTGCATAAGATTCCGGTGGTCAAAAGGGAGTCCCCTCTGGTTATTGAAGCCATCGATGGCAGGCCATTAGAACCCGCACTTATCACTATGGAGACTACCCCTCTTACTATGGCGATTGGGGCCCTCCACAAGGAGGAAGTGCAATTTCAAATAATTAACTCGCCTCATCACGCAGTCATTCTGGGGTTCCCATGGTTATCGTTACACAACCCCCAATTTGACTGGAAAAGATGTGAAGTGTTGTCTTGGTCGGAATATTGTGCGGATAACTGTCTCTCACACCCTGTCAGGTTATTGTGTACCTCTCCCTCTGTGTCAGCTGAATACCAGGAATTCAGTGACGTATTCAGTAAGGGGGAGGCTGGCACCCTGCCTCAACACAGACCTTATGATTGTGCCATTGATCTGGCCCCGGGCACGGTGCCTCCCAGGGGCCGCACTTATCCGTTATCAGTAGAGGAGAATAGAGCTATGGAGGAATATATTGCGGGCACCCTTAAGAGAGGGATTATCCGCAAGTCTACCTCACCGGCGGGTGCTGGGTTTTTTTTTCCGTAAAAAAGAAAAATGGCGAGCTCAGACCTTGTATTGACTACAGGGGTCTAAATAAATTAATGTCCAGAAGTGCCTACCCCATTCCACTCATTACTGAGTTATTCGACAGGTTAAAGGGCTCTTCCATCTTTACTAAACTCGATCTCCCGGCTGCTTACAACCTGATCAGAATTAAGGCTGGAGATGAGTGGAAGACGGCATTTAATACCAGATCTGGGCATTACGAATACCTGGTAATGCCATTCGGCCTATGTAATGCTCCTGCGGTATTTCAGGAGCTTATTAATGACATCCTTCAGGACAGGCTTCAGTCCTGTGTTGTGGTATATCTTGATGACATATTGATTCACTCTAACAATCTTACCCAACACATCAAGGATGTCTCTGAGGTTTTGACTCGACTACGCAAAAATAAATTGTTTTGTAAACTTGAGAAGTGCGAATTTCACAGATCCCAAGTACCTTTCCTGGGATTCGTGATCTCTAAAGATGGCATTGCCATGGACCAAGAGAAGTTGGCAGCAGTCCTACAATGGCCTCGTCCCAAAGGGTTAAAAGCTATTCAGCGCTTTCTGGGCTTTGCCAACTATTATAGGAAATTTATTCAAAACTTTTCCACGATTGTGAAACCATTGTCTGATTTAACTCATAAGGGCGCTACTCCTTCTCAATGGTCTGAGGCAGCTGAAAACGCGTTTGAGACACTGAAATCTGCATTCACTGCTGCTCCAGTGCTGTCCCACCCTAACCCAGCCCTGCCGTTTACCCTTGAAGTTGATGCCTCTGAGGTTGGGGTCGGGGCAGTACTCTCCCAACGCCCAGTGGGAGGTGGTACATTAAGACCTTGTGGGTTCTTTTCAAAGAAACTGTCCAGCGCCCAAAGCCATTATGAAATTGGTGACAGGGAACTCTTGGCTATCATTCTGGCACTCAAGGAGTGGCACCACCTATTGGAAGGTACTAAGACACCAGTACTAATTCTGACAGACCACAAGAATTTGACATATCTCTCGGAGGCTAAGAGACCCTCCTCACGTCAGGCCAGATGGGCGCTCTTTTTGTCCCGGTTCAATTTTGTGGTCTCTTACCTGCCGGGTTCCAAGAATGTCAGGGCGGATGCCTTGTCCAGACAGTTTGTGTCAGACATTGAGAAGGAGGAGGAACCAGTACCCATCATTCAGCCAGACCGTATTCTGGCTACTATTCGCACTAGTATCACTTCGCCACTGGGGGAAGAAATTTTGGCCTCTCAGGCTAGGGCTCCTCCAGAAACCCCAGTTGGCAAGTGTTTTGTCGATGAGCCATTACGTACCCGTCTATTAGAAACCTACCACTCATCTAAGGCGGCTGGGCACATTGGGAGGGATCAGCTATGTTGGTCTCTATCCCAGTTTTTTTGGTGGCCTTCCCTTAGGGCTGATTGCTCCGCTTTTACTGCAGCCTGTGCCACCTGTGCCCGTGCCAAGACACCCAGGCATCTTCCAGTAGGTTTGCTTCAACCAGTACCTAATGGCGACCGCCCATGGTCCCACATTTCCATTGACTTTCTGGGAGAATTGCCAGCATCCAGGGGGTACACGTTTATCCTTATGGTGGTTGATAGGTTCTCTAAAATGGCTCATTTTGTGCCCCTTCCTGGTCTTCCATCGGCTCAGGAATTGGCGGTGGTATTTGCCAAAGAAGTGTTTCGGTTGCACGGGGTGCCTAGAGTGGTGGTGTCTGACCGTGGTAGCCAGTTTGTATCCAGATTTTGGAGGGCATTTTGTGGGCAAATGGGCATCCAGTTGTCATTTTCTTCCGCTTATCACCCCCAGACTAATGGAGCCGCTGAGCGTGCTAATCAAGGACTGGAACAGTTCTTGCGCTGTTTTGTAACCGATCATCATGACAATTGGGCCAACCTGTTGCCTTGGGCGGAGTTTGCCAGGAATTGTGCAGTTAACTCATCGTCCGGGAGTTCCCCTTTTCTCATTAACTATGGGTTCCAGCCCTGTCTACTCCCGGAATAATTCCAGGCACAACAAATCCCAGCTCTGGATGAGCATATTGAGCAGCTCCGTTCTACTTGGGCACAGGTGCAGAGGACCCTCAGCCAGTCATTTCAGCGCTACCAGAAGCATGCCAATCGTAGACGGCTGCCAGCGGTTTCCTTCCAGGTGGGGGATAGAGTATGGCTTTCCTCCAGAAATCTCAAGTTACAGGTGCCCTCCAATAAACTGGCACCTCGGTTCACTGGCCCATTTAAAGTCATCCGCAAGGTTAATCCAGTCTCGTACGCATTGGAACTTCCAGCGCCTATGCACATACATAATGTGTTCCAAGTATCTCTTTTAAAACCATTGGTTTGCAACCGTTACACTACCACTCCAGTGATTCCTGGGTCGGTAGACGTTCAAGGCCAGGAGGAATATGAGGTTCAGAGTATCATTGATTCTAGGAGATTTAGGGGGAAGTTGCAATATTTGGTCCATTGGAAGGGATCAGAGGGACATACACGCGCCCAGGCTGTTGCACAACTTCCACTCTAAATACCCTCAGAAACCTAGACCTCCGGCAGGGAGAGGGGGTCTTTGAGAGGGGGGTACTATCACGGTCCCCGTGATCCTTCCTATCACTCTCAACTGTGCTGCTCCCGGATTGGTTGAGCTGTGTTGGCCCGCCCCTGGTTATCCGTTTTAATCCGGCCACTGGCACCTGTCAGGTGCCCTTTCGTGGTGTTTCCGAGCCAGCGTTGCTGTTGCAGTATTCTAGTATCCTGATCTACCGTGTACCGACTAGGCTTGTCCGACGACGTTCCTGTGTTCCTGTTCCGTGATTGACCGGCCTGGCTGACATCCTGCGTGTTCCTGATCCGGCTTGTCTGCGAATCTCCTACGGCATCTGACCCGGCCTGGCTGACGATCCTTCTCCGTTACCGACCCGGCTTGTCTGCGAATCTCCTGTGTATCCTGACCCGGCCTGGCTGACTACTGAACACTCATTGCACTGTTCCTGCTATCCTGACAGACGATCCCCGTTGTCACCTCGGCAACATTCTGATACTGCATAGTGTGTCTGAGCCTCCGCTTATCCGTTGCTGAGCCATTGCTGAGCCTTCCATTACCTGCCTTTCGTGTGCTGAGTCCAGACCTTACTGTGCTGTGTCGTTTTCTGCACTTGAGACACTGGTGTTGTTCATCCGTTTACTGCTACTCTTCCACCTATTGCCTCAGCCTGTTTCGCTGTTTCTGTGAGCCGGCCGCTTGTGGCCCTCAGTAGTCGGCGGCTCTCCGTGACAGAGCAGCGGTTCCGTTACGCCCATTGGCTGTTGGCAAACAGTATCCATTGTTCTCCGTTACGCCGTGGAGGGGCTATCGACACAAGCAATCACGATTCTGGTGGTCTCCGGTTACGCCCGTGGGGGCTATTGACTCAAGCAATTACGATATTAGTAGTCTCCGGTTACGCCCGTGGGGGCTATTGACTCAAGCAATCACGATACTGTAGTCTCCGGTTAGGCCCGTGGGGGCTATTGGCTCACGCAATCACAATATAGTAGTCTCCGGTTACACCCATGGGGGCTATCTCCTTCTCACTTGCAGCTCCCGTTCAGTCAGAACTTTATGCTACAGCTCCACACAGTGAATGGACTTGGGTGCTATCTTACAGCACATATCGCTATACGCAGCAGCAAGTGTGTGCCTAACACCACACTTGAGACTGATAACCAGTACTATTAACCTCTTGTGTCCTGTTTTGTGCTTCCATACTTTGTGTAGTATTACCTGTTGCACCAGGTATCTCTGCCTTTATTCTGCTTATGCCAGTACCGCCCCAGTGGCGACCTTGTCATTCATTTTGCTTTAATAAAACTCTATTTGTTTTATCTACCACTGTCTGAGTGTCTGAAAACCGTAACACCAGTACAGAGTACTGGACAACACAGAAGCCCTACCGGTGCTGTAATGGAGGCAGCTAGCAACCGGTGATAAGGAGTAAACCAGTACCGCGTACTGGACAACACGGAAGCCCTACCGGTGCTGTAATGGAGGCAGCTAGCAACTGGTGATATGGAGTAAACCAGTCCTGTGTACTGGACAACACGGAGGCCCAGCCTAGTATCAGAAAGCAACCAAAGAAGAATCCAGTAGTCAGAATGTCGCCCAGGCGACCATAGTCCAGAAGGAGAATGTCAGTCCGGGTCCAGGAGCAGGAACGACAGTCAGGCAGAATAGGATACTGGAGCAGTAACAACAGTCAAACCGGGTCAGGAACGGAAACAGAAACGTCAGCCAAACCGGATCAGGAACAGAAGCAGGAACGGCAGCCAAACCGGATCAAGAACAGAAACAGGTACCACTCAGGAGAGACACTGGACGTCTGGGCGAGGACACTGACACTGGGCAATAGGGAGCTCAAGCGGGCCCAGTAGACACAGGAACCATAGGCAGGTGACCACTGACATAGAGACACCACCAAAGGGCACCCAAAGGGTGCATGAGCCCAGTCTATATAGGCAATACTGGGCGGGCTAATGACAGGCAGCCAATGGAGAGCTCTTACAACTGACTGACAGCAAAAGCCAGCAATCACGGCACCGTGATACAACCATCCTCCTATTGCTATACCTATTCCTTACCATTCTTACTTTGATGTCATCTGTAAACAGAGGGCTGAGTGATTGCTGCCTCACCGGACTTATGACTGCGTTATTGATCTCCTACCGGGATCATTCCCTCCTCGAGATAGGACCTATCCATTGTCCATTCCTGAGACAAACAGCCTTGAGAAATATATTCAGGATAGCCTTGCTCATGGCTTTATCCGTCCCTCTATGTCCCCAGCCAGTGGCGGGTTTTTTTTTTGTCAGCAAAAAAGATGGTTTGCTCCGGCCTTGTATAGACTACAGAGGCTTAAATGCAATTACTCTCTGTAACTGTTATCCTCTGCCCTTGATTTCCGAACACCTGGATTGTCTTTGCGGATCCACTGTCTTCACTAAGCTCGATCTCCGGGGGGCTTACAACCTGGTTCGCATGTGGGAGGGGGAGGAGTGGAAGAGTGATTTAACACTAGATTCGGACATTACAAATACCTCGTGATGCCTTTTGGGTTGTGTAATGCTCCAGAAGTCTTCCAGGCCTTTATTAATGATATCTTCTGGGACCTGCTCCTTTCCTCGGTTGTGGTCTATTTAGATGATATACTCATCTTCTTGAAGACTCTCTCTGACCACTGTTTGCATGTCAAGGCTGTGCTTGAAAGGCTATGGTCTAACCGTTTATATGCCAAACTAGAGAAGTGCGTGTTTGAACAGTCATCGCTCCCATTTTTGGGGTATGTTGTTACCTCTTCGGGTCTCCTCATGGACCCTACCAAGTTCGAGACTGTCAGAGATTGGCCCCAGCCCAGTTCTCTCAAAGCAATACAGAGATTTGTCAGGTTTTCTAATTATTACAGGAAATTCATCGGGGCTTCTCCCATATCATCGCACCCATCATTTCCCTCACAAAAAAAGGGGCCAATCCTGCATGTTGGCCGGTTTCTGCCTTGAAGGCCTTTTCTTCCCTCAAAGCTGCTTTCACCTCTGCTCCGGTGCTTCACTTTCCAGACCCGTGTCTCGCCTTTTTTCTGGAGGTCGATGCCTCTGAGACTGCTGCGGGAGTTGTCTTGTCCCAGCGGTGCCCGCTTACGGGTATGACCCATCCTTGTTCATTTTTCTCACAACGCTTCTCCTCCGCTGAATGGAACTATGATACCAGAAACCGAGAGTTACTGGCCATCAAGCTGGCTTTATAGGAGTGGCGTTATTTGCCGGAGGGGTCTCCACATATTGTAACTATCCTCACTGATCACCAAAACCTGTCATATCTGGCATCGGCCAAACAGCTAAATTCCCGTCAGGCCTGTTGGTCCTTGTTCTTCGCTCGTTTTAACTATAAGATCACATACATTCTGGGCAGCAAGAATGTCAAGGCTGATGCCTTATCCAGGTTATACGAACCTTCTTTTCCAGTGTGTCCCATTACTGACAACATCATTCCAGCTTCCAGTATTCTGGCCGCTTTGTCCACTTCCAGTCTTCGGGCTATCCGGGATGCCCAACTGAATGCTCCAGCTGCTAGTCCTCCAACACCCGCACCGGGCTTATTAGTGCCTGTACCCTACCGTACTGAGGTTCTTCTTTGGGCACATACTTCCTCGCTGGCAGGTCATCCCGGTACCAAACGCACTCATGATCTCCTCTCTCGGGATTTCCGTTGGCCCGGTTCTGGTGCTGATGTCGAGGCTATGGTGGGGTCTTGTCAAACTTGTGCTCGGATGAAGGCCTCACACACTCGCCCTTAGGGCCTTCTCCACCCTTTGCCTGTGACAGCTCTACCGTGGACTCAGATTGCCATGGACTTCATTGTAGATTTGCCAGACTCTCAAGGCATGTCAGTCATATGGGTGGTCATTGACCACTTCTCCAAGCAGGGGCATTTTGTACCTCTCCCCAACCTTCCTACATTTGCAGAATTGGTTGACCTATTCCTTCTACATGTCGTCCGGCTTCATGGTGTCCCTTTGCATATCACCTCGTTTCTAGGTTCTGGAGAGCAGTTTGTGCTCATCTGGGTATTAACTTACAGTTCTCTTCCGGTTACCACCCTCAGACGAACGGCAAGACTGAACGTCATTCGTTGGAGGCCTACCTTCGCACTCACTGCAACAACCAACATGACAGTTGGGTTGCGCTCCTACCTCTAGCTCAACTTTCGTACAACTCTCTTTTACAAATGTCTCTTGTCTGTTCGCCATTCTTTGCTGCATTGGGTTTCAACCCGCGTACTCTCCTGCTGGTTCCTGGTTCTCCACTTGTACCCTCCGCTGAAGACAGGGTCAGCTCTTTGGTTCAGCAATGGGCTGCCTTGCACACCTCCCTTCTTTCTTTGTAGATACTCCAAAAGGCGGCTGCTGACCGCCGTCGAAGTCCAGAACCTGTCTTCTCACCTGGAGAGAAGGTATGGTTGTAAGCCCAGAACATCCGGTTACGTCAACCGTCGGCTAAACTAGGTCCGCGGTTTCTGGGTCCTTTTCATGTGGCTAAGCACCTTTCTCCTGTGGTTTACCGTCTGTTCTTGCCTCATACTATGCATGTTCAGCCTGTGTTCCATGTGTCCCAGCTTAAGCCCTGGGTCTCTTCCCGTTTTCCTCTCCCGGCAGCACCTGCCTCGGCTCCGGTCACTGTCCAGGGGCACGAAGAGTATGTCATAGATGACATTCTGGACTCTCGTCGGCTTTGTGGCGACCTTCAATATCTGGTGAACTGTCAGGGTTACGGATCCGAGGAACACTCCTGGGTTCCGGTGCGGGATGTCCATGCAACTACCCTGCTTCGCCGATTCCATCTCCGTTTTCCGGCTAAACCCGCTTGAGCGGCCTCCGGTGACGGCCGTTGGGTGTGGGGGGCCTCCTATCTGTTGCCGCCAGTCCTTCCGTTTCCAGCTAGTGCTTACCACGTTCCTCCTAGTGGTGCGCTTCGGGCCAGTATCCACGCCTCACTTTGGCTACCAGTTCCGGAGTGGTGCTATTTAGTTCCTTCCTGTGCACAGGATGACACGTTATTTTAGCATCTCCTGAGCCTCCTGTTTCTGACCAGCGGTGATTCTGTGCCTTGCCTGTGTATGATCCGGAACCCCTGACCACTCTCCTGCCTACTGTGACTCTGTGCCTTGCCTGTGTATGATCCCGGAACTCCTGACCACTCTCCTGCCTACTGTGACTCTGTGCCTTGCCTGTGTATGATCCCGGAACTCCTGACCACTCTCCTGCCTACTGGTACTCTGTGCCTTGCCTGTGTATGATCCGGAACTCCTGACCACTCTCCTGCCTGCTGAGTTTCTGCTGGTGTCTGCTGTCTCCTGAGTACCTCCTATTCCTTCCAGCTTTTCCAGTCCTGTCTTCTGGATCTCCAGTCCCTCCGTGTTCCTGCTTGCCTGTTCAGCTTGAGGGTTCTCCTGTCCCTGGTCACTGTGTGTACATTTATATTCCTGTTTGGAGTTTCTGTTTTTCTCCCTGGGGATAGTTTTGCATAGTTTGCCTGGGTGGGGGTTATCCAGGGCTTCCCTTCAGCTTCTCTGTTGGGGGCTACTACATCTAGCTTCCCGGCAAGCACCTTTAATCGGCTCAAGCTGCAGCACAACCCTCTCCTAGACAACCTTTGCTCCCGAGCTCCGTACTCCAGCTTTGCTCCCCAGCATCTTGCTCTACTATCCCTTGTTGGAGGAGCCTACTGTTTTGGTACTCCTGGCCCTCCATCATGTGGAGCCTGACAGTTGCCTCCACACATAAAAAAAACTGGATCCTTTGTCTTGTAGCAAAAATGTATTAAAATATGATAGCCTAGTATTTAAATAGCATCTTGCATGTAACAACTATGTAAGCCCAATAACGCGTTTCGGGGTTAAACCCCTATAACGGAAGCTGAGAAGGGACCGCGTCGCCTTCCGCCGTCGTTCCTGTGTCTCTCCTTCTCAATGCCAGATAAGCGCAGTCAGGTGCACCGGTTGGAGTATGAACAGTCACTGGAAACAGCCACAGGATCGCTGGAAGCAGGGAAGCAGGGAAGAGTCCACGTCGCCGCCTGACAGTCCACGAAGTTAGGTCGCAGGAAACTGGCAGCAGGCGGTCGGCGATTCAGGATACTTGGCGCAGATGGGTATCAGAGTGGATACTTTAGACCATAAGCAATACAAGACTCCAGGACTCCTTGTTCACTCCAAAACAGAACTCTCTTTATTACAACAAACCACAGCATATTTATACAGTTTCAAACCACACTAACTTGGAGCACAGTACAGGAGACTTAATTCAATCACAGTTCCTCCAATGGGTACAGCAAATGGTAGGGCAGAATACAATGGAGTAGTCACAGGGATAATTCAGTCACCACAAAGGGTCAACGAACCAACAACAAATGATTCAGGGAAACATAATAGGGCAGACATGATTGGATTAGCACACAGCAGGGGGCCACAAGACAGTTCTCAATACAATTACTTGAGTGGCCAGAATATTCATTTCCTTAACAATGGCCAGGGGTTGAATAATTAAGCAAAAGGCTTGGGAGTCTGCAATACATATTGAAATAATTAACCCCTCACTGCCTATTCCCTTGGAGTAAACTCTCAAACATACTATGTGATCCAACATCTATGAATTTAAGTCTTTCTCTTAGGGAATAGCTGGCCAGTTTGTACGCCAAGGCACAGCACAGAGTCCAAACAGTAATAAATGTTCATAGTCTTTGGATAAATAGTTTGAGGTCCAGACAAGGGCTCAGTAACGGGTAGGATCCGTTACAACCCCTTTCTCAAATTATATAGGCAAAAAAATTCTCAATACAGACAATCTACTTACTTATAAGTACATTGCCTGTATTGAGAATTTTTTTGCCTATATAATTTGAGAAAGGGGTTTAACCCCGAAACGCGTTATTGGGCTTACATAGTTGTTATATGCAAGATGCTATTTAAATACTAGACTATCATATTTTAATACATTTTTGCTACAAGACAAAGGATCCAGTTTTTTTATGTGTGGAGGCTACTGAATCGGGGCAGTTTATGTTTCCCCATTTGCTTGAGCTGGTTATATTGTTTACCAGCTATTCCATCTGAATAGTGTGAGTATTAATCTTATTTGATGGTCCTAAGGATATATGTGAGGTGGTTTGCGCTCTTCCTGTTCGTGTATTCACACAACATGTTCTCCCTGTCTCACCATGTCACTTACATTCCACAGGTGATGCTGGCTATGGCTGCAAATCCTGGCTACTGACCCTGGTCGCCAATCTGCAAACAGATGCCCAGGAAAGATACACCCAGGCTCATGGCAGAACTCGGAATGCCACTGACCGGACCTTTGGCCTCCTTAAGTCTTGATTCTGATGTCTGGACCACACGGGTGGAACACTGCAGTATGCCCCAGGAAAAGTGTGTGACATCATAATGGCATGTGCAATACTGCACAACATCGCAGTGGACACCAGGCTGGTGGATCTGTAACGGTTTGTTCGACACACAGGCACAGTGGCTTAGGATAAAACACAGTTTTATTGAAATCACAATAATATAATAACCCTCACAGGTCCTGTAGTATACAAGCAGAATAATACAGACACACGACAGGTTAGGCATAATATGTTGTATTCCCAGGAGGAAGGTACTGAATGGGTTAATGATCTTCAAAGAGTGCAAACAGTCCCATGTGTGGAGAGTTCTGAGATAGAGCTCTCTCCATATAGAGAGCTTAGGGATACGTAACGCCCAGAAACAGGTTAGCAGAACAAACGTGAACTGCCAGAGTAATATCAGGAATTGAGTAACGTAGGACACTGCCGTACCAGTAACGGAGACACACACTTGCACTCTGCAGGAGAAGTAACAGAGACCAGGCCAATGGCACATTGCCGTAGCAGTAACGGGACTGACACTTGCACTCTGCAGAAGCAGTAACGGAGACTAGGCCAATGGCACACTGCCGTAGCAGTAACGGGACTGACACTTGCACACTGCAGGAGCGATAACGGAGACTAGGCCAATGACACACTGCCGTAGCAGTAACGGAGACTGACACTTGTGCTCTGCAGGAACATAAATGGAGACTGGATAGCCTGAAGGATCAGAATGTCGCCAGGGCGACACAGGGCCGCCAGAGCAGGAACACCAACCAAGCCGGGTCGAATCACGGAGCAGGAACATCAGCCAAGCCGGGTCGGATCACGGAGCATGAACGTCAGCCAAGCCGGGTCAAATCACGGAGCAGGAACGTCAGCCAGGCCGGGTCGGTACACAAGAGCAGGAGACAAAATGCAGAGTAGTCAGGCAGGCCAAGTAGGTACACTGGGAATCACTGAGCAGAAACAACCACTGGTACAGGAACACCACGAAAGGGCACCGGATGGGTGCCAGAGCCCAGTATATAAAGGCCATACTGGGCGAGACAAACACAGGACAGCCAATGGGAGCAATCACAGTGTAGACTGACAGGAAACAAAGCAAGGGGAGCACAGGCACCGTGATAGTGCCCCCTCTCAAAGACCCCCTTTCCTGGAAGAGGGACCTGGTTTCTGATGAAATTTAGAGTGGAAATTGCGGAGTAATCTAGAAGCATGAAGGTCATTCTGATCAACCCAGGAACGTTCCTCAGGGCCATAGCCCTTCCAATGGACCAAATATTGCAATTTTCCTCTAAATCTGCGTGAATCGATTATGCTTTGGACCCCATACTCCTCCTGACCCTGAACCTCCACTGGACCGGGAACCACAGGAGTGGTAGTGTAGCGGTTGCATACCAGAGGTTTCAGCAGAGATACATGGAACACATTATGAATGCGCATAGATGCAGGGAGATCCAAGGCATACGAAACAGGGTTAAGTTTACGGATGACCCTGAAGGGACCAATGAACCGAGGAGCCAACGTATTAGATGGAACTTGCAAATTAAGGTTTCTGGAGGAGAGCCATACCCTGTCCCCAACCTGAAAGGAGACCGCTGACAGCCGTCTACGGTTAGCATGGCTCTGATGAAGCTGTAATGAATGACTGTGGACCCTCTGAACCTGTGCCCAAGTGGAGCGAAGTTGCTCAATGTGCTCGTCCAGAGCTGGAATCTGTTGTGACTGGAATGAGTCCGGGAGCAAACATGGCTGGAACCCGTAGTTGATGAGAAACGGGGAACTCCCGGAAGATGAGTTAACAGCACAGTTCCTGGTGAACTCCGCCCAGAGCAACAGGTCTGCCCAATTATCATGATGATTGGTAACAAAACAGAGCAGAAACTGTTCCAATCCCTGATTGGCAAGCTCAGTGGCTGCATTGGTCTGGGAATGGTAGGCAGAAAAAAAGGACAGTTGAATGCCCATCTGGTTACAGAATGCTCTCCAAAATCTGGATACGAATTGGCTCCCCAGGTCGGACACCAGAACTCTAGGCACCCCTTGCAACCGGAACACCTCTTTATCAAAGACAACTGCCAGCTCCTGGGCAGAGGGGAGGCCAGGAAGGGGCATGAAATGAGCCATTTTAGAGAATCTATCAACCACCATAAGAATGAACGAATAACCCCTAGACACTGGCAGTTCTCCAAGGAAATCAATGGATACTTGGGACCAGGGACGTCCGCCATTAGGTACTGGTTGGAGTAGGACCACTGGGAAGTATCTAGGGGTCTTGGCACGAGCACAGGTGGTACAGGCTGCGGTGGATGTGGAGCAGTTGGCCCGTAGGGAAGGCCACCAAAAAACTTGTGAGAGAGACCATATTAGTTGATCCCTCCCAATATGACCAGCAGCCTTAGAAGAGTGGTATGTCTCGAGCAAACAGGTACGAAATGGCTCATCCACAAAGTACTTGCCCACTGGGGTTTCTGGGAATGCCGTAGCCTGGGTAGCCAGAACCTCCTCCCCCAGTGGCAAAATGATACAAGTACGTGGGGTGGCCAGGATGCGATCAGGCTGAATGATGGGTACGGGGACCTCATCCTTTTCCATCTCTGGCCCAAATTGTCTAGACAGGGCATCAGCCCTAACATTCTTGGAACCCAGCAAGTAGGATACTACAAAGTTGAAACGAGATAAAAACAGGGCCCATCTAGCCTGACGAGAGGACAATCTTTTAGCCTCTGAGAGATAAGTCAGGTTTTTGTGGTCAGTTAGAATTAATACTGGAGTTCTGGTACCTTTCAGCAGGTGACGCCACTCTTTCAATACGAGAATAATAGCCAGGAGTTCTCTGTCGCCAATTTCATAGTGACTCTGGGCATTAGACAGTTTTTTAGAGAAAAACCCACATGGTCTCAGAGTGCCCCCTGCCACCGGGCGCTGTGACAGTACTGCTCCTACACCAATTTCAGAGGCATCAACCTCCAATGTGAATGGAAGGGAAGGGTTGGGGTGGGACAGTACAGGAGCAGATGCGAAAGTGGATTTTAGTGTCTCAAAAGCATGATCAACTGCATCAGACCATTGGGAAAAATTAGCACCCTTGTGCGTAAGGTCAGATAGAGGTTTAACAATAGTGGAAACATTTTGGATAAACTTCCTGTAATAATTGGCAAACCCCAAAAAGCGCTGAATTGCTTTTAACCCTTTGGGTCATGGTCATTGCAAGATTGCTGCAAGTTTCTCCTGGTCCATAGCAATACCATCCTTAGAAATCACAAAACCCAAAAAAGGCACTTTGGACCTGTGAAACTCGCACGTCTCCATTTTACAGAATAGCTTATTCTTGCGTAAACGAAGCAATACCTCGGACACATCCTTGATGTGTTGAGACAGATTAGCTGAGTGTATGAGTATGACATAAAGGTAGACTACTACACAGTATTGTAGCATATCACGGAGGATATCGTTACTGAATTCATGAAACAGAGCAGGTGTGTTACAGAGGCCAAATGGCATAACTAGGTATTCATAATTCCCGGATCTTGTATTAAATGCCATTTTCCACTCATCCCCAGGTCTTATCCTGATCAGGTTATATGCAGCTTGTAGATCTAATTTTATAAAAATGGAAGAACCTTTTAACCTGTCAAATAGTTCAGTGATGAGTGGTATGGGGTAGGCATTCTAGGACATAAGTTTATTTAATCCTTGGTAATCGATACACGGCCTTAACTCGCCATTCTTCTTTTTCACAAAAAAGAAACCAGCACCAGCAGATGAGGTAGACTTTCTAATGATCCCTCTTTTAAGGGCATCATCAATGTATTCCTCCATAGCCTGATTTTCAATGCACGAAAGTGGGTACATGTGGCCCCTAGAGGGCACAACTCCAGGGGGCAAATCAATGGCACAATCGTATGCCCTATGTTGGGGCAACGTGCTAGCCTCTCCCTTATTAAAAATGTCACTGAATTGGTGGTATTCGGCTGGCACGGAGGGAGAGGTACACAAAATCTTAACTGGATGGGTCACACAATGCTCCATACAGTACTTGGACCAGGACGTGATCTCACAACTCTGCAAGTCAAACTGGGGATTATGCAAATGTAACCATGGGAACCCCAGAATGACCACCTGATGAGGGGAATGAATTATCTGAAATCTCTGTTCCTCCGTGTGGAGGGCCCCAATAGTCATAGACAGCGGAATCGTTTCCATATTGATCTGAGCTGGTTCTAATGGTCTGCCATCAATGGCCTCAATGGCTAAGAGACATTCCCTTCTGACCAATGGAATTTTATGTAATGGAGCAAATGAACTATCCATGAAGTAACCAGCCGCACCGGAATCAACCAGGGCCAGAACCTCCACGGAGTGTTCTGCCCATGAGAATACCACCAAGATCGTGGGTTTCTGCATAATTGGGTCTAGGGACTGCTGAACACCACCTAGGGCCTGTCCTCCAAGATACCCTAGGTACGTTCGTTTCCCATACGTTAAGGACAGGTACGTAATAGGTGCCCAGCTTTGCCACAGTATAGACATAACCCCTGCCTCCTACAGTGTGCACGTTCCTCCTTAGTTAGTTTGGTGAACCCTAGTTGCATTGGTTCACAGGATTCCTGTTTACGATCAGGAGGCATGGGTGGGAACAAAAAGCTGTTTTGTCCAATGTTTCTAGGCCGTAGCCTACGGTCTTTAGCCATAAGTCTCTCACAAATATGAGAATCAATCAGAATGGCGTAATCAATGTATTCGTCCAAATCATTAGGCACTTCTCTAGCTGCCATTTCATCCTTAATACGGTCAGCAAGGCCTTGAGCAAAGGCTGCCACCAGTGCCTTGTTGTTCCAACCGACCTCTGCTGCCAATGTACGGAATTCTATAGCGTAGTCGCCCACAGTACGATTGCCCTGTTGTATCTCCATCAATCGTTTGGCAGCAGAGGCGGCTCTACCAGGAACTTTATATACTCTCCAAAATGTCTGCACTAACTCCCTGAAGTTCCTGGTGCAAGGTTTAGCATTCTCCCACAAGGGATTGGCCCATGCCAAAGTTCTGCCCGTTAATAGTGATATCATGAACCCGACCTTACTGTGGTCATTGGGAAAAGCGTGAGGGGTTAATTCCAAAAATATCTCTAATTGATTAATAAATCCTCTGCACAAGGTGGGTTCGCCATCATATCTGAATGGTAATGGAGCAGAAGCAGTTAACCCTTTAACTGAGGCAACAGCTGTCAAGGATTGACTCTCCAGTGTTGAGACTGGGGGGACCACCGGATTCTGAACTGCTTTATCGAGATGCACCGTGCGCTCAAGAATAGTTTGTATGGCCAGTGCCAACTGGTCCAAATGCTGTTCATGTACATCTATCCTCCAGTGGATGTTCTGTGTATTTCCTTCACCTTTACTGTCTGAGGTCATGGCTCTTTCGTACTGTAACGGAGCAGTAACGGAGACACACACTTGCACTCTGCAGGAGCAGTAACGGAGACCCGGCCAATGGCACACTGCCGTAGCAGTAACGGGACTGACACTTGCACTCTGCAGAGGCAGTAACAGAGAATAGGCCAATGGCACACTGCCGTAGCGGTAACGGGACTGACACTTGCACTCTGCAGAAGTAGTAACGGAGACTAGACCAATGGCACACTGCCGTAGCAGTAACGAGACTGACACTTTCACTCTGCAGGAGCGATAACGGAGACTAGGCCAATGACACACTGCCGTAGCAGTAACGGAGACATTTGTACTCTGCAGGAACAGAAATGGAGACTGGATAGCCTGAAGGATCAGAATGTCACCAGGGTGACACAGGGCAGCCAGAGCAGGAACGCCAACCAAGCTGTGTTGAATCACGGAGCAGGAACGTCAGCCAAGCCGGGTCGGATCACGGAGCAGGAACGTCAGCCAAGCCGGGTCGGATCACGGAGCAGGAACGTCAGGCAACCCTGGTCGGATCACAGAGCAGGAATGTTAGCCAGGCTGGGTCGGTACACGGAAGCAGGAATGTCAGCCAAGCCGGGTCGGTACACAGGAGCAGGAGACAAAATGCAGAGTAGTCAGGCAGGCCAAGTTGGTACACTGGGAATCACTGAGCAGAAACAAGCAATGATACAGGAACACCATGAAAGGGCACCGGATGGGTGCCAGAACCCAGTATATTAATGGCATACTGAGCGGGACAAACACAGAACAGCCAATGGGAGCAATCACAGTGTAGACTGACAGGAAACAAAGCAAGGGGAGCACGGGCACCGTGATAGGCTCATATTCAGGTTTCCCCCCACCTGAAGTCCCATGGACATCGGCCATGTTGAGGAGACCCTGAGAGGGGCCCAAATCAGAGACAGGCTCATCACGGACCACTTTAGCTGTGAGTATAACACAGGCATTCAAACAATCCATGCAAGTCCTCCATCAGTCCTGTGAATTGGTGCCGGCAAATTAACCACACCGCACATGATGTTCTGTTTCACCACACAGGATCATTTACACAGCACTGCACTGGCAGCAGTATGGCCCCAAACATCATCCATACCATGAACGTGGCATATTGTGTGTGGGGATTCCAAAACCACCTTCCATTCCCTTCTCCACATTGACATTGATACCTCAAGGATACCATCCCCATCCCAGGAGAACCAGGGTACAACACATACCCTATGTTCAGCATCTTCCAAGTCTTGATTGACAGCAGCTAACGTGATTTGCCATGATCATAGCCAGAGCAACCATGGTACCCTTGTAGCGAAACAGTGTTATCCAATGCAATGCATTGGATAACACTTTGTCACATCAGGGGTTAAAGGGCCATTGGGGTCAACATAGGACCTGTACTTTGCTACAGCTGAGAAGAGTAGCAGAGGGATGGATCTACAGTGATATTGTTACACAACATAGAGGTCATGGAATGTGGATCAGATCTCCAGGGACAGCATGCTGACCTGTGAGTGGTCAGAGATATGTGCCCCTGACATGAATACACACATCAACAAATATGTCATAATAGTTCCATGAAACAAATAAAATTGGGTTGCAACTGTCACTCTCACAGTGGCAGTCCAAATTCATTAGTTTCATGGAGCTCTCAGAACATACTGTATTCATGTCAGGGGCACATATCCCTAGGGCTGGTTCACATTCCCTTAGTTCTGTACATAATGGGTTACAGATGAGTACACAACACATTACAAAGCAATGGTTTGTGTACTCACCTGTAACAAAAAAGATTGAGGGGATTAGGAAGTTGAAGTTGTTGCATGATGATCCGTTCGAGGGTGCTGATCCAAATCCTGTCCTCTTGTCCCATAGGCATCCATAGCATGATCCATCCTTGAACTGAACAGTTTCCATGTGACTGATGTCTTGACAACACTTCTGTGAAGCTCACCCCTCGGTGTTTCAAGTGTTTGTGTTGGTGATGCAATGATTGACCTTATGTTCACAGCAACCTGTACTGAAACATTCTCATATAGACCCAGAAAACATAAATTAATGTGTGTACTAACATCCAAGAAGCAAACCTGTACAGTTAGAATGCTCATCTACAGAGTTGTCAGACCTTGTGGACAACACATGAACAGGACAGTAGTGTTTATAAAGTATGAATATTTAGTTTCAAAGTACATGTAGTGTGCTCATACAAGTATTTAATGCATATAGGCAACATACCCATAAAACACATGTACGTTCTAATGTACTTTGAGACATAATAAAGAAGAACCATCACTATTCAATCTGCGTCTGTATGAAGAAATGTTGGATTACACATGTGTCAATGCGTAACCACACTCAAGGCTAGAGTATCCCCCATACATGGGAAGACATGACCCACATCACAAGAGTCCACTACTTGTATTCATGCAAACAGATGATGGCAGTGATACGTTAATGTGTGTTGGGATTGATAAAGAGGTGATACAGGGGACATATTTCCACAGTGATTTCATGTCTACGGTTTCTGTTTTGCTCAATTTAATCAGTGTTCTGAGATTGCTTTAGTTTGACATATCTCAGTACATGGGCTACATCAACAAACAACCAGACTAAGTGGACAAGTGTTATCACTGGTGAAGTCTGTTACAACCTTAGAAAAACAACAACTCAACTTATTGAAGAACCCAATGCTCACCCAAGGGTTTCAATGGTTGTGCTACACATTGAAATCCTAGCGTGAACATTGGGTTCCCTAGTAAGTCAGTTTCACAATAACAGTGTGAATCAAAGACTATTTTGCTGCATGTTCCATCTGTTCTTCTTGTTATCTCTCTGCTAAGTCAGATATCTGTTTGTTTGGTTAACCCCTTAAATACAACAATTGATGCAGACGAATGTTCAGTATTGCACCAGTTGTTGTTCTAAGGTGAATGTTTTGTTCAAATTCAACCCAAAACATCGCCATATAACTGTCATGTTATATGGCTCCAGGGATGGATTGTCAGTTGAATTTATACAACGGTGTGGGTGTGTGAACCCATGTTGTAACATCCCACAAACATGTTACCTAGGCAGAAGTTGTGTTCACTGCATTGCTTGGCATAGCATTGGAGACAACTCTGCCACCCAAGCTATCACCAAGCACAAAGCATATCAGACAGGATTCAAAAGTACAATGTTTTCTTTATTGAAGGGGAACATGACAAGTTGGGAAGTTTATTTTTTTGTCTTGGGGGGGACCTTAGACTGGATGCCAGAGGTGGATGCCCTGGCTGATTGCCTGGTGACTCTTTGACCCCTAGGTGTGGCTTCAGGGGTCACACTGGAGGGAGTGGTGGGTGCAGTGGACTCCTCTGTGGACCGCAGCTCTCTCTCTACACACAGGTGGTCTCTCAACTCCCCTAATGTCCATCATCACTGTGTGGTGCTAATGGAGTTGTGTGTTCAGTCTTGTGTGCTCTATCTCCAGGGCATGTATCCTTGCCTCGATTCTTGAGGTGTTCCTCCTGGATTCCCTTCTGCTCCTTGTTACATTGTCATTGATCCTGTGGCATGCCCGGAGTAGCCTCCTCTGTAGTACCATGCACTCTACCTCCGTCCCCATGATGTGTGCAATGCTGGAGGTGGATGTGCATGGTGACTCTGCTGGTGAGGTTGCTTCTGCTGCTGAGTCCTCTGCTGCTGTGGATGCTGCTGCTGAGTCCTGTGCTGTTAAGTCCTGTGCGGCTGCTGTGGATGCTGCTGCTGAGTCCTGTGTTGCTGAGTCCTATGAGGCTGCTGTGGCTGCTGCTGCTGTTTCTGCTGTGGCTGCTGCTGTGGTGGCAGCTGGTGGAGAGGCTGCTGCAGAGGATGGGTATATGCCCACCACATCAAGTGACTCTGTGCTGCCCACTGATGTCTGTGCTGGTGGAGGTGGTGGAGTGATGTCATCCCTGGGTAGAGGGCACTGGGGTTCCCCAATCAGGCCCAGGTGTTGGTACTCCAGTGGCCAAGGGTCATATCTTGACCACTGGTAGGTGCTTGGCCCCCCACCTGGGATAATACCTGTACAATTTACAGATTAATACTTCGTTGGAATGGTCGACAATGTGTGCATGATTTGCAAGCAAAGTCTGTGGAACATTCCAATGAAGTATTAATCTGTAAATGGCGCAATTTTTACTCTTCTGAAGATCCTCCGTGTGGTCAAATTACTAAAATCTCTAGCTGTCACATAGAGCAATATCTGTCTAACCATGAGGGTTGGCGGTATAGGACTAACATCGATCCACATCTTTTTACAATGCCTACAATATTACATCAAGGTGATATTAACCATTGCTATCAGGTCCAAGGTACACATAATGAAAAATGGTCTGATATGTATGTGGATATGTACCTTTCATATGGGTACAAACATATCCTTACAAGATATGAACCCAGAGATCAGTTCAGTACACGTGATTGCCTTACTGGCTATATATGTGCACCCATCACAAACTAACTTTTATTGATATCATGAATTAAAACATATCTCGTATATCCCATGTAAGTAAGGTGGGATATACTAGGTATGTGTATTTTGATGATATGAATAACAGTTAGTTTGTGATGGGTGCACATATATGGCCAGTAAGGCAATTGCATGCACTGAACTGATGTCTGGGTTCACATCTTCTTGGGACATATTTGTATCCAGTTGCAAGGTACCTATTCACACACATATCTGACCATTTTTCTTTGTGTACATATGTTTTTGGAACAGATCTGCAGTGGAATTCAAGTTGTATTCATCCCTATGTTATCAGTTTATCCCGTACAATGCAAGATTTTGTATTATTTTACATGTCACTCTCTGGTTTTCATAATGGTATCCTATGCATTGCATTGTGATGCATGGGATACCACCCTGGCAATCAGTGATTGATGAACTTGACAGGATCCTGTCCATGAGTTCTGTTCCAGTTGAATCCTGAAGGGCAACAATCAAGCCTGTATTGAAGGATATCTTTGATTGAGGCCTGCATATTTTTTCTGGATGAGCCCATCCATCCTTCTGAGTGAGGCAGCCGTACTTAATCAGAGATATCCATCATTCATGGCCTGTTGGTGGCCAAACTACAGTGGTTCATATTTGGTTCCTATGTGTATCCTGCAAATAGTGGCTGATGTACCATCCATCCATGGCATCAGCACTCCTGAGGATCCATATGGGAATCAAATGTGAAATATATCATTTCAAGTTAGAGTAAATGATTGCATACACAACACCGTGGCCTACTTTTTTCTCCTTTAACTCTGGTGAATTATTTTAGGCCTGTGTGTTGCACATACACCCAGTTATTCTCAGTGGCACTGTGATGTGTGACCTGATCCATCCTTTTTGAGATTCAGTAAGAGGTGATGGAGACCTGATGAACTGAACATGATGCTGAGTTCTCCAGTGATCTCATGTCTCCATTTGCAATGTTTCTATGGAGTCTGTCCAATGTGACCTTAGCAACTTGACTCATGTTATTGACTATTCTCCATAGACTAACATTGGGATTGGTGAAGTGAGGGTATGTACGTGTTCATTTATCTACATCATCTCTTTTTCACCGCTTAGTGAATATCCCCTGTGTAGCATGCAATTGTTACCCTGTCAACTCGTGTTCTTATTAGTGGTTAACCCTTTGAGCACTGGAGGGGTTGCCAATGCATTGTTGAGCGATGTATTGATAATCCCTCTAGCACTCAAGGGGTTATGTTCTGGTTTCCCTGTTGGTACATGGGTGACACAGTGTAGGAGCAGGTCTGATATTTAACATACAACACTTTTATGAGCATGCTTTGTGTGTATTCTGTGTGAACAGCACAGCAACATGAGGGTTAACCAGGGAGTTGGACACGTTTGGGCCTATTCGAACCTGGACGTTTGTCCTTGTCTTGTGTCCTGTTTTAACCCTCAGGGTGCTGTGTTGCTGCAGTTGTGTGGATGAATGATTGGCATGTTTTGGGATGTGACTCTGTTTGTGTGTAATGGTTGTGTGGGTAGATGTGGTGTGTGGTTATGTGATGATGCCCTTACTGGTAGTGTGGAGGCTCCTCTCTTCTCCAGTGTCCGATCTTCCAGGGACCCCCTGAATGAGTGTGGAGGACTTGGTCTGGCACAACATCGCCTCCCAGCGGTTGTAGGTGATGTCTACCGTTGGACCACCTCCAGTGCCTCAGGTGTGTGGGGTGGCATCCCCTATCTTCTTTTTTCACCTGCCTCTTGCAATCGCCCCATCTCTTTTTTACTTAGTCAAGGTCTCGTCCGAAGAAGGCCACCACATTGACCCAGCTGAAGATCTGGTTCCAGGCAGCCTACCTCCTCGCAGCCAGGCCAGGGACCTTCTCCCTCAGGAAGAGGACACTCTCCCTCTCCAAAACAGCCTCCACGAGGGCCCTATTCTCTTCCTCCGTATAGGAAAGATCCCTGATTCTCTCCTCATCAGTTGCAGCCTGCGAGGAGTCAGAACCAGAGTGTCCTGCCTGTTCTGCCTCTGCCTGTGTGTGGTGGTCCCCAGCAGCTACCCCTCGTCCCACTGCAGGTTCTGTACCTGGCCTCCGTGTGCCTACTCTTCTGGGCCTGGTCCCCCTCCGCTCTGCGGATCTCCCTCTCCCACCCCAACTCTGCTCATGGCTGCCCTCCTGACCTTCCTCCTCCTCCTCCTCCTCCACTACTCTCCCCATCCCTCTCTCCTGTCCTCCTCTCCTAGCCATCAATCACACCCAGGCACTCCCACAGGCCCTCACAGACACACTCGATCCCACTCACTCTCTGTCACACGCTTTCACTCACAGATTCACACTGTAAAAATAAAGTTTAAAAAATGTGTAAAGTGTTTTAAAAGAAAAGACAATGTATATGCATGTGTATGTGTTTGTGTTTGTATGGATGGATGTAATATGTGCAAAAGTGTGATAGGGGTTTATTTACGTACAGCTCTCTCCTCTCCAAACTCCAAAATCAAAACTCTTTCTACCTCCAATGTCAGCTCCTCTCTCCCTCGCTCTAAACACTATCCTCCACTCCTGGATCCTGTGCTCTAGCTCTCTGAAACTCAAAACACAGACAAGGTGTGACCACTATTTTGGGGTATATATAGGTGTATTTGAACGTTTTTGATAGTTTGGGGCCTTGGGATTGGCTGTAAGTTTGAATGCCAGCTGTAATGTTACATTTTGATTTAAGTTGTGTTTTAACAGGTGTTTGGGACGCACAGTGATGCGAAAACTGGTGCAAAGCAGGTTTTTGTGTTATGTGTTTTTGTTGTGCCTACACTCGTTAACTATTCTTGTACACTTACTTTTAAATCTGTCGTAAACCATGTGTTATTTGCGGCCGATGTGCCTTTTTTACTTAGCAGCTGGTTTAACGTGAACCTTTAAATCTAGCCCTAAATCTTCCACCACTGAAAAAAGCACAATGTCTGTTTAGAAACTCTTTGAGACATCAGCTGGAAAGTCTGACTCTGGACAAGTGAAGGTGCTTAAAAATACACAATCATCCTGTTAGTCATTATCATCATCTCTTCATAATCCAACTTCCCCCCCATCCACATGTGCTATTGTTGAGTACTCAGCAACACAGGTCATCAAAATCCACAACCTTTTCTACATTAAGTGCTTCTGCTGCTTTTGGAAGCATAGGGTCATTGACACCTCTTGCTAGTACAATTGCAACATCTAGCCTCTTTAATAGTCGAAACCCCTCAGGATGTCTTCAGTCTATGAAGTATGGAGATGTTTCATTCACAACCTAAAAGCGAAACATGTTGCAACATAACAATCAAAAATCTTAAGAGGATTGCACTGGACCTTGCAAGAATGATATGGACTAGTTGAATAGTGGGGATAAGGAAAAGGCTGATGTTAGGAATGCATTCTTTTCTGTATATTCCAGGAAACGATAAATAGTACAAGAGCTACAAGAAATAACACGTACAACCATACCATTATCAGATATAGGATTAACACAAGCAGAGGTTAAGTGAAGACTAGACAAAAATTATGACTGATAAAGCACCTGGAGCTAGATTCTATTACCACTGCTAAAACTGGTAGTAAAAGTAAAAACACTAAAGCCTAAAAAACTCACACATGTACCTCAGCTATTCTTTTGCTGGCGAGGTAAATGGCAAAATGAGCGTTGTTGACCAAAACTCACGTTTTGGCAAAATGCTCGTTGTTTTTGTTCTGCACATAGTCAACATCGACTTCACTAAAAACAGGTTTACCACGATCACAATTAATGCTTGTAAAATGGATAGTATCTGATCAAGAAGAGGTCATGATTAAATTAAATTAGATGGGTTCAAAATATAATAGCAAATAAATTACTGAAATTATACAGAAAGTGGCAGGTATGGACCAACAGTCATTGTTGCAGGATACAAGATATAGAGAAGACACATTCAGGGATCGTCTAATAATACCTACCACATTTACTGATCTCATCAAACAGTTTAAGGACATGACAAGATGGAATTTGTGTAACAGAAGCTAGAAGGCACCGTGTCACCCTCAGCCTTCATTCTGGGTTTCTCCTTCTTGAATGAGGATTACACAACTCGGTTCATAACGGTCGAACAATAATTGGCTCGATTGAGCATTCTTAGTGTTGCAAACTCTGTGTCTGAGTCGGATGAAGTTGGTAGTGTCGTTGACTACGTGTCGGAGTCGGAGGCAGTTTAGGCGAACACGAAAAGGTCGAAGAGACTTGAAGACAGAGTTGAGTCGCAGACTGGTACCACGGACCGTAGAGAGTGAGGCCTCTACTCCCAGTCGAAGGACAGCTAGAGGGTGTCACAGGAACCACAGTGGTGTCAAACAGAGTCCTCGTAGATGCCTGGCAGCATAAAAGTCCAGAAGTCCTGGCTCGAAATCGGCTCTGCAGATAGATGGCAGCAGGCAGTCGACGATACAGGATACTTGGCTCAGATGGGTATCAGAGTGGATACTTTAAAGTTATAATAATGTTTCACAAAAACAGCAGCTCCAATTAATCTTCTTAGTATTTGGGCCATGGAGAGTGTTATTTCACTACTGTGAGTGTTGTAATTCAAGAGTAATTGAATGATAAAATTCCCCCCTCCCGCCCCTTTTACCTAGTGTAAGCCCCCACGCCTCAGATGTGGAATTACAGTCCACAGACCAGACAGCTCACATCAAGGGTCAATATTCTTACAGTGAGAACAATGAAAACCCTGCCCCCTTGACAGGTTTTTCAGCGTTTTTCCTTATCTTAATTGAAGATTGTCCCTCTCGGCAATCTACCTGGACACTCTCTGCTGCTCTAAGCTCAGCAGTGTTACATTAGTAGAAGGGACGGGAGGGGGATACTTTATCATTCAATTACTCTTGAACTACAACTCTGTCAGAAATGAAATAACACTCTCCATGGCCCAAATACTATGAAGATTAATTAGAGCTGATTTTATTATGAAACATTACTATCCCTTTAAACCACAAGAGCAGAAAGACACCAGGACTCTTCTTATTGTGTGGACAACAAGTAACTCTTTATTATGTGAACTCACAACATATTTATACACTTCAACCACATTGACAGTACATGATGCAGACCTAACACAATGGGTGAGTTTCAGAGATAATACAATCATAACATATTAGACAAAGAACCAACCACAAATGGTTCAGGGCAGCACAATACGACAGACATGATTGCATTATTACACAAAAGGGCTTGACTAGGGTAAACAATAGACAGCAAGTACTGAGGGGAGTGAATACACATTCAATGAACAATGGCCAGGGGTTAAACATTTAAGCAAAAGGGCTTGAGGGACTGCAATACACATTTGAAGTAACCTTGCCCAGACTCAAATAATTAACCCCTAGCTGCCCATTCCCTTGAAAGCAAGCCAGCAGGCTATGGTAAATGTCCACAGTTCCTTGTATAAAGGACTGATAAGTCATATACCCAGATAAAGTTTACAGTAATGGAGAGGATCCGTTACAATTGGCATCTTCCATCAGGAGAGCCTGAAGTGGGATATATGTTTCAGAAATTCCCACTATTTGGCCACAAAAAATGCAGAGGTCTGAGAGATGAACTGGTAAAAGTGGATCCAGTGACTAAATACATGGATTACAAATCAGGGGCAGTAAAAGGTGTGTTTAAATGCAATGGTTGTGTGACATGCGCACACATGATGGTTGGAAAAAGTTTAGCTGTACCTTGGGTCAATTATACCCTGAAAGTAAAAAATGACATTACCTGTACCACTGCCTATGTAATGTATCTTCTCTTCTGTCCAGGTGAGATGGCATATGTGGGAAAAACAACTCGTCCCTTGAAAGAACTGATAAGAGAGCACAGGTCTCTAACTGTGAGAGGCATAAACAGCACCCTGACTGATGAGCAACTCAAGCAATCTCCCGTCACCAGACATTTTATTAAAAAGAAAGGTGTTAAAAATCTTAAATGTTTCCAATTTGAAGTGGTTAAGCAGGCTCCACTGGAGGGAGACAGAGTACCCCAACTGGCTAAAAGAGAAATGTATTGGGTATACACCTTGCAGATCTGGGCACCACTGGGTCTGAACGAACAATTCAGTTTGGTGCATTATATCTAGACTTGACATTTTGAACAAGAGATTTCTCATTAGTACGCTATTGACTGATATACGGTTTTAACATAGATGGTTGAACTAACGAGACGACAGCATGCTGCGTTGTCAAGGCAATCAGACACGCTGTTTTCCGGCGCCAAGTTCAACAAAGCAAATAAAAGAGAGTCATGAGGATTGCTCTGTAAGACTCCAGCCCCTGATGAAAGTCCCATGGAGGACTAAAACATCTGGCTCCTTTTTAATATGTCTTAAATAAAAGCAACTTTTACACATTATACATTGTGAGAGTGCTCGGCTTTTAAAAACAGTACCTGATGATATACATAGTAACATAGTAGATAAGGCTGAAAAAAGACATGCGTCCATCAAGTCCAGTCCATGCCAAAAACACCCCTGTTGATCCAGAGGAAGGCAAATAAAACCCTCTGGAGCCATTTCCAATCTAATCCCAAGTGTGTGTGTGGGGGGGGATTACTCCTTCCTGACTCCAATTGGTAGTCAAAAAGTTCTCCAGATCAATATCATACTTGCTGTGAAGCCATCTGTCATAATTGTCAATATTGTTCTGTGCTAGATAGGCATCCTTTGCTTTTTTGAATGCATCCTGAGGCAAAGAATTCCATAGCCTTACCACCCTTACTGTAAAGAATCCCTGCCTATGTTTTAGTCAAAAGTGCCTTTCCTCTAGTCTTAATGGGTGACCTCTTGTTCTTATCTCAGCTCTTTGCATAAATAATTAATTGGATAGTTCTTTGTATTGACCTTGAATGTATTTGTAAATGGTAATCATATCACCCCTTAGACGTCTCTTCTCTAATGTAAACAAACCCAGTTTGGCTAGTCTCTCTTTGTAACACAGATCCTCCAATCCCCTTATCATTTTTGTTGCACGTCTCTGCACCTTTTCCAGTACAGTAATGTCTTTTTTAGAACAGGCGCCCAAAATTGTATTCCATATTCTAGATGAGGCCTAACCAAGGATTTATACAGAGGTAGGATAATATTAGCATCCCTTGCTTCTACACCTCTTTTTATGCAGGCTAGTACTCTATTTGCTCTTGCAGCAGCTGAGTGACTGAGTGAAGTCTATTGTCTATCAGTACACCTAAATCTTTCTCTAATGAGGATTTCCCAAGTTGTTTCCCATTTAGAGTATATGTAGCAAGTTTGTTTCTACAACCCAAATGCATAACCTTACATTTATCTACATTAAATAACATCTGCCACTTTTCTGCACATTCACTTAGTTTATCTAAATCCTTCTGTAGGGAAAAAATATCCAGCTCTGTATGTATTTCCTTACATAGCTTAATGTCATCAGCAAAGATTGAGATGCGACTTTCAATTCCTACTTCTAGATCATTAATAAACAAATTAAAAAGAATTGGTCCCAGGACTGAACCCTGCGGCACCCCACTTATAACCTTAGACCAATTTGAAAAAGTTCCATTTACAACAACTTTCTGCCATCTATCATTTACCCAGTTCTCAATCCTTGTACAGATAACACTGCCCAAACCTAAGCCTTTTAATTTATGCAGTAACCTGTTGTGAGCACTGTATCAAAGGCTTTTGCAAAATCCAAGTATACTACATCAACAGCAATTCCCCTGTCTAAATTACTACTCACTCTTTCATAAAATGCAAGTAACTTAGTCTGACATGATCTGTTCTTCATGAAACCATGCTGATTCCTACTAATGATATTGTTTGTCTTCACATAGTTCTGAATACTGTCAGTTAATAACCCTTCTAGTATCTTACCCACTATGGAAGTCAAGCTCACAGGTCTATAATGTCCTGGTTTGGATCTTGCTCCCTTTTTAAACAATGGAACTACATCAGCTTTCCTCCAATCACAGGGCACTATACCTGATGAAAGTGAATCAATAAATATTAAGTATAATGGTTTTGCTATTACTGAACTAGGTTCCTTAAGTACCCTTTTATGTATACCGTCCGGTCCAGGCACTTTATTCACTATAACCCTTTCCAGTCTCTTTTGGACCTTGTCCTCAGTAAGCCATGTAGATGTTGGAGGGAATTCCGTGGTTTTGTCTGTTTGCCCATAGCTTGCCATTGCTGCTTCCTTTGTATATACTGAAGCAAAGAACGCATTTAGGGTGTCAGCCATAGCTTTACCCTCACTAATCAATTCACCTGTCTCAGGCCTAAGAGGACCAATATCAACCTTAAGTTTTTTGTTATTAATATACTTGTATAATTGTTTAGGGATTTTCTTGCTCTCATTTGCAATGTTTCTCTCATTTTCTATTTTAGCTAGCTTAATTGCTTGTTTGCAGATTTTATTACATTCTTTATATTTTTTAAATGATGCATCTGACCCGTTTGACTTAAACACCTTAAAAGCCTGCTTTTTATTTCTCATTCCCCTGCTAACCACATTATTAAGCCACATTGGTTTCACTTTACTTCTCATATGCTTATTCCTCAATGGTATAACTTGATCGCATTTTATGAAAAAGTGAGTAATAATATAGATGCGGGAGCGGCGGTTGATGTGATCTATTTAGACTTTGCCAAGGCATTTGATACAGTTCCACACAAGAGGTTACTGTACAAATTGAATGAAATAGGCCTAGGGGAAAATGTTTGTCTGTGGATTGGAAATTGGCTGAAAGATAGAATGCAAAGAGTGGTAGTAAATGGCAAGTTCTCCAGTTGGGTAAACGTGATAAGTGGAGTACCTCAGGAATCTGTCCTGGGTCCTCTTCTTTTTAATTTGTTTATTAATGACCTCCCAGAGAGCATAGGGAGCCAGGTATCAGTGTTTGCCGATGACACAAAATTAAGTAAGGTAATAAAGTCTGAACTGGATGTTTCTTCATTACAAGAGGATTTGGACAAATTGAGTAACTGGGCAGGCAAATGGCAAATGAGATTCAATATAGACAAGTGTAAAGTTATGCATTTTGGGTATAATAATAAAAATGCAACATATAGTTTAAATTGTGTTTCTCTGGGGAAATCTACAAATGAAAAGGATTTGGGAGTAATGGTAGACAATAGACTTAGCAGTAGCATGCAGTGCCAACTGGCAGCTGCAAAGGCCAATAAGATATTGGCATGTATTAAAAGAGGTATTGACTCAAGGGAGTAAGATATAATTATCCTCTTTACAGGTCCATGGTAAGACCCCACTTAGAATATGCTGTTCAATTCCGGTCGCCCTTTCTGAAAAAGGACATTATGGAACTAGAGAGAGTGCAGAGGAGGGCTACAAAACTAGTAAGGGGAATGGAAAGCTTTAGTTATGAAGAAAGACTAGAAAAGTTAAACTTGTACACACTAGAGAAACGGCGTCTTAGAGGGGATATGATAACACTATATAAATATGTTCAGGGCTCATACAAAGGGCTCTCCAAAGACCTGTTCACTAACAGAACAGTACACAGGACAAGGGGCCACCCGCCTAGACTTGAGGAAAGGAGATTTAATCTAGAACAGCGGAAGGGTTTCTTTACAGTAAGGACAATAAAGGTATGGAATTCACTGCCTGAGGAGGTGGTGCTATCGAAAACATTAGATGCCTTTAAAAGGGGCCTGGATACTTATTTAAAAGAGCATAACATAGAGGGCTATGTACGTTAGTATTGGGATGAATATTTAGTTGGGGCTTGTTGATCCAGGGAGGAATCTGATTGCCATATGGAATCAAGAATGAATTTTTTTTCACCCCATTCAAGGCAGAATTTTAAATTGCTAATTGAGGGGTTTTTTTTTGCCTTCTTTTGGATCAACAATGGTAAACAGGAATAGGAAAAGGTTGAACTAGATGGACGCAAGTCTTTTTTCAACCTAAATTACTATGTTACTATGTATATATTGACGTGTATATTTGCCCAAGAGCATTTTAAATATATTCCATGATTCTTGTGCATTTTTATCTTTGAAAATTACATCCCATTGGATATCCTTTAAAGCATCTCTTAACCTTGTAAAATTAGCCTTTTTGAAATTGAATGTTTTGGTTAAACCCTTGCTATTGGGTTTCTCATAACAAACTTCAAAGGATACAATATTGTGGTCACTGCTGCCCAGATGTTCCCTTACCTGCACATTTTTTATCATGTCAGAATCGTTTGAGAGCACTAGGTCAAGCAAGGCCTCTTTTCTAGTTGGGTCCTCTACTAGTTGTGACATAAAATTATCATTCATCATACTTAGAAAAATATTTCCCTTTGTTTTGCCTGAAGTCATATTGCTCCAGTCAATTTCAGGATAGTTGAAATCTTCCATTATAATTACCTCTGCTGACCTAGCAGTCTTTTCCATTTGCAGTAAAAGTTGGGCTTCCTCCAACTCCCCAACATTAGGTGGCTTGTAGCAAATCCCCACCAATATCTTTTTATTATGTGTGCCCCCAGTGTGTATTTCAGCCCACAAGGCCTCTACCTTTTCATTGGACCCTTCATTTATATCTTCCCTTAAACTAGGTTTTAAGGTCCGCTTTACATACCCCTCCTCCCCTTTTATTAACTCTGTCCCTCCTAAAAAGTGAATAACCCTCTAAACTGACTTCCAAGTCATATGTATCATCTAACCAGGTTTCAGACACTCCAATCAGATCATACTGCTCATGTATTGCAATCATTTCTAGTTCCCCTGTCTTACTAGCCAGACTGCGAGCATTTGCATGCATACCTTTTATCTTTTTGCCATTCCTAAAGATTTTGTTCTTTGTCAAATGTATTTGTCTTTTATCAGGCTGTAACAATGGCAACTCCCTATTAGATGAACTAGCCCATTCCCCCTCTCCACCCCCATGCCCCTTCTCTAATCCAATTTCCTCAATTATACTACCTTCCCCAGCCTGTGTTGCAGATCCCTCCCCCCCTCTCTAGTTTAAAGTCTCCTCCAGCCCTCTAACCATCCTATCGCCCAGCACTGTGGCCCTCTTTCCACTAAGATGCAGGCTATCACTACTATAAAGATTGCCCCTAAGGGAAAAGACTGCCCAGTGCTCTAGGAACCCACACCCCTCCTGCTTACACCAAGTCTTTATCCATGCATTTAACGCCCTAATCTCCCGTTGCCTTTCTAATGTAGCGCGTGGCACAGGTAGTATTTCAGAAAATACTACCTAAGAGGTCCTTTGCTTAAGCTTATATCCTAGGTCCCTGAAATCCTTCTTAACAGACCTCCATTTTCCACTGACATCCAAGAGTTCTTCTAAAACTCAGCAAGATCACTATTTTTAATCTTTAAAGACTCTTTCTCCACAGCTTCAGTGCCACTAGATTGGCATGAGGCCAGTTTGGTGCCTTTACTTAGGAAGCACACTAAAACAGAACCTGGGAATTATATACCTATGAGATTTACTTCGGTAGTGAGAAAACAGCTTGAAGGGATAAAAATGTATTATTTTCAGAATTCCACTGCAAAAAATTATTAGCAGAAATCAACATGTTTTTTTGATGAATACATCATACCAAACAAATATTTTGAGATTTTATGAAAATATGAGTATTGATCCAGATAGTAATAAAGCATCATCATCAATAGAGCTTGGACCAGCAGTATTGGTGGTAAGTGGAAACTGTCCTAGTCCAATATATGACTTGAATAACCTGGGTGGTCGGTGGCACACTAGCCTGCTCATCATCATCCTTTGCCGTGACACAACTTAGCAGCAGGAATTTCAGTAGCAGCAAACTCCTGAAAGGTGAAGGTGGTTTTGATGCCCATTCCTATTTGCATATCCTTCTCCCATTCCTTATAGATTTCTGCCATAAATGCTCTCATACTCTCCTCCACACCAGCTGCTCAACCCTCACTTTCACTCTCGTCATTACCATCACCAGTCTCTTGCTGTTCTGTTGGACTAGTTGGGAATGAGGTCCAGTTTGCTGTCACACTTGCATCTCATCAGAGGATGGCACACTGGCAGCAGTAGCAGCAGGCACAGGCAGTGGATGTGTGCTATTCATACAACTAGTCAGTTATACCTTCTTCAATATTTCCCCAGAGCAACAATGTGTCAATGGGATTGCCCAATGTAAGCCACCTGAAAAAGTACTCTACAGAGAATAAGCAGACTGCTACTTTATATATAACATACAGAATACCCAGAGCAAGGCTACACTGCAACAGGCACACAGCAGGGGAGTCATCAGTAGGTAAGATGATGGGGATCACAAAGTGGGGTACAGAGTTGATTGGCATAGACTGCCCCCTAGGCAGCCAAACTAAAGATGGTGACCACAAGGTCAGTTTTGTACTGACTGAAGGATCCACCCTCCACCGAGGATGATGCATATGGGGATTGTTACAACCTACTGTGGTCAAGGTAGGGGGACAGACAAGAACACAGATAATATATGCTTTACCAGTCGAAGGTTGCTTACCTGATGAACTGGAGTACAACCTCTCACTCAGAGATGCAACCAGATGTGTAATGGAATCTGACTGAAAAACGAAGGAGTCATCAACAGCAACATGACTGACAGAAGGTTGAAGTAGTTGAATTCTGACTGCTCCAGTGAACAGTGAAACTCAGACTGATCAAATGAGTTTGACAGTGGAAAAAGGCAGCTGGATGGCTAGAAAGTCAGTGTAGCAGGGTCCACAACAATGCACAAGTAGAAACAGAATTTCTTAGCAAGAGAAGGTGGGTCTAGGGAGTACCTAAGGCTTAGCATGGCTCCCAGAATTCTCCTAAGCCTTGGAGTTCGATCCTTTGATAGGATGATCCATGCCAAATGACTTTTAAGAAGAGAAGTCCCTGGATATAATTGCCAGACTTCTCTCTCTCTAAGAACTGACTGAGATATTTCTCACCATACCTATTTTATGTTTTTCTGGGGGTAACTGGTGGAGGTGGTGTCTCCAAAATCACTGGATGCAGGAACTGTCTTCAGGAGTGATACCTCTTTCATTCAAGATGCCTCTCAGAAAGAACTGAAGCAAAGTGGGGGATTGAGGGCAAAAAGGAGAGGAACTAGGGAGTAAAGGGAGACTGAGGAGGTAATCGATATTTTGGAGAAAATGTCAAAGTAGACACTTGCAGGCAAAAGGGGAGGGAGAGAAATTGGAGAGTATAAAGAAAGATGGTGAGATGTCAATGATTGGCAAAGATCAAGTAAGAAAAGAAAAGGAAAGCTATGGAGACACTGCATGAGACAAGCAAAAATAGGATATGATACATCTGGCTAAGTAAGTGGATCTATGAAGCAAGCTTTCAAGACCTACATGAACAAAAGATAAAACCAATAATAACCACTTATCAACTGCAATGTAATCTAGGCTATAGATGGGAAAATGTAAAGTGCTGACACGTACATGTGGGGACAAGCAGGAGAGATAGGAAATAAGAGTGACTGGGTACTGGGGACAAAGACTTAACCTTTGAGTGCCAGTGGGGTACCCTGTGCATTGCAAAGCAATGTATTGGCTATCACTATCTTACTCAAAAGGTTAAATAGTTGTGTTCTTATTAATAATTCCCATTCAAGAGGTTGAAAGCCCCATTTAAATCAATGAACATTTTTTAGAATGATTATATGTTCCACATGCAATTGTTGTTTTGTTTCAAAATTGCATCTCTTTTTCGTAGTATATACAACTAACATTGTGATGTGACTGCTTAGGTGGAATGTGTATCTGATTTTGTTTTTTTTAATTTTGGCAAGTATGAGTATGGGTTTTGTGCAGATAAGACACGTATGTAAAACTATGCATATTTAGTTTATTCCAGGGATGGTCAATGTGAGGCCCACTATCTGTTGCAAGACTACAATGCCCATCATTTACCACCAGCCATAGATTGAAGTTGTCTGACGGCATCTGGAGGGTCTCACTCTGACCACTATTGGTTTACTCTGAGAATGCAGGACATTTAAAATGATATTCATTTTAGCTACAAACACATTTTTGTAATACAGTGTAGGATATAACACAAACAATTTGTTTTCCATATTTATGACACCAGGGAGAGATGCACAAAAAGTTAATAAGGGGCCAGGATAGCAATATGGCGGCATGTTAACGTAGATGGCATATCAACAGTGTTCAGAAAGATGTGTTTGCCCATTTCACCAATATTTGTCAATGCTCACCAACATTCCACCGACATCACCATGAATATGCAATGCCTTTACAATTTTGCACTCACTACATAAGGAAATTCAGGTTAATGGGTCATTGTTGTATTCATGTAGGTGTGTTTATATGTTAATTTGGTTGTTTATCACATGTACCAAGCTCTGGTAGCAGTCTTTGTCATCCTAAGGTTGGTGATGTTGGGATCTTCTTATAGCTCACTATGGAGCCAGAAGAGAATTTGCTTTGTCTTCTAAAGGGCAGAGACAGCAGCTGTTCTGCTATAACCCTTTCAATGCCATAAAGATGTACTGCACTGCAGTATGCTTGGAGAGTTAAGCAGATGTAACCCGATGTGAGCAGATGCCACCAGTGCAGTTTGACAAAGTCACATCGGCTTTCATCTACTCACATAGCCATGTATCCTTTCTAGGACTTATGGAGCTGAATAATTGTGCAGTCAAATATTTACTGCAGGGAAAACAGGAGGAAATATGGGTTACAATTTTAGTCAAGAATATGTATTTTGCCTGTTCATTCGCTATCACCTTGTCCTTTCTATTAAAAAATAATATAGTAAGTCAATGTCTATGTACAGTTTTAAATAACACAAAAAGCATTTAGAATTAACACAACACATTTTTTTTACACAGCCATGAAGTATTAACATCTCACTGCCACAGGGTTATGCAATGCACATCCCTAATGGAACTGTTAGGGTTAAGGAGCAATGCTGTTTGTGGTACTGAAGTCAGAGAGGATCCTCTCCCCCAGTAAGCAAGAAGGGGAGCAGGAAGAATGTGCTCAGTCTTCAGGAACGTGGATCTGTTGGAAATGTGTATTGAAGAGCAACCCTGCATGCCCCCCTCCCCCCACATCACTATTTCTTAGTATACATAGAGACGTCTGTCTATACCACCAAGGTGATGTGCTCTCCCCACTTCACCAGACAGGCCTCACCATAATATATTTTCTTAGTGCATCACCACCCCACATCAACTTGCACAACACATTTATTTCAAGTCAGACAATACTGAAAAGCTGACTTTGCCTTGAAAAAGTATTATTTTTTATATTATAAAAACCGTTATATTTCCATAGACAGCAAAATGGTGAAAATGTGTCTGGCCTGTAAGCTACTACAAATGGCCCAATTCTCTGGCATGCAAATGGTTAAAGTCTGAGGTTTCAGAAAACACAGAAAGTGAAAATTTGAAGTGAGAATGATATTGGACAAGTGAGTCCTATGGTTTGGATTGTTGTCTCATTTTCTTTGGTATCTAATCAAATATCTACATTTCTAAACCCCTAAAGAGCCACAAAAGTGTACAATACATTGCTTATCAATGCTTTCAACATCCCTCTGGACATTATGAAATGGAAACTTTTATATCTCTGTTATCCCTTACAATAGGTTCAAAAGTTCATAGAGAGAAATAGAATTTGTGTCTATATAAGGTGATAACTCCAAATCTGGGACTATGTCCAAACTAGTTAAATAAGTTCTTGAAGATGGCTCTGTGAATAGTAATTGGTAATGGTTGTAATAAAATACTTTTAGGAATGTGTTTTGCTTAATCCTTTCAGTGCCAGAGACTTGGGGACTTTTTTCTATCCTGGTGGCCGTATAAATTTTCAGAATTTTTACTAAATCAGTTTAGATATGAATCCATAAGTAACTTTCTAGATATGTATGGAAAACTACACATTGGATTTTTTTCAGGACAAAGTCAGCTTATCATGTGATAAGCTATTATGTAAAAATATATAATAATAATAATAATAATAATAATAATAATAATAATAATAATAACACTTTTTGTGCTAGTATGATACAATATATACCTAAACCATTTATTATGGTTTTGAAAGTTGAAATTATTTTTAAAAGCACTGAATCACCAGAATACAAAAATACCAAATATACATAATTTTACCTGCATGTATGGCCTGTGGAGACCCTAATTTACAGGGGCACAAAAGGGTATTTTACACTTAATGTATTAAAAATGCACATTGTACTGGTTACATGGTAAAACTACCCAAAATAGCTTAAATGGATAGTAATGTCAGAAAAAAGTATTAACTATATGGTAGATATGCACTTATTCATATCTCTCAAACCGTTATGGTTTGAGAGATATAGGAAAATAAAGTTCTCTGCTCCCTCTCCTTTCTGCTTGACGAGCAGAAGCAGATTCTGGTTCCTGGATCAGATGGCGGCTCTTCAGCAGTGCAGACATAGCTATACCTAAAAATAAATACTTGTAACGGATCCTACCCGTTACTGAGCCCTTGTCTGGACCACAAACTATTTACTTAAAAACTATGGACCTTGTTGCCCTGCTTGGATGTAGCTGTGGGCTCTGGCATACGAACTGGCCAGCTATTGCCAGGAACAAAGACTTATAGTTATGAACATTGGTTTGTGTATTAAGTTTGGTTTTATGTATTTTCAAATATTGTATGTTTAATTGTACTTGTCCAATTTGAAGGTTTGTGCAATCACCAACTACCAGGTATGCAAATATCTTCCTTAGCCTAACATGGGAAATGGTAGGCAGACCAGTGATTGATCAAAGTTGGGGCAGGGCATTCAAAATAGTCAATCAAAGGCTCCAACCTTGGGCCACTGTCCCTAAGATGTGGATTATAGCAACTCCAGCCATTCACTATGTTGACCCCCTGCCATGTGGTAATTAGTTCACACCCCTCAAGTCTTTGTTCAATCAAACCCTGTTGTATCTGAAATGTAATCCTGTCTAAGTCATTGTATCTGCCTGGCTTTTGTCTGATGTGTTATGATTTAATCATGTTCCCTATTGTATCAGATTTCCCCATGTGATCCAATGTACTGTACTGTATATAAATATCTGTAGTTTGTGTCAATAAAGTGAGTTCTGTTTTGGAGTGAACAAGGAGTCCTGGAGTCTTGTATTGCTTATGGTCTAAAGTATCCACTCTGATACCCATCTGCGCCAAGTATCCTGAATCGCCGACCGCCTGCTGCCAGTTTCCTGCGACCTAACTTCGTGGACTGTCAGGCGGCGACGTGGACTCTTCCCTGCTTCCAGCGATCCTGCGGCTGTTTCCAGTGACTGTTCATACTCCAACCGGTGCAACTGACGGCGCTTATCTGGCGTTGAGAAGGAGAGACCCAGGAACGACGGCGGAAGGCGACGCGGTCCCTTCTCAGCTTCCGTTACAATACTTAATCGGTATGGTCTTCAATGTGTGCATAGTTTGCAAGCACACATTGTAGACCATTCCGATGAAGTATTTATCTTTAGATATCATTATATCGGAGCTGCTGAAGAGACGTGTCTGGTCAAGGGACCAGACTTCTCTTCTGACAGCTTTACAGCTCATCATGCAGAAGGAGGAGGGAGTGGAAATTTTATTTTCCTATATCTCTCAAACCATAACGGTTTGAGAGATATGAATAAGTGCAAGTACTCTCTTTTCATTGTATCTACCATATAGTTAATACTCTTTTTCTGACATTACTATCCCTTTAATGAATTTGGAAAAGCATATATTACTGAAAGTTACAAATCTTCCTATGCAAAATGAAGAAGCAAGATTTTGTCAAAAATTGGGGTTTTCAGAACGGTTTTAGAAATTTACAATAAAGTTACCAATTTCTGTACGTCAGCTCAAGAAAGCTTAGCATAACAATAAAAAATAAGAATGGGATGGGTGAAAAGTCAGAAAAATTCCTAACTGGAATGTTTATTGGAAAAACAATTTCCTGCTTTTTTCCCAAAAATTCCCCTGCACAAAAAATACATACAATTTCTGCCTTTTCACCATTGCCAATAAATTTCCCACGAGAAATTTGCCATATTTCACCTATGTCTTCTATGACTGCAAGATTTCCTGCTGCAGCATCACTTCTAATGAGGGCTGAAGTGGAGAAATAAAGAGCTGAAAGTAAAAGTTGTGAGTTCTAGCACAACAGATACCTTGGAAAAATTGTTATAAGGCTGAGTGCCTTTGTTCTTCACCCACAAAACTAACATCCTGTTTAACTCCTTAACAACACTTGACAGTCATAGTATGTCATGGGTCGATCTGACTGAACGACCCATGAAGTACTATGACCGTCATGGAATTCCGGAACTAGAAAAACAAAAAAATATATATATATGCTCCATGGTCCTTGTAACGGACCCTAGGCCGTTACTATGGAAGTTCACTTGTTCCACCAAAAAGACTGAATTCACGGGTAGAACGGAGCCGTAGGCTGGCTGCTATGCGGGGCAACCTGTACAGAAAAACCCCATAGACTTTACATGGGAAAGTAGGCGGCTTCCTGATTGGCCAGTCCGAGTTAAAGGGCCTTCATTGACTTTGCATGGGAAAAGTAGGCGCCCCTCGGATTGGTCGATTGGTTGCCCGCCTACCGGTTCTGATTGGCTGACTGACTAAGAACCAAGTTAAAGGGACTCCATTGCCATAACATGGAGAAATGTCGGCGGCCACGGGATTGGGCAATTGAACTGGTAGCTCGCTCGCTCATTGGCTGGCTATAAGAAGCGGCCAAAGTGCAGAGGCTCCACAGAGTCTGAGCTTCCATTGTTCTCATGTTTACCCCTGCCCCTTATCCATGAAGTTCAGCCCTTTGTGCCATTGTGTGCCCCATTGTTCCAATTGTGACTGAATTTAATTATGTTGATTTAGTTATAGAATGCTTTGTACCCTTTTGTTAACTGTTTTGACTTGATGCAATTAACTCTGCTTAAAAGAGCTGAATTCAGCCAAAATAAAGTGTGTTCAGTTTTGGAACCTGACTGGCGTTCTGTGTCGTTCGTTTGGGGTGGTATCAAGGGTCTTCTTTTGACCCCCATCCTGGGATAGCTGGAGCGGAGCACCGGAGCCATCACCCTTCCCTGGCGGCCCCTGCAAGAGAGAGACCCGGCATAGCAGGCTAAGTCAATCCGAGGACTTAGGATCCTGTTACAGTCCTTAACTGACTGCGACGATCGGCCGGTCGTTAAGGGGTTAAGTAACACTGACACAGCCATCCTTGAAAAATAACTGTGGTTTTGGATATACCAGCAGGGTGTAACACATGACATCAGTTAATTAAAAATTTGTTTTCAACAAAAGAAAAGGCAGCGTGTCAGCCACCAACATTTTTGAAAGTTTACAATTCTGCAGGCATAATTTTGCATTACTTTTTGTGCAAATGTTGACCTCTAAGAAGTTAGTAAATATGGGATGGCAGTACCATGTAGATTTATTGCTTTATTGAACTGACTTGTGGAGGTGGTGGTGGCACTCTATGACTTGTTATCTCCAATAACAAACTCACAGTCATATTCCTCTGCAGCAGGAGAAGAAAATCTTGGCACACTCTCTGACACATCAACAGCACTCCTGAGTCCTGGGAACTTTTAGGAGTACTTATGCTGCTGCTAGTTGTGGCACCTCTGACCTGTTGATGGTGTGTCTCTCAGTCAGACGTGTGGTTGTGTTTCAGGTAGGATCTCACTGATGAGGTGCTTAAGTGTGAGCCTGCTTTCCTCCTACTCACGTGTTTCGTACACAGACAGCAGATCGTAAGAGAAGTGTCTCCATACTGTGGACTTCATAGACTGCTGATTTCCTGATGGGTTGCTACTGCTACTGGGACTAGATTTTGTTGCAATTGTACTACTCCTAGGTGTTGCAGATGCTGCACTCCCATCAACAGCAGAGACACTCATCATAGCTAAGGTTGTGGATATTGATAAATTGTGTTGTTGGTGGTTACTCAACACTAGTAATGTGGCAGAGTGGGGCTTGATGATGTTGATGATGACTGTCAGGATGACTGTGTATTTTTGGCATCTTTGCTTGTCCAGCGTTAGACTTTCCAATTGTTTTCTCAGACAGTTTAACCCCTTCAGTGCCAAGTGAGTACAATGTATGTGCTTGGACAGTTGTACCTGCTGTGCCAAGCACGTACATTGTACTGCTAAATGCAGTCACTGCATAAGCCGGTATAACTGGCATGTTACATTAAAAAAAAATATATATATATGCCTGGCACTCATGCGGGGGGCATCAGAATCTCTCCTCATGCCCCACCCCCCAGTTATTGATCCCCCAGCCGATCACGCTGGAAGATCAGTATCCACAAAGGAGAAGTGGAACTTCTCCTTTCCCTTCTCTACTACCCGAACTTCCGTGTATGAGTGGGCAGGATCAGAGGAAGCCTGACATGGTCTCTGATGACATTAGGAAACTTTCCCCATTCTCAATCTCTCCTACCGGTGGTAAGAGAGAAAATCAGGAGAGCTTCTTGCTCCCCAGCATCGCCATATTGATCTCCCAGCACAAACGGCTGGGAGATCAATAACTGTGGGGAGATAAGGAGGGGTCCCTTTTTATTACAGACCTGATGCCCCCCAATGAGGTCTGTAATAAAACAAAAAATGAATAAAAAAAATAACCTTGTGTGTGCCATGGAGAGGTTCTGATGCCCCCCCAATGAGGTCTAGACAAAAATATTGGGGGGAAAAAACACCAAAAAACTTGTATGTGCCACGGGGGGGGGGGGAGGTTTCCAACGCAGTGCATTATTTTGTTACAGACCTTGACTGGGGGCATCATGACTGGTCCTGATGCCCCCCCAACAAGGTATGAATAAAGAGTAATAACAAAAAAAAAAAAAAAAATTTTGTGTGCAACAGGGGATACATTGCATTGCTTAGCAATGCATTGGACACACCTGTGGCATGCACACAAAATGCCTATAATCCCGCCACAATATACTCTGACCCCCCAGCCTAGTTCCACAGCTCACTGGCAGTCCCATTACCCCAGCCGGATCCCCCAGCCTGGTTCCACTGCCTATAGTCAAAGTTCCAGTTTGCACTGGATTCACTCTGGGAATCAAACAGTGTATGTGGGAGTCGGGCGACATACTGTGCACAGTGGTAGTCACAGATCTTCCATATGCACTATCATACCTGACCACAGCCATATTTTCTCTGCTGCCCACTGGTACATATACCCACATACTCTGCCTGGACCCTTGTCCCCACCCCCCACCTGGTTTCACTGTGTCAGCATTTGCAAGCAAGACAGGAGTCAGACAGTATAGTAAATTTCACCTTTATTAAAATGACACAGCAAGGAGAAATACAGTGAGCAGAGGTTGATTTTGAGGTTAGAACTCTATCAGCATTAGTAGCCACCTCAGGTCCACCACAACTGCAAGAGACTAGGCCGGAGCCCACTGGAGTCTCGACACACTGGGAAAGGCTCGGATAAGAACCAGTGGTCTCCCGAAATGGATGGCAGCAGGGAGTCTACTGACTCACGCCTGCAGCCAGTAAGGCCAGAGTCCACCAGAGCCACAGGTCTGCACCAGATAGGGTGTCCACTAGTCAGAAGGTTACATGGATGACTTAGCTGGAAAGAATCCCAGGTCAGCACCAGGATAGATAGTCAGACAGGCCAGGGTCATACACCGAGCGGGTAGTCAGCCAGAGCCACAGGTCTGCACCAGATAGGATGTCCGCTAGTCAGAAGGCTACACGGAGGACTTCGCTGGACAGAGCCCCAGGTCAGCAGCAGGATGGATAGTCATACAGGCCAGGGTTATACACGGTCCGTGTAGTCAGCCAAGCCACAAGTCTGCACCAGATAGGATGTGCACTGTCAGGAAGCTACAAGGAGGACTTAGCTGGAAAGAGCCCCAGGTCAGCACCAGGATTGATAGTCAGACAGACCAGGGTCATACACAGAGTGTGCAGTCAGCCAGAGCTACAGGACTGCACCAGATAGGATGTCTGCTAGTCAGAAGGCAACAAAGAGGACTTAGCTGGACAGAGCCCCAGGTCAAAAAAGCACAACAGCACAGGACAAAAACGTAAGGGTAACTGGATGAGAATCCAGTTCCCTTTAAATACCCAGAACCAGGAAGTAGATAGGAGGAGACTGACAGGATCCCCTGTATAAAGTTGGAGCCTGCGTCATATAGAGATCTTGCACGCGTAATTGACGCATCTCGCCGAGATGCGTCAAACACCTAAACCACCATTGTGTCATTTGGATCCTGCACGCCGCCTTTCCAGAGGACACGGGCGGCCGCTACTGACGACTAGCGTGCCCAGACCTAGTCCCCGTAATGACGCGTGTGGTGACACTGAGGCATCATTGCGGGCTATTCAACTCCAGTGCCAGCAGATGCGATGCTGGATATAGGTAAGCTGTGACAGTACCCACTCTCAAAGACCCCTCCTCTGAAGGCCCAATCTAGGTTTGTTAGGAAAACGAGCATGGAACCTGCGCACCAAGGCAGGAGCGTGAACATCACCAGAGGGTATCCAGGAGTGCTCCTCTGGACCATAACCCTTCCAATTAATCAAATATTGCAGATGCCCTCTGACCCATCTGGAGTCCAGAATACTCTGTACCACATTTTCCTCATGATTGCCAACCTTCACCGGAGCTGGCTGAACCGTACTCAAGGTATAGCGGTTACAAAAAAGAAACGTGAAACACATTATGGATGCGCATGGAAGCAGGAAGCTCCAGAGCATAAGTGACAGGATTAATTCTGCAAAGCACCGGGAAAGGACCAACAAAACGAGGAGCCAGTTTGTAATAAGGTACCTGGAGGTTAAGGTTATGGGAAGGCAACCATATTCTCTCCCCCACCTGGAAGGTAGGTGCCGGCAAGTGCCTATGGTTAGCCTGCCTTTTCTGTGTCGCTGCACGGAACCACGTAGGGTCTGCTGTACCCGAACCCAGGAGGAACGGAGAGCCCTCAAATGCTCATCAAGAGCTGGAATCTCTTGTGCCTGAAAGACCTCAGGAAGGGCAGAGGGTTGAAACCCATAATTAATCAAGAACGGAGAACTCTGTGAGGAAGAGTTCATGGCACAGTTCCGGGCAAACTCCGCCCAAGGTAACAAGGTAGCCCAATTATCGTGGTGGTCAGAGACATAGCAACGGAGAAATTGTTCTAAGGATTGGTTGGACCTTTCTGCCGCACCATTGGACTGGGGGTGGTATGCAAAAGAGAATGCTAGCTGAATCCCCACCTGAGCAAAAAAGCATCTCCAGAAATGTGACACAAACTTGCTACCTCTGTCTGAGACAATAACCCTTGGTATGCCATGCAACCGAAAGACCTCCCTGGCAAACACCACCACTAATTCCTACACAGATGGTAGGCCTTTGAGCAGTACAAAATCAGCTATCTTAGAAAATTTGTCTACGATCATCAGGATGGCCGTAAAGCCCAAGGAAACCGAAAGGTCAACCATAAAGTCTATGGACAGATGTGACCAGGGACATTCCCCTTTAGCCACAGGTTGAAGAAGACCAACCTGCAAATGTTAAGGTGATTTATTTATAGCACAGGTAGTGCATGCTGCTGTAAAAGCAGCACAATCGGATCTAAGGCTCGACCACCAGAATAGTCTAGACAAGGACTAAATCAGCTGGTCCCGTCCAATGTGACCAGCTATCTTGGAAGAGTGGTATGTTTCTAATAGTTTGATGCGCAACTGAGCAGGGACAAAGCACCTCCCGTGAGGCTTCTCCGCCAGAGCAGATGTTTGAGCAACCAGGATCTCCTCTCCCAGGGGGAGGTAATACAAGTAAGTATAATAGCCAAAATCTGATCAGTTGGAATGATTGGTGTAGGACGAATCTCCTCCCTGGATAGGCTGCAAAACTGGCTTGATAGGGCATCAGCCTTCACATTCTTAGATCTCGGGAGATAGGAGACCATTTAGTTGAAACTTGAAAGGAACAGTGCCCATCTAGCCTGACGGGATGACAAGCGTTTAGCTGCAGACAAATATGTGAGGTTCTTATGATCTGTAAGAATAAGGATCGGGGAACTAGGGCCTTCCAAGAGGTGTCGCCATTCTTTCAGGGCCAGTATGATGGCCAACAATTCTCTGTCACCAACCAGATATACCATCTCAGCTTTAGACAGTTTTCTGGAAAATTAGCCACAAGGGTGTAGGGCCTCCCTGGAGCCGAGCACTGCAAAAGGAGTGCACCTACGACAATCTCAGATGCATCAACCTCCAGGGAGAAGGGTAGGGCAGAATTTGGGTGCACTAAAATGGGAGCAGCAGCGAATGCTGCCTTTAGATCCTCAAAGGCACGCATGGCAATGGGGGCCATTCTGAGACATTAGCCCCCTTACAGGTCATATCAGTGTGAGGTTTGACAATCATAGATCCATTTTTTATAAACTTCCAATAGTAATTAGCGAATCCCAAGAATCTTTGGATAGATTTAAGTCCCACAGGACGAGACAATTGCAACACAGCAGGCAATTTCTGGGAATCCATGGCCATCCCAGATGCGGAAATAACCCCAGAAAGGTTACTTGAGGTTTGTGGAATTTGCATTTTTCCAACTTGCAATACAAATTGTTCTCTCTCAGTAATCGGAGTACTTTGGATACATCAGAATGGTGAACCTCCAAAGTAGGAGAATGAATGAGGATGTCATCCAAATAGAACACGACACAACTCTGTAAGAGGTCTCTCAGTACGTCATTGATAAATTCTTGGAAGACAGCAGGAGCATTACAAAGACCAAAGGGCAAAACAAGGTACTTATAGTGCCAGCTCTGAGTGTTAAATACTGTCTTCCATTTGTGACCCTCCTTCATTCTAACCAAGTTGTAAGCTGCCCTTAAATCAAGTTTTGTAAATATCCTGGAGCCCTTAAGACAGTCAAATAATTCCGTAATCAGAGGTATCGGATAAGCGTTCTTAACCATCAGTTTGTTCAACCCACAAAAGTCAATACAAGGACATAACTCTCCGTCCTTCTAAACAACAAAAAATCCAGCACCAGCAGGAGATGTGGATTTGTGAATGATGCCCCTCTCCAGGGCATCAGAGACGTATTCCTCCATGGCTCATTTCTCCTCTATAGACAGTGGGTATATACGGCCCCTAGGAGGGGTCATACCAGGCAGTAATTCCACTGTACAATCATACGGCCTATGTGGAGGTAACGCCTGGGCCTGGTCTTTATTAAAAACATCTGCGAAAACAGAATAGGCCTCAGGTAGGCCCAACAACTCGGCACAAGCCAGTCTAACCGGAAGCAATAGACAAGGCTCATCACAATGTGGATCCCAAGATAATATTTTGCAAGTTTTCCAATCAATCCTAGGGTTATGCACTTGCAACCACAGAAACCCTAGGACGATGGCATAGTGAGGGGAGTTAATCACCTGAAACTTTGTGGTGGGCCCCTACCCTCAAGTTAATCTGAGACGTTTCATGAGTAATGTGTGATGGCATGAGGGCTCTGTCATCAATAGCCTCAACTGCCAAAGGAGAGGCCCTGAGATATCAAAGGTATCTGGTTCTGAGCGGCAGATTCAGCATCCATAAAGTACTCGGCCTCTCTTGAGTCTATTAGTGCAGAAACAGAGACAGACTCATTGGCTCAAGTAATCACCACATCAAGCAAAGCTTTGGCCTGCGAGGCTTTAGGGATCTAGGAGATATCACCTAAGATCTGTCCCAGACAGGATCTTAGGTGTGGGCGTTTCCCGGTCATACCGGGGATGACCTCAATAAGTGTCCAGGTTTGCCACAATATAAACACAGTCCCTCCCTCCTCTGAAAGGCTCTCTCCTTCAATGACAGTCGGGTAGCCCCAACCTGCATAGGTTAGTTGCCCCTAGAGTCTGAACCAGGAAGCATGGGAGGTGAGGGAGGACTGGGTGGGTAAGTTACGTGGGATGACACTCTAGATGGATGCCTCCGCAGGCGCTCCTTGAATTAAGGTCTCTCTCGGACCCGATTGTCAATCAAGATGACAAATGATATCAGTTCCTCCAAATCTCTAGGTAATTCACGTGCAGCAATCTCATCCTTCACATAGTCACCTAGTCCTTGTGAAAAGGCAGCCACTAGTGCATCATTGTTCCACCCAATCTCGGCTGCTAGTGTACGGAACTCAATCGCATACCCCACCACCATATGATTGCCCTGGTGTATGGTCATGAGGTTTTTGGAAGCTGAGGTCTCGCTACCAGGCACATCAAAGATATGTTTGAAGGAGGCCCTGAATTCATTAAAGTTAAAAATTATGGGTTTGTCCATCGCCCATAAAGGGTTTGCCCAAGGAAAAGCCTTGACAGAAAGGAGCTAAATCATAAAACCAACCCTGCTACACTCTCTAGGGAAGGCTTGCGGAATCATTTCCAGGTATATGCCCAACTGGTTCAAGAATCCGCAACATAACTCAGGATCTCCACTATAACTCTGAGGTAGTGGAGCAGATCCTGACAACCCTCTGACCAATCCTGCATCAGAGACAGTAGAACCTGCAGGTGCCAAGGAGAGAGCTGGGGTGGCCACCGGTTGTGGGTTAGCACATTCTAAGTGAGTAGTATGACTAAGCAAGGTTTGCAAAGCCAAGGATAAATGATCAATACGTTGATCCTGGACCTGCATTCTGTCCAGTATGATCTGGAAAGGTGAATCACTATTAAAGGGATAGTAATAATTCATTTTAACTTTATTTTATTTTGTAGGCATTAAAAAAACATGAAGAATGATATAAGTCTTATGTCTCAAAGCTTTATGGTTTAAGAGATATTCACAAGCAAAGTTTCCCCTCCCGCCCCTTTTACCTAGTGTAAGCCATCTCTTCTCAGATGTGAATCTGGTTGTAAGATCAGACAGATAACAGAAGGGGACAATCTTCTTTGTATGAAAAGAATGAAAGCCCTTCTCCCCTTGACAAGTTTTTCAGCTTTTTCCCTTATCTTAATTGAAGATTGTCCCTCTCTGCAGTCTACCTGGGCACCTCCCTTCTGATCTGACTGAACGGGGGGGGGATACTTTGCTTGTGAATATCTCTTAAACCATAAAGTTTTGAGAGATAAGACTTATATCTTTCTTCATGTTTTCTTATTGCCTACAAAATAAAGATAAAACGAAGTATTACTATCCCTTTAACGTCTGTTGTCATGACCCTATGTACTGTCAGCGTTTGCAAGCAAGACAGTAGTCAGACAGTATACTAAAATTCTCCTTTATTAGAAAGACACAGCAAGGAGAAATACAGTGAGCAAAGGGTGATTGAGAGGTTAGAACTCCATCAGCAATAGGAGCTGCCTCAGGTACACCACAAATTCAAGAGACTAGGCCGGAGCCCACTGGAGTCATGACACCCTGGGAAAGGCTCAGATAAGAACTGGTGGTCTCCCAAAATGGATGGCAGCAGGGAGACTACTGACTCATGCCTGCAGTCAGTAAGGCCAGAGTTCACCAGAGCCACAGGTCTGCACCAGATAGGATGTCTGCTAGTCACAAAGCTACACGGAGGACTTCGATGGACAGAGCCCCAGGTCAGCACCAGGATGGATAGTCAGACAGGCCAGGGTCATACACCGAGCGGGTAGTCAGCCAAGCCACAGGTCTGCACCAGATAGGATGTCCACTGTCAGGAGGCAACACGGAGGACTTAGCTAGACAGAGCACCAGGTCAGCACCAGGATGGATAGTCAGACAGACCAGGGTCATACATGGAGTGGGTAGTCAGCTAGAGCCACAGATCTGCACCAGATAGGATGTCTGCTAGTCAGAAGGCAACAAGGAGGACTTAGCTGGACAGAGTCCCAGGTCAGCACCAGGATTGATAGTCAGGCAAGCCGAGGTCATACACAATACTTAGGATCCAAAGAGCACAACAGCACAGGATAAAAAGTAAGGGTAACTGGATGGGAATTCAGTTCCCTTTAAACAACCAGAGCCAGGAAGTAGATAGGAGACTGACAGGATCCCCTGTATAAAATTGGAGCCTTCGTCATATAGAGATCTCGCGCACGTAAACAGCTGAACCACCGTTGTGTCATTTGGATCCTGCGGACCACCTATCCAGAGGACATGGGTGGCTGCTACTAACGCCTAGCACGCCCAGACCTAGTCCCCATAATGAAGTGTGGGATGATGCCGAGGGGTCATTTAGGGTTATACAACTCCAGCACCAGCTGAAGCGGTGGCGCTGGATATAGTTAAGTGGTGACACACTGGTATTCACAGGCTGGCAGGTACACTGGCTGACCTAGCTTGTTTCAACTTGTAGCCATAGAATCACACATACATGGTGTTGAACCATTTTAGTATCATTAAAGTGACTGATTTGTAAAAAACAAAAAAGTTTTTTATTCCTGTAGCACCACATTCTGAAAATAGCTGTGTAACTTAGTAGTAGAAAGGCAAGTGATGTCTCATTCAATCATTCGATGTGGCAGGTTATCTTCTTTCCAAAATGGTACGGTTTGTCTACTTTTTCTTACTTTTGTATCTGCTTAACCATTTTAATACAGGCAAGTCATGTTTGAGAAAATGTTACAAAAATCAGAGGTTGTAGTATGTATGTCAACTCGTATAAATGGGGTGTCATTTTTCTCCTAAGAGCACTAACTAACGAATACAGTTGGAAATGCCATGGATTTCACAGATTTCTCAGTTTCATTTGAAGGGGCAGAAATATAAAAAATACAAACTTTTCCTTCCGTGCCACTTTTTGGGAACATTTGTGCACACCATGCTTGGGGTAAGAAGGCAAGTGACACCTCAATTGATGCATTAGGTTATCTTCTTTCCAAAATTGTATGGTTTGTCTACCTTTTCTTCACTTCTGTAGGTGTTAGAACTATTTTTGCACAGGCAAATCATGTTTGAAAAAGTGATAGAAAAATTAAGTTGTAGTAGGTGTCATTTTGTACTTCTAGCACCCCCTAAGCTAGGTCAACTCACACCAATGGAACACTATTTTTCTCCTAAAAGCACGATCTAATGCATACAGATGGAAATACCATGTTTTTCATAGATTTCAGTATATTTGAAGGGGCAGGCAAGTACAGGCAAGTATTGTTTGAGAAAATGTTAGAAAAATCTGAGGTTGTAGTAAGTGTAGTTTTGTACTTCTAGCACACACTAATGTAGGTCAACTCATACCAATGTGGTGCCATTTTTCTCCTAAAAGCAGTAGCTAATGAATAGGGATGGGCAAAAATGTTTGCGTCAAATTGAAATCAGCAAATAATGGCACTTTCTGTTTGGCTAATAATTTCCCGCCAAATCATTTTCTGCTTTTTCCCACTTTTTTCACCTAGCTCATTCGATTGAAATCAATGGGAACATTTAAGTTACACACAACACAAAGCAAATATTATTTTATTTCCCAAAGGCATAGTTTAAAGGGGACATGAGGGTGCCTGTTTTGGTGGGGTGTGGGGAAAGAATCAGTTGAACAAGGAATGTTTTTTTTGGGGGGAGTTTACTGGGATTGAGGGGCAGTTAATTAAAAAAATCCTAAATACAATTAAAAAAACCCCCATAAGACATGGTATAAAAGGGGTTTGAGGAGAATACCCGTGTTGGTGGGTGGAGTGTGGGGAATGAATCGGTTGAACAGGGAATTTGTTTGGGGGGGGGTGTAACAGGCCATAGGCTGTTACTAAGGACTCTTATATATGGACTGGCCACTCATTCCCCCTTGTTACAGGATGTAGGGCTATGGACTGTCGAATGTTGCATGTTACATGGATGTCAAATGTTTTCGTATGTTATATGTTCGAGGGGTACACGGACATCAGGTACACTCGGTGGTTCCCAGTGCGGGGTCCGGGAACATCAATGCTACCTCGAGCGCGGGAACCGGAGGCAGCGAGTCGACGCCGCATTGGTCGACGTATGACTCACTGCACACACTGATTGGCAAGGGCTGAAGACACAGACTACACCCAGTGTGTACGTGTTTCAACCCCTGGCCTAGCCTGGGATGGGTACCCCCAACCCCCCCCCCAAGTCTTTTGTCTTTACGTGGACAGGTTAATTTCAGATGTTGCAACATCCTGAATAATATGCTGAGGAGGTCATCTGCTATTGGCCCTTTTTCTCTGATTCCTATTGACCCTTTTTACCCGTCTGCCATTGGCCCTGCTGTTCCCCGTGTCACCTATCCACTGTACCTGATTGTCCCCTAGCCCAAGTCCCTATTAGAATGCCTAGCCCCTCCTGTCCCATTGTAACATTGTGCTAAAGTATATAAAAACATGTGTTTGGTTGAATAAAGTGTGTTTGTTTGGCAGCAAGAAGTCTCCTGTGTCGTTCTTGTCCCGATGGTCTAAAGGATCACCTCTGATCCCCATCCTAGCAGACGCTTCTGAGCTATTCACATTTTGGTCCCTGCGAATCCCCGCCTCGAACTTCGATCCTCGATCCTCCTGGATCTCCGGTCTCCAGTACTCAGCGGGAATTCTGTGTCCGAGCCTGTCCCTACGTTCGACGGGTTCGAGAGGACCGCAAAGAGATTTGCTCCAACCGGGGTGTTCAACGGAGCCTAGCCGCCTTCGAGAGCAGAGAATCCGGTAACGACGGCCCAGGGCTTCCCGGCTACCTGGGTTACCGTTATAGGGGGGTTCTTGTATGGTATTGAGGGGACAGTTAATGAAAAAATAAATCAATAAAATAAGACATTTGCATGTAAAGTGATAGACAGGAACTCCCTGACGTAAACTGCGACTGGGGTGGACTGATATTTGACTTTATAGAGTATTTTGTCGAGGATGATTTGTTAGATTTGTTGTTGGAGCAATCGTTCCAGGGGTCATACCGCTGTGCCAAGTGTGAGCATATTTTCTCTTTAGAGTCTAAGATATTGGATTTGGAGAGAAATATTGCAACATTGCGAGACATTGGAAACCTGGAAAGGAGTTTAGAATTCACGGAGCAGGTAGTATGTGGGGTTAGTGGCGAAGAGGGTGGAGTTGTAGATGAGGAGCGACAGGTAGGCAGCTGGGTAACAGTAAGGAGGGGAGGTAGTGGGCAGCGGAAGAGGAAGGCCAGTTCTGAGTTGACTCAGTCCAACAGATTTGCAAAATTGTGTGAAGATGTTGATGAGAATTGCTCAGAATTGGCAACACTGGAGAGGGCTGATTCCTCTAGCAGCCAGGGGAACAGTCCTCCTTCCAGGCTAGATGGGATGCAGAGCAGACAGAAACCAAGGCAGGTGGTGGTAATAGGGGACTCTATTATTAGGAGGGTAGATAGGGTAATCTGCTGCCAGGAAGGTGAATGCCGAACAGTATGCTGTCTCCCAGGTGCTCGGGTTCGGCATGTTGCGGACAGGGCTGACAGATTATTGGGAGGGGCTGGAAGTGATCCAGCTGTCTTGGTACATATTTTATTTAGAAAATGTTTTACCAGGAAGAATACATTGAGATTTCTCTCGTTTTCAAGTATATTGGAACCAATGACAAAATAGGAGGAAGATGGAGGTCCCTAAAGAATGATTTCAGGGATTTAGGCTGCAAGCTCAAGGCAAGGACCTCTAAGGTAGTATTTTCTGAAATACTACCTGTGCCATGCTCCAGTGCAGGTAGGCAGAGGGAGCTCAGGGAGCTTAATGCATGGCTCAAGCAATGGTGTAGGAAGGAGGGTTTTGGGTTTTTAGAACACTGGGCAGACTTTGCTCTTGGGTACAATCTATATGGAAGAAATGGATTGCACCTAAATGGTAGAGGAGCCTCTGTGTTAGGGGAGAGAATGCTAGGAAGCTTGGAGGAGCTTTTAAACTAGGAAAGGGGGGTGGGTGGGTATAGATAGCAAAAATGGGGTAGATAGAGCAGATAGGAACTGGGTCCAAGTAAATGACCAGGGGGGTGGAGAAAGGTTGGGGAAAAATTTAGACAGTAGGGAGGAACTCCTAGTAAATGAAGGTGAAGAAAAAAGGCATGTAGGGATTAATATATGTAAAGACTTCAAAATGAATTGTATGCTAGCAAATGCAAAAAGTATGGTAGATAAAATAGGAGAACTAGAATTGCTGGTGGTTAATGAGCAATGGGACATAACTGGAATAACAGAAACATGGTGGAACGATGCACATGACTGGGCTGTAAATATAGAGGGCTATTCCCTGTTTAGAAGAGACAGAATTAATAGAAAAGGTGGAGGTGTGTGCTTATATTTGAAAACAGAGCTAAATCCAGTTTTGCGAGGTGATATTAGTGAGGAAACTGGCCAAATTGTGGAGTCCATGTGGGTAGAAATCGAGACTAAGGGCTAGATTTAAAGGTAGCCGTTAAACCAGCCGCTAAGTGAAAAAGGCACATCGCTCGCAAATAATACAGGAGTTACGGCAGATTCAATAGCTACTCTACGAGAATAGCTATCGAGCGTAGGCACACAAAAAACACGTAACACAAAAGCCGTTGTCGCTCATGTTAATGCACAACGGGCGGCCAAATCACACGATAACTGCGCTCAAAACAACATCTAACATAACGGCTGCCGTTGTCTAGCAACCATGATTGATGCCAAAACAAATTCAAACACACAGCCAATCACAAAGCCCCAATGTATCAAATAACTTCAAAAACACCTATATATACCCAAAAATAACCATCACACGCTGTCTGTTATCGAGTTCTTCAGAGCCAGATATCAGGACCCAGGAGCGGAGGATAGTGATCAGAGAGAGGGAGAAAGGCGCGTTCATTGGAGGTAGAGGAGTTTTGCAGTTTGGAGAGAGGAGAGAGGTGCACTAAATATACACATATCACAATTTTGCACATATCACATACACACATACAAACACAAACACATACACATACATACACATAGTCCTTTTAATTGATAACACCTTACACATTTTACTTTTTATTTTGACAGTGTGAATCTGTGAGTGAAAGTGTGTGACAGAGAGTGAGTGGATCGAGTGTGTCTGTGAGGGTCTGTGGGAGTGCCTGGGTGTGACTGGGTGAGTGATGGCCAGGAGAGGAGGACAGGAGAGAAGGATGGGGAGAGTAGTGGAGGAGGAGGAAGCTCAGGAGGGGATCCCTCAGCAGAGCAGGGGTGGGAAAGGGAGATCTGCAGGGCGGAGGGGGACCCGGCCCACAAGAGCAGGCACACAAAGACGAGGGACAGAACCTGCAGTGGGATGAGGGGTAGTTCCTGGGGACCACCACACACAGGCAGGGTCAGACCAGGCAGGGCACTCCGGCTCTGAATCCTCCCATGCCGGAGCTGATGAGGGCAGGATCAGGGATTCCAGATATACTGAGGAGGAGAACATGGCTCTCGTGGAAGCTGTCCTGGAGAGGCAGAGTGTTCTCCACCCGACGGCAAAGGTCCCTGGCCTGGCAGCGAGGAGGAAGGCAGACTGGAATCAGATATGCAGCCGGGAGAACGCGGTGGCTACATGCAGGCGGGATGTGGAGTCTGTGAAGAAGAGATGGGGCGACTGCCGGAGGGTGGTCAAGAACAAGCTGTCTGACATGGCCAAGAAAGCCTGAGGCAACGGAGGTGGCCCATCTGTGCCCATCACATTCTGCGGCTGGGAGGAGATGGTGCGGCAAAACATGTCCCCGACCATGATGGAGGGGGTCGTGGGAGGAACTGACACTAGGGATGAGAGGAGCCTCCACACAACCGGTAAGTGCAACACTACATAACCACACACTACAGCAACCAACACCAGCTGCACACACAGTCACACCTCAACACATGTCCATCACTCAGCCATACAACTGCACCAACACAGCACCATGAGGGTTATAAAAAGGACACAACACCTGGACAAATGGCTACGTCCAACTTGGGACAAACCTGTCAAAGTCCTACTTCAACCCTCCTGTTGCTGTGCTCATTACACACAATACACAAACCGTCATGTTCAAAATATCGACTGTCATAGATCATCACTGTTCACACACAATGTCACCCATGTCCCCACCCCCACCCTAACCCCTTGAGAGCTAGAGGGATCATCAATGCATCGATCAACAATGCATTGGCAACCCCTCTGGGACTCAAGGGGTTAACCTGACAACAAACAAGTCAATAGGACAACGATCACATCCTACACAGGGGACATTCACTAAGCGGTGACAAACAGATGGTGGACACAAAGTAACCCTCACACACCCTCACTTCATCAGTACCAGTGTTAGTCCATGGAGAATATGCCAAAACAAGAATCAAGTTCATAGGGTCCCATGGTACAGATTCCATGGAAAACACTGGAAATGGGGAAAGGAGATCACTGGAGAAGTCACCATCATGTTCACTTCATCAGTTCAACATCACCGCTTACTGAATCACAAAAAGGGGGCATCAGGTCACACATCACAGTGTCACACAGAATAAATGCTTGTAGGTGCAACACACAGGCCGAAAACTATTTCACAGAATTCAAGCTGGAAAAAGTAGGCATTGGTGTTGTGGCTGCAATCATTTACTCTGACTTGAAATGACATATCCCATATCTGATTCCCACATGGATCCACAGGGGTGCTGATGCCATGGATGGATGGTACACCAGCATCTCTATGCAGGATACACATGGGAAACAAATAGCAAACATTGTACCTTGGTCACCAACAGGCCATGACTGATGGATATCTAGGACTGAGTACGGTTGCCTCACACAGAAGGATGGATGGGCTCATACACAGAGAAAAAACAGGCCTCAGTCAAAGATATCCCTCACTACTGGCTGGATTGTTGCCCTTAGGATTCAAATGTTACTAAATATGTTCCAACACGATGTGAACACAGATCACTTCGCTGGATGTGATTGCCTTACTGGCCAGATATGTGCACCCATCGCAAATCAACCTACATTGCTACCATCCCAATACACATACATAGTATATCACACTCTATGTAGATGAGATATACGAGGTATGTTCATATACATCATATCAATACAATGTCTTGTTGGATGGGTGCACATATATAGCCAGTAAGGCAATCACACATAATGAACTGCTCTCTGGCATCACATCTTGGAAGGATATTACTGTCTACTGCAACCACCACCCCCTCCAGTGTTACCCCTGAAGCAACACCTAGGGGGCAGAGGGTTACCAGGAGATCCACAAGGGCATCCACCTCTGGCACCGAGGCTAAGGCCCCCCACCCAAAGAAGAAAAAATGAAAGGCCCAACCTGTTAACTTTCCCCTCAATAAAGAAACCATTTTTTTTTATTCCAGTCTGATCTGTTGTGTCTTCAGTTATGGATTGGGTGGCAGGGTTGTCTCCAATGCATTGCCATACAATGCAGTGAACACAACCTCTGCCTGGGTAAAGTGTTTGTGGGATGCTACAGCATGGGTTCACACACACACACACACCGTTGTACAAATTCAACTGGAAATACATCCCTGGAGCCATATAACACCACTGTGTTATATGGCGATGTTGTGTGTTGAATTTGAACAACAAAACATACCCCTTAGCACAAGAAATGGTACAACATTGAACATTCGTCTACATCATATGTTGTGTTTAACCCTTAGAGATAACCAGACAAACAGCTCTGTGACTTAGCAGGGACATTACAAGCAGGACAGATAAATGGGACATGTATCCATATTGTCTTGGATTCACACACTCATTGTGCAACTGACTTACTGGGGAAGCCAATGTATTTAACCTAGGATTTCAATGTGTAGCACACACATTGATATCCTGGGGTGAGCATTGGGGTCTCCAGTAAGTTGAGTTGCTGTTTCCCTAAGGGTGTAACAGACTTCACCAGTGATAACACATGTCCACTTAGTCTGTTTGTTCGTTGATATAGCCCATGTTCTGAGATATGTCAAAGTGGAGCAAAATCTCAGAACATGGATTATACTGAGCAATACAGATACTGTGGACAGGTATTCACTGTGGAAGTATGTCCCCTGTATCACCTCTTTATCACTCCCACTACACATTGGTGCATCACTGCCACCATCATCTGTTTGCATGGATACATCACATAGTCCACTCACTGACAAACAAGTGGTGGACTCCTGTGATGTGGGTGATGCCTTTCCATGTATGGGGGATACTCTACCCTGGGTGTGGTTACGCATTGACAAATGTGTTCTCAAATATAACCTCCTACAGACACAGATAGAATGGTGATGGTTCATCTTTATTGTGTCTCAAAGTACATTAGAATGTACATGTGTTTTCTGTGTGTATTGCCTATATGCATTGAACACCTGTATGAGAACACTAAATGTACTTTGAAACTAAATTGTACTACTTCAGTAACACTGCTGCCCTGCTCATGTGTTGTCCACAAGGTTTGACAACTCTGTAGCTGAGCATCCTAACTGTACAGGTTATAACACTCAAGAATTAGTGTTTTCTGTGTCTATATGAGAATGTTCCAGTAGAGGCTTGTGTGAACCTCAGGTCAAACTTTGCATCACCAACAACATCACCATAAACAGTAAGGGGTGATCTTCATGAAGGTGTTGTCACGACATAAATCCAGTCACATGGAAGATCTTCAGTTCAAGGATGGATCATGTTACGGATGCCTGTGGGACAAGAGGACAGGATTTGGAGCAGTAGACCTGAACTGATCATCAAGCAACAACAATTTAGTCTTTTTAATCCCCTCAATTTTCACAGTTACAGGTGAGTACACAAACCATTGCTTGATACCACTGTACATCCACCCCTCTGCTGCTCTTCTCAGCTCTAGCACAGTACAGGTCCCATATTGAGTCTAATGCCCCTTTAACCCCTGATGTGCCTGAGTATTATCCAATGCATATTATTAGATAATACTCTTTCGCTACTGGCTAGCATGGTTGTTCAGGCTATAATCATGGCATATCCAGTTAGTTGCTGTCAATCAAGCCGTGTAAGGTGATGAACATGGGTAATATGTTGTACCTTGTTTCTCCTGGGGGTGTGCGTGATATCCTTGGGGTCTGTATGTCAACGTGGAGAGTGGAATGGTGGATGGTTTTTGAGTCCACACACACAATTTGCCGCGTCCACTGCCAGTGCAGTGCTGTGTCACTGTTCCTGTGGGGTGAGACAGAACAAAATGTGCAGTATGGTTAGTGTCACAGGACCGATGGGGGACTTGCATGGATTGTTTGCATGCGTGTGTTATACTCACAGGTGAAGTGTTCCGTGATGAGCCTGTCTCTGATCTGTGCCCCTCTCATGGTCTCCTCCACATGCCCGATGTCCATGGCCACTTCCTGTATGGGTGGGTCCGGGATGTGCTCCAGCAGCCTGGTGTCCACTGCGATGTTGTGCAGTATTGCGCACGCCACAATGATGTCACACACCTTAGCCGGTGCATACTGCAGTGCTCCCCCAGAGTGGTCCAGACATCAGAATCTTGACTTGAGGAGCCCAAATGTTCGCTCAATGGCATTCCTCGTTCTGCCATGAGCCTGGTTGTACCTTTCCTGGGCATGTGTTTGGGGATTGGCCAGAGGGGTCAGTAGCCAGGACTTGCATCCATAGCCAGCATCACCTGTGTAATGTGAGTGACATGGTGAGACAGGGAGCACATGTTGTGTGAATGTTTTGTGTGGTGGATGTAGTAGGTGTGGGTCAGGTGCATGCTGAGCAGCGTGGTGTGTATGCCTGTGTATGTGGTGTGATTTTGTTTTGTGAACTCACCCACTAGCCATCCCCCTGTAAAGGTTCCATTCTCAAAATCTCTGTGGACTGAGGAGTTTTGTAGAATGTATGCATCATGTGAGCTGCCAGGATATTTTGCACAGACATTCATGATCCTCATGTTGCTGTCACACACCATCTGCACATTGATGGAGTGGAAGTTCTTCCTGTTGATGAATAGCTGTGCGTCACGTGCTGGGGCCTTAATCCGGACATGGGTGCAATCTATAGCACCCATGACCCTGGGCATGCCTCCCCTTGCGTAAAAGGCCTGCTTGACGTGTATCCAGTCCATGTCGGTTGTGGGAAAATGTATATAGGTACTGGCCTTGCTTTTGAGGGCTGGCAGGACCTGGGCCAGCACTCTGGAGAATGTGGCCTGTGACATGCCAGATGCGTAACCCTCAGTGGACTGGAAGGCCCCGCTTGCCATGAAGTGTATGGCACAGAGTAGTTTCTGCAGGCCAGTTAGGGCATGGTTGTGGATGTAGATGGGATCCACCTGCTCCTTGATATCCTCATACAAGGCAATGATGCTGTCAGGCCTCAACCTGTAGCGATCAATGACCTCGTCATCAGTCATTCCAAAGAGGGTGACCCTTGGGCGGTATACCCTGGGCCTTGGTGGTCTTTTATACATCCTCTGCCCTCCAGGTGGGGATGGACTCCTGTGTGGCTGCTGAGCCAGAGCCTCCTCCCTTGCAACAGGTGAAGGCTGTTGATGAGGCGTGCTTGGAGGTTGCTGATGTTCCCTAGTTCTCTCCCTTGCACGCCTTCTCCGCAGTCTTCACAACAATATGTAACCCAACATACTGTTTGCTCTCTCTATCTGTCTCTATCTATCTGTCTCTCTCTCTCTCTCTCTCTCTCTCTCTCTCTCTATCTCTCTCTATCCCTCTCTATCTCTCTCTCTCCCTCCCTGAGTGGAAAACAAGCCACAAGTGAGTGTGTTGAGTTGTCCCTTTAAGTACTTGCTAGGGCGTTGTGTAGGTGTGGTGATGAGGTGAGTGCTAACCAATGGTGAGTTGTTTTTGTCCAGGTAAGTGTTTGCAGGTGTGTGTGTGTGTTATAAGAGGTGGTGTGTTGTGCTTGTTATGTGTGTGCCATTTGCGGGCGTGCAGTTGTGGGGTGCAGGTCGCGTGTTGATGTTGCCCAGGTGAGCCTCTATTTGCAGGTGTCCGCTTTGTGTGATAACCCCCATTGTTCCGTGCCATGTTGTGTTGTTGTTTTTTTGTGTGTCGTTGTCCCTGTGGTGTTGGTTATTGATGTTTGTGGCGTGATTTGTGTTGTGTGTGCATGTTTTCCCATTTACATGGTTGTGCGGTAAGCATTTTGTGCATTTTCCTATGTAACGGGTGTTTTGTTTTGCCCGTTAAGTGTCTAACGTGTGAGAAAAGTGGGTCTTAACTTTTAGCCGTTAGGTGTCTTTTTTTTTCAGCTGTTACCAGTACCGCAAGCCTTTGAATAGCTCTGGGGTATGTTGTTCCATGCGTCTGAATGCACGTAAGTGTATCGGTCGTAAGGATTCTGCAACTGCCGTTAGCTGTTCTTTAGACGGATCTTTGAATTGCAACATGACTCTTAACGCACCTGTTAGTGATTTTTTTTACTAACGGCTGCCTTTAAATCTAGCCCTAATGTGGTGTGAAAGGTAAAAAAAAGTTGTTGGTGGGCATATGCTACAAACCACCAAATATCGATGACAATGATGAGGCCCAACTGCTATTGCAGATGAGGAAAGCTGCCCAGTTTGGGCATACTATAATTATGGGAGATTTTAATTATCCAGATATCAACTGGAAAAATGAGACCTGTCAGAGTGCTAAGGGTAGCAGGTTTTTGAACACACTTCGTGAAAGCTACATGTCACAAATGGTGGAAGCGCCGACAAGAAATAACAATGTATTGGACCTAGTGATCACTAATAACACAGAAATGGTATCCAATATTAAGGTAAGAGAACATTTGGGTAACAGTGATCACAACATAGTTACATTTGAGATCAGTCTGGCAAAGCAAAAATGTATAGTGTGACGGTAACCGCGCTCCCTCAGCGGCGATGACCCCGTCAAGAACTAACTCTCTCCCCAATCTCCAACCCCCTGACTCTCCTTGCTTGCAGCAGGGTGCCCTGAACCACCAGACAGCACTAGGATCAGGGTAAACCAGAGAACTTTATTGGTGAAACAGACACACACTTTTATACAGTTGAAGCAGACAATGATGATGGATAATACAATGGGCTGAGGGGCTGGGAACAAAGAAGGCAGTCATGATTGAGTTAGGGAAACAATGGGACTGTTTGGGGTTACACCTCATACAAAGGAGTGGGCTGGGCGTACAGTGTAGGACAATAGACAATCAGGGCACCAGGGTCTACCAGACGGCCCGGGGCCTCCGCTTATAAGTCTTAGCCAATGGGAAGACGGACTACCGGGTATAGGGAGCCAATCCGGTAGCCGCCGACATTTCTCCATGTTATCCCAATGGAGTCCCTTTAAACTTATTCAACCAATCAGGCCCGGTAGGCGGGCCACCGATCGACCAATCCGAGAAGGGCCTACTTTCCCCATGCAAACTCAATGGAGGCCCTTTAACTCGGTCCAGCCAATCAGAGAGCCGCCTAGTTTCATAGTAGATAAGGCTGAAAAAAGACATGCGTCCATCAAGTCCAGCCCATGCCAATAACACTCCTGTTGATCCAGAGGAAGGCAACAAAAAAAGCCCTCTGGAGCAATTTCCAGTGTAGGTGTGTGTGTGTGTCAAATAGTTCCCCGGCTCAATATCCTATTTGCTTTGAAGCCATCTGTCATAACTGTCAATATTGTTCTGTGCTAGATAGGCATCCATTGCTTTTTTGAATGCAGTTACATTATCTTCAAGCACAGCATCCCGAGGCAAAGAATTCCATAGCCTTACCGCCCTTACTGTAAAGAATCCCTGCCTGTGTTTTAGTCAAAAGCGCCTTTCCTCAAGTCTTAATGGATGACCTCTTGTTCTTAGCTCAGCTCTTTGCATAAATAATTCATTGGATAGTTCTTTGTATTGACCTTGAATGTATTTGTAAATGGTAATCATATCACCCCTTTTACAAATATGCCTACTCCCCTGTACAATCCCTATGGCACTTTCCGTTCCCGTTAGCCCATCCTCGTGAGTGGCCAAATTCTGGTAGCTGTGCATTTAGCCCTTTTCCGATCCCTTGGTATGGTTCCTCGCAACCTTCCCTGCAACACGGCTCCCCCCTCTTGTTTCCAGGTTAGGCAGACCCAGCTAGATCCTGGACGGGTCGGCTTGGGGATGACCGGGTGATGTCGGTTTAGGGGTTTATGTCGGTTTGTCGAGAAAGCCCATCCGCGTTTCCATTCTGTTTGCCCGGCCTGTACTGTACAGTAAAGTTATATGGCTGTAGTGCTAAACTCCAGCGAAGTAACCGGCCGTTATCCCCTGATACCCTATTAAGCCAGATGAGGGGATTGTGGTCAGTGAGGATAGTGAAGGATTGGCCATATAAGTACGGTTGAAACTTCTTAAGAGCCCATACCAGGGCTAGGCACTCTTTTTCTACTGCCGCGTAACCCACCTCCCATGGTAATAGTTTCCGGCTGATATAGGCCACGGGATGTTCACAGCCGTCCTCTCCGACCTGACTTAGTACAGCGCCCAATCCGAAGGTGGAAGCATCTGTGTGGACAGAAAAACGTTTCATGGGGTCAGGTGCAGCGAGAACAGGGGCAGACACAAGCGCGGCTTTTAGCTTCTGGAAGGCTGTTTCGCAGTCTGGAGACCACAGAACGTGTCGGGGTAGTCTTTTTTTTGTCAGGTCCGTCAGGGGTTTTGCAATGGTGCTGTAGTTGGGGACAAAGCGTCGGTAGTACCCTGCCGTGCCTAGGAAGGCTAGTACCTGGGTTTTGGTCCGGGGAGTGGGCCACTGGGCAACGGCCTCTATTTTCGCGGGATCAGGTCGTTGTTGCCCGCATCCTACCCGATGACCTAGATAGGGAACCTCGGATACCCCAACCACACACTTTGTAGGTTTTAACGTCAGCCCAGCTTTCTGAATCCGATCTAGCACGCTGTCTAGGTGGAGTAAATGATCTTCCCAGGTATCACTGTAAATTGCGATGTCGTCCAGGTATGCACCGGCATAGTCCTGGAGTCCATCAAGGAGTTGGTCAATCATTCGCTGAAAGGTTGCCGGAGCGTTCTTCATCCCGAACGGCATAACCTTGAAATGGTATAGGCCGAACGGGGTGATGAACGCCGACTTCGGGATGGCCTCGGCTGCTAGGGGGATTTGCCAATAGCCCTTACAGAGATCTATAGTGGTGAGGAATCTTCCTCGGGCAATACGGTCGAGGAGGTTGTCTACCCGTGGCATGGGATATGCATCAGTCGTGGTCCTGTCATTAAGTCGGCGATAGTCAATACAGAAGCGAGTGGTGCCATCCCGTTTTGGAACCAACACTACCGGGGATGCCCAGGGACTAGTGGACGGTTCTATCACCCCTAGGTCAAGCATTTCCCTCAGTTCCTGGTGCATGCTAGCTCTAACGGAGTCAGGGACACGGTAGGCTGCCTGCCGGAGTGGGGGTTGTCCGGGGGTCTCTACCTGATGTACCGTGAGATGAGTGCAGCCCGGGTTGGTAGAGAACATTTCCTGATATTTAACTAGCACCCGAGTGACCTGTTCCTGCTGCAGGGTCCCTAACTGCTCGGCCAGTTTGACTGCCCCTATTACTGCCTGCCCTGCCTCTGCATGGGGAAACTCCGGCAGCGGGAGACCTTCAGGGTCCTCCGCGGCTGGGGTACAGATAGCTGCGATCTCCTCGGGCCGCTCTTGGTATACCTTGAGCATGTTCACATGAAAGGTCCGCTGTATCCTTTCATCTGAACATTTGGCAACCAAGTAAGTTGTATCACAGAGCGCCTGCACTACTCGGTAGGGTCCTTGCCATGCCGCTTGTAACTTGTTCTGGGGAGTGGGTTTGAGTACGAGGACTTTTTGTCCCACTTCTAGAGTCCGATTCCGGGCGGTACGGTCATACCACCTCTTTTGCCGTCCCTGGGCTACCTGCAGATTCTCTCGCACTAGGGTAGTGAGCTCTTTCAACCGGTCCCTGAACGCGAGCACATACTCTAGGATGGAGGTCCCTTCTCCCTCTACCCTACCCTCCCAGTGGGCTCTCACCAAGTCTAAGGGCCCCCTCACCCTCCTCCCATACAGTAGCTCAAAGGGGGAAAATCCTGTCGACTCCTGGGGTACCTCTCGGTACGCAAACAGGAGATGGGGCAGGTATCGTTCCCAGTTCCGATGGGTTGCCGTGAACGTGCGGAGCAGTTGTTTCAGGGTGCCATTAAACCTCTCACAGAGGCCGTTCATCTGGGGATGGTAGGGTGAGCTGAGCAGGGCTTTGACCCCGCACAACTTCCACAGCTGCTGCGTGAGCTCCGCGGTAAATTGGGTACCCTGGTCCGAGAGAATCTCCCTAGGAAAACCTACCCGGGAGAAGACTCGGAGCAGGGCATCCGCCACTGTCTCAGCGTGTATATTGGTTAGCGGGATGGCTTCGGGGTATCTGGTGGCATAGTCGACCACCGTCAGGATGTATTTTTTCCCTGAGGGGCTGGGCCGGGGCAATGTCCTACCAGATCCACTGCCACCCGACTAAAAGGTTCGTCATTGATAGGGAGGGGGTGCAGGCTTGCCCTGCGATGGTCCCCCTTTTTACCCACCCTTTGGCACGTATCACATGTGCGGCAATACTGTCGGACGTCTCTTGTAATCCCCGGCCAGAAAAAGGTCTGTGTCAGACGGCGGTGGGTGCGAGTCACCCCTAAATGACCAGCCAAGGGAATATCATGCCCTATACGCAACAGGTCTCGCCGGTATTTGTGCGGCACTACCAGTTGTCGTTTGGGCATCGGGCTAGGTCCTGGACCGTCCGTTACCCGGTACAGTAACCCCTGGTCCCACTCTATTCGGTCCCCTTCCAGTCCCCCAGGGTCCTTCCCTGCTCGTTCCTGGTAACCCGCCAAGGTGGAGTCCGTCGAAGTCTCTTGGGCCAAGTCCGTGGGTGAGGGCCAGGCCCTCGGGAGGGGAATAGGGAGGTAGTCAGGGTTCCTGTCGGGAAGCTGCTCACTTACCGGTGTCTCCTCCTCCGGACAGCCTTCCTCCCTGCGGGCCTGCTGCCTGGTGACTGCTGCACAGGTATGGGGCCGGGGTTGGATACTGTAAGCTGAGGTCAGCCGTCCCAAATCGTTTCCTAACAGGACTTCCGCTGGCAGGCTCCTCATAACCCCAACCTCCACCTCCCGGGCTCCCGTGCCCCAGTCCAGATGAAGGCGAGCCGTAGGGACACTATGAATATTCCCTCCCGCTACCCGGACGGCTATGGAGCGTCCGGTTTGTTCCGTGGGTGCCACGAGCCGGGGTTGTATCAAGGTAATGGTGGCCCCTGTGTCCCTTAGACCCTGAGCGGGCCAGCCATTAACCCACACAGCCTGGCGGTGATGGTCCCGGTTGTCGGCAGCGGCTGCCTGAACCGGGTCGGCTTCATAAAGAACTCCCCAGTCTTCTTCCTCAGTCCATTCAGGGAAGGACCGACGTTCCTCAGTCTCAAGACAGTGCACAGTGCCCCGGGCCGGGGGGTTAGGGTTCCGAGACCCGGAGGCGTGACTATTCCTGGTGGGCCAATTGCTCCGCACATGGCCAGTTTGATCACAAGCATAACAACGGATCCCCGTTGCCCGAGCCGGGCCGGGGGTGCTCCCCCGCTGTGTAGGTCCCATTGCCACGGGTCTGGGGGGCACCCGCGCTGGAGGTGGCTGATAGCGGCTCACAGGAGGTCGCTTTTCTGGAGTCACCGTCCTTCGGGCGTCCAGGTACTGGTCGGCCAGTACAGCCGCCTGATCAGCGGTGAGAGGTTTCCGATCCCTTACCCAGTCTCGAGCCGCAGCCGGGGCATGCTCAGAAAATTGCTCCAGGACCAGTAACTGCAGGACCTCGTTCACAGTGGTGGCCTGGCAACCCCGGATCCACCCCTCAGCTGCCCGCACCATCCGATGGACCCATTCTGTACAAGATTGTCCGTCCTGTTTCCTCAAGCTGCGAAATTTTACCCGATGAGCCTCTGGGGTGATTCCTTACCGGGCTAATAGTCTTTGCTTCACCCTCTCATAACCCCTACAGTCCTCCTCTGGCATTGCTTCATATGCCTCCATGGCCCGGCCCGTGAGCCGGCTCACTAGCAAGGTAACCCAGTCGGCTTCCTCCACCTCCTGCAGCCCGCATTGCCGCTCAAATACCTGCAGATACCGATCCAGGTCATCCTTAGTATCATCAAACATAGGGAACGCTTGGTAAGGGATTTTCCTCCTACTTCGAGCATCTCCCCTGTCGGACGGGGTGGAGGCTCGGGTATCCCGCTGTAACTCCAGTGCCCTCAACCGGGTCGCATCAGCGAGCACACGGTCAATGACCTCGTGCGGTGGATTATCCCCGTACAGGGCCAGTCGCCACTGCACCTCCCGCTGCATCTTCGAGGAGTCCGAATTCTCCAACGGGGTGCGACTGTTGCGATCCCCCTCCATTAGCTCTGCAATAAGGGTAGCCTTGCTTTTGTTGCTGGCCGCTTGGCCCCGGGCTTCCAGTAGATCCTTCAGGGTGCTACGCTTTAGCTGGCCGTAGCCCTGCTCCATCCACCATGACCTGCGTTGCGGAGGCCGGAGTCAAGTCAGCGACTGTATCTCCCCCTGGATGCTGGCCTCCGTTATGTTGCTGGGACCGGGGTCAAGCCCGTGGCTGTATCTCCCCCTGGATGCTGGTCCCAGTTGCGGCTCTCCGTGAAAAGGTAAGATCCCGTCGCTTGCCACCCGTTGTGACGGTAACCGCGCTCCCTCAGAGGCGATGACCCCGTCAAGAACTAACTCTCTCCCCAATCTCCAACCCCCTGACTCTCCTTGCTTGCAGCAGGGTGCCCTGAACCACCAGACAGCACTAGGGTCAGGGTAAACCAGAGAACTTTATTGGTGAAACAGACACACACTTTTATACAGTTGAAGCAGACAATGATGATGGATAATACAATGGGCTGAGGGGCTGGGAACAAAGAAGGCAGTCATGATTGAGTTAGGGAAACAATGGGACTGTTTGGGGTTAACATAGTAACATAGTAACATAGTAGATAAGGCTGAAAAAAGACATGCGTCCATCAAGTCCAGCCCATGCCAATAACACCCCTGTTGATCCAGAGGAAGGCAACAAAAAAGCCCTCTGGAGCAATTTCCAATGTAGGTGTGTGTGTGTGTGAGTGTGTCAAATAGTTCCCCGGCTCAATATCCTATTTGCTTTGAAGCCATCTGTCATAACTGTCAATATTGTTCTGTGCTAGATAGGCATCCATTGCTTTTTTGAATGCAGTTACATTATCTTCAAGCACAGCATCCCGAGGCAAAGAATTCCATAGCCTTACCGCCCTTACTGTAAAGAATCCCTGACTGTGTTTTAGTCGAAAGCGCCTTTCCTCAAGTCTTAATGGATGACCTCTTGTTCTTAGCTCAGCTCTTTGCATAAATAATTCATTGGATAGTTCTTTGTATTGGCCTTGAATGTATTTGTAAATGGTAATCATATAACCCCTTAGACGTCTCTTTTCCAATGTAAACAAACCCAGTTTGGCTAGTCTCTCTTCGTAACTCAGATCCTCCAATCCCTTTATCAGTTTTGTTGCACGTCTCTGCACCTTTTCCAGTTCAGTAATGTCTTTTTTTAGAACAGGCGCCCAAAATTGTACTCCATATTCTAGATGAGGCCTAACCAAGGATTTATACAGAGGTAGGATAATATTAGCATCCCTTGCTTCTACACCTCTTTTTATGCAGGCTAGTACTCTATTTGCTCTTGCAGCAGCTGAGTGACTCTGCACACTGCTGTGAAGACTATTGTCTATCAGTACACCTAAATCTTTCTCTAATGAGGATTTCCCAAGTTGTTTCCCATTTAGAGTATATGTAGCAAGTTTGTTTCTACAACCCAAATGCATAACCTTACATTTATCTACATTAAATGACATCTGCCACTTTTCTGCCCATTCACTTAGTTTATCTAAATCCTTCTGTAGGGAAAAAACATTGAGCTCTGTATGTATTTCCTTACATAGCTTAGTGTCATCAGTAAAGATTGAGATGCTACTTTCAATTCCCACTTCTAGATCATTAATAAACAAATTAAAAAGCATTGGGCCCAGGACTGAACCCTGCGGTACCCCACTTATAACCCTAGACCAATTTGAAAAAGTTCCATTTACAACAACTCTCTGCCATCTATCATTTAACCAGTTCTCAATCCATGTACAGATACACCACCCAAACCGAAGCCTTTTAATTTATGCAGTAACCTGTTGTGAGGCACTGTGTCAAAGGCTTTTGCAAAATCCAAGTATACTACATCAACAGCAATTCCCCTGTCCAAATTACTACTCACTCTTTCATAAAATGCAAGTAAATTAGTCTGACATGATCTGTTCTTCATGAAACCATGCTGATTCCTACTAATGATATTGTTTGTCTTCACATAGTTCTGAATACTATCAGTTAATAACCCTTCTAGTATCTTACCCACTATGGAAGTCAAGCTCACAGGTCTATAATTTCCTGGTTTGGATCTTGCTCCCTTTTTAAACAATGGAACTACATCAGCTTTCCTCCAATCACAGGGCACTATGCCTGATGAAAGCGAATCAATAAATATTAAGTATAATGGTTTTGCTATTACTGAACTAAGTTCCTTAAGTACCCTTGGGTGTATACCGTCCGGTCCAGGGGCTTTATTCACTATAACCCTTTCCAGTCTCTTTTGGACCTTGTCCTCAGTAAGCCATGTAGATGTTGGAGGAAATTCCATGGTTTTGTCTTTTTGCCCATAGCTTGTCATTTCTGCTTCCTTTGTATATACTGAAGCAAAGAACGTATTTAGGGTCTCAGCCATAGCTTTATCCTCACTAATCAATTCACCTGTTTCAGTCCTAAGAGGACCAATATCAACCTTAACTTTTTTGTTGTTAATATACTTGTAGAATTGTTTAGGGTTTTTCTTGCTCTCGTTTGCAATGTTTCGCTCATTTTCTATTTTAGCTAGCTTAATTGCTTGTTTGCAGATTTTATTACATTCTTTATATTTTTTAAATGATGCATCTGAGTCTGACCCATTTGACTTAAACACCTTAAAAGCCTGCTTTTTATTTCTCATTTCCCTGCTAACCACATTATTAATCCACATTGGTTTTGCTTTACTTCTCTTGTGCTTATTCCCCAATGGTATATATTGACGTGTATATTTGCCCAAGAGCATTTTAAATACATTCCATGACTCTTGTGCATTTTTATCTTTGAAAATTACATCCCACTGGATATCCTTTAAAGCTTCTTTTAACTTTGTAAAATTAGCCTTTTTGAAATTGAATGTTTTGGTTAAACTCTTGCTATTGGGATTCTCATAACAAACTTCAAAGGATACAATATTATGGTCACTGCTGCCCAAATGTTCCCTTACCTGCACACTGTTTACAATGTCAGAATCGTTTGAGAGCACTAGGTCAAGCAAGGCCTCTTTTCTAGTTGGCTCCTCTACTAGTTGGGACATAAAATTATCATTTATCATACTTAGAAAAATATTTCCCTTTGTTGTGCCTGAAGTCATATTGCTCCAGTCAATTTCAGGGTAGTTGAAATCTCCCATTATAATTACCTTTGCTGACCTAGCAGCCTTTTCCATTTGCAGTAAAAGCTGGGCTTCCTCCAACTCCCCAACATTAGGTGGCTTGTAGCAAACCCCCACCAATATCTTTTTATTATGTGTGCCCCCAGTGTGTATTTCAACCCACAAGGCCTCTACCTTTTCATTGGACCCTTCATTTATATCTTCCCTTAAACTAGGTTTTAAGGCCTGCTTTACATATAGGCATACCCCTCCTCCCCTTTTATTAACCCTGTCCCTCCTAAAAAGTGAATAACCCTCTAGATTGACTGCCAAGTCATACGTATCATCTAACCAGGTTTCAGACACTCCAATCAGATCATACTGCTCATGTACTGCAATCATTTCTAGTTCCCCCATCTTACCAGCCAGACTGCGAGCATTTGCATGCATACATTTTATCTTTTTGCCATTCTTAAAGATTTCATTCTTTTTCAGATGTATTTGTCTTTTATCAGGCTGTAACAATGGCAACTCCCTATTAGCTGAACTAGCCCATTCCCCCTCTCCACCCCCATGACCCTTCTCTAATCCCATTCCCTCAATTATACTATCTTCCCCAGCCTGTGTTGCAGCTCCCTCCCCCCCCCTTTCTAGTTTAAAGTCTCCTCCAGCCATCTAACCATCCTATCACCCAGCACCGTGGCCCCCCTTCCACTAAGGTGCAATCCATCACTACTATAAAGATTGCTCCCAAGGGAAAAGACTGACCAGTGCTCTAGGAACCCAAACCCCTCCTGCTTACACCAAGTCTTTATCCACGCATTTAACTCCCTAATCTCCCGTTGCCTTTCTAATGTAGCGCGTGGCACAGGTAGAATTTCAGAAAATACTACCTTAGAGGTCCTCTGCTTAAGCTTATATCCTAGGTCCCTGAAATCATTCTTAACGGACCTCCATTTTCCACTGACTTTGTCATTAGTACCAACATGTACCATGACAGCCGGGTCATGCCCAGCCCCTCCCAACAATCTATCAACCCGATCAGCCACATGTCGAACCCGAGCTCCCGGGAGACAGCAAACTGTACGATTGTGGCGATCTTGGCGACAGATTACCCTGTCTGTCTTCCTAATAATAGAATCCCCTACCACCACCATCTGTCTAGGTCTGCCTGAGTCCTGGATCCCATCCGTGCTAGAGGGGCTGTTCACTCGGCTGTTAGAGAGAACAGTCCTCTCCAGCAAAGACCTTCCTGTGTCAGCATCCCCAACATCATTACTTAATGTAGCAAATCTGTTAGGATTAGTAAACACAGGAGTGTCCTCCCTATTTCTCTGTCCACCCCCCTTGCTATGTCTAACTGTAACCCATCTGGCTACCTGCTCTTTCTTTGTGCAGTCTCCACCCCCAGAACTACCTACCACCGCTTCCTGCTGCTCAGTCAGCAGACCCCTCTCAAGATTGTCTGTCTTTCTCAATGTTGCAACCTGCCCCTCCAGATCTCTAATACGAGCTTCCAGAGAGACCACTTGCTCACATCTGCCACAGAGGTATGCACCCTGGAACGGTTGTTCCAGGTGTGCAAACATATGGCAGTTTGTGCACTGAGTTAAATGGACAATCATGCTACCACTCATATGTGCCAGTTACCACAAGAAAAAAAGGCAGGCAGGCAAAAATAGCTGCACAATAAGTTTGATAATGTGTTCCCCTGTGTAATCCCCTGTATGTGAATTCCCCTGTTTTAAATTCCCACACTTACCACACCTCTGCACTTGCACACTGAGGCAAGATTCACACGTTCAAGTATTCACTATGTATCTGCTATATAAGCCAGGAATCCACCAATTACAAACACAGCAATTAGTCACTCCCACCACACCAGACTTCAATTATTTATCACAGCAAAGAGGGAAAACAAAACTCAGAGAGATTTGCTTTTAACCTCTCCCTTACCACACCACACAATATTCTTATGCTATTATTCCAGCAAGTATCCAATCTCAGTCTCACAGGGCACAGGGCACTGATGAACTTACAGAGCTCTCTCACTCCTTGCTATATAAGCCAGGAATCCACCAATTACAAACACAGCAATTAGTCACACCTCACACAAAGGAGTGGGCTGGGCGTACAGTGTGGGACAATAGACAATCAGGGCACCAGGGTCTACCAGACGGCCCGGGGCCTCCGCTTATAAGTCTTAGCCAATGGGAAGACGGACTACCGGGTTTAGGGAGCCAATCCGGTAGCTGCCGACATTTCTCCATGTTATCCCAATGGAGTCCCTTTAAACTTATTCAACCAATCAGGCCCGGTAGGCGGGCCACCGATCGACCAATCCGAGAAGGGCCTACTTTCCCCATGCAAACTCAATGGAGGCCCTTTAACTCGGTCCAGCCAATCAGAGAGCCGGCTACTCCCCTGTACAATCCCTATGGCACTTTCCGTTCCCGTTAGCCCATCCTCGTGAGTGGCCAAATTCTGGTAGCTGTGCATTTAGCCCTTTTCCGATCCCTTGGTATGGTTTCTCGCAACCTTCCCTGCAACATATAGGTTCAACAAAAACTCTTAATTTTAAAAAAGCGAACTTCAAATTGTTAAGGGCCTCAATGCAACACATAGACTGGGATATTTTATTTAAAGGAGCAGTAAACTTTTTTTATGAAAAAATATATTTTGTAAGGATTTTCCTATTGAGTAAAATAAGGGTACTCCCACTGCCAAGAGATTTATATTTCCAGTGGTCAAATTCTAATTAGTTTTTCTGTTAGATTCCAATGGAGAGGAAAGTCAGAAAAGCCAGAGACATACAGTTCTCTGTAGAATGTGATAGAAACTGCCTGTCACTTCCAGTCAGTTAGAACTATCAGGAAGTAAACACAGTAAATTCACTTCCTAGTTATTTAAACTGCTATAAATTTTGAATAAAACATCTGACAGTGATGGGAGTGACCTTGATTTATTCAGCAGGAAATGCTGTGTAAAATATGTGTTTTCATAAAAAAGTTTACTGCTCCTTTAAAGGCAAAAATACTGAGGAAAAATGGTCAGAATTCAAATTTAGGTTGCAGAAATGTACCCAACACTATATACCAATGGGGAACAAATGCAAAAGAAGTAAGTCACAGCCAATATGGTTAACTGCACATGTAAAGAAGGAAATGGCAAGTTAAAAAAACACATTCAAATTATTTAAGTCTGAAGGAACTGAACAATCTTTCTTAAAATACAGGGAGTGCAACCAAGATTGCAAAAAGGCAATTAGGATAGCAAAAATAGATAATGAAACTCGAATTGCAAGGGAAAGCAAGACTAATCCAAAAAAGTTTTTCAAATATATAAATAGCAAAAAACTTAAGAGGGAGTGCATTGGACCATTCAAAAATGAGATGGGTGAGTTGGTTAGTGAGGATAAGGAAAAGGCCGATGTTTTAAACACTTTCTTTGCATCAGTATATACAAGGGAGCAAGGAATGGTAGAAGAGCCTCCGCAAGTAACAAATAAAACAATACAATTAATAGATATTGGGTTAACTCAAGGAGATGTCATGGGAAGACTGAACAAAATTAAGACCGACAAAGCACCAGGTCCTGATGGTATACATCCAAGGGTTCTTCAGGAACTTAGTGCAGTGTTAGCAAAACCCCTATATTTACTCTTTAAAGATTCTATTACCACAGGCTCAGTGCCACAGGATTGGCGAAGAGCTAACATAGTGCCTCTATTTAAGAAGGGAACTAAAACAGAACCTGGGGATGATAGACCAGTGAGTTTGACCTCTGTAGTGGGAAAACTGTTAGAAGGGATAATAAGGGACTATATTCAGGATTACAACACAAAAAAAAATCATTAGCACGAATCAACATTGTTTTATGAAGAATAGATCATGCCAAACTAATCTTTTCAGCTTCTATGAGGAGGTAAGCAGCAACCTAGACAATGGCAAGGCAGTAGATGTAGTATATCTAGACTTTGCAAAGGCATTTGATACAGTGCCACACAGAAGGCTGGCGTATAAAATAAGGAAATTGGGGCTAGGAGATAACCTTTGCAATTGGATACAAAACTGGCTGAAGGATAGGGAACAGTGTGTGGTTGTAAATGGAAAATTCTCCAGTACAGTTAAAGCGGAGAGTGGAGTACCTCAGGGTTCAGTATTGGGTCCGCCGCTTTTTAACATGTTTATAAATGATCTGGAAATAGATATAGAAAGCAAAATATCAATATTTGCAGATGATACTAAATTATGCAAAGTCATTAATTCAGAACAGGATATTATCTCTCTACAGAGGGACTTGCATACAATGTCAGATTGGGCAAACGTGTAATATGAAGTTTAATGTGGGGAAGTGTAAAGTCATGCATTTGGGAAGAAACAATCCCAAGGCTACTTATAAACTTAATGGAATAATTTTAGGTGACTCGTTGCTAGAAAAAGACCTGGGTATCCTTGTCAACTGCAAACTTGGAAACAGTGACCAGTGTCAAACACCAGTAGCAAAAGGCAAACAAAGTCCTGTCTTGCATAAAAAGAGGTATTGAAGCAAGAGTGGATAACATTATTTTGCCATTATACAAATCATTGGTAAGACCTCACCTTGAGTATACAGTGCAATTTTGGGCACCGGTCCTGAAAAAGGATATACTAGAATTAGAGAGGGTACAGCGGAGAGCAACAAAATTAATTAAGGGAATGGAGGACTTGACATATGAGGAACGACTAAACAAACTTGATTTATTTACTCTAGAGAAAAGACAACTAAGAGGAGACCTTATCACATTGTACAAGTATATGAGAGGCCAATAAAAGGATCTCTGCGGTGAGCTATTTATCCCAAGGCCTGATCAGGTGACCAGGGGACACCCCTTGAGATTGGAGGAAAGGAAGTCTAAACTTCAGCAGAGGAAGGGTTTTTTTACGGTAAGGTCTGTCAAATTGTGGAATTCATTGCCCAGGGAGGTAGTTATGGCAGATACAATGGATACATTTAAGAGAAGATTAGATACATTTCTTTCAAAAGGGAACATACAGAGTTATACTGTTTATCGGTAGGCTGATCAGGAAGGTCTGATAAAGACTAATTTAACTGGTAGCAGGAAAGCTATAAAATTCTCAGTTACTGAGGTATGAGGCGAAGGTTGAACTTGATGGACTTGTGTCTTTTTTCAACCTAATTTACTATGTTACTATGTTTCTATGTTAGAGGCACAAGCCCTGAAGAAACATTGATTTATAGGACTTAAGATTGTTTGGCACAAGCCCTTAGGAAACATTGATTTGTAGGACTTAGACTAGTTAGAATTGATTATTTTTTGTAGGACTATGTTTTTATTTATTTATTTATTTATTTTCAAAGCACAAGCCCTGAGAAAAAAATAAATTCCCTACTGGCCTAGTACCAGCAGGTGATATCCTGTTAGCTAGTGGCAACTGGCTATTGTCAAATGCCCTGATGTAGATGCAGAATTTGCAACTACTGTTCTTGCTGCTGCTGCTGAGTTGTTTAAGCAGCAGAATGAGTAGGCAGCTGAAAGGGATTGGGATCAACAACAGAAGTAACATGGGTGATGTATGATGAAGGTTCCACTGGCCACGACTAGATCCAGGGATGCGCCTAAGGAAGTAGCAGCACCATAACTAGGTCCCACCACTTCTGGTATATGTGCTGCTGGCAAGTGGAACCTGTCCTTGTAATCCCGCACCACTTCATCCACAGAGGTCTGTGGCACACTAGCCTGCTCCTCAGCATCATGCTGCCCTTGCAACTCAGCAGCAGCAGGAACTAGAGCAGTTGCAAATTCCAAAAGCTCTCTGCAGGTTGGAGGAGGTCGACAAGCAATGTGACAGAGGGTCCCCGAATGTCACACTTGCCATTTCTTGGTGGCATGAAGGAGGCAGACTGGCAGCAGTAGCAGCAGTCACAGGCAGCTGATCTGTGCTCCTGGTGGTGGTGGTATAATTGCAGTGATGACAATTCTGCCTTCTTCAGGACAATGTTCCACATGGACAATGCTGTGGGGGAAGGGGACTCCCAGGGTCAGGAGAATGGTGTCTGCTCCCTTGACCGCTAGTCTGGATGCTCTCCTAACACCTACACATCAATTTCAGTCCCTGAGTCTTCCTCCTCTTAGTCACTGTTAATAGGAGGATATTGTTGATTACCCCCTCCTTCACTCCTAACGCTAACAAGCTGCTGAACCTTAGTAGTAGTAGTACTAGCACTTGGGGATGGTAAATTTGGGAGTATTTGAGGAAAACCTCCAGGCTCCCTTCTCACACCACCAGACTCCCCTAGCACAGATATAATAGCCAGACAATGAGGAAACTTGGAGTGCCTCTGCCTATGTGTTCCTAGTCACACAGTATTTTGGGGTAGTTGGGGTGGACCTCCTTTCTCCCTTCCTGTCACCAAGACTATCTAATACAGAGAACAGATTTCCTACCTACAAAACTCCCTAAACTAAGTTTCAACTCCACTTTATTAGTCTGTCTTCCTTAGCTGAAAATGTGCTTCATTCTGCCACAAAAGAATTACATGATGTGCAATCCTGACACCCCTTTTATACTATGCCTGTAAGAAAAGAAGGAAAACTTGCCACGTGGTGGGGAAAATCTTGGTCTTCCCATTGATTTCAATGCAATGAACTAGGCAAAAAAAAGTTAAAAAATGCACTTTTCACTACAAATTTACTGTTAGGGGAAAATTGCTCTGCTCCATTTTTTCTTGTTTCTCTTCTGAGGGAAAAACTTTCACCCATCACTACTGGAAATGACACATAAAAGAATTTTCAACAGACTTTTTCAAGCAGAGAGCCAAAATATACTATACATAGTCTGAAGGCAATTGCCCTATAACATCAAAATAACCCCTTAAAGCATTTATTTTCCTAAAATTACATATGAAACAAGGGGTCATTTGCCTTTCTACCCCTAGACTGGAATGCATAAATATATTCAGAAGTTGGAGCTAAAGAATAAATGTGCATTATTACATTTCGACCCCTTCAAATGTACTAAAATCTCTGAAAAACAATAAATGTATTACTGTAATCATAAGTTACTGCTCTTAAGACAAAAATGGCACTCTATTGGTATGACTTGACATACTGTAGTGGATGTCAGAAGTATAAAGCTACACTGCCTACAATTTCTAATTTTTCTTTTTTTTTTTCTTGAAATATAATTTGTCTGTGTTGTAAGCTATAGAAATGAATAAAAGATAGATACAGCATACAATTTTGAAAAGAAGAAAACTGAAAGCATCAAATGAGGGGTCACTTCCTTCTATACCTCTAATTTGTTGCAATGTTACGGAAAGGATTTAGCTACGGCATTAATATGAGGGGAGGATGAGAGGGATTTATCAATTATATTGAAAACAAACAATATTATTAATAGGAGTCAGCATGGTTTTGTGAAGAATAGATCATGTCAGACTAATTTATTTGCATTTTATGAAAGGGTAAGTAGTAATTTGGACAAAGAAATTGCTGTTGATGTAGTGTACTTGGATTTTGCAAAAGCCTTTAATACAGTGCATCACAACAGGTTGCTGCATGAAATAAAAGGCTTCAGTTTGGGAGGTGATATCTGTGCGTGGATTGAGAACTGGTTAAATGATAGATAGCAAAGAGTTGTTGTAAATGGAACCTTTTTAAGTTGGTCTAAAGTTGTAACTTGTAACTGGTGTGCCACAGGGTTCAGTCCTGGGCCCAATGCCTTTTAATTTGTTTATTAATGATCTAAAAGTGGGAATCAAAAGTAGTGTCTCAGTCTTTGCTGATGCCACTAATTTGTGTAAGGATATACATCCAGATATGGATGTTTTTCTCTGTAGAAGGATTTAGATTGTATATTTTGTATATGGTATATTTTTATTTATATAGCGCCAACCGGTGTACTTGGCACTTTACAGATTACATTTAATATAGCAGGGGTACAATAAGTGCGGTGATTAAGTGCTTATATAGGCAGTCATAAGGGGAACGACAGGTGAGTATACATTAGGATAAGAGGTCCCTGCCCCGTAGAGCTTACAATCTAAGTATAGGATGGGTGACATACAGATACAAGCTGGTAGAGGAGGAAGTGCAGTGTTTGGCTTATGATAATAATGATAATGTTTTCGTATTACGCTGTTGCTAGAGATAAAAGGTGCTCTTTTAGTTTAGATTTAAAATTGTTGAGGGTTGAGGCTTGGCGAATACTAGGTGGTAGGGAGTTCCAGAGGTAGGGGGCAGCATGTGCGAAAGCTTTCAATCGTGAAACAGCGATAGTGGTTAAAGGGGCAGTGAGTCATCCGGCATGTGTGCTGCGTAGTGGACGTGCAGGAATATGGCGGGATATCAAAGATGAGATATAAGGCGGGGACAAGTGATGGAGAGCCTTGAAGGTGATGAGGAGGATTTTGAATGTGATACGCTGCTTTATGGGAAGCCATGACAGTGATTTTAGGAGTGGTAGGGTGAGTACTGTTCTGGAGGAGAGGAAGAGTATTCTGGTGGCAGAATTAAGATCTGATTGAAGAGGAGCGATATGGTTAGTAGGAAGACCAGTAAGTAAAGAGTTGCAGTAGTCTAGGCGAGAAAGGATAAGAGCATGCATGAGGGTTTCTGTTGTAGAGTGAGAGAGGAATGGCCGGATTTTTGCTATATTCAGAAGAAAGAAGCGACAGGTTTTGGTAACGTTGTTAATGTGGGTGGAGAAGGAAAGAGAAGAGTCCAAAGTTACCCCGAGGCAGCGGGCCTTGTCTACAGGGTAAATTGTGGAGCCTTCGACAGTTATAGAGAATGGAGGTGTTGTGCAGGATTTAGGAGGGAAGATAAGGAGCTCAGTGTTGGATAAGTTAAGTTTTAAGCGACGATGAGCCATCCAGGAAGAGACAGCGTTAAGGCAATCTGAGACACGCTGCTGTATTTCAGGTGATATTGAGGGTGCTGAGAGCTATATTTGTGTATCCTCTGCATAGAGATGGTAGTTAAAGCCAAAAGATTTTATAAGTTGCCCCAGGGAGAGTGTATACAGAGAAAAGAGAAGAGGTCCCAGAACAGAGCCTTGGGGTACGCCTACTGAGAGGGGGATCGGAGGTGAGGAGGTGTTAGCGTATGTCACAGAGAAAGACCGTTGAGAGAGATAGGATAGAAGCCAGGAATGTGCCAGGCCACAGATACCAAGTGATTTGAGAATCTGGGATAGAAGGGTATGGTCGACTGTGTCGAATGCTGCCGAAAGGTCTAGGAGGATAAGAAGAGAGAACTGGACTTTTGAAGTGTGGAGATCATTTGTTACTTTGAGAAGGGTGGTTTCTGTAGAGAAAGTGGGCCGAAAGCCAGACTGCAGGGGGTCCAGGGTGTTATGGGAGTTGAGGAAGGTAAGTAGACGAGAGTAGGCTAGGCGCTCAAGGAGCTTAGAGGCAAAGGGCAAGAGGGACATGGGTGGTAGTTGGATGGGGAGGTGGGGTCTAATTAACTTTTCTTGAGGATTGAAGATACTATTGAATGTTTGAATGAGGAGGGGAAGATGCCAGAGGATAGGTTGGAGTTGAATACCCGAGTTAGCATGGGTACTAATGTTTGTTGCAGAGGAATGAGGAGGTGGGATGGTATGGGATCAAGGGAGCAGGTGGTGAGTGGTGATGTGGACAGCAGGTGGGAGACCTCTGCTTCTGTGACTGAAGTAAAGGAATCAAATGAGTAGGATGGAGGATCAGGAAAATACAGTTGTGAAGGCTGGGAAGGTGGGATTGTTTGATGTATTGTGTTAATCTTTTGTGTGAAAGAGTCTGCAAAGGCTAGCGGGGTTAGGGAGGGGAGGGGGAATGATGGAGGGGAGGGGCGAAGGAGGGAATTGAAGATACATAAGAGGCGCCATGGGTCTGATTTGTGAGTATTGATTAGTGAGGAGTAGTAGTGTTGTTTGGCAGAGGATAAAGCAGTGTTGAAGCAGGACAGGAAGAATTTGTAGTGGATAAAGTCTGCGTGAGAGCGAGACTGCCTCGACAGGCGTTCAGAGGTGCAGGTACAGGAGTGGAGGAAGCGTGTTTGTGAGTTGAGCCAAGGGTGTGGGCTTGAGGGGCGTTTGTTACGGGCCTGGACGGGGGCATACAGATTAAGTGAGGAGTAGAGGAGGTTGTTGTAGTATTCTACAAGTCTGTCCAATTCAGAAAGAGTGTTGAAGGTGGAGAGGGTTGAGTGCAATGCAGAAGATAAGGCAGAAATGTCTAGTGAGCGAAGGTTGCGGGTGTAATGCGGGGCCGTAGTTAGTTGGGGGATGAGGGAAAGGGTTGTAGAGAAGGTTATGAGATGGTGGTTGGAGAGTGGGAAAGGAGATATGGAGAAATCTAGTAAGTAGCAGTTCTTTGAGAAAACCAAGTCGAGGGTGTGACCATCTTTGTGTGTGCTGGAGTCAGTCCATTGTTGAAGAGTGAAAGATGAGGTTAGTTGAAGGAGGCGTGAGGCCCAAGAGAGAGAAGGATCGTCAATGTGACAGTTGAAGTCCCCAAGTATAAGAGCAGGAGCATCAGAAGAAAGAAAGAATGCAAGCCAGCTCTCAAAGTCTGAAAGGAAGGCAGAGGGTGTGGTTGTGGGAGGTCTGTATACTACTGCAACACGCATTGCTACAGGGTGGAATAATTGGATAGCATGTACCTCAAAGGAGTTAGTGGAAAAAGATGGGGGAACAGGTATCAGCTGAAAGCGACACGAGGAGGCAAGCAGTACACCTGTGCCACCACCTCTGCCCACTGTGTGTGTGAAGTACGGGCCTTCATGTGAGACTGCAGCCTCCACGGCTGAATCATGTTGGGAGAGCCAGGTCTCAGTAAGGGCAAGAAGCTGGAGTGCTTGTGAGCAGAAAAGGTCATGTATGAGAGTAGATTTGTTAGAGAGAGAACGGACGTACAGAATGCCACAGGAGAAGGGCTGGGCAGGAAGTGGGAGGGTTGGGATGGGGATGAGATTAGAAAAATTAGAGCCTCTGTGGGATGGGGAGGAGAGTGGGCATGGGCGGTGGCATATGGGGATATGATTGGGGCCTGGGTTTGGGCAGATGTCTCCAGCCACAAGGAGGAGAATAAGACATACAGCCAGTAGGTGGGAATGTGATTTGTGACTGCTGTGGGTTGGAGTGGAAGGATGGGTCGGTCTGAGCAATATATACAGGGTGTGGTTGCAAAATGGATTTGATGAGAGTAAAGAGGGGGAAATATGAATATGGGGAGTAGTAGGCATATAAATCGAGTGCTGGATTTTGCAGTATATCAGCAAAGTTAAATACAGCAGTAAAAGGGCAGGTTGCATTGTGGGGTGGAGTAACAGAACAGGGAGAAAGCAAAACAAGACTCTTTAGAAGTGTGTGTTGCTGCAGGGAAGGATGTTCATCTTCAGTCCCCCTTCTCACTTCTGCTCCAACATTCCTGTAACTCCATAAAGTCCCAAACAGAAGCACTTGAGATGTTTGTTCATCCTAGCACATAGAGTCTTATAATATCCCAGGCAGTCCAAGAGTTAAAAGTGATTTAGTTTGTATTAAACTCCAGAGACTCATGGTGAGTTTGGAAGCTGGCTCTTTAAGAGGACTGCACAGTTTTCAAATGTGAGGTGTTCTTCTCCAGTAGATCCTGGTTGTTCATTTAGCCAAGTCCTTCTCCAAGTCCTGCTTCAAGTCCTGGTTAAGTCCACCTCCCTTGGAATGCCTCCCTTAGAATAGCGAGCCCTTCAATAAATGCACCCTTAAAGGGATTGCACCCTTATATTTTTAGCCTTTATTTAAAAGCTAAGTAAATGGGCAAAAAAGTGGCAGATGAAATTTAATGTAGATAAATGTAAGGTTATACATTTGGGTTGTAGAAACAACCATGCTACATTTACTATAAAAGAAGAAGTGGTCAGGTGACCACAAATTCTAAGACCATACCTCACACACCCTAGGGAGGCAACTAGGATGAGAATTGCATATGTCTTACACATTGCCAGAGCACAGTATTACACACTCAATTATAATACACACACCTTAGGGCTGGCACATAGCAGCACATATTAAGATCTCCCACACACTGCCTAATTTAACCTCCTGGCTGCCAAACCTCAAGGGCAGTTCATCACCACCAAATAAAAAAATAAGACTTGGGGAGGGACTTGCACTGCTTCATCATAGAATGAAGCAGCGCAAGTCCCTCCCCAAGTCTTATTTTTTATTTTTTCAAAAGAGCTTTACTGAAAATCAACACAGCTTTGAACATGGATTAATTAGTACAGAGAGCATATTCACTGACAGTACACAAATGTATGAGAACTTAGATTAATTGAACATAGAATAATGGCCGTGACTTAGATGAAAGAGCCTTAGGTCCTGTGTATGAGGAAGAAGAGGGAAAAAATGGGGGGGAAGGAGAGGATAAAAGTTCAGATAATGTAAATATATTGAACCACAGTGGTAAAGGTCTAAGGAGAGGAAGGAGCAGAATCACCAAAATACGTGTACCACCTAGCCCATGTGTCAGTAAAAAGGGAGGACTTCCCCAACATAAAAGCATGTCTGCATTCTAATTCAAATAAAGATTTTGCTGTTCTTCCATTTACAGACAGTCAGTGGGTTTATATTCTTCCAATGTAATGAGATACAGGCTCTAGCCTGTGAAGTAGCTGACATCCATTGATACTTGGCCTGACTCTGAAAAAACAAGTGAGGTGGGAGGAGGTTGAACAGTAGAGATTCTGGGGTCATGTGAGGCACATCCAATAGTAGTGACCTGAGTTCTACCACTTAGTGATGATCGAGCACCCCGATGCTCGGGTGTTCGGGTGCTCTGGCCGAGCGCCCCCGGAGGCTCGAGTGCTCGGCCGAGCACCCGAGCCCCATTGAAGTCAATGGGAGGACTCGAGCATTACACCAGGCACCCCCTGCTCTGATGAGGGGAGGGTGCCTGGTTCATAGGAAAAGGTCAGAAAATGATGGAAACACCACAGAAATGGTTCAGGGACAGCATAGGGAGGATGTCTGGATGCATCTTGGACTCCAACGTCGCTGCTGGGAACGATCTTTCGCCCGTAGTACGCCATTTTTACAGACTGACCGTAAAACACACAAAAAGGAAGATAAAAACGACTTTAGGCGAAAAATTGTTACCAAACAGTATTTGCTGTATATTTACTTGTATATCATCTGCAAATTCTGCAAAAAATTTCATCGATTTTTCGGAACTGGGGCCATGATTAAGAGGGAAACGTGCGCAGCGTAAAGCAGGTGTTTAACGTGGTTATGGCCCGGGTAAGGTACAGCATTCAGGAACGGAGGCCGCAGCTACCACAGGTTTTACAACATGTCCGTTTGCCCTTGTTAAGTCCAAAATTTATAGTCGGAACAGTGGGGTCTGATCCATTGAGTAAAAGTGACGAAGTGACTTAGTGGATGAAGCCAAGAACTACCTTCTGCTCTGTCGAACACCCCAGCCCTATTTAATTCAATGGGAGGACCTGAGGCACTCCGATACAACCTGTATATCACAAAATGGAGGGCCTCATTCACATTGTGGTACAATAGTTCAGGTAGTGGTCCAACACTCATAAAGCCTATGCACTAAGTGAAAGGTCTGCCAAAAATTAGACTGAAATGTCACTCCAATACACCCTTTATTACACATAAAGGAGGGCATCATGCACACCTTTGAAAAATTAGGATTAATGGCCTGCTGGTGACCCTCTAAAACATTAGGGGCGAGGGCATGTCGCTAAGCTGACCATCTAAAACATTAGGAATGAGGGTCTGCTGCTGAGCCGACCATCTAAAACATTATGGGTGAGGGTCTGCTGCGGAGCTGACCATCCTAAACATTATATGCGAAGGCCCGCTAGTGAGCTGACGCTATAAAACATTATATGAGAGGGCCCGCTAGAGAGCTGACCCAATAAAACATTATATGAGAAGGCCCGCTGGTGAGCTGACCTATATAAAAATTGTCAAACAGGGCCCGCTGGTGAGCTGGCCCTATATAAAAATTATATCACAGGGCCCGCTGGTGAGCTGGCCCTATATAAAAATTATATCACAGGGCATATGGAAGAGGAGGAGGAGGATGAGAATATTAAGAGTCAACCATATACCCGTTTTTTGGGTGGAAGGGGTGAATGGGAATACAGAGTATTCCCATCATTGTAAATAACATATCTAAAGTGACTTTATGTTCACCCGGGGCTTTCCTCCAGTGGAGTGGAGAACTCAGGGGAAATCCAGGCCTTGTTCATTTTTATAAGTGTCAACCTATCAGCATTTTCGGTGGAAAGGCGGATACGCTTATCTGTTATGATGCCACCAGCAGCACTAAATACCCGCTCAGACAGAACGCTGGCGGCAGGGCAGGCCAGCACCTCCAAGGCGTAGAGTGCCAGTTCATACCACGTGTCCAGCTTGGACACCCAGTAGTTGTAAGGCACAGAGGGATCATTGAGGACGCTGACACGGTCTCCTACGTACTCCTTCACCATCTTCCAAAACTTTTCCCTCCTTGTGACACTAGGCTGCGCATCAGGGTGAGGGTGCTGGCGGGGTGTCATGAAGGTGTCCCACGCCTTGGAGAGTGTTGCCCTGCCTTTGTCGGAACTGCTGTGTGCTCCCCATTTCTCCCCTTCTCGGTTGGCCAAGGTAGCACGTACTCTGCCGCCAGCGTTGTCAGATGGAAAATTTTGGAGCAATTTTTCGACAAGAACCTTCTGGTATTGCACCATTTTGCTTGTCCTCTCCACCGGAGGAATGAGAGATGAGAAATCCTCTTTGTAGCGGGGGTCCAGAAGGGTGAACACCCAGTAATCCGTGTTGTCTAAAATGCGTATAACGCGTGGGTCACGGGAAAGGCAGCCTAACATAAAGTCAGCCATGTGTGCCAGAGTACCAACAGGCAAGATTTCGCTGTCCTCACCAGGAGGATGACTCTCAATCTCCTCATCCTCTTCCTCCTCTTCTGCCCACCCACGCTGAAGAGATGGAAATAAAGATCCATGGCGGAGGCAACCGTGTCTTCCTCCTCCTCCTCCTCCGCCTCCTCCAATTGTCGCTGAGAAGACGAAGTGAGGGTGCTCTGGCTATCACCTTGTGTAAGCTCTTCCTCCCCCATTTCCACCTCTTCCACATGCAAAGCGTCGGTTTTAATTGTGAGCAGCGAGCGTTTCAGTAGACACAGAAGTGGGATGGTTACACTGATAATAGCGTTATCGCCGCTCACCATCTGTGTCGATTCCTCAAAATTGCGTAAAACCTCACAGAGGTCTGACATCCATTCCCACTCCTCACTTCTGATTAGAGGAAGTTGAACGGAGAGGCGACGACCGTGTAACAGCTGGTACTCCACTACTGCCCTCTGCTGCTCACAAAGCCGGGCCAACATGTGGAAGGTGGAGTTCCAGCGCGTGCTCACGTCACACAGCAGCCGGTGAGCTGGCAATTGTAAGCGCTGCTGCAGCGTCAACAGGCCGGCTGAAGCTGTAGATGACTTACGGAAATGTGCACACACGCGGCGCACCTTGGTCAAGAGATCATGCAAATTGGGGTAGGTTTTTAGAAATCGCTGAACCACTAAATTAAATACATGCGCTAGGCATGGTACGTGTGTGAGCTTGCCGAGCTCCAAAGCCGCCACCAAGTTACGCCCATTATCACACACAACCATGCCTGGTTGCAGGTTGAGTGGCGAGAGCCACTGCTCGGTCTGCTGACTAATCCCCTGCAACAGCTCTGAGGCCGTGTGCTGTTTGTCCCCAAGGCAGATCAGCTTCAGCGCGGCCTGTTGACGCTTCCCCACTGCAGTGCTACACTGCTTCCAGCTACCGGCTGATGGGTGAGCGGCGCTGCGCGCAGAGAATTCGGAGGTGGAAACGGAGGAGGAGGAGGAGCCAATAACGTAGGTGCTGGCAGAAACCCTGATGGAGGTAGGGCCCGCAATCCTCGGCGTGGGTAGCACCTGTGCCATCCCAGGGTCCGAGTCGCTCCCAGCCTCCACGACATTCACCCAGTGTGCTGTCAGGGAAATGTAGCGTCCCTGGCCACAAGCACTTTTCCATGTGTCAGTCGTTAAGTGGACCTTCCCAGTAACTGCGTTGGTCAGGGCACGGGTGATGTTAAGGGACACATGGTGGTGTAAGGCGGGGACGGCACACCAGGAAAAGTAGTGGCGGCTGAGGACTGCGTACCGAGGGACAGCTGCTGCCATCAGGCTGCGGAAGGACTCAGTGTCCACAAGCCTAAATGGCAGCATTTCGATGGCCAGTAATTTGGAAAGGTGTGAGGTTAGTGCTATGGCCTGTGGGTGGGTGGCTGGGTATTTTCGCTTGCGCTCAAATGCCTGGGGTAACGACATTTGGACGCTGCGCTGGGACAGGGAAGTGGATGTGGTCGCTGATGGTGCTTCAGATGGTACAGGTGCAGGGCGGGAGGTATGCGGGCCTGCGCCTTCGACAGGCGATTGGCCGGCACCGAAAACTGGGGAAGAGGAGGCAGTGGTGTGGCCTGCAGACACAGATTGGCGATCCGGGCGTTCCTCCCACTTATTACGGTGCTTGGATGCCATGTGTCGGATCATGCTGGTGGTGGTGAGGTTTCTAGTGTTCATGCCTCGGCTCATTCTGGTGTGGCACAGGTTGCAAGCTACAATTTTTTTGTCGTCCGCACTTTCCTTAAAAAAACGCCATACCGCGGAACACCTAGCCCTTGGCAAGGGAGATTTACGCAAGGGGGTGCTCCGTGGAACATTTGCGGGCCAGTTTGGTGCGGTCCGCCTTCTTTCTTTAGCCACACCACTGCCTCTTCCAGCCTGTTGCGGTGCTGCAGATGGCTCACCCTCAGGACTGCTGTCATCGCTCGGCTCTCCACCTTCCCAGGTGGGGTCAGTGACCTCATCGTCCACCAAGTCCTCCTCCACTTCCTCACTCTGATCATCCTCCTCATTTCTTGATCCCACCACATCCTCAGTCATTGACAGCTGTGTATCATCCTCCTCATCAAGGTCTTGAGACAGTAATTGTGGTTGATTTGATGGCAACTGTGTCTCATCATCATCATCCACTTCCTTTGACCTTAAATGCCGTTCCCCTCTGTCATCTTCTTGTGATTGGGTACCCTCGAGAGGTTGTGAATCAGGGCACAAGATCTCATGTTCCTCTGCAAGCGTGCTTGGAGAGAGGTTCAAATCAAGGATTGGTGATGAGACGAGCTCCTCACTATATCCCAGTGTGGGATCACTTCTTTGGCCAGACCCTCTATGGTGGGAGGAAGGATGATCAGGGTGAGGATTATGTTGACCAGACTCTTGGCTAGTGAGAGTGGACTTGGTGGAAGACAGGGTGGTGCTTAACCGACTGGAAGCAGTATCAGCTGAAATCCAACCGACCACCTGTTCGCAGTGGTCTGACCTCGAGAGTGATGTCCTGCGACGCCCTGTAAACTGAGACTTGAAGCTAGGTATGGTGGATGTCTTTCTTTCTTGTGCTCTGGCACCAGGCACAGTTTCTATGCATCCTGACCCGCGCCCTGAACTATCAGGATCACGTCCACTTCCCCGTCCCTTTTTACACGCCTTCTTCATATTAAACGGAATATATGCCGGTAATCTGCGGCTAGGCACACGAAACAGAATGTGACGCTAATCTGCGGCTAGGCACACGAAACAGAATGTGATGCTAATCTGCGGCTAGGCACAGTGAACGGAATATGTGAAGTTAATTTGTGAATTTGCACACTAAACAATATGTGACGTTAATCTGCGGCTAGGCACACTAAACAATATGTGACGTTAATCTGCGGCTAGGCACACTAAACAATATGTGACGTTAATCTGCGGCTAGGCACACTAAACAATATGTGACGCTAATCTGCGGCTAGGCACACGAAACAGAATGTGACGCTAATCTGCGGCTAGGCACACGAAACAGAATGTAACGCTAATCTGCGGCTAGACACAGTGAACGGAATATGTGACGTTAATTTGTGAATTTGCACACTAAACAATATGTGACGCTAATCTGCGGCTAGGCACAGTGAACGGAATATGTGACGTTAATTTGTGAATTTGCACACTAAACAATATGTGACGCTAATCTGCGGCTAGGCACAGTGAACGGAATATGTGACGTTAATTTGTGAATTTGCACACTAAACAATATGTGACGTTAATCTGCGGCTAGGCACACTAAACAATATGTGACGTTAATCTGCGGCTAGGCACACTAAACAATATGTGACGCTAATCTGCGGCTAGGCACACGAAACAGAATGTGACGCTAATCTGCGGCTAGGCACACGAAACAGAATGTGACGCTAATCTGCGGCTAGGCACAGTGAACGGAATATGTGACATTAATTTGTGAATTTACACACTAAACAATATGTGACGCTAATCTGCGGCTAGGCACAGTGAACGGAATATGTGACGTTAATTTGTGAATTTGCACACTAAACAATATGTGACGCTAATCTGCGGCTAGGCACAGTGAACGGAATATGTGACGTTAATTTGTGAATTTGCACACTAAACAATATGTGACGTTAATCTGCGTCTAGGCACACTAAACAATATGTGACGCTAATCTGTGGCTAGGCACACGAAACAGAATGTGACGCTAATCTGCGGCTAGGCACAGTGAACGGAATATGTGACGTTAATTTGTGAATTTGCACACTAAACAATATGTGACGCTAATCTGCGGCTAGGCACAGTGAACGGAATATGTGACGTTAATTTGTGAATTTGCACACTAAACAATTTGTGACGTTAATCTGCGGCTAGGCACACTAAACAATATGTGACGCTAATCTGCGGCTAGGCACACTAAACAATATGTGACGTTAATCTGCGGCTAGGCACACTAAACAATATGTGACGCTAATCTGCGGCTAGGCACACGAAACAGAATGTGACGCTAATCTGCGGCTAGGCACACGAAACAGAATGTGACGCTAATCTGCGGCTAGGCACAGTGAACGGAATATGTGACATTAATTTGTGAATTTACACACTAAACAATATGTGACGCTAATCTGCGGCTAGGCACAGTGAACGGAATATGTGACGTTAATTTGTGAATTTGCACACTAAACAATATGTGACGCTAATCTGCGGCTAGGCACAGTGAACCGAATATGTGACGTTAATTTGTGAATTTGCACACTAAACAATATGTGACGTTAATCTGCGTCTAGGCACACTAAACAATATGTGACGCTAATCTGTGGCTAGGCACACGAAACAGAATGTGACGCTAATCTGCGGCTAGGCACAGTGAACGGAATATGTGACGTTAATTTGTGAATTTGCACACTAAACAATATGTGACGCTAATCTGCGGCTAGGCACAGTGAACGGAATATGTGACGTTAATTTGTGAATTTGCACACTAAACAATATGTGACGCTAATCTGCGGCTAGGCACAGTGAACAGAATATGTGACGTTAATTTGTGAATTTGCACACTAAACAATTTGTGACGTTAATCTGCGGCTAGGCACACTAAACAATATGTGACGCTAATCTGCGGCTAGGCACACTAAACAATATGTGACGTTAATCTGCGGCTAGGCACACTAAACAATATGTGACGCTAATCTGCGGCTAGGCACACGAAACAGAATGTGACGCTAATCTGCGGCTAGGCACACGAAACAGAATGTGACGCTAATCTGCGGCTAGGCACACGAAACAGAATGTGACGCTAATCTGCGGCTAGGCACAGTGAACGGAATATGTGACATTAATTTGTGAATTTACACACTAAACAATATGTGACGCTAATCTGCGGCTAGGCACAGTGAACGGAATATGTGACGTTAATTTGTGAATTTGCACACTAAACAATATGTGACGCTAATCTGCGGCTAGGCACAGTGAACGGAATATGTGACGTTAATTTGTGAATTTGCACACTAAACAATATGTGACGTTAATCTGCGTCTAGGCACACTAAACAATATGTGACGCTAATCTGCGGCTAGGCACACGAAACAGAATGTGACGCTAATCTGCGGCTAGGCACAGTGAACGGAATATGTGACGTTAATTTGTGAATTTGCACACTAAACAATATGTGACGTTAATCTGCGGCTAGGCACACTAAACAATATGTGACGCTAATCTGCGGCTAGGCACACGAAACAGAATGTGATGCTAATCTGCGGCTAGGCACACGAAACAGAATGTGACGCTAATCTGCGGCTAGGCACAGTGAACCGAATATGTGACGTTAATTTGTGAATTTGCACACTAAACAGAATGTGACAATAATCTATGGCTAGGCACACGTTTAAAATGGCCCTTTTTATCGCTGAGTTGTAAAATAATTGGCCCTGTGCACCTAACAGAATATGTCAGCTTGTCACTGCACTGTGAAATATTTGTCCCTGTGCACCTAGTACAATGTCACCTTAGAACATGTCCCCCCCCACAAAAAAATGAAATTCTGCCACCCCCAAAAAAAATTAAATGCTGCCCCCACACACAACAGTCCTAAAAAGGACTTTTGGGTCTTGAAAGAGTTTAAACAATTTTATTCTCCCTACACTGACTTTCCCTGCCTAAGCTCATCTCTCCCTGGCTGAGAATGAGCCGAACTCGCGCGTCGGGTGCTATACAGCACCCGATCACGGGTTCTGGCCAGCCAATCAGTGTAATGCCAGCAGCCAACATGGCTGCTGGCATTACACTGATGTCAGAGCCTCCCCGCACGTTTATTGGCTGCGCAGCAGCCGCGAAACGTGCGGGGAGGAGACCCGAACATGGCGGGCGAGCACATGCGGTACTCGTACGAGTACCGCCATGTGCCGAGCAGAGCGATGCTCGAGCCGAACCGAGCTTCGGCCGAGCATGCTCGCTCATCACTACTACCACTATGTCCTCCTAGTAAAGTGTTAACGGAGGGCAAGACAAACAGATGTGAAGGTATTATCACGGTGCCCGTGCTCCCCTTGCAACATTCTGTCAGTCTACGCTCTGCTTCACTCCCATTGGCTATGCTGTGCTTGTCCCGCCCAGTATGGCCTTTACATGCTGGGTTCTGGCACCCCTCCGGTGCCCTTTTGTGGTGTTCCTGTACCAGTGCTTGTTCCTGCTCTCAGTATTCCCAGTGTATCGAACCGGCCTGCCTGACTACTCTGCATCTCGTCTCCTGCCTGTGAACCAACCCGTACCGCCTTACCATTCTTGTTCTCCTGCTCCTGTGCGCCGACCCGGCTTGGCTGACGTTCCTGCTCCGTGTACCGACCTGGCTTGACTGACATTCCCGCTCTGGCTGCCTCTGTGTCGCCTTCGCGACATTCCTATTGGTTAGGCATTTGTGATACTCCCGGTTGGTTGCGATCTCAGGGCGAGTTGCTCAGTTGCTGAGTCAGTTCCCGTTATGGCAGTGCTCAGTTGTGTTGTCTCAGTTACTGCTACGGCAGTGTGCCAGTGGCCTAGTCTCCGTTACTGTTCCTGCAGAGTGCAAGTGGCCTAGTCTCCGTTACTGCTACGGCAGTGTGCAAGTGGCCTTGTCTCCATTACTGCTACGGCAGTGTGCAAGTGGCCTAGTCTCCATTTACTGCTACGGCAGAATACAAGTTGCCTGATCTCCGTTACTGCTACGGCAGTGTTCTATGTTGCTCAGTCTCTGATACTGCTCTGACAGTTCACATTGGTCTGCTAACCTGCTACTGGGCGTTACTCATCTTTAAGCTCTCTATCCTAAGTGAGCTCCTTCACAGACCTCTCTTCATATGGGACTGTTTACACTTGCTGAAGGCCATTAACCCATGCAGTACAGATACCCTGGGAATCCTTTGTGTTCTGCCTGACCTGTGTCAGTATGTTCTGTTATGGACTCTATGGTTATACTGGACCTGTGTAGGCATATGTATATGTAACCTGTCTTGTGTCTGTATTATTCTGATAAAATACTACAGGACCTGTGGGGGTTATTGTACTACTGTTCTTTCAATAAAACTGTGTTTTAACCTAAACCACTATGTGTGTGTGTCGAACACACCGTTACAGGTATGTACCATCACCTGTGAAACACCTCCAGCGGTTCCCAGTTATGTAGTTAAAAATTCTAGCCATCCCAGTGGGAGTGAGATAACACTGGGTAAGAATTTTATAGTTAGTCTCTCGCAAGAACGCTGAGAGGACACATTTGAAGTTCAAATGAAAGATTTCAAGCCAGTCCTCTGAAGCTTTCTGGAATCTCTACCTCCGGTGGGGGGACTCCAGCCAATAGCAATTTATACATGCGAAATAGGGTCTTAGATAACAAATGGCTCATACGATACAAGGTCTCAAATGCGGTTGGTCCACCTGAGCCAGGTATCTGAACCCCAGATCTAGCAAGGAAGTGGGACACCTGCCGGAAATGCCACCATTCCGAGTCTGGCAACAAAAGCTTCAGCTGTAAGTCTTTAAAAGGCAGGACTCCTATATCTGATAAGTCTTGAACTGAAATTTCTGACCACCTAACAGAAGCCTTAGGATCAAGCCCTGGTGGGAAGCTAGAGTTGCCCACTAACCGCATATGTAGTGAGGGGAAAGGAGCCCAGTTATTTAAGGAATTCAGATTGTTCCATACAGAAAGCAAGTGTCCGACCACCGGAGGTCTACTATAAACTTTAGGAATATCAGAACATCTACACCAAGGTAATTGAGTCACCGACAGCCCTGAAAAGAGGAAGAGAGGACCTGTACCCAACCAGTATCTTGATAGGCATGACATGCACAAGTGAGCAAGATAGCAGTCAGGCAGGCTCTATAATACATGTAAAGATCTGGTATTCCTAAGCCCCGTTGTAATGGGTAGGGACCCGTTACTGGACCGATTTCCCTGAAATATCAGGGGCACAACCAGTCTGTTAAAGAGTGTTATTCACAGGGGTGCAGGGCATACACAATACTGTGGGGACTTGGTACGGCCGGATAACATCCCATTGGTGGAGTTGGACTTAAAGGGACGCCATAGGGATAACATGGCGAATGGTCGGCCGCCACCTGATTGGAGGATCAGGAGTTAAAGGGACGCCATAGGGATAACATGGCGAATGGTCGGCCCCTTTCCTAGTGGCTGTCGGACATTGGGCCTATGGAGAACTTCCCATTGACTTATAATGGGGCTGTCGGAAGCTTCCTGATTGGCCGCCGACCCAGGGACTGAATTAAAGGGACACCATTGATTTAACATGGGAAAATGTCGGCGGCCCTGGGATTGGCTGCGAGGACTCAGTAGCTCGGCCTCTCATTGGCTGAGGCCCAGAAACGGAGTCCAGGCCCTGGCGCCGCTAAGTCTTCTCCCCATTGTTCTATCAGGCTACCCTGGACCATTGTATGCCCCAACACCCATTGTGTCCCAAAGTTCCCACTGTTTTCCCCTTTGTGTAGTTAATAAAGTTATGGTCGTGCCATTGTTATGTGAATACAGCCTTTGTATGCCAGAAATGATGAAGTAACCCTAATATGTTTAACTGTACATAAAAGTGCTGAAATTGCTTGAAATAAAGTGTGTTCTTGCTTGATCAAGAAGCGTGTCCTGTCACATTACTGAAGGGTGGTATCAAGGGTCTTCTTGTTACCCCCATCCTAGGCAGAGATGCTGTAAGGGAGACCGAGGGTTCTGCTTGAGAGAAGGTGGCTGTAGGAGGGTACAAGCCCGGTGAGAGGTCCTGGATCCATCCGTGGAAGGCGAACCCCGTTACACCCATTCTGCTGAGTGCCGGAACAGCAGGGAGCTTGACAACCTAGATTTTTTATAGAACCAGATAAAAGACATGCACATGGATTGCAGATACTTAATAATGTCAAGTGGGACCCTCAATGGAATTGATTGGAATAAGAATAATAGCTTAGGAAGGACCACCATTGTAACGGGAACCCTAGATGCCTGGATGTCCTGGGCCGGAATCCTCTCTCTACAAGGTGACTAGCTTATGTCGTATCTGCCGGTTGGAGAATAGTCGGAGCGATCAACAGCGTGAGCAGTCGTCAATTTTGAGCCTTAGACTCACCTTGAATTGGTAGAGGCCAAAGGGGGTGATGAAGGTGGATTTGGCTACCGCCTCAGGGGCAAGCGGGATCTGCTAGTGCCCTCAACTGAGATTGAGGATAGAGACAATGCTAGCTCCAGCGAGCCAGTCAAGCAACTTGTCTACCCGGGGCATGGGGTAGGCATCAGTGACCGTCCTGTCATTGAGCCTTCGGTAGTCCACACAGAACCTGGCAGTTCCATCTTTCTTTGGCACCAGGACCACCGCGGAGGCCCAAGGACTGGCGGACGGTTCAATGACCCCCATAGCTAGCATATCCTGAGGCTCCTGAAACATGCCTCTCATAACTGCCTCTGGGACCCGGTAAGCGGGTTGGCGGAGGGGCCTTGGCCCGGTGGTGTGTATTTGATGCTGGGTGAGGGAGGTTAGTCCAGGAAGTGAGGAGAACAGTTGGGGCCATTTCTGAATCATATCCCTAATCTGACTCTGCTGGGTCGCATCTAGATGGGGACCCAGGCTAAGGGGGTTGTGGCTACCCTGGGACTGAGCATCAGTCAAGAGGTCAGGGATGTCCTGCTCCTCTGGGTCACACCTGCCAGGGTGCATATGGCCATGGCCACTTCCTCTCGGGGTTGGTAAACCTTCAGGACATTCACATGACAGGTCCGCTGGTCCTGCTGCTTGGCCCCTCGGGCAATCACATAAGTGGTTGCTCCCTGTAGGTCAATGACCTGGTAGGGCCCCTCCCATGCAGTTTGGAGTTTGTTTTGCTTCACTGGGCGCAGAGCTATGACTTGCTGACCCATGTGAAACTCTTTGGGATGGGTCTGCCAGTCATACTGGGTTTTCTGTCTAGCTTGGGCATGGGACAAGTGTTGGTGAGCTAACCCCATTAGGGCTTCCAATTTCTCTACAACATACGTGACCACCGGAGCTTCCCTTGAGTTGCATTTGCCCTCCCAGTATTTGCGGAGGATATTCAGAGGCCTCCAGACCTTCCTCCTGAACAACAGTTCAAAGGGGTAGAAGCCTGGCTCCTGAGGAACCTCAAGGTAGGTGAACAAGAGATGGGGCAGATATCATTCCCAATCTCGCTGCAACTCTGTGAAAGCCCAGAGAATCTGTTTCAAGGTTCCAATGAACTTTTCATGGAGGCCCACACAGTTTCCACATATGTTGCATAACTTCTGAGGTAAACTGAGTGCCCTGATCTGACAATACTTCCTTGGGGACCCTACCTGGGTGAAAACTTTAATCAGGGCATCCACAACACTTTCAGTGGTGATGCTGGATAATGCCACAGCCTCAGGATAGCAAGTGGCCAAGTCCACAATGGTAAGAATGAACTTCTTACCGATGTGGCTGGGTCAAGCTAGGGTGCCTATAATATCGATGATCACTTGCTGAAAAGGTTCTCCTATAAAGAGGCAATGGCTGGAGAGGGACTGGAGGATGGTCTCCTCTTTTCCTGACCCACTGACAAAGGTCACAGGTACGGCAAAAGAGGAGGACGTCTCAGGACAATCTGGGCCAAAAGAATGCCCGGATAACCTGTGCTCGGTGCGCTTGACCCCCAAGTGTCCAACTAAGGGAATGTAATGGGCCAGGGACATGAGAGCAGTTCTATGTTGGAAGGGTACTAGTAATTGGGTGGATTACTGTGGTGGGGCTTTGACAATGGGTCTGGGTGGTCCTATACAGTAGGCCATCTTCCCATAGGAACCTCTCCCACCCTGGGCCTGCCTATCCTGTCTCTGCCTTATGTCTATACCCAGCCAAAGAATTCTGTATGGGGGAGACAGGTGATGGGTGATCTGGGTCTGGGGTAACTGCTGAGGCGGGGGTCGGAGCAGGGCTTACCAGTTGTTGGCGTGCAGCAACAGCATAAGTAATTGCTTGGCAGTCCTCCTGGGAATCAGTTGGGATGAAGCGGGTCTGCAGATTGCCCAAGTCATTTCCTAACAGGGCGTTGGCTGGTAGGCCTTACATAATTCTTACAATCTGGCTTTCTGGTCCTGTGCCCCAGTCGAGCTGGACCTTGGCCATGGGCAGTTGGTAGACTCGACCCCCTCCATACGGGCTTCTTGGGTCAGAGCAATCTCATAGTAGGATCCCCATTCGCAAAGATCTCATGGTTGGGCACTAATCTCTAAAGGGGCGGGCCAGTTGCTGTCATTGACCGGAGGAGATGTGTGCCAGGGTAAGTCATTGGTGAGGTAATGAATTTGGTGAGGAGCTGGTCTAGGCAATTGGGGAGCAACGCTGAACCGGGGGGTGCTTGGTACTTGGCTGGGCCCCCAACGACCCATCGGACAGGTAAATTGCCTGTGGCCCCTCTGGTTGCAGGTGAAGCAGACTGGCCCAGTGTTGGTGTTTCTTATTGGTGGAGAAGGGGCTCAGACCGGTAGTGGTTCCTTGCGAAGGGGACCCCTCAATGTCTCCCTTGTTATTGTTCAATGTCGGAAAAGATTGATGGGTCACAGTAATCCTGACCTGTCTCGCTCAGAGCGAGATTCCAGTGTTGAGCAGCGACTGGGAGGGTGAATCTGAGCCAATTCCCTTGCTTAATCTTCTTGAGAGTAAATAATAAACAAAGGCTTGAGGGGCTGGCATACACATTCTGGTGACAATGGCCAGGGGATTGAAGTCAATCTGAGGCAGCCTGTAGTTTGTTGGTCGACCAATCCCCGGGTCGCCTACTTTTCCCCAGGTTACGACCATGGGAAACCTTCAAATGTCGAGCCCAGGGAATTGGCCAATCAGGGGCTTCCTATTGGCCCAGTCCCAAAGTCTACGACAATATGTTGAGCCCTGAGACTGGGTAAGGAGCTCCCGGCTGGGAGATGTATAACATAATGTGACACATTTAGTCTTTTAGTCCCTTTCACTTGAGCTGACCCACCCGGGATCAGTCGATGCTCCAACTTGAGTCATAACTAGAAATTCAGTCTCTTTGATGCACTAGTTTTTAATAATGGGCTGGAAGTCCGTGGGCCCAGAAAGTTCCTCCAGTAATGGTCCATTACAACCATCTTTATCACCTGTATAAGCCCCAACCAGGAAAAATACAGGGTAGGCCAGCGCTGAAAGTTAGATTTCAATGAAGATACCAAAAACAAGAAATTAATGTATACTAAATCAATTAAAGTAAAAGTCAGCTTGATACCTAAATACATAATACTGGTGGAAGACCATTGAAAAGGGAAAAGCCACTTTAAGTTCACTAAGTCAAGGGCAGGAATTTGAACATGTAAAGCCTCAGATTTGGTGACATTGAGCTTATAATGAGAGAAACTGGAAAAGTGATTCAGTACTCACAATAATTCCAGGATAGCCCAAAATTGAACAGTTAGAAAAAGAAGGACATAATCTGCAAAAGCCACCAGTTTAAATTCAGACGAGTGGTTACCGACACCCTCGATGGTTTGGTTGGCTCATATCCAGGCTAATAACGGTTCTAACGTCAAGGCACATATATCAGTGGTGACAACGGGCAGCCCTGATGCGTGCTGTTAGAGATCCTTAGAGGGTCTGATAGGATTCCATTTGCTTTCCCCTCGCCGTAGGGCTAAAATAAAGAGAAAGCATAGAGTGTAAAAGACGGGGGCCTAGACCTATCCACTTTGAAACTGCATTCATATAAGGCCAGCTCACTCTGTCAAAGTCCTTCTTGACATCCAATGACAAGAAGGCTGTAGGTAACCTGGATTGTTTAGCTTGGTGTAGCCTGGTATTATCCCATACTAGTCTGCCTGTAACAAAGCCTACCTGGTAACTATGTATTTGATCAGGTAAGAGATTGCTCAGGCGAAAAGCTAAAAGTTTGGGGAAAAGCTTGAGATCAGTGTTTTCCCAGAAGGAGCTGAAGCAAGAGCCTTGGACAGTTCGCTAAGGGTTAATGGTTCCTCTAATGACTGTACCGCATATAACGGTAACCCTAGCCACCGGTATGGGCTGGGCCGTCGTTCCTGAAATCTCGCCTTTGAGGTCGGCTGAGCTGCGTCGGATGTCCCGGTCCGGTAGTACTTCCAGGAGGTCGGATTCGTTCGACGTTGACACCTTCGATCTTCGAGTAGTGAATGGCTCAATTGCAAGGGAGGGATGGGAGTCAAAGAGGACTCTTTAGACCATCCCAGTCAGAAAGTAAACTCAGAGACAGTTTACTCCCAAACATGAACACTTTATTGAACACACCACACATCTTTTATACAGTACAACATGATGCCACAATAGGGAGGGGAAGGGCCAGGCATTCTAATGCGGGCTTGGCCCAGGGACCAATCCAACACAATGGGCATACACAACAGACCAATGGTGACAGTGGACAATGGACCAATGGGAGAGGGAACAAAGGGACCAATGGGAGCTGGGCTACTGAACACAACATTGACAATGATAGAATTAACATGATTAAACAATGTTGAGTAGAGGGAATACTCATCTGAGAACTGGGCCAGGGGTTGAAGCACGTACACACTGGTTTGAATATGCGGCTTCAACCCTGGCCAATCAGCGTGCGCAGTGAGTCGTACGTAGGCCAATCCGGCGTCGACTCACTGCCTCCGGTTTCCTGCGTTCGAGACGGCGTTGATGCCTCGAACAAAGGAACTGGGGAACCACTGGCTTCGATGTTCGTGTATCCCTCGTACAGTACATCATCCCATACATTAAACATACGACATTCGACAATATACAAAACGTACCATGTTTGACATAAAACCTTTTAACATAAGGATAGGGAAATCCCTATTAAAGTTCAAATAAGGCCACAGGCCCCTAGTCTTTGCAACAAGTGTTTGAGGTCCAGTCAAGGACCCAAGTAACGGCCTAGGGTCCGTTACATCGCATCTGTAGAGAGTTTGGGTATATCAGCATTGGAGAGGAAGTCAGCTATATGAGAGGACCGAGCGTCAGCAGAAGAGGGATCTCATGCTGGAAGAGTGTAAAGCGATGTATAAAACTATCGAAATGCCGCTAGTATGTCAGCTGTATAGGTAGTAAGCTAGTGGGTTAAAAATAACTGCTCGTACATTGCAAGGATAAGAAGAACCCCCAGTCCTTGGTGGAATTATATACACATAAAGCAAGCATAAACTTTCTATTACCAGACCTGGTCTAGTAAGGCAGGTGGAATTAGAGTTGGTGAACTGTTGCCCTACACTTCCCCCTGTCTCCCTACAGGGACTCATATAGCAAATGGATTCTATGGGAGTATAGAGTAGGGGAAAGGTAATATGATCTATTCCTACTGAATGAGATTTGGCCATCTGGTAGGTATACAAAAAAGGGAAATTAAACCAGAGTTGGGAGGGTCAAGAGGAACGGTCAAAACATCCCTAAGTGTGGGGGCCCCTGGCACTGGAAACAAAGCCAACTTACTGAAATGGGGAAAATATGTACCCATTAAAGTGTCCCAGGGGGCCTGTGGTTGGGCATGCTATTGGTAACATATTGAACAAACTTCAAATAAAAAACCTTGTGAGAATATAGATGTATAAAAACATATCGATTAGCAGTAATGATAGAATAATTTGCGTGACGCCACCAAGTCCGAAGATCAGGAAAAGTAAGTCACATTAAATCTGCCACAGATGATTCAGGTTGCTTTCACTTCCACAGTAGTTCAGAGCCATCAGGTGAGTGTTTGTCCCTACGCCGCTTGGGGATGGCTCCCCCACAATGCCAGTAAAGTCTCTGGTTGTCCACCAGCGGAATCATAGCAAACTTTCTCGGTTCCGGAGTAGGGGGAGGAAGCAATATCCCCCAAAGTAGTGCAAGCTGCTGCGATCTTCTTTGAATGTCTTAAGGACACCTTTTGCCCATTGTGTTAGATCAACATATGAAAGGGAACACCCCACTTATATTTAATTTGCAGAGAGTGGAGGTGATCCCCGAGCAGTTTCAACGCCCGTCAAAGCTGTAAGTGAAAGGTGTAACATCTTGGAACCGTATTAACATCCAGCATATGAAATTTTGTCCAGGTTCCTGGTTTTTAGCATGAGACGGTCTTTGTCTGCATAATAATGTAACCTGCAATTAATATCCCTCGGAGGTCAGTAGGGGGTTTTAAGGCCCGATGGGTCCTATCAATGACAAGTTGTGTGTCCGGAGATAGATCCAGAATATAGGAAAAGAACTTGAGCAGGAAAGCTAGCAGGTCCTTAGGAGGTATTGATTCAGGGACATTATGGAGGGGTGTTTTCTAAGTCATCCAACTTGTATTGGAGAGTTGAAATAGTGTCCTTATGGTTAGACAAAACATGATCCACATTTTGAATCTGTGATTGCAACCCATCTACTGTCTCCTCAATTTGATTAATCCTATGTCCCGAGGATTGCATCTCTGATGTTAAGGCCGCAATTTTAGTGTGGTTTTAATATCCAATGCCAGGGATTGAAGGTCAAAGAAACATAGAAACATAGAATATGACGGCAGATAAGAACCATTTCAGCCAATCTAGTCTGCCCATTTTCCTATAGTAAAAACCTCAAACCTTTTTTTGGTCCTTGGTCTTTTCTTAAGTTAAGGACAGCCTTATGCCTATCCCATGCATGCTTAAATTCTACCACTTCTGCTGGTAGGCTATTCCTCTTATCTACTACACTCTCAGTGAAGTAAAACTTTCTTACATTACATCTAAACCTGTGTACCTCTATTTTTAGATTGTGGCCTCTTGTCCTAACATTTTTACTCCTTTGAAATACACTTCCATCCTGCACTTTGTTGAATCCCTTCATGTATTTGAATGTTTCAATCATACCCCATCTCTTTCTTCTCTCCTCCAAGCTATACATGTTCAGATCCTTTAGTCTATCCTGATATTTATTTTCCTGTAAACCAGTCAGCATCTTAGTAACCCTTCTTTGAATTTTCTCTAGCGTATCTATATCCTTCTGGAGATGGGGTCTACAGTACTGTACACAATACTCTAGGTGAGGTCTAACTAGAGATCTGTAGAGTGGCATGACCACTTCCCTTTTTCTGTTACTAATGCCCCTAGCTATACAACCCAGTACCCTGCTTGCATCCCCCACCGCTTTATTACATTGCCTGCCTACATTTAAGTTATTAGAGATAATTACTTCAAAATCCCTTTCCTCTGTTGTCTCTGACAGTACAGTACCCTTAATAGTATATTTTTCCTTTGGATTTTTATGTCCCAAGTGCATTATTTTACATTTATCAATGTTAAACTGCATCTGCCACACTCTTGACCATTCTTCTAATTTACCTAAATCATTTGTCATTTGGCTTTTTCCCCCTGGAATGTCTACCCTATTGCAGATCTTGATATCATCTGCAAAAAGACATACCTTACCTTGAAGACCTTTTGCAATATCACTAATAAAAATATTAAAAAGAATGGGTCCCAGTACAGATCCCTGAGGTGCTCCACTAGTAACACTCCTTTCGTCCGAATATTCTCCATTAACTACCACCCTCTGTCTCCAGTCACTCAGTCATTGCCTTATCCATTTAACTATTTTTGCATCCAGACCCAAACACTGCAGTTTATTTATGAGTTTTCTATGAGGGACAGTGTCAAATGCTTTACTGAAATCTAGATAAGCTATATCTACTGCTCCCCTTTGGTCTATTATTTTATTTACCCAGTCAAAAAAATCTATGAGGTTAGTTTGACAAGGTCTCCCTGCTGTAAACCCATGCTGTTTGGTATCTTGCAAGCCATTTAAATTCAGATATTCAAAAATTCTTTCCTTTAACATAGTCTCCATTAATTTTCCCACTACTGATGCAAGACTTACTGGTCTGTAGTTACCAGACTCTTCCCTGCTTCCATTTTTGTGAAGATGTACTACATTTGCTAACTTCCAATCTTCTGGAACTTTTCCTGTCATTAGTGACTGATTGAATAATTCTGATAAAGGTTTTGCCAGAACACACTTAAGTTCTTTGAATAACTTTAGGTGTATCCCATCTGGTCCCATTGATTTATCTGTTTTAACCTTAAAAAGTTAAAGTAGTACTTCTTCCTCTGTAAACATGCAAGTTTCCCATGTCTTGCCATTTTGTTTTTCTAACAGAGGTCCCTTCCCTTCATCTTCCTCTGTAAAAACTGAACAGAAATATTCATTTAGACAGTCAGCTAGACCCTTTATTCTCATTTACATAATTTCCATTTTTGTTTTCAGTCTAACTATTCCTTGTTTCATTTTACTCCTTTCACTTATATATCTAAAAAATGTTTTATCCCCCTTTTTTATTGACTGAGCAATTTTTTCCTCTGTCTGTGCTTTGGCACATCTAATAATGCATTTGGCCTCCTTCAGCCTAGTCTTGTACCAATACCTATCTTCTTCCTTCTGCGTCTGCTTATATTTCTTAAATGCTTCTTTTTTCTCCTTTACTATAAGGTCAACCTTATTAGGGAGTTGCTGATGGTCTTCTTTAGTAATCGGCTCCATGAGAAAGCAAGGTTTACTCACCCCAAAGACACAGTAGAGGTTGAGGCCAGAGCAGAATCCGAATACTGGTCCGATGGCAAGGATTGTAGTGTCTCTGTGTGCGGAGGTGGTGGGAGATGATACAACAGGGAGGCTATGTATCGGTTTGTTCGACACACAGACACAGTGGTTTAGGATAAAACACATTTTTATTGAAAGAACAGTAGTACAATAACCCCCACAGGTCCTGTAGTATTTTATCAGAATAATACAGACACAAGACAGGTTACATATACATATGCCTACACAGGTCCAGTATAACCATAGAGTCCATAACAGAATATACTGACGCAGGTCAGGCAGAACACAAAGGATTCCCAGGGTATCTGTACTGCATGGGTTAATGGCCTTCAGCAAGCGTAAACAGTCCCATGTGAAGAAAGGTCTGTGAAGGAGCTCACTTAGGATAGAGAGCTTAAAGATGAGTAACGCCCAGTAGCAATCAAACTCCTCTCCTTAACAACCTCCTTTGGCTTATCTCAGTGGACCAGTCACAGTGATGGTTACTCCCTTGACTTGGTCTTCACTAACCTCTGCTCAGTCTCTAACTTCTCTAATATCCCCTTTCCCCTCTCCCACCACCACCTCCTCACCGGTAACCTCATCATACCATCCAAACCCATCCCCCCCACTGTGACCAAGAGCATGCGGAGAAATCTACATACTCTTGATCCGCAACAATTCTCCACATCGCTGCAACCTCTTCTTAACCCCATCCTCACACTTACTTGCCCAGAACAAACTACTGCTCTGTACAACAGCACTCTCACAACAGCCCTTGACACAGCAGCACCTGCAACTCCTCGCCACCCACGCACAACCCCACTACAACCCTGGCTCACGCACTGCCGAAAGGTACTGGAGGAAACTGCGCTCCACAGCCGACTTTGTACACTACAAATTCATACTCCATTCATATAGCTCTGCCCTCTCCCTGGCCAAACAATCACACTTTTCCTCTCTGATTTCTAATCTCTCCTCTAACCCAAAACGCCTTTTTACAACCTTCAAATCTCTTCTACACCCACCAACACAAACACCTTCCACTATCTTCTCTGCCAAAGATCTTACCACCCACTTCAAGGACAAGATTGAATCTATCAGAGATGACATTTCATCACTCCCACCCCCACCCAGCCACCCCAGCCCTGTCACCTCTCCCACATTCACATTAAGCTCCTTCTCACCCGTCACCGAGAATGAAGTTTCCCGTCTCCTCACTCACTCAAATCCAACAACATGCCCTCTCGACCCAATCCCATCACTCCTCACTCAAGAACTCTCCACTCTACTAACTCCAATCCTTACTCACATATTCAACCTCTCCCTCTCAACCGGCATCTTCCCATCCTCTTTCAAACATGCACTCATCACACAGATTCTAAAGAAACCCTCCCTGGACCCAAACTCACTGTCAAATTACCGACCAATTTCTCTGCTCCCGTTTGCCTCCAAGCTCCTTGAGCGTCTCGCATATAATCAGCTCACTAGATTCCTATGCTCCCACTCCCTGCTCGATCCCTTGCAATCTGGATTCTGCCCTCATCACTCCACCGAGACTGCCCTCACTAATGTGGCCAATGACTTGCTCTCCCCCAAGTCAAAAGGCCACTACTCCATACTCATTCTCTTGGACCTGTCAGCCGCCTTTGACACAGAAGATCACCCTCTCCTCCTCCATGCCCTCCACTCCCTAGGTATCTGTGACACTGCACTCTCCTGGTTTTCATCTTATCTCTGCAACCGCTCCTTCAGCATTTCCTACTCTGGCTCCACTTCTCCACCCATCCCACTATCTGTTGGAGTGCCTCAAGGATCAGTCCTGGGACCCTTGCTCTTCTCTATCTACACCTTGTCACTCGTCAACACCCTTGGGTTTCACCATCATCTCTATGCTGATGACACTCAAATATATATTTCCTCCCCTGACCTCTCCCTTTCCCTCTTGTCCCGAGTGTCTGACTGTCTGTCTGCTGTGTCTTCCTGGATGTCCTGCCGTCAACTCAAACTTAACCTTGGCAAAACCGAACTAATCATCTTCCCTCCCACCACAACCAGCCTTACCCCAGATATTACCCTCACCATCAACAACACTACCATCACATGGACCCCTACAGCTCACTGTCAGGGGGTCACATTTGACTCTGCCCTATGCTTCATTCCTCACATCCAGTCACTCACCAAATCATGCTGCCTCCACCTCCGCAACATCTCTAAAATCCGACCCTTCCTCACACATGACACTACCAAAATTCTAGTCCAAACACTCATCATGTCCCATCTTGACTACTGTAACTCTTTACTAATTGGCCTTCCTCTCACCCGACTAACTCCACTACAGTCCATAATGAACTCTGCTGCAAGACTAATCTACCTCACTCATCGCTTCTCTGACACCAAACCCCTTTGTCAATCCCTACACTGGCTCCCAATAGCATACAGAATTAAATTCAAAATTCTAGTGCTTACTTATAGAGCCCTCACTAACACCGCACCACACTACATTTCATCTCTCATCTCCAAATACACTCCCACTCGCCATCTTCGCTCTGCACACGACCTTCTCCTCTCCACAGCTCTTTTCACATCCTCCCACTCCCGCCTACAGGACTTCTCCCGTGCTACACCTCAGCTCTGGAATTCCCTCCCCCGCCTAATCAGACTCTCCTCCAGCCTTCAGATCTTGAGACGCTCCCTGAAAACTCACCTCTTCAGGAAAGCCTATCAACTGCCTCCATAAACAATATCACTAAGAATCACCCCTTGCCTTGACCACTGCACTCAACAGCACTTCTCACTCCCACCCACTGATTGGCAGGTCAGGTGGCAGGAGGCACTTACACCCAATAGCACTTATTCCTTCTGTGTCATACCTGCCTTCCTCTAGACTGTAAACTCTCACAAGCAGGGTCCTCTGATCCTTCTGTTCTCCACATTTGATTGTACTATTTAATACCTCTGTATGTCTACTCCCTACTGTAAAGCGCTGCAGAATTTGTTGGCGCTATATAAATAAAGATTAATAAAATAATTAATAGCAGGTTAGCAGACCAACGTGAACTGTCAGACCAGTATCAGAGACTGAGCAACATAGAACACTGCCGTAGCAGTAACGGAGATCAGGCAACTTGTATTCTGCCGTAGCAGTAAATGGAGACTAGGCCACTTGCACACTGCCGTAGCAGTAACAGAGACAAGGCCACTTGCACATTGCCATAGCAGTAACAGAGACTAGGCCACTTGCACTCTGCAGGAGCGGTAACGGAGACATGGCCACTTGCACATTGCCATAGCAGCAACGGAGACTAGGCAACTTGCACTCTGCAGGAGCGGTAACGGAGACATGGCCACTTGCACACTGCCATAGCAGTAACGGAGACTAGGCCACTTGCACTCTGCAGGAGCGGTAACAGGGACTAGGCCACTTGCACACTGCCGTAGCAGTAACGGAGACTAGACCACTTGCACTCTGCAGGAGCAGTAATGGGGACTAGGCCACTTGCACACTGCCGTAGCAGTAATGGAGACAAGTCCACTTGCACACTGCCGTAGCATTAACGGAGACTAGGCCACTTGCACTCTGCAGGAGCGGTAACGGAGACAAGGCCACTTGTACACTGCCATAGCATTAACAGAGATTAGGCCACTTGCACTCTGCAGGAGCAGTAACGGAGACACTGCCGTAGCAGTAACGGAGACTAGGCCACTAGCACTCTGCAGGAGCAGTAACAGAGACAAGGCCACTTGCACACTGCCGTAGCAGTAAAGGAGACTAGGCCACTTGCACTCTGCAGGAGCAGTAACGGAGACTAGGCCATTAGCACTCTGCAGGAGTGGTAACGGAGACAAGGCCACTTGCACACTGACGTAGCAGTAATGGAGACTAGGCCACTTGCACTCTGCAAGAGCAGTAACGGAGACTAGGCCACTGGCACACTGCCGTAGCAGTAACGGAGACAACACAACTGACTCAGCAACTCGCCCTGAAGTCGCAACCAACCAGGAGTGTCACGAATGCCTAACCGATAGGAATGTTGCCAAGGCGACACAGAGGCAGCCAGAGCTGGAACGTCAGCCAAGCCGGGTCGATTCAGGGAGCAGGAACATCAGCCAAGCCGGGTCGGTACACGGAGCAGGAACGTCAGCCAAGCCGGGTCTGTACACGGAGCAGGAACGTCAGTCAAGCCAGGTCGGTTCATGGAGCAGGAACATCAGCCAAGCCGGGTCGGTGCACAGGAGCAGGAGAACAAGAATGGTCAGGTGGTCCGGGTCGGTTCACAGGCAGGAGACGAGATGCAGAGTAGTCAGGCAGGCCGGTTCAATACACTGGGAATACTGAGAGCAGGAACAAGCACTGGTACAGGAACACCACAAAAGGGCACCGGAGGGGTGCCAGAACCCAGAGTATAAAGGCCATAGTGGGCGGGACAAGCACAGCACAGCCAATAGGAGTGAAGCAGAGCGCAGACTGACAGAATGTCGCAAGGGGAACACGGGCACCGTGATAGGCTATGTCAGTTGTTTACGTGGGAAGCGATTTTCATTGTTTATTCTTCTTTTTTGAAGTGGATTCTTTCCCAGACTTCATCTGTGCTAGTCAGGAGACATTACGAAGCCCCAGGGTGCTAGTTGAGAAGGTGACTGGAGGCTGTATGGTCGAAAATAAGCAGGGTACTTAGGGGCGAGAATTCAACATGCATCCATCTTCAGATGAGGTAACTCCACCCCTGCCCTCAAGTCTTATTTTGACTGTATATGACCACAGTTCATTTTAGGTGTTACTGGTATTTTAATACGTCCTATGACTGAAAGATGTCAAGCAACACAGCCTTTACGGTTATACTGGAACTCCAATAATAATCATGGCCACAACAAATTCACCTATCATACTTCTTCTGACTCCAACCCTCCATCTCTTTCCTATTTCTCTCACGTTCCTTCTGTACGGAGACAGACCCAGGAGATCGGAGGCTGTTGACATGGCACTGTACGACTTTAAGAACATCATGGTGCTCCTGCCCGCCAAGATACTGCAGTTAATTACATCTCTTTCCCATGAGAGTGGATTTATACCTGGATGTGGGTCTCATTCTGTAGTGAGCATGTGTTTAAATGCCCACATTAGAAACGTGGAGAATGTTGCTGCTGTGCTTATTGCTTGAAATCCAGTGCCAGCTGTGATCATCCCTGTGTGTGTGTGTGGGACCTAATCAAGCATTGAACCAGACATTTTAACTTTTGCCACTCAAAGGGTTAAGAGGTATCACCTTGGATAACTCTGTCTTAGGGCCAGAAGTGGCACAGAGCATTACTTGCAATGCGTATCCGCTGCCTTTCAAACATTTACACTTATTTCTCCCTCAATGCAAACTACAAAAATACCTTATGATACGTTTACCACTTAACACTTTCAGTGGTAGAGGGCTACACAAAGCATGACTTATGACTTAAGTTTATTGAGTCTTTTATAATATGCGGCAGAGTGACAGCCCTTCTTTTTACTCAGTACAGTATTTTGTGGACATATTTTCCAGAGGCACTGTTTTTTTGTTTTTTTCATGCCTGTGAAACCCCTCCCCCACTTGTGTTTAAGCACCACCCCCTTTTGACCACAAATCGACTAATTTTTCTCACCCCAGGCACCACAGGACTATCCCTCTGGGGTGACCACACTTGTCAAAGTTTCCAGGTATGCACATTATTAACTATAGGACTGCCAGAAAGGTGGCATTTGTCAGTAAAATTAAGCTTGCCATCATGGTCTGGATTGATACTCGTAAGGCTGGGAAGAAGTGTGTTTGTACCTGTTGGCGGTGGAGTGAAAGACCTGTGTGTAGGGAGGATGAAAAAAGATTTGTAAAGGTCTCTTACCCCTTTCAGTGCCATACAAGCAAAATTTGCATTCAACCCTGTGAATGCGGGAAAGTGGCACATAAGTCTGCCAATCAAATGTTTAATAACCCATTTTCCTTGCCAGTGTAAGGGTTAGAGTGCACATAATTGGAAGACATGTATTTGCAAAATGTCTTCTTTTACCACACACCTTACTCACTGTTCCTCTGTACCTCAATCCATTGTCAGTAGAGCAGAGGCATGTGTTCTAGAGCTGTCACCTGACATATAAATAATCTTGCACTACGCACAGAATTAAGACCCATTAAAACTGCATGCCAGAATTTGCTGGTCCGGCTGATGTACTGTTTAACCCTCTGACTGCCAGAGGGAAATGCAAAAGCATTGCACACTAATGCCTTGCATTTCCTTCGGACACTGAAAGGGTTAAAGCACTCATAATTCCCAAACTTACACACTGACAGCAACATAAGGGACCACAGCAGATCACCACAAATGTGGATGACTGTAGCAGGCCATAGGCCGTTATTGGTAACTTTACTGTAAATAATGGAAAACCAGCTCTTCCAAAAAGACTGAATTTGCCCAGCCAGAAGCAGTCGGCATTGACTTTACATAGGAAGAGTCACCCCTTTCTGATTGGCCACTGGGTTAAAGGGACTACCGACTCTGAGGAAAGTAGGCACTTCCCTGAATGGCCAGCACCCATTTGAAGGTGGGGGAAAGTAGGAGACCCAGGGATTGGTCGGTTGGCTGCCTGCCCAAAGGTTCCAAAAGGCTGAGACGTCCATATCGATCCTGGTCAGGATTGGCTATCCGATTCTAGGCTCCAAATTGGCCAGGGGTTGAAGTGGAATATTCAATCAGACTAAAAAGATGCTTCAACCCTCTGGCCATTGTTTAAGTTGTGTATTCAAGTCCCCAGTTCTTTGTCCTAGTGTGTTCCCTCCTCAGTTCTCTTTGTCTAAGTAATTGAATCATGTCTGGCCCTTTGTATTATGTTTACACCATATGTCACTGTCCTTTATATTCTTTGTATAGTATTTTGCCATAATCTTGTTAAACGTATATAAAAGACCCAGAGTTGTTCAATAAAGTGAGTTACAGTTTGGAACTTCATCCATGTCCTGTCCTTCTGTTGCCGAATGGTATCAATGGTCTCCTTTTGACCCCCATTCAAAGAAGCAGCTCTGGAGATTCACCGGCAAGGCTACCTGCTTGTAGCCAACCTCAGGAGGGAGAGACCCAGAACGACGACCTAGGTCCATCCGCGGACTTAAGTATCCGTTAAAATGACAACAGGACACATGGGTTCACAGGCCACAGATATGACACTTTTTTAGGTAAACTGTATTGGTACAGCATAACGTCACTGTTATGTTATGTTAAAAAATGATTTGCCAGTTGTGGGTAATCCTAAGAATCCCATGTCCATACTAACATATAATACACCAGTATACAGTATATTGGTGTGTATATATTAATATAGAACTGTGGTTATATGAATGTACACACCTGGCCAATACTTTTAAAAAACATCTACTAACATTATAAACAAGTTGTACACTGACTGCATGTATTTATGTATGTGTTAGTAGATATGTTTTTTTTTTTTTTTTTTTAAGTATTGGCATGACCAAGGTGGGCAATCATAAAAAATCATATTTCTGTACTAACATATACACAAATATAGTGCAAATTTGTGTATATGTTAGCATTTAAATGAGATTCTTATGATTGCCCAACCCTGGCCATGACATTTTTTTTTACTTTTTTACATATATTTAAACCCTGACTTTGTAAGTTTTTAAAAATACATGCTGCCCGTGGTTTCCATTTATATTGTTTGTTTTATAAACTTGGGAACCTGGTGATGAGATGTCAACACAGGACAGCAGCACAGCACAAGTAAAAGGCAGCAGGTTGCTTGAACGAGCTGAGGCAATAAAATAATAAGCAGATCAAATGCAGACCACACCGTCAGTCAAACCAGCTGTGTATTTCAAGTCCAAGTGTGTAGCTGGTGATGGAATTTAAGCAGCCCACACTAGCTACTTAGACACCAGTGAGTATTTCGGCTGCATGTCATGCCATCACTCTGTCGTCATCAACATGGGAAGTGTACAGCAGGAAGCAGGTGAATGAGCTGTGCACTCACCGTGAGGGTGTGGGGGGAGTTGAGATTTGTTTATGGAGCCAGTGCACTTCATTGACTGGGGTCCGCAGACCTAAATATAATATTATTATGGGCAACATTTGGAGGCACCAAGTTCAGCGGGACCTCCTAACCAAATATTAAACAATTAACTATGCATCAGGCAAAACTGGGGACCTCTGAGTCTGCCAGGGCCTCCACTATAATATATAATATAATGGGGGCAAAATTTTAGGGTGGCCCCTATGTATGGACGATCCCCCCCTGCTCCACAAGAGCTTCCAGGGCCTTCGCTACATCTCTGCTTGCACCTTCTATTCTTCACTGTCAACATGGTAGTTGGCCAAAATGTAAAAGCACTTTTAGGGTCTTCCGGATTCCATGAATGACGCCTCCATTATTGTATTGCCTAAGCCAGGGAAGGATCCGGAGCTTTGCGACTCTTACAGACCTATTTCCCTTTTGACCATGGATGCAAAAATCGTGGCGAAATTACTGGCTACCAGATTAAATGCTGTGTTGGAAACCATTGTACATGAGGATCAGTCTGGTTTTATTCCAGGCAAATCGACGTCCCACAACCTTAGAAGATTATTCTTACACCTGCAGCTTCCACATGAAAACATTGGATCTTGGGCAATAGCGTCTCTTGATGCATCTAAGGCCTTTGACTCTGTCGAATGGCCATATCTTTGGCATGTGCTTCGAGGTTTTGGATTTGGTCCATCTTTTATTACTTGGATACATATCTTATATGGTAGCCCCAGGGCTTCTGTGGTGACGGGTGGACTGAGATCGCAACCCTTTTCCTTGCATCGTGACACAAGACAGGGCTGCCCGCTTTCACCCGGCTTATTTGCTTTGGCCCTGGAGCCTTTGGCTGTGCTAATCCGTTGATCCGTGGGCTCCGTATTGAGGGCAGAGAGGAAAAGATTGCACTGTATGCTGATGACATTCTCCTCTTTCTTGGTGATGATGGGAATTCCCTGAGGACGACGTTGCGGTTGGTGGACGATTTTGGTACATATTCCAGATTTCAGATCAATTGGTCTAAGTCCTCTTTGCTCCGGATTGATAGTGGTATGTGGGAGTCTCGTTCACTGGACATACCACTTTCCTATGTGGCTGACTGTACCTATTTGGGGATTCGGGTGGCAGCGACGACCGACTCCTTTTTGGAGATGAATTTGTTGCCTACTATTCAATCTTTTAATGATAAAACACTGGCATGGCTCCACTTGCCCTTAAATGTTATTGGTAGGTCGAATCTTATTAAAATTATATATTTGCCCAAGTTTTTATATATTTTTCAGAATACACCAGTCCCTATTCCTAAAAAATATTTCCGACAAACAGACAAAATTATTTCACATTTCATATGGCCGGGGCGTCGGGCTAGACTATAATTGACTACTCTTATGAGACCGAAGTGTGAGGGGGGAATTGCCTTGCCCAATTTTTACAGGTATTACTTGGCGGCGAAATGTCGCCATGCGCTTGATCTTGTTTCCCCTAGGCCTCGCTATCAAACTACTTAGATAGATGCACTGTTATTGCAGCCAGCTTATGCGCTACCCCAGTTCTTGCATGGTGGCGCCGCAGTTTTTAAAAACTCGGACTACATTGGCTGTAACTCTATATGAGGCCTGGGGGAAGCTGAAGAGATTGCTGGGTTATGTGGCCATGGACCCAGACACCCCCCTGTGGGGCTCCGCGGGGCTATATCACTTACTTTGGTTTGTGATCAATCCCCTGTGTAGGCCTGTATAAATCTAGGTACAGGACTCACAGAGCTTGCTCACAAATAGAGCGTGCTCTTTCCTAAGTGCTCTGAAATAAGTGTGCAGTTTGTGAAATACAGCAGTTGGTGAAACAGAGGAGGTAGTGCAACACAGGTAAATTAATTGTTTACATTTTAGGAACTCACATTTGCACCAAAAATGATGAGCAAGATTGGAGATCTCACTCAGTGCACATCATGCCATATGTATGCATGCTTGGAACAGCAGTTCCAGGGTCCATACCGCTGTAGCAAATGTGAGCAAGTGGCCCTTCTAGAAGCTCAGATTGGAGCTCTAGAGAGTCATATTGCAACATTGAGAGACATTGACAACCTTGAGAGGAGTCTCTTGCTAACTGAGCAGAGTCTTGCTGGGTCACCTAGCAAAGAGGGAGGAGATCAGCTAGAAAGGAACCAGGCACATAGCTGGGTGACAGTTAGAAGTGGTTGCAGTGGGGGAGGGAAGAGGAAGAGGGCAGCCAGTCCTGAGTTTTTCCATCCAAACAAATTTGCTCATTTAAGTGAAGATGTTGGGGAGGCAAACCCAGAAGTGGAATTGCTGGAGAGGACTGTTCTCCCTAACAGCCGGGAGAACAGCTCCTCTAGCACAGAGGGGATCCAGAGGAAAGTGAAGCCTAGGCAGGTTGTGGTGGTAGGGGACTCCATTATTAGGAGAACAGATAGGGTAATCTGTGGCTCTGATCGCAGCAACCGAATGGTTTGCTGTCTCCCGGGTGCCCGGGTTCGGCATGTTGCAGACAGGGTGGACAGATTATTGGGAGGGGCTGGAGAGGATCCAGCTGTCTTGGTGCATATTGGTACCAATGACAAAGTAAGAGGAAGGTGGAGAGTCCTAAAAGGTAATTTTAGGGATTTAGGCAGTAAGATTAGGAACAGGACCTCCAAGGTAGTATTCTCAGAGATACTACCTGTGCCATGCGCTACGCCAGAGAGACAGCGGGAGATTAGGGAGCTCAATGCATGGCTGAAGTCTTGGTGTAAGAAGGAGGGCTTTGGGTTTTTAGAGCACTGGGCTGATTTTGCTTTGGGGTACAATCTCTATAGCAGGGATGGATTGCACCTGAATGCAAGAGGGTCTCAAGTGCTTGGGGAGAGGATTACTAGAAGGGTGGAGGAGATTTTAAACTAGGAAGGGGGGGAGGGGCCAATAAATACTGGGATAGATAGTATAGAAAGGGAAGGCGATGTAGTTAATAACCAGGTGGGAGGATCTGGGGGCGGGGTTAGTACAGATGATAGGGAGAAGCCTATAAGCCACATCAAAATTAAATCACAAATGGAACACAGCAGTGGCATAAATTGTATGCTTGCAAATGCCAGAAGTTTAACTGGTAAAATAGGGGAACTGGAGCTGGTAGCTGAAATTGAAAACTATGACTTGATAGGCATAACAGAAACATGGTGGGATGACACACATGATTGGTCAATCAATTTAGAGGGCTACATGTTATTTAGAAAAGATAGGTAAAGCAAAAGAGGTGGTGGGGTCTGTCTGTATATCAAACCAGCATTATTGCCTCAATTGCGGGAAGATATATTTGATGACAGTAGTGAACATGTGGAATCCCTGTGGGTTGAAATAGTCACTGGGGATAAAACTGCCCAGAAAATATTAGTGGGTACTTGTTATAAACCACCAAACATTGGTGACCTTGAAGAAACACAGCTATTAATGCAAATAGAAAAGGCTTCCCAAATAGGGAGAACTATAATTATGGGGGATTTTAATTATCCTGAAATAGACTGGAAAAATGGAACAGCTAACTCTGCTAAAAGCAGCAAGTTTCTGAACTTGTTGAATGACAATTTTTTGTCACAACTAGTGCAGACCTCAACCAGAGGGAATGCATGTCTGGATTTGGTAATAACTGACCATGAAGAACTTATCTCTAACATCCAAGTAAGGGAGCACTTGGGGAATAGTGACCATAACATGGTATCGTTTGAGATTAATTCAAAAAAACAAGTTGATATGAGTTCCACCAAAACACTGAATTTTAAAAAGGCCAACTTTAGCAGGTTTAATTCATCCCTTGGTCTCGTTGACTGGGATAAAATATTTTCAGGAAAAAACACAGAAGGTAAGTGGAATGCCTTCAAAATAACATTTCAAAAATACACATATAAATTTATCCCTGTTGGAAACAAATACAAAAGAAGCAAATTAAAACCAATGTGGCTAACCAGTAAAGTAATTCATGAAATAAATAACAAGAAAGCGGCATTTAAACATTACAAAGCTGAGGGATCAGCAGAGGCATTTGCAGAATACAAAAATGTCAACAAAACCTGTAAAAAGGCTATTAAATTAGCTAGACTGGAGAATGAAAAAAATATTGCTAAGGAGAGCAAAAGCAACCCCAAAAAATTTTTTAAATACATTAATGGCAAAAAATTAAAGTCTGATAATGTTGGGTCCTTGTTATCTGAAACGGGTGAGATGGTCAAAGGAGACAGAGAGAAGGCAGATATTTTAAATAATTTCTTTTCTTCTGTTTTTACCAAGGAACACCCATTGGACAAGAATCTGCAAACTACTTTTACAGAACAGTCACAGCAAGCATGGGACTGGCTAACACAAGAAAAAGTGTTAAAACAATTGAATGGTGTCAAGGTAGACAAAGCTCCGGGGCCAGATGGTATACACCCACGGGTACTTAAAGAGCTAAGCCAGACCCTGGCTAGACCGATATATCTGATTTTCAGGGATTCTTTTATTTCTGGTATGGTGCCCATGGATTGGCGTAAAGCAGATGTGGTGCCCATATTTAAAAAGGGATCAAAGTCCCAGCCAGGAAATTACAGACCCGTAAGCTTGACATCTGTAGTAGGGAAGCTGTTTGAAAGGTTGCTAAGGGAATATATTCAAGAATTCTGCTGGAACAGGAATATCATTAGCAATAGCCAACATGGCTTTGTGAAAGATAGGTCTTGTCAAACGAACTTGATCGCATTTTATGAAAAAGTAAGTAATAATATAGATGAGGGAGCGGCGGTTGACGTGATCTATTTAGACTTTGCCAAGGCATTTGATACAGTTCCGCACAAGAGGTTACTGTACAAATTGAATGAAATAGGACTAGGGGAAAATGTTTGTGTGTGGATTGGAAATTGGCTGAAAGATAGAATGCAAAGAGTGGTAGTAAATGGCAAGTTCTCCAGTTGGATAAACGTGATAAGTGGAGTGCCTCAGGGATCTGTCCTGGGTCCTCTTCTTTTTAATTTGTTTATTAATGACCTCCCAGAGGGCATAGGAAGCCATGTATCAGTGTTTGCCGATGACACAAAATTAAGTAAGGTAATAAAGTCTGAACTGGATGTGTCTTCATTACAAGAGGATTTGGACAAATTGAGTAACTGGGCAGGCAAATGGCAAATGAGATTCAATATAGACAAGTGTAAAGTTATGCATTTTGGGTATAATAATAAAAATGCAACATATAGTTTAAATGGTGTTTCTCTGGGGAAATCTACTAATGAAAAGGATTTGGGAGTAATGGTAGACAATAGACTTAGCAGTAGCATGCAGTGCCAGCTGACAGCTGCAAAGGCCAATAAGATATTGGCATGTATTAAAAGGGGTATTGACTCAAGGGAGGAAGATATAATTATGCCTCTTTATAGGTCCATGGTAAGACCCCACCTAGAATATGCTGTTCAATTCTGGGCGCCCTTTCTGAAGAAGGACATTATGGAACTAGAGAGAGTGCAGAGGAGGGCTACAAAACTAGTAAGGGGAATGGAAAGTTTTAGTTATGAAGAGAGGCTAGAAAAGTTAAACTTGTACACACTAGAGAAACGGCGTCTTAGAGGGGATATGATAACACTATATAAATATGTTCAAGGCCCATATAAAGGGCTTTCAAAAGACCTGTTCATTAACAGAACAGTACACAGGACAAGGGGCCGCCCGCTTAGACTTGAGGAAAGGAGATTTAATCTACAACAGCGGAAGGGTTTCTTTACAGTAAGGACAATAAAGGTATGGAATGCACTTCCGGAGGAGGTGGTGCTATCAAATACATTAGATGCCTTTAAAAGGGGCCTGGATACTTATTTAAAAGAGCATAATATAGAGGGCTATGCACGTTAGTATTGGGATTAATATTTAGTTAGGGCTTGTTGATCCAGGGAGAAATCTGATTGCCATTTGGAGTCAGATGCCTTCTTTTGGGTCAGCGATGGTAAACCGGAATAGGAAAAGGGTTGAACTGGATCGACACAAGTCTTTTTTCAACCTAAATTACTATGTAACTATGTAACTTGGTAGTGAGTTTGGTCCGCTGTGGGCTAGATTTGGGATTACTACGCTTGGATAATTGTATCATGATAACCAGCTGAAATCCTTTGCACAGCTACACGAGAAATACAATCTGCCACATAACCTTTTCTACTCTTATTTATGTACCAGACATGCTCTTAGAGCCCAGTGGGGTGATAGAGCACCAATACTTGCTACATTCCCGCTTCTTACTAGATTAAGGACTCTTGAGCCTCTGAGACCTCTCTCTTTTATCTATCAGTGGTTGGATTCTCACATGAGCTATCATGAATTTCCCTCAAGGAGTAAATGGGAACTAGATCTGGGCCCACTGGAAGATTGGGAGTGGAACATGGCTAAAGAGGTGCCAGCTCAGGTGGCGATATCGACTAGGCATCAAATGATACAGCTGAATATTCTGCATCAAATCTATTATACACCAATTAGACTGTTTAAAATGGGGACCTCTGGTACTGATCATTGCCATTGATGTGACAATGTTCGAGGCACGTATTTGCATATGATTTGGGAGTGTCCTGAGGTTGGGCGGTTTTGGTCGGAGGCAATGCGTATTGTGACCCTGGTGTTGGGAAGACCTGTTCCTATGACTCCAAAGATTTGTTTACTGTCTATCTTCCCCGATGAGATTGAGGATGCTAATGACAAGTCTCTCCTGCGTAAACTCCTGGTGATGGCGAGAAAGGTAGTGGCCTTGAATTGGATGTCAAACAGGGCTCCCAATTGTAGAGCGTGGATAAACCTGGTTTCACAGTGTTTTCCACATTATAAATTGGTTTACTTACACCGAGGTACTCCGGCTAAATTTGATAAGATCTGGGGACGGTGGCAGACCTGGTGGACAGAGCAAACACTTCTGTAGCTCCTGGCGATGTGTAGCTTCTTGAAGCTGCTTGAATGAATTCATATCTGCTTGCCGAGTGGGTGTTTGTGGCATGTACACTGTTGTACACCTTTGAGTCTGACTCCTATCTATGACGGGTTTTTTTTTATGATACTGGCTGGAGGGTGAGGGGGTGGGGGGGCTGCGGGCTCGGGGGAGAGAGGAACTGGGATCGAGGGATATAGATTTAGCTCAGTTTAGTTAGATGTTTGGGTTGAATTTCTATAAAAACCTCAGGTTAACTCTATACGCCCTATTAATATGCATCTGTTTCCTTTTCTCTGTTATAAGTGTTTGCATACCCTTGTTGTGCTTGACAGATATTACATGTACTTTTTTTTCTTTGTATGTGTATGGAGTGATCTGATAATAAAATATATTTCAAAAAAAAAAAAGCACTTTTAGGGCCATTAGCAGAAAAGCAAAGGTGGAGCTGGGCAAACTAGGCAAACTGGGCAAATTATTTGGAGTCCTCTTTAGCATTCATCATGGAGTTAAAAGCCTCATTTAAATCAATGAGAATTATTTGTTCCCTATATGCAGTTGGTTTACCCTAGATTGCAGCACCTTTGCATTTCTGCACATGGCCATTAAGGGCTTTTATTTGTTGGCAAACTGCAATGTTTAAAGTAAACAGCAGGAGGTGCTAGGGATGAGCTACATTGTTCAGCAGTAGCGCTTCATATTTAAAGGAGAACTAATACTGCCTAATAATAATGACTTACTTTACTGCTAATTGTTTTGCAGATTTTTTGCTCCAAAGTTAGTCCATCTTTAGTCTTATGCATATAACCCTATAAACATATTGATGTTTATAAAGCCTTTATTTCATAATTCAAATGAAGTAACCAACATTATATACATACAGTCTATCTATCTATCTATCTATCTATCTATCTATCTATCTATCTATCTATCTCTATCTCTATCTCTCTGTCTGTCCATCTGTATCTCACTCCCTATATATGGTGGTGTTGGAATTGTCTGGCACTCAAAGGATTTGTGAATAAACAGAAAAATGATGTTTTATTAGGTTTTGTTAGTGCAAGGTTTCAGTTCTGACATAAAAATGACTGCAAGAAGCCATACATTAATGCTTAATTTTTTGTTGAAATGCATTTTCAGTATGCAAATGTAAGACAACCTATGCTTTTAAAAATGACAGTCTGTTTATATTAATATAAATATGATATGTGTAAAAACAATACACTGAAATGTAATATGTCATGTTTAGATATTCATAATTTTGCATCATATTCCAATAAGGGGCTGTGTACTAAAGAAGTGCTGACATAAATATTGACTACTCTAAGCAGGGAATTCTGAGACAGATGTAGTTAGGAGGTGCAATTCTGATGCAAACCAAGTGCACCATAGGCAGAAACAAATTCCAAAAATGATTTTTGATTTAGATAGGTATTTTAACCCCTTCAATGAAAGAGAGGTCGCCAACACATTGAGACTCATTCATGGAGCTAAAAGCCACATTTAAATCAATAGGAATTTATATTTGCTCCCAATCTTGTAGTTGGTTTCTATCAGAATTTCACTACTGTTCTTAGAAGATCATCCTCAGTGTTACAATGCACTAGGATCTGTCCAATACTGTTTGTGTTACAAACATCTCTGATTGAAACAAAAAGACTTTAGTACAACCCTAAGCTCCATGTCTCTATTAATGACATGTGCCTTGTTCCTTTGTGAGAAACTGCTGCTTCTGCTGCTTCAGTCCTCTGTCTGTGTCTGCCTGCAGCAATGGCCTTCCAGCTGTCCATTCCACATCCCAGCTTCTCTACTTTTCTCAGAGGTGTACAGCATATGTGTATATGTGTGTGTGTGTGTATACTTTGCCAGACTGAAAAAACAAGTGTTGTGACCAGAAACAGCCACAATTGAGGTGGTATAATGGAAATATGGCTATAAAGACACTGTCCTATCTCACCTGGGTGGCGAATGGCTGATTCACACATACTAATTACACACTGCATTCTTCCTAAGAGTATTTACTGGATTAAAACATAGACAATTCAGTTTTCATTTTTAAATGCTAAGTTCTTGCATTTAGGACCGCCAACCCATTAATGTCCAAAAACAGGCAAGAACCTCTACAAAACAGGCAAACTAAAGTAAATGTGGGCTCTCTCTAGCTACAACTGCCATCATCAACACTCCCAAACTATAGAGTGTAAGCTGTAACAAACAAAACTTTCTTACCCTTCTGTCTCCAATGTATTTTAATCTTGAGTATAAATATAATTTTACCCATGGTACTCTACTTATATTGTGTTATCTTACACATCAAACTATTTTTTTTTCTTTTTCAAAAGCTTTATTGAGACAAAATAGAGTTACACATACAATAGAAAAGCAAAATATGATCTGCAATGACAACATAGATATGAATACACAGCTATCTCAATACCTGAAGCCAACATAAAGGAATAAGATGTAATACAGCGGTGAAAAACGTATGTACTGACTAAAATACCAATTAAATACAGTTACAAAGCATAGCAGTTCTAATATAAATTTTGCCCTATAATATTAAGTATTCAACATAACAACACTGTATATGGTGAGTAGTGTAATTTGACAGCTATTAAGTATAGATGCATAAGTGAAAATGACACCTTACACATCAAACTATTGTTCAGCACTGTGGAAACAATTGTCACTTCATAAATTATTGCATCTGAGCAATGAATGAAAGAAGAAAGAGGAAGAATACAGAGAATGAAAGGAAAAGACATGACAAGTATAAGAGAATGTAACAAACAGAGATAAATAGATACAGAAAAAATATTGAACCCCCTCCCTTATGCAAAAAAAGAAACATTAGCAACCAGGGCAAATCACATACAACAGAAATTACAAACAAGTCAAACTGACCTTTTAACCACTTGAATGGAAGAGTGGTCTCCACAACGCAATCTCTAGTTTTCAGTGGGTTAAAAGTCCCAGTTATATGAATGGAAATTTTTACATTTTTATTTTGCCCTATGGTGTAGTTGGTTTGCTCCTGCTTCATCCTTCTATATAATAATTCGCTAGGATGTTTGTCACAATGCAGTCATGCACATTAGAGACTGACCTCATTCAGGCATTCTCTACTGTGCATAATTGCATCGTATGAGTGAGGCGAGGTAAGACTGCATCTCGTGCAGCAGTGAGGTAGTGGCCTCTTAATGCGTTGCGTACCCCTCTGGCACTCAAAGGGTTAACATTATCCAGACCTTGGCCTGTGTACATGGGCTTTTACACTGACACTCTGTTGTATCTACAGTATATATCTGTGTCTGTATTTTACACAACCTGGTCAATATTTGGCTATTTATTCAAGTTTTATAATATAGAAATAACATTTTGTTGACTCTCAGTATCCCATTGATGGGTTAAATCTGAGATCAGTGCACACAGTGCCATTTCCATGAATGAATTCATCACACTGTGTTGCTCTCTATAAAGGAATAGTTAGAATAACATGCTTCAATGTTCATTGTTAATGTGTAACTAAGAATGTGCTGTGTGCTGAAATAATCCCTCTCTGGCCTTGGAATTTCACAGAAACACATGCTGGGTCAGACACATTCTGAATGTTTATTAGTAAGAGCTGGACAAACAGTTCTTCTAGAGCTGTAGAACAGCACTTGCAAAAACAATATATCAACTTTGCTTCCCAAGCGTAAATGCATATATATGTTCACCATCTGCTTCTAATTGAAAAGATGCTTTTATGGTATTGTTTCAAATATATCTGCCTAAGCTATCTGTGTCTGTCGGTCTATTTATCCATATCTAGCACAAACTGAAAAGGTTATGGTGGGGAAAAAAGTGAATGAAAACCCCTTCCACCTGAATTTGGAGGGTGGTAGATACAAGGCTAAACAAAAATTTGACATACCAGTCAAGCCATAAGACTTGCTTTCCCCACAGAAATCACACTTTTGCAGTGTTGTTATTACTACAAGGGATTCTGTGTAGGCATATGCAAATAAGTTTAACAAGGAATCACCTTTTTGCCTCAGATTCCACTTTATACATGGATTCCTCAGAGTATGTGTGTGCTGAGTAACAGCTTTAAGACACAACTCAGGAAGAGATGCAAAGCCAGTGAACCACTCATGGACAGCTTTTTTTTTGACATACCAGTCAAGCCATAAGACTTGCTTTCCCCACAAAAATCACACTTTTGCAGTGTTGTTACTACTGCAAGTGATTCTGGGTAGGCATATGCAAATAAGTTTAACAAGGAATCACCTTTTTGCCTCAGATTCCACTTTATACATGGATTCCTGAGTATGTGTGTGCTGAGTAACAGCTTTAAGACACAACTCAGGAAGAGATGCAAAGCCAGTGAACCACTCATGGACAGCTTTTTTTTTTTTTACATACCAGTCAAGCCATAAGACTTGCTTTTCCCACAGAAATCACACTTTTGCAGTGTTGTTACTACTGCAAGGGATTCTGGGTAGGCATATGCAAATAAGTTTAACAAGGAATCACCTTTTGGCAAATTTTTGTTTAGCATTGTATCTACCACCCACCAGATTCAGGTGGAAGGGGTTTTCATTCACTTTTTTCCCCACCATAACCTTTTCAGTTCGTGCTCCACATGTGCACCAAGCCTCAATAGCAAGCCAGTAAAACCAATCTCATGCTGATGAGTTGCATAGACAATGAAACAGCTGTCCATGAGTGGTTCACTGGCTTTGCATCACTTCCTGAGTTGTGTCTTAAAGCTGTTACTCAGCACACACAAACTCTGAGGAATCCATGTATAAAGTGGAATCTGAGGCAAAAAGGTGATTCCTTGTTAAACTTATTTGCATATGCATACCCAGAATCCCTTGCAGTAGTAACAACACTGCAAAAATGTGATTTCTGTGTGAAAAGCAAGTCTTGTGGCTTGACTGGTATGTCAAATTTTTGTTTAGCATTGTATCTACCACTATCTATATATATCTGTTGTAACCTTTTTGGTCACCAGGATGCCAGGGCTTCAATTGAACATGTAATATCTGTCACTGAATATTAATTAGAATAGTAACATAGTAAATTAGGCTGAAAAAAGACACAAGTCCATCAAGCTCAACCTTTGCCACATAACCCAGAGAAATAAGAATTATATAAGCTTTCCTGCTGCCAAATAAGTTAGTCTTTATCAGAACATCCTGTTTTTCCTACTATTACACAGTATGTTCCCTCTTGAAAGAAATGTATCTAATGTTCTCTTAAATGTATCCATTGTATCTGCCTCTTTCAGAACTGGTGCTCAAAACTGCATTGCATATTTGAGGTGAAGTCTTACCAATTATTTGTACAGTGTCAAAATTATGTTATCCACTTTTGCTTCAATACCCCTTTTTATGCAACACAGGACTTTGTTTTTGCTACTGTTATTTGACACAGGTCACTGCTTCCAAGTTTGTAGTCTGCGAGGATTCCCAGGTCCTCCTCTAGTAATGATTTCCCTAAAATTATTCCACTAAGTAGCATTGGGACTTTTTCTTCCCAAGATGCAAACTTTACACTTTCCTACTTTAAACTTCATATTCTATTTGTTTGCCATTTTATGTAAATCCTTGAGTAGTGAACAAATATCCGGTTCTAAATGTATTACCCTGCATAATTTAGTGTCATCTGCAAACATTGGTAATTTGCTTTTTATATCTATTTCCAGGTCCATTTATAAACATGTTAAAAAGATACTCTACTCTCAACTTAAACTGTACTGCAGAATTTTCCATTTACAACAATACACTTCTCCCTATCTTTCAACCACTTGTTTATAGAATTGCAAAGGTTATCCCTAGCAGGGCTGTTCAAGTTCAGTCCTCAAGGGCCACCAACAGGCCAAGATGTAAGGATTTCCCCTATTAAGCACAGGTAAGTCAGTTAAAATGAATGTGCCACTGATTAACTCACCTATGCTTATTCAGGGAAATCCTTAAATCCTGGCCTGTTGGTGGTCCTTGAGGACTGAAGTTGGACAGCCCTCTCCCTAGGGATGGGCAAAAATTTTCACCTCAAACCAAAATCGACAAATAATGGCACTTCCCACTTGGTAAATAATTTCCTGTGAAAAGTGCCATTTTTCCACTTAGTTCATTTCATTGAAATCAAAGGGAACATTGAATTTACACACAACATATAACAAATGTTATTTATTTCCCAAAGGCATAGTATACAAGGGGTGTGATGGAGCCTGTGTTGGTGTAGTGTGGGCAAAGAATCAGTTGAACAGGGAATGTTTTTGGAGGGGTTTATTTACTTGGATTGGGGGAGGCAGTTAATAAAAAATAAATACTAAATACAATTTAAAAAAACCTATAATACATGGTATAAAAGGGGTCTGAGGAGTGTGCCTGTGTTGGTGGATGTAGTCTATGGAAAGAATCATTTGAACAGGGAATTTGTTTTGCAGGGGTTTGTTGACTGGTATTGGGGGGATAATTAAAAAAATAAATAAAATAAGAAATTTGTATGTAGCGTGACAGAGACAGGGACCCTCTGATGTAAGCTGCTACTGGGGTAGACTGATACTTGATGTGAAAGAGTATTTTGTAGAGGATGATGTTAAACTGCATCTGAAGGGTTAAATTCTTTAATTGACAGAGACGGACAGTTATGAAGAGTTTTTGTATTTAATTCAGCATAACAGGAAGTATGATGGTTAACAGCAGTGTTGCAGCTTTTAATCTTTAATGAAGTTTACAGCATGATATAAAAAGCTGTCTTGATCTTAATCCTTCCAATGCCTATAACTTACTAATTTATACTCTTAGACAGCTCTGAACATGTCAGTAGTACCTCACAAAAATAGAACATCATACGTCATCAGTTTGCATATGTTCAAATATGGATATTATACACTATGAAGCCTAATTACATTATGAATATGCGATTAGCTAGATTATAATAAAGAATCACATGTTATGCTTATATATACATTTTGATTGATTGGAACAGAAGCTATGATGTAGCTAATGGTGGGGGTAGGCGACCCTTGGCTATTCTTAACTTAGCTCTCTGACACATAACTAGTGTTTCAGCTGACAAATGCACAGTAACTTTTATTTAAAAACAGTCATTTTAGATTTAACAGAGGATTTTGTAGGATTTGTTATTAGAGGCCCAAGAATGAAACATTGATTTGTAGGACTTAGACTTGTTTGGCACAAGCCCTAAGGAAACATTGATATGTAGGACTTAGGTGTTACAGTTTACAGCTTATCTTGTTTGCAGCAGCATCTACAGGCGCGAGGCTTCTAGCATGCAGCAGGCCTCTGTTTTATCTGTTTGTTTCCTGTAGTCTCCTCCTACCTACTTCCTACTTCCTCCCTCTGAGCTGCTCCTCCTACTTCCTGTGGAGGGGTTTAAAAGGCAGACTGAATCCTGACTCAGTCGCCCTTGCTTTGTTGTTATTAGGTGAAGTACTTGGGCTCTGTGTGTGACCTGGCTATCTACGAAAACCCACTCTGTGTATGACCTGGCTATTTATGAGAACCCACACTGTGTATGACCCGGCTAAGTAAGAGAACCCTTTCTGTGTATGACCCAGATAAGTACGAGAACCCTCTCTGTGTATGACCCAGCTAAGTACGAGAACCCTCTCTGTGTATGACCCAGTGATAACGAGCATCCCTTACTGTGATCAGTTTGTGCTATTGGCTTAAGACAGACCACTGTTGTGGACAGAGTCTGATTGGTGACTGCAGGCATGAGTCACAGGGTTTCGATACAGTGACTGCAGGCGTGAGTCACAGGGTCTGGTGCAGTGACTGCAGGCGTGAGTCACAGGGTCTCGTGTGGTGGCTGCAGGCATGTGAGCCACAGGATCTTTATATGTGACTGCAGGAGTGAGTCACAGGGGTCCGATATAGTGACTGCAGGCAGAGTCACAGGGTCTCTTAGCGGTGACTGCAGGCGTAGGTCACCGGGTTGCTGCAAGGTGTGGTGTTGCTGGATTGACTGATTGCAGGCGTGGGTCAGTCCAGCAGTCCTTGTGTTCCTGTTCATCGGATCAAGATTGCTGAGGCAGTGTTCACAGTGGTCGCCTGTTCCAGTGTTCTAGTCGACGGATCAAGAGTTTGCGTTCCTGTATCCTGCTGAAACTAACAGGGGCTTCGGCCCAGTCTGTCGCATTGTGGTCTAGCGAGAGGCCTACTATTTCTAGTAGTAGTGTCGCCAGCTAGTAATCCTTTGCTTGTTGTACCACTTATTTATTGCTGTGATTTATTCTAATAAATATTTTGCATTATATTACCGTACTGAGTTCTGAGCATTCCTGGGTGCCCGTGACATTAGGCTTGTTAGAAACAAACCCCCAAAAACTGTTTATTTTTTGTAGGCCTATTTTTTTTTATAAGCACAAGCCCTGAGAAAAAAAAACTCCCTACTGGACTAGTGCCAGCAGGTCATGTTATGTAAGTCAGTGGCCACTAGCAATTGTCAAATGCCCTGATATAATTGTGGAATTTTTGACTGCTCTTCTTGCTGCTGCTGAGTTGTTTAAGCAGCAGGATGATTAGGCAGCTCAAAGGGAATGGGATCAACAACAGCAGTAACATGGGTGATGGATGATGAAGGTTCCACTTGCATGACTAGCTCCAGTGATGTGCCTGAGGCAGTACCAGAATCATAACTAGCCCCAACCACTTCTGGTTTATGTGGAGGAAAGTTGGTCAATAATTTTTCTCCACCTGACCCTCCTCAAAAATCAATGGTGTGTTGATAATAGAAAATGTTCCCTTCACCATCACTGTTACTACCACTAACACCAACCACATCAATTTTAGTCCCTGAGTCTGACTTCTTACAGTCACTAGTAATATGATGATCTCTCCCTCCTTCACTCCTAACACTAACAAGCTGCTGGACATTCTTAGTAGTAGTACTAGCACTGGCGGGACTGCTTGAGGATGGCAAGTGTGAATGTGGATCCCCTGCTGTCACGCTTGTCATCATCTTCTCCCCCCCCTGAGAATTACAACACACAACAGGTTCATCACGGGCACCAGGAACAGCATGTCTGGCAGCAGGCAGTTGAACTATCATGCTGTCACTACTACCCTCTTCTTCCTCCCTTGAGAGTATTTCCCAAGATCCCTTGGAGTGATTTGGGGAGACTGGCCAGCACTGAGTCTAAAGTGGTCACTTTCTCCTTCTCCTCCTCCTGCTCGTCAGACTTAATTGACACAAAAGGGTTCTTCCACCTCCTCCTTTTATTGGTTGTAAACTAGCTCATAGGGATAGCAGTCACTATGAGTCTCTGCTGCCTCAATTTTGCTGCTAATTCACAGCAGAACAACACAGCACGTCTCTCTCACTCTGTGGCCACTTCTGTTGTGTTTCACTTCCTGGAAAATGGCACATTTTTATAGCGAAAGGGCAAGAAAACACATTAATTGGTTTTATGAAGAATAGATCATGCCAAACTAATCTTATCAGTTTCTATGAGGAAGTAAGCAGCAACCTTGATATTGGCAAGGCAGTTGACATAGTATATCTAGATTTTGCAAAGGCATTTGATATAGTGCCACACAGAAGGCTGGGGAATAAAATAAGGAAATTGGGGCTAGGAGATAACCTTTGCAATTGGATACAAAGCTGGTTGAAGGACAGGGAACAGTGTGTGGTTGTAAATGGAAAATTCTCCAATACAGTTAAAGTGGAGAGTGGAGTACTTCAGGATTCAGTATTAGGCCTGCTGCTTTTTAACATGTTTATAAATGACCTGGAAATAGATATAGAAAGCAAAATATCAATATTTGCGGATGATACTAAATTATGCAAGGTCATTAACTCAGAACAGGATATTTTCTCTCTACAGAGAGACTTACATACAATGTCAGATTGGGCAAACATATGGAATATGAAGTTTAATGTGGGGAAGTGTAAAGTCATGCATTTGGGAGGAAACAATCCCAAGGCTACTTATGAACATAATGGAATCATTTATGGGACTCATTGCTAGAGAAAGACCTGGGTATCCTTGTCAACTACAAACTTGGAAACAGTGACCAGTGTCAAACAGCAGTATCAAAGGCAAACAAAATCCTGTCTTGCATAAAAAGAGGTATCGAAGCAAGAGTGGATAACATTATTTTGCCATTATACAAATCATTGGTAAGACCTCACCTTGAGTATGCAGTGCAATTTTGGGCACCTGTTCTGAAAAAGGATATACTAGAACTAGAGAGGGTACAACAGAGAGCAACACAATTAATTAAGGGAATGGAGGACTTAACGTATGAGGAATGACTAGACAAACTTTGTTTATTTAGTCTAGTGAAAAGACAACTAAGAGGAGACCTTAGCACATTGTACAAGTATATGAGAGGTCAACACAAGGATCTCTGCGGTGACCTATTTATTCCAAGGCCTGATCAGGTGACCAGGGGACACCCCTTGAGATTAGAGGGAAGGAGGTTTAAACTTCAGCAGAGGAAGGGCTTTTTTATGGTAAGGTCTGTTAAATTGTGGAATTCATTGCCCATGGAGGTGGTAATGGCAGATACAATGGATACATTTAAGAGAAGATTAGACACATTTCTTTCAAAAGGGAACATACAGAGTTATACTGTTTATCAGTAGGCTGATTAGGAAGGTCTGATAAAGACTAATTTAATTGGTAGCAGGAAAACTATAAAATTCTCAGTTACTGAGGTATGAGGAGAAGGTTGAACTTGATGGACTTGTGTCTTTATTCAACCTAATTTACTATGTTACTATGTTACTATTAATCAAGGGGCAGAAACTTTCTAGCCATTAAAAAATTTTCGAAGAATTTTTGCCAATGGGCGAAAACGGCAAAGTGGATTTTCCCATAAAAAAGCGGACAACAACATGCTTTTTGCAAAATTTTTCACAGGAACATGACAGGACCTCTCGCCCATCCCTAGTTATCCCTAGCAGTAATTTCCTTATTTTATAAACCAACCTCCTCTGTGACCCCTGTGGGCTCATAGGTTTAAATATATATTTTGTATCAAATGTTTGGATAATTAAATATTTTTATGTTATGTTGCAACAATCCAGTAAGTTGCTATCAAGATATCATTGAGTCAGAAAACCTCACAGTGTGGAGCATGGAAGATATTGTTCACAAATGAATGAAACATGGCTGGAGCATTACTGACCCAAATGGCACCAGAAGGCATTCATAATGTTCAGAGTGAGTGTTAAATACAGTCTTCAAAATGTATCCCCTTACCATGTTCAAATCAGAGAGAAGTTGAAAGTTCAACTTGATGACAACAGTTGTCCCCCAAAGAACTGAGAAAAAAAGCTCATAGATGAGTTGAAGGGTTAGCAGTTCCTCTAAGCAGGTGTGTCCAGAGATGCATACAGAAATCCAGGTGAAATCAGAACCGGATGTCTGGAAGCAGTTTAATACACATTTACAACCATCCAAAGGCAAGAACAAGTTTCTATTTTTAACACACACGTATGCACATACACATACACACGCACACACAATGTTCTAAGAGGCACTACATCTTAAGAGCACAGTAAGTGACTTCTTATTTGTTTATCAGAAGGACTTAACTAGGAAAGTGTTATTTCTAGTTACTGTTTTTGATTGCATTTGTAACTGGAATAAAAGGAAATGAGCTAAAACATAGATCAAACTGTTTCAATCTGACAACAAATAGGGTCACTTAAAATCAATTCAGAACTATAATCAATAGTTTGTTTCTAGATTGCTAGATAACTACGGTATATAATGGAATCTGCAGATGCAATGCACTGTATTAAAGCTAGCATGTAAAATGAAAAATTGCAAAAACACTCACAGGACTTATAAAAAAATATATATGTTTATTGACAACATTTTGGCCTGTCTGTGCAGGCCTTTCTCAAGACAAGAGTGCAACAAGTGAGTCATAAATACCCCTGAACCTGAAAATTGGAACCCAGACTGGTGTCCTCTTGTTACAGTGATGTCAGCAGAGTGGCAGAGCAATAATTACACTGTAAAACTCCCAAGTGATGATGATATAATGTATATGAAATATATATACTGAGAAGCAAATAATCTATCACAGAGCAAAATACGCAAGGGAAGAGATCAACTTGTCACATAATCAAACCAATCATGAAGGGTTGTCATTACCAAACATATATATATATATATATATATAAATATATATATATATATAGGAAAAAAAAGTGTGCACTCTCACATTTTCAAATAACCTCAAAATTTAATCATAACAAATATTGCAATATTTGTTATGATTAAATGTTTAGATTATTTGAAAATCCGAGAGTGCACAGTTTTTTTCCTATTCGGTTTACTTCTGGAGCACCCGGTAATATAATTATCAGGGAGAGTGCATATCCATACTGCCATATATATATATATATATATATATATATATATATATATATATATAATCTGAGCTCTATATGTACGTGTATATATATTCTGTATGTTGTTCCTTTGAATATGTTGTTTCTTGAACAAAGTTTTTTCGATTTTTTTAAGTTCTGATTAGTTCTTAGGAATAATAGATTTCTTCTGGAGATCATTTAGAGAAATGTTGCTGTAGTTATTAAGCATGTGTAAGTATATATAGGTATATAAATATATGTATGTACGTTACTGTTTTTCTTTTTCTACATGTACTCCTTTTTTCCTTCTCCCTCTATTTTCACTCCCCTCAACCTGTTTTTATTAAGTGGTCCCTAAAGAATTTATCTGGATAATATATTTGAGAATTTATTTAACCGTTTGAGTGCCAGAGGGGTATTCAATGCAGAGTACCCCTCTGGTACTCAAAGGATTAAGTATTTTTTAATATCCGTTGTATAAACATCCTTATGAATTATGAAGACTTGGAGTGTAATTTTATTTATTTTATTCACTTAATGTATAGTTTTTTAATATTATATTTACCTATACTGAATATGTTAATGAACAAATGTTTTGCTTGGTGTCATTAAGGATTATGGATCCTGTTCACTCCCTAAATTATATGTTATATACCCTCTTTTGCTTGAGTTTATTTTACTTTTGAATCTCCAACTTAGGTTTTCATCTATTATTAAAGGGATAGTAATGTTTCACAAAAACAGCAGCTCCAATTAATCTTCATAGTATTTGGGCCATGGAGAATGTTATTTCAATACTGTCAGAGTTGTAGTTCAAGAGTAATTGAATGATAAAGTAATCCTTTCCCACCCCTTTTACCTAATGTTAGCCACCTCCCCTCAGATGTGGAATCTGGTCCTGGGACCAGACAGCTCACAGAAAGGGACACTCTTCTTACTGTGAGCATAAGGAAAACCCTGTCCCCCCTTGACAGGTTTTCAGGTTTTTCATTATGCTCCCTTTCTGAGATCCATCCAAACAGTCTTGCTGCTCTGAGCTGAGCAGTGTTACATTAGTAAAAGGGGCGGGAGAAGGATATTTTATCACTCAATTACTCTTGAACTACAACTCTGACAGTATTGAAATAACACTCTATACGGTTCAAATACTATGAAGACTAATTGGAGCTGCTTTTATTGTGATGGGATTAGAAAATTGGCCATTATTGCATACAGTGATAAATTGTTTTCATTTCGGATATTTCTGAGGGTAGTGCATTACACTGGAGGAATACATGTTCCTAGTAGTAGAATATAAGCCTTGTCATAGCAACTTTTAACTAACAGGAAATGCTGTCATTCAGACGTAAGTCTATGGGCATTTGGCCGGAAAAGGTTTGTCTGGTGGAGAGGAAGCATGATCTGGGAAGCCTTTAAAGCAAAAAGGTACATGTTTTAAAATATTTTAAGTAATATATTGTGTAAGCATTTGAAGAAGTATCTAAATAAGGGATATAAAATGCTTGAGATGAATAACTTGTGTTGATTTTATAAGTTTCAAAACATTTTATATGATTATATTAACATCTAAGAATAAAAGGTGAAGCTGCGTCACTGACTCAGTAATGTCATCTCAGCTGCTTATTTATATTCATACTGAGGAACATGCAGCTGTGCTTCTCAGATTATCATTTACGCATACTGATTGTAACCAAAACAACTGAAAAAAATAAAGTAAACTTAATTGAAGGCACATAATGATCTTAATGTTAAATCAACCAGTGTGAGTTAACATGAGTAGGAGATTGAGAGAAAGAAACTAAAACTTAACTTTTGTTGGACGCAAATTATAAAACATATATATTAAAAATGACAACCCCTCACTCTATATATCATGCATATGTCATAAGTGGAGATCAAAAAGATAGATTAGTTAGATCTGTATCAGCATATAGATAACCCAATAAGAGGCTATTTGTTTTCTATAGACACCTTATTTGAAGAATTGTCGTCTAACATGTGGTAAGAGAGACAATACCAGGTAACATTGAATCAACAATAGGTATTGGCAAATCTGGAATTGGTGTAAGTGTCCATGTACATTAATAAACCGCATCCAATTAACAAAACTGGAGTTGGTTCATTTCATTTAAGTCCTTACTACAACATACAAACATACAATATAATGTATATTGACTATAGTGCTTATAAATTCAATCGTACATAGGAGAAAACAGATAATTCTGTCAGTAGATGGACAAGTACTATGCATACAGAGTTCAGGATTACGTCATCTCATATCGACTTGTGCCTTTAAATGTTAGTGTTTATCTCAGTGCTGTGTTTACAACATAGCTATGTTTGTCCTCAATATAACATGTATCTGATAGGTATCAATTCTGTTAATGCAATTTGTATCATATAACTAGTTCAGTGTATATAGTTGCAGACCGGTAGAACATCGGTAATATCTGGATTCATTATAAATTGCCTCCCTCAATATGTCAAATACACTAAAATATAGATGCCAGCTTGATCAAGCTGAAGAGTAATATGAACTACAATATGAGAGTGCCGAGAGAACCTGTACCTCACTATTTGCAGCAGGAAGCTCCTATGCTAGTATGAGTCCAATGGACGCATATAAATCAACTATCTAGTCCTTTAATTTGCTGCCCCAGTAGTGGGTGTCCTAAAACAATTGGTACCTCATAATATGTACCTGTTTTATCCTAAAATATTACGACAGACCTAGAGTTGGGAATGCAATTGAAAATCACTGCATAGATAAATGCCAAAACATAATGAGACCAGAGAATGGTGGATTCATTATTGGATTCATTCATTGCAATAGGATCCCATTAGTCAGTAAGATCATCTGCCAGAATTATCAAAACTAAAAACAAACTCTTTGTCAAAGGATGGAGGCATGCATAGCAGGAGTACAGTATTTAAATATTCAGTAGCAAATCAGAATGAAATACTCAACTGGTTAAGTACCTAATGAATGAAGCTGACAGGGCCGGCCCTGACATGGGTCCCAGTGGGGCCATTCACCCAGGCCGCACTTTGTCAGGGGCGGCAATTTGCTGCCCCAAGTAATGTTTGTTTTGTGCGCCGCTGCCAGGTCTGTCTGTGTCGCTCACCCTTGGCGCAGAGCAGTCGGTCTAAATATGCTGCCCGGTGCCAAGTGTCAGCTCCCTGCTGCTTTGCATAATTGGGGGGGGGGAGTCTATGGCCAGCAAGAGAGCTCTGATCCATATGTGCATAGCTGGGAACTTGCCGGGTTTCACCCGGAGTCTCCGGATTTAGGGCATTGTCTCTGGGTCTCTGGGTGAACCTTAAACTCTGCGGGTTTCAGAGAAAATGTGCTGCTCCTGCGTTAGTTGTTAAAAAAAAAACACATTACTTGAGCTGGTGGATGCCCTGGAGTCGCATCCACAGATGGGGGAAACTGTCCAATGAAACACCAGCTATCACTTACTGCATTTCATTGGACAAGTCAGTTAATGTGACTGCTAGTCACACGAATAGTGGCAGAGCAATGACAGTCCCAGCTGAAGCCATTTCCAATTTAGCCACAAGTGGGTAAAAAAATTCCTTCCTGACTCCAAATGGAAGATAGTTCCCTGGATCAACAACCTATTTTCATTCAAGCCATCTATCATAATTCTCAATATTGTCCTGTGATCGATAGGCATCCATTGCTTTTTTGAAAGCAGTTACAGTATCTGAAAGTACAACATCCTGAGGCAAAAAATTCCATAGCTTTACCATCCTTACTTTAAAAAATCCCTGCCTTTGTTTAGCCGAAAGAGCCTTTCCTTAATGGATGACTTCTTGTTCTAAGCTCAGCTGTTTTGCATAAATAATTCATTGGATAGTTCTTTGTATTGACATTGAATGTATTTGTAAATGGTAATCATAGCACTCCTTAGACATCTCTTCTTTAATGTAAACTAACCCAACTTGGCTAGTCTCTTTTTCAGTTTTGTTGCATAGCTCTGCACTTTTTCCAGTCTTTCTAGTGCCCAAAACTGTACTCCATATTCCAGGATATATAATCAAGGATTTATATAGAGGTAGTATAACATTAGCATCCTGTGCATCTCGTTTTATGGTTTCACTTTTGAGTTGTCGCCCATTGTTGAAAAGGGCACATTAAAAATGGCGCACTACAAATGTTGCATGGTTGAAAATGTTGTATGGTTGGACCTCCACGCTTTCGGAGTCTCAACATCCGATTTTGCATAGGGGGCTTTCGACTTGGTTTCTCATAGTACAAAAATATCCTTCTGCCCCTTTCCGTTCTCCTCTTCTGACCATTTATGGTCACCCAGACTTTCCCCCCAGGATACAAGTCGGGTTCCTTTTCACTTTGGGTAGATTACCATTTGCAAACTATTGATAAGCTTCTTCCCTCAGGGATACTCATCTCGTTTGAGACCTTGCAGGCTACTTACTCTCTTCCACCCTCCCATTATTGACAATATCGTCAGATGGCTCATTTTTTTGCAACAGGCAAGTCACCCAGACATCCTCTAACGTCCTTTGAGGAGGAACTTCGGAAGGGGTATTTTAATACCCACATAGTCTCCAGGTTATATAAACTTTTTAATGCGGCTCCCTTTTCCACAAAGCCTCATTTTCTCAGGAAATGGGAAAGTCAGCTTGGCCTTTCTTGGACTATGTGTTACGGTTCTCAAGCAAGACAAGGAGTCAGACAGTATAGTTAGAATCACCTTTATTAATAATAATAAGAAAATGCAAGTAAGTATGACAGTACAAGCAGAGTGTGACTGGAGAGGCTAGAGACTCTATCAGTAATAGGAGCCTGCCAACAGGTCAACCACACTGCTGGAGACTAGGCCAAAGCCAGATGGTAGTCTCAGGAATCAAAGCGTAACGCAACAATTAACCTACAGTCTACTGAAAATGGCAACAGAGGAGATTACTGACTCACGCCTGCAGTCAGTACGAAAGAGCTCGTCTCCTATCAGGAATGCAATAATGGAGACTACTGACTCATGCCTGCAATCAGTAAGGTCGGAGTATGCCAGAGCCCCAGGTCTGCACCAGGATGGGTGTCTGTAGGTAACGGAGCCACAAGTGGAGTAAACAGATAGAGCCACAGGTCAGCACCAGTTAGGTAAGTCAGACAAGCCAAGTTCATAGACAGAGAGGTTAGTCAGCCAGAGCCACAGGTCTGTGCCAGAGAGGATGTCCAATAGTAGTAGGCAACACTGGGAGGATAGTTGGACAGTGACCTATGTCAGCACCAGGTTGGATAGTCAGACAAGCCAGGATCATACACAGAGCGGGTAGTCACCCAGAGCCACAGGTCTGCAACAGACTGGATGTCTAAAGCCAAAGGAGCACACAGGTAGAATGCTTAGACAGAGCCACAGGTCATCACCAGAATGGATAGTCAGACAAGTTGAGTCATACACAGGATACTAGAGCAACAGGAACTAGAACTGCACTGAACACCAACATAAGGGTAACTGAATAGAGATCCAGTTCCCTTTTAAAAGTCAATCCAGGAAGTAGATCGGTGGAGCATCCCCATACAGTACAAAACAGAGGCCTGTGACATATTTCAACCTCGCGCCCAAAAAGTGAAGCAAGTTCACGCGATGCATCAAAACACCGATCCCACTCCATGTCATTCTATGGAGCAGACTCGGTTCACACGAGGGCATGGACGGCAGCTGAGAACACCAAGCGCACCTATACCCAGTCCCTGGAACAACGCATGGGATGACGCCGCGGCGACATTTCAGGCCATCAAATACCTTTGTCAACCCACCAGGCGATGCTGAATCTAAGGTAACTGTGACAGTACCCCCTTTTAAAGACCCCTCCTCCGAGGGCCTACCCGGGGTTTGTCAGGAAAGCAGGCATGAAACTTGCGCACCAACCGAGGGGTGTGCACATCGCTGGTAGATGTCCAGGAGAGCTCCTCAGGACCATACCCTTTCCAGTGAATTAGATACTGAAGGCGCCCTCTGACCCATCTGGAGTCCAGAATGCTCTGTACCACAAATGCCTCGTGATTGCCAACCTTCACCGAAGCTGGCCGGACCATACTGATGGTATATCGGTTACAAACCAGAGGTTTGAGCAAGGAAACGTGGAACACATTGTAGATGCACATAGAAGCGGGAAGCTCCAGTGCATATGCCACAGGGTTAATTTTGCGTAACATACGGAAAGGACCAACAAATCAAGGAGCTAGCTTATTACACGGCACCTGGGGGTTCAGATTTCGGGATGACAGTCACACCCTCTCCCCCACCTGGAAAGTAGGTGCTGGCAAATGCCTACGGTCAGCCTGCCTTTTCTGCTGCTGCATAGAACCACATAGGGTATGCTGTACCCGAACCCAAGAGGAACAGAGTGCCCTCAAATGCTCATCCAGAGCCGGAATTTCCTGGGCCTGAAACACGTCAGGGAGAACAGAGGGTTGGAACCCATAATTAATCAGAAAAGGAGAACTCTGTGAGGAGGAGTTCACGGCACAATTCTGAGCAAACTCCACCCAAGGTAACAGGGTAGCCCAATTGTCGTGGTGGTCAGAGATATAACAATGGAGAAATTGTTCTAGGGCTTGGTTGGACCGTTCAGCTGCACAATTCGACTGAGGGTGGTAGGCAGAGGAGAACGCTAACTGAATCCCCATCTGGCACAAAAGCACCTCAAAAATTGAGGTGTCAGGGTTCGGAACTCAATAGCGTGGTCCGCCACAATACAACTTCCCTGGCAGATGGTCATTAGGTGTTTAGAAGCCGAGGTTGCGTGACCTGGCACATCAAATATGCGATTGAATGAGGCCACAAATTCATTAAAGTTATATATTATGGGTTTGTCCATCTCCCATAAAGGATTCGCAAAGCCAAAGCCTTGCCAGAAAGGAGGGAAATTATTAGGCCAACCATACTGCGCTCACTAGGGAAGGCATACGGAATAATTTCAAGGCAAATGCCCAGTTGGTTAAGAAATCCGCGACAAAGCTCAGGCTTCCCACTGTAACTCTGTGGGAGTAGAGCGGATCCAGACAACCATCTGACCAATCCTGCATCAGAGACTGTAGGAACTGCCGGTGCCAAGGAAGGAGCTGGGGTGGCCACCTGTTCTTGGTTAGAGCATTCTAAGTGAGCGGTACGGCTAAACAAGGTCTGCAAAGCTAATGACAAATGATCAATATCTGAATCTTGTCCAATAATTCCTGAAAAGGTATTCCACTATCACCATCAGTAGTCATGACCCTTACGTTCTGTTACGATTCTCAAGCAAGACAAGGAGTCAGACGGTATAGTTAAAATCACCTTTATTAATAATAATAATAATAATAATAAGCAAATGCAAGTAAGTATGACAGTACATGCAGAGGGTGACTGGAGATGCTAGAGACTCTGTCAGCAATAGGAGCCTGCCGACGGGTCAACCACACTGCTGGAGACTAGGCTGAAGACAGCTGGTAGTCTCAGGAATCAAAGAGTAACGCAACAATGAACCTACAGTCTCCTGAAAAGGGCAACAGAGGAGACTACTGACTCACGTCTGCAGTCAGTAAGAAAGAGCTCGTCTCCTATCAGGAAAGCAACTATGGAGACTGCTGACTCATGCCTGCAGTCAGTAAAGCCGTAGTCTGCCAGACCCCCAGGTCTGCACCAGGATGGGTGTTTGTAGGTACTCCCACTTGTTGGAGGTGTGATGTTCATGTAGGTACAATGTTTCACATTTGGTGTGATTACCCAAGTATTAAATCCTTCTGGCTGCAGGTAGCGGAACAGATTGGTGAAGCCCTGGAGGTGACTCTCTCTGTAACTCCAGCTGTATTCTTATTTAATGTTTGGCCCGAGCATGTTTCTATTTCAGCTCCTGGTAGAATGCTCTTTAGAATTCTATCCACTACTGCTAGACAGCTTGTCCCTTTGGATTGGAAGAGTGGTACTCCACCTGCTGTTCAGGAATGGCAAACGAAGGTTCAACTTAAGTGTGCAATTGTAAGAGATGCATGCTGTGGTGATAGGAAGGTGGCAGGGGTTTCATGCCATCTGGGATGCTTGGTCGAAACTTGGGATTTCTCTCCGTTTCGAGGGCTCTCTGAGGCTGTCTGCTTCTAGCTCAGTGGGCTAATGGGCTTACGGCTCGGGTTGGTTGCTTGGTTGACCTATCTGCACTCCCTCTTCTTTCTGTTGTTCTCTCTTTTATCTTTTCTCTTTCTTTAGATACTTGCTTTCATTAGGTGGAGGCTAGGTCATCTTCCTTCCCTGTTCTTTCTCCATCTCAATTTATCACTATGATGCTCCAGTTCCTCTCCTGAAACTCTGAATCCGATGGGAATTGGAACAATCTCTCAAATTGGATATGGAGTTGGCGTTCTTATACTACACGCCGGCATTTTTATGTGTTGCATGCGGTGATATATAATGTTTGTGCTTACACTGTGTATCTACAATGTCATGATAATTGCATAATTTAATGAAGTATTGTATAGTTGAAATGGGTGTCAATCTGATGTTGCAGACTTAAGCTTCGCAACATCGGAATGATGCCAGCATAAATATTGAGTGTGGTTCCCATAGCTATCACTTATGCGGCTATGAATGAGTTACTACAGCATCCATGACTCCTCATCCATTACCTGGCATGGTTGAAAATGTTGCATGGTCGACACAGGTTGGACATATTTTACGAACGCAATAATCATACTTTTGTTATCCACACATAGACTTATGTGTCATGCTATATGCAACCTGTGAGACATTGTAGGTTTCACCATCGGCCCCTTGCTTTGATAGCTATATCATTTTTTGGATGTTCATATATAACTATTAAGAGCCACATTTATTTTATTGCCCCTGTCACGGGCATCACATGGGGTGAGCCAGTCACCGATGCTTTGTGATGTGCAGGAGCCCTCACGTGATGTGCCACAATGGAAATCCCTTGCAGTGAGTACCTACCACATGGATCTCAGTTCTGGCCATATATTGTTTGGAACTTACTTTTCTTTTTACTGTCTCCACTCTATACATGTCTGGTTTGTATGATCACCTTTCATTGCTGCTTTGCGATGTATTGCTGGTGTCACCTCGGAGCATGTTGTAAGATTGTCTGGCACAACTGAGACCCATGTGAAAGGTATGGGTTTCATCCCATGTGAAGGAGGGTGACTCATATGTCAAAATGCCAAGCAAGGGTTTCTCACAGAGTGTGTATATATATATATATATATATATATATATATATATATATATCACGGTGCTGTGATTTGGGCCTTGGTTACCTGACTATTCTTATAGTGGCTGGCTGCTACATTCTAGTCGTGGACTTCCTGGTTGCTCTCGTGTCATTACGCCCTCATTATTTTTATAGGCCACGCTCACCTTAGTTTTTGTAACTCCTCCTTCTTAGGATGGCCTTATAAGCCACATCTGGCCATAGCCTGATTGCCCTTTTGAGGTGTTCCTGAGTGTTATTGTTCTTAGCTGCTATCCGTTTCTGGCTGCCTTTCCGATTTGTGTATGATCTGTGGCTTTGTCTGCCTACCCGATTAGTGTCTGAACCTCTGGCCATGTCTGACTACCCAGTCCGTGCTCGATCCGGCTTGTCTGACTAACCACTCCATGAATGACCGTCGGCCTGGCTGACTAGCCGCTACATGCTACCCTGGCTCTGTCTGACTACACGTTTTGTGTATGACCTCAGCTTGCGTATCTTACTACTCTATTTGGCCATCCGGGTGTGAGTGCTGGTGGGTTAGCGTCTCTGGCCGTCCGTATTGTCAGACGGTCCTAGCGTTCTAGGACATCCATAGTATCCTAGCGCACTAGGTTACTTGAGCCTTTCCTTGCTCCCTGCTTGTGTGCTTTACCACTTACTGTTCGTGGGTTGTACTTACATCCTGGTTCGCATTCATCCAGAAGCAGTCTGGCTATATTCAGTGCTGTTCCTGTACTGGACCTTGCACTGTCCCCATGCCTGACCCTGGAAGGTTGGGGAAGTGTGTTTATAATTTATTGCCTGAATTTTAATAAAATCTTTATTTTATTCTACCTGTACCTGTCAGAGTATTTATTTGTCTAGCAATCCCATGACAGTATGAAGGGGCCAAGACTGCATAACGTACAGGTAGTTCCCAGTTGCCCAGCATGGTCTCCGTATAGATAGGCAAGATCAATGCATTGATCAAATATCCTTGGCAATGCAAACGATCCTTAATCGCACACTGCATCTAGAAGGGGTTGCACGACTACCGGTGGCCTCTCCCAATCTGGCACCAGTAGCAGGTGGCCAATGCAGAAAATGTTTTGCCCCGAGGGCTGTCTGGATCTGCTCCTCTCCTTCCATGTTATAATGGTGAACCCATGTTGTGCTGTGGTTTTCTAAATCAGTTGGGCATACTTCTAGAACTGGTACCTAGTGCCTGTCAAAACAATCCCTGTTTGGTAAAGCACTGGCATGGGAGAATCCACTATGGGAGACGCAGAAACCCATAGTCTTGAATTTTCAGGAGTTTGTAGCAGCTTTCTGTAGAGTTTTTGATGTTCCAGCCTGGGCTTTATCAGCCACTAAACAACTTATGACTATCCGCCAGGGTGCACACACTGTGGCAGAGTACACTATCGAGTTTCATACTCTGGTGGCGGAGGTGGGCTGGAACAACGAAGCTCTAGTAGCCGCTTTCTCTCAAGGAGTTGATGACATAATTAAGGATGAGACAGCAACCCGTGAGCTGCCAGAGGACTTGGAGGAACTCATCTCCTTTGCCACCCTAATTGATACTAGGATCAGAGAATGATCCCCGTTCAGGGAACGGCTGAGGAAATCTCACTCCTGATTGGCACCCAGTTTTGATCTCCCACCCATTCCTTAAGCAAGACTGAGCCTATGCAACTTGTGGATACACACCTGTCTGGGGAAAAGAGGGCCTTCTGATGCAGGGAGGGACTGTGCCTTTGTTGTGGAAAGGCAGGTCACCTGTTGCGATCTTGTCCCATGTGGTCAGGAAATGCTCGTATCTAGGGTCATGTAGAGGACAGACCCTGGATGGTGTTTCACAGTCCCCGGACAGTTACAAACCAAACGACCCTCGTGGTCATTGTATCTTGAGCCGCTTGTTCTGTGTCAGCTTCGGCTTTGGTTGACTTTGGAGCAGCAGGATATTTCACGGATGCAGAATTCACTAAACATGAAGCCATTCCATTGGCGCCTAGTGCTTCTCCTCTCAGTATTGAGGCCATTGATTGTAGACCACTGCAGCCTTCTCATGTGACACACGAGACGGTGCCACTGACCATAAGGTTGGGGGCTCTCCACGTGGAGACCCTACAATTCCAGATTATAAGTTCTCCACACCATGCCATCATTCTGGGGTTCGAGTGGTTGCAGAGACACAAGCCCAGAATAGATTGGGAGACGTTCTAAGTCTTCTCTTTAGCAACCCACTAAGATTTATTGTACTCCCTCTTCATTACCCTCAGAGTATCATGCGTACAGTGAGGTATTTAAAAGGGATGGGTGCAACTTTTCGCCTCAAACTGAAACCGGCGAAAAATGGCACTTTTCACTTGGCAAAAAATTTCCTGTGAAAAGTGCAGACTTTACACTTTTTTCAGCTTTTTCACCCATTGAAATTAATGGGAACATAGAAGTTACACACAACACATTACAAATAATATTTTATTTTCCAAAGGCATTGTATAAAAGGGGCATGAGGGTGCCTGTGTTGGTGGGGTGTTGGGAAAGAATCAGTTGAACAGGGAATGTTTTTGGGGGTTGTTTACTGGGATTGGGGGGCACTTAATAAAAAAGAAAACCTAAATAAAAGAAAAGAAAAGAAAAACCAAAAGACATGGTATAAAGGGGTCTGAGGAGGGTGCCTGTGTTGGTGAATGAATGAATCAGTTGAACAGGGAATTTGTTTTGGGGAGCTTTCTTGACTGCTATTGGGGGGACAGTTAATAAAAAATGAATATCAATAAAATAAGACATCTGTATTTAAACTGACAGAGACAGGAGCCCCCTGACATAAGCTGCCACTGGGGTGGACTGATACTTGACTTGATAGAGTATTTTGTAGAGGATGATTTGTTTGATTTGTTGCTAGAGGCCTTTGTAGGACTTAGACTTATTAGAGACCCAAGCCTTGAAGAAACATTGATTTGTAGGACTTAAGCTAGTTTGGCACAAGTCCTAAGGAAACATTGATTTGTAGGACTTAAGCTAGTTTGATACAAGCCCTAAGGAAATATTGATTTGTAGGACTTAGGCTTGTTAGAAACAAAAAAAAAATTGTTTATTTTTTTGTAGGACTATTTTTTTTTTTTTTTTCAAAACACAAACCCTGAGAAAAAATAAAAATGCCCTACTGGCCTAATGCCAGCAGGTCATGTTGACCAGCGGCCACTGTCAAATGTCCTCCTGAGTTGCAACTGCTGTTCGAACTGCTGCTGAGTTTTAAGCAGCAGGGTGATTAGGCAGCTGAAAGGGAATGGGATCAACAATAACAGTAACATAGAAGATGGATGATGAAGGTTCTACTTGCCACAACTGTCTCCAGTGATGATCCTGAGGCAGTAGCAGAAGAATAAGTAGCCCCCAGTATATGTGGAGAAAAGAACAAGTTGACCATTAAATCTTATCCACCTGCCCCTCCTCCAAAATCATCATGGGTATGTTGTTTTTAGAATATATATTTTTCCCTTGAGAACAGGAACTGTGGCTTCCATCAGCAACTGCACACAGTGTGTGTGTGGTAAATAACATCTGGGGGCACAACTATATCCAAACACCATGACACCCAAAACCAAGTACTGCAACTATCACTGTACCCCACTGTCCAGACCCTGCTAAGGTCACATGCCAACTTGCTGACAGTTTAATAGTAATGATGAACCCTCCCTGCCAGAATCCTAGCATTTTCTGCATGATGGAATCTCCTCAGATGCCACCTGATGACTTGGTATCGATTTTTCTCCACCTCACTGGCATGTGTGGTCAGTGCATCCCACAATGTGCAATGTGTAGAGATAAACTACCATATCCTAACATTAACAGAGTGGCTATCATTTGGTGGGGGAGGTAACAATGAATAAGGTGGATTGGCAGGAGATGTACATGTTACCCTAGAGGAAGAAGGTGAAGTTGATGGCGAGTTAGTTGCTCTCATCATGGAACTTCCAGTGTCTGTCTGGGTTTTTTTTATTCTTCCTTGTAACGGAAGCAAGAATGGACTGCTTCGCCTGTACACCTTCGTTCCTGGGTTTCTCCCTCTCAACGCCGGACTGGTGCTGTCGGATGCACCGGTCGAGCAAATGGATGAACTGATCGAACACCGTGGTGTCGCAAAATCCGTGTCGAAGTCGACAAAGTGGTAGCGGCATCGACTTCGTGTTTGAGTCGGAGGAAAGCCAGGAGAACAGGGACAAAGTCGAAGGGACGCACAGCCAGAGCTGGGTCGCAAACTGGTACAACGGGCTGTAGAGAGTGAGGCCTCTACTCCTGGTTGAACGGATAACAGTAAAATGTAGCAGGCACCGAGAAAGGTCAAACGGCTTTGACCTGACTGTAGCTTGCAGTCGCAGGATCTCTGGAACACAGGAAAGATGGAGCCCACATTGCCTCCTGAGAGCATGCAAAGTCGGGTTGCAAGAAGCTGGCAGCAGGCGGTCAATGATCCAGGATACTTGGCACAGATGGGTATCAGAGTGGACACTTTAGACCATAAGCAATACAAGACTCCAGGACCCACAGAAACCACATTACAATATATGAGTGGACAGGATACAATATGTGAGTCACAAGGATGATATAATCACAACATACAAGACAAAGGACCAACAGCAAATGGCCCAAGCAATTCCAATGGCACAGACATGATTGCATTACTAATACAAAAGGGTTGATGAACTCAGGCAATGGACACAAAGACTTGAGGGGCGTGAATGAATTAATACACGGCAGGGGGTCTCAGTACAGTTTACAATACACAGGCTTGAGTGGCTAGAATACACATTGGAAGTAACTTTGCCCAAACTCAAATAAATAACCCTTACTGCCCATTTACTTGGATGCACACCAGCAGTCAATGGTTGTCAGTCTCTTTGGGCCCAAAAATGTCCACAGTCTCTGGGGTTCTTGGGATAACAGTTCCAGGCCCAGAAAAGGGCTCCAGTAATGGACTATGCTCCGTTACATTCCTCCTCTTTGATCTCCACCTTTCTGGAGAGTCAGGGTGCACAGTAACAGCGGTACTAGTTTTCTGTAACTGGTGTTTGGCTTTAACATGTTTGGTGTTAATGTCATGGTGTCTTTGTTTCATGTGTGTTATCAGGGAGGTTGCACTAAGGTGTGTTCCCTCCTTTCCCCTTTTCACTAACTTGTCACAAATTTGGCACTGTACCATTGTTGATGATGATTGCACTGTGCCTGCCAGAAGAGAATAATTGTCCCACACCCATGACTTCTGGGGGGAGGGATAGACAACAGGTGGAGAAGAATGGCCATTTTCTTCTTGTCCTCCACATTCCCCTTCACTTTCTGCGGCAGCGGATAATGTTGCTGCTGTTGCTGCTACTGCCTCTGATTTAGCACTGCAATTAGAATCAGGAGGAGTATTGCTACTGCTGGCAAGTGGAATCTGTCCTAGTCCCGCATTACTTGTTGACCCCATTCCAACTGCGTCCATGGTGGTCTGTGGTACTGCTCCTCAGCACCCTGCTGCCCTTTCATCTCAGCATCAGAAGTTAGAGCATTTGCAATTTCCGCTAATTTCAAAAGATGACTGCTAGTGGTGGTGGTGGTGCCAATTCTCATCCCTGTCTCCCATTCCTTCTCAGTTTCTGATAAAAAGGCCATCAATGTCCCTTCCACCCCAGCTTCTCCAACACCACCACGAGTCCCTACATACTGCTGCTCTATTCCAGACATCTCACTACGGCTTGGAGGAGGTGACGAGCAATGTGACAGAGGGTCCCCTGCTGTCACACATTGCATAATTTTCTCCTTCCCCCCAGAGTACTACAAGAAACACTAGCAGCAGGCAAAGTATTGGTGGCAGCAGGTTCAGCACTGGCAGCAGGTTCAGTACTAGCATCAGGTTCAGCACTGGCAGCAGGTTCAGTACTAGCAACAGGTACAACACTAGTGGCTGCAGGGTCAGAAATGGTGGCACTGGCAGAAGGGGCAGCATGTCTAGCAACAGGTACAACACTAGTGGCTGCAGATACAGAAATGGTGGCACTGGCAGCAGGGGTGGCACATCTTGAAACAGGTACAACACTAGTGGCTGCAGGATCAGAAATGGTGGCACTGGCAGCAGGGGCAGCAAGTCTTGCAGCAGGCACAGGCAGCTGACCTGTCCTGCTCTCACTAGTACTACTCTTTTCTCCCTCTCTTCCCATTGCCTTTTCTCCCTTCCTTCCCATTACCTTTTCTCCCTCCCCCCCATTAAATTCCCCAAGATCCCTTGTGGTGATTTAGGGGGACTGGACAGCATTGGTACAGTAGTGGTCCCTTCCTCCTCAGAATCAGTGGACACATAATGGTCCTTCCAGCTCCTCCAGTGATTATTTTTTACCCTGCTCATAGTGATAGGAGTCACTATGAGCCTCTCCTGCCTGACTTTTTGCAAAATATCACAAGAGAACAGCACAGCACGTCTATCTCACTCTGTAGCTGCTTTTATTGTGTCTGCCTTCAGCGAAAACTTCACGTTTTTATAGCGAAAGTGCGAAAACAACGTAAATCAATGGGTGGAAACTTTTTAGCCATTGAAAAAATGGCGAAAGATGCAAACATTTTAACCGCTAGTTTTAAAGCAGATTTTCCCACGAAAAGCGCATAACAATGTGGTTTTTGCAAAATTTCACGCGGGAACACAGTGACAACTTTCACCCACCCCTAGTATTTAATAAGGCGGAGGCTGGTACCTTGCCTATGCATAGGACTTACGATTGTACCATGAATCTCTTACCAAGCGCTACTCCTCCGAAGGGACATACATATCCACTGTCCGTGGAGGAGAATCGGGCTATGTGGCCGTTGCACTGGCCAGAGGGATTATTCGTAAGTCCTCCTCACCCGCGGGTGTAGGATTTTTTTTGTGAAGAAGAAGGATGGGGAGTTGCGTACGTGCATTGACTATAGAGGATTGGATAAACGTATGGTCAAAAATGCGTACCCCATACCTCTTATCACGGAATTGTTCGACCGCATTAAAGTTCTTCGATATTTACTAAGCTGGACCTAAGGGTGGCCTATAACCTGACAATAATCAAGGAAGGGGATGAATGGAAGTCCGAAATACATGGAGTGGCCATTACGAATATTTGGTCATGCCTTTTGGCTTGTGCAATGCTCCTGCATTGTTTCAAGAATTCATTAACAACTTCCTAATGGACTTACTACAGAGTTGTATAGCAGTATATCTGTATGATATCCTTATCCACTCCTCAGACCTAGCTACACATTGGGAGCATGTGGCAACGGTTTTAGGTTTGTTGAGAGAGAACAGGCTCTTCTGCAAGCTTAAAAAATGTGTGTTCCACAAATCACAAGTTACATTTTTGGGCTACGTAATCCTATCTGCTGGTATAGCTATGGACCCACAAAAACTCTCAGCTGTCCTGCAGTGGCCCAGTCCAGTAGAGTTGTAGGCCATACAGAGATTTGTGGGGTTTGCTAATTATTATAGGAGAATTATACAGAACTTTTCTGCGGTGGTAAAACCACTTACGGATCTAGCGCATAAAGGGGCTAATCCGTATGAATGGTCTCCTAGCGCCAACAAGTCCTTTGAGGATTTGAAACTTGCCTTCACCAAGGCTCCAATTTTGTTTCATCCCAACCCCACCATGCTCTTTACTTTAGAGGTGGATGTTTCAGAGACAGGGGTGGGAGCACTCCTATCCCAGCAATCTGGGCCTGGTAAAAACCTATTGTCTTGTGGGTTCTTTTCTAAGAAGCTATCCAGGACCCAAAGTCTTTATGATAATGGCGATCGCAAGCTTTTGGCCATCATCCTCGCGTTCAAGGAGTAATGTCACCTACTGGAAGGGATGTCCTCCCCTATCCTGAGCTTAACAGATCATAAAAATTTGACATATCTGTCTGAGGCCAAAAGACTGTCATCACGACAGGCCAGGTGGGCACTATTCCTGTCCAGGTTCAATTTCGTTGTTTTGTACCTTCCGTGCTCCAAGAATGTCAGAGCCGATGCCCTGTTCAGGCAATTTGGGCCCAAACAGGAGGTAGAGAATGCCCCTGTACAGATTATTCCATCAGATCGTATCCTGGCTACGATACTCACTAGTATCACTTCTACTCTGGGTACGGATATCCTGGCCTCCCAAGCTGCTGCTCCTGTCGACAAACCTAGTGGCAAATGTTTCATACCAGAATCTCTGCATACCAAGTTATTGGAGACCTACCACTCCTCTAAGGCCGCTGGACATGTTGGTAGAGATCAACTGATTTAGTCAGTATCTCAAATATTCTGGTGGCCTAACCTTAGGGCTGACTGTTCTGCCTTTGTGGCAGCCTGTTCTATTTGTGCCCATGCTAAAACCCAGAGACACCTTCCCTGGGACTACTCCAAACTGTCCCTAATGGTGAGCATCCCTGTTCCCATGTCTCCATTGACTTTATGGTGGAATTGCCAGCTTCCAAGGGATGTACGGTTATACTGATGATAGTTGACCATTTTTACAAAATGGCTAATTTCTTTCCCCTGCAGGGACTTCCGTCCTCTAGAGAGTTGGCAGAGGTATTCGCTAAAGAGGTGTTTCGGCTGCACTGTGTACCGAAGGTGGTGGTTTCTGACAGAGGAAGCCAATTTGTGTCCCAGTTCTGGAGGTCTTTTTGTGTTCAGATGGGTATCCAACTCTGTTTCTGCTCTACTTACTATCCCCAGTCCAACAGGGCTGCCAAGAGATCCAACCAGGAGTTGGAGCAATTCTTGCTCTGTTTTATTTCGGATCATCAAAATAATTGGGTGACCTTGTTACCGTGGGCCGAGTTCGCCAGGGATTGTGCCCTGAACTCTTCCTCACAGAGTTCTCCATTCTTGATCAATCATGGCTTCCAGCCCTCCTTGCTTCTTGATTCCTTTGGGGCACAGGATATTCCAGCTCTGGATGAGCAACTTCGGCAACTCCTCTCCACTTGGGTACAGGTCCAGGATTCCCTGAAGAGGTCCACACAGCGGTATCAGAGGCATGCTGATCATAGAAGACTCCCTGCACCAGTTTTTCAAGTAGGGGAGAGGGTATGGTTATCCTCCCGTAATCTGAACCTCCAGGTACCTTGTAGAAAACTGGCCCCTTGGTTTGTAGGTCCATACCGGGTGCTGCATAGAGTCAACCATGTCACTTACCCTTTGGAACTCCTGGCAGGGATGAAGATTCACAATGTTTTTCACATATCTTTGCTCAAACCCTTGGTATGCAACCACTATACTTCTGCACCAGTGGTGCCGGGACCAGTACAGGTGCTTAATCATGAGGAATATGAGGTACAGAGCATTCTGGATTCCCGCAGGAGTAGAGGGCACCTCCAATACCTGATACACTGGAAGGGTTATGGTCCATAGGAACGCTCCTGGGTGACTAGTACCAGGCTCCTGCTCTGCTATGCAGGTTCCATTCCCAGTTTCCAGAGAAACCTGTCCCTCTTCCATGGGGGAGAGGTCATTGAAGGAGGGGTACTATCACGGTGCCATGATTCAGGCCTTGGTTACCTGACTAGTCCTGTAGTGGCTGGTGGCTACATTCTGGTCACGGACTTCCTGGCTGCTTGTGCGTCATTATGCACTCAATATTTTTATAGGCCACGCTGACCTTAGTTTTTGTAACTCCTCCTTCTTAGGAGGCCTTATAAGCCATGTCCAGCCATAGCCTGATTGCCCTTTCGTGGTGTTCTGTTGTGATCTATTTCTGGCTGCCTTTCCGATTTGTGTATAACCTGTGGCTTTCTCTGACTAACCGATTAGTGTCTGAACCTCTGGCCTTGTCTGACTACTCACTCTGTGCTCGATCCAGCTTCTCTGACTAACCGCTCCATGTATGACCCTTGGCCTGGCTGACTACTTGCTATGTGCTACCCTGGCTATGTATGACTGCCCGTTTTGTGTGTGACCTCGGCTTGCATATCTTACTACTCTATTTGGGCATCTGGCTGTGAGTGCTGGTGGTTTAGCATCTCTGGCCGTCCGTATTGCCCGACGGTCCTAGCGTTCTAGGACGTCCATAGTATCCTAGCTTTTTTGGTTACTTGAGCCTTTCCTTGCTCCCTGCTTGTGTGCTTTACAACTTAATGTTCTTGGATTGTGCTTACATCCTGGTTTGCATTCATCTGGAAGTGGTCTGGCTACATTTAGTGCTGTTCCTGTAGAGGACCTTGCACTGTCCCCACGCCTGACCTGGGAAGGTTGGGGAAGAATGTTTATTATTTAATGCCTGAATTTCAATAAAATCTTTATTTTATTCTATCTGTACCTGTATGAGTATTTATTTGTCTAGCAGTCCCATGACAATATAGCATGATACATAAATCTATGTGTGCATACAAAAAGTATGATCACATAGGTCTCAGTTGTTGCCATATATTGTTTGGAGCTTACTTTTCTTATACTGCCTCCACTCTATACATGCTCGTTAGGTCAACCATGCAACATTTTCAACCATGCAAGTGTATGACAGGTAATGGATGGTTCACTCATTCATAGCCGCGTAAGTGGTAGCGATCGACACATATGTGGGCGTCATTCTGATGTCTCAACACTTAAGCCTGTGACATCAGAATAACACCCATTTGACCTTTTCAACAATGCAACATTTTCATTGCGTCCTTTTGTTCATCGCCCAATAGTGGGTGACAATTCAGAAGTGAACCCCCACTGCGTATCCTTTAATACTGCGTTTAGCTTTGTAAAGTTAGCCTTTTTTGGTTAAACCTTTGTTAATGGGTTTCTCATAACACATTTCAAAGGATACCTTATTGTGGTTTGCCTAAAAGTTCCTTCTCTTGTATACTGTTTATCATGTCAGATTTGATTGAGAGCACTAGATCAAGCAAGATCTTTTTTTCTAGTTGGCTCTTCTACTAATTGTGACATTAAATTGTTATTAATCATGCTTAAAAATAATTTCCCTTTGTTTTGCTGCAAGTCATGATTCGCCAATCAATTTAAGAATAGTTGAAATCTCCCATCAGGATTACATTTCCTGGCCGAGAAGTCTTTTCTATTTGTAGTAACCATTGGACTCCCTAATTTTAGGTAGCTTGTTGCAAATCCCAATTAACATATTTATTATCTATATGACCATTGTGTGTTTTAACCCACAGGACCTCTACATTCTCACTGTAATATATTCCTTTATACTTGGTTTTATGAAGTGCTTTACATATAGGCATAACCATCTAGATTGATTGCCAAGTCATAGGTATCATCTAACCAGGTTTCAGACAGACTAATTAGATCATACTGCTCATAAATTGCAACTAGATCTAGTTCCCCATTTACCAGCCAGACTATGAGCATTTACATGCATACATTTTATCTCATTGCCATTCTGAGAAATTGCATTCTTTGAAATATGCATTTGCCTTTTATCAGGCTGTAACATTTTCACCTGCCTATGAGATGAACTAACCTATTTTTCCTCTCATGCCATGCTCCTCCTATAATCCCATTTTTCTCATTTACACAGTCTTCCTGTCCTATGTTTCATCACCCCCTTTCCTCCAAACATCTAACCGTCCTTATTCCTAGCACTGTAGCCCCCTTTCCTCTTAGGAGCAATCCATCTCAACTAAAACTTTCCCCAAGGGAAAAGACCTCACAGTGCTTTAGAAATTCAAACAACTCCTGCTTTCACCAGGACCTAGATGCACAAAAATTCATAGAGGGCTAAAAATGTTGAGGTCCTGTTGCAGCAATGTCGTAGGCACATCTACAGTATTCAACAAAGTGTCTACGACATTACTTCACCAGCACTCAGACAAAAAGCTGCCCATATCGACATCAATCTGACTGGTTTACGAATTTTCAGTCATCACATTGACAATGGCCTATTTCTATATGGAAATGAAGCATAATGACTCATTCTATATGGAAATGCTGAATAACGAGACACATTCGTATGCAAGGGGGTGTGTTGATATTATAATGTGACACTTCGACTCATTCAGTAAACTCCAATAGCAGACTTTGCTGTCAGAGTTCACAGTCTTCACTTCACCTAACTCAGGCTGTCGTAGTTGGTATCTCCCTGTACTTTCCCATGGAGTAACAGCAGGGAGAGCTACGACAATTCTGAACAGCATTCTCTGTACTTCCCTACGTAGCCAGTAGGGGATTAAAGAGAAAGCTTTCAGCACGAAGGACAGTGTTGAATGCCATAGTGATGTGCATTGCTCACCCCTGTGGCATTCAAAGGGTTAAAATAAACAGAAATGGTACACCAAGCACTACACAATGTTCCCCCCTGCGACATAGCCCCCCCTTAGTATGCCGACATATATTGCATATATTCGACATACTAACTCCATTCGACTTTCACCTCAGGAACTTCCATTTAGTTGATGAACCTGTCCTTTATTCGACACTTAACGCTTTGAGTACCAGAAAGGTAGGAAGGCATTGCTTAGCAATGTGTTTCCTACCCCTCTTGTACTCAAAGGGTTAACAGGCAAGGTATGCGGCTGCATACCTTGCCTGTATATGTGTAAAACATTGTTTTGTCTTTAATTATATATGTAATGTGATTAAAAAAATCAGACCTCAAGGGGGGTATCATGACCCCTTATGACACACCCCTAGCATGGGGGCGACAATTTCCCCATTTTTTAAATAAAGTGCATATAACCTATGTTTAACATAGGTTATATGCATTTTTTATAATTAAATAATACTTTCTTGAGGTGGGAACCAGGACCCCTCCTGATAGCCACCCTATCATGGATCATCTATCCAAAAGGATAGATGATCCATAGGGCAACCCCAAAGGCATTTTCTGCTTTGTTGATACAGGAGTGCATGTATAAGCAGCTGCTGTATCAAACTCTTGTGAAATGAATGAACTCTGTTACCGGGTCATTCGTAGAAAGCTCTGTGCTGCACTCTTATCATTGAATCAGTCACTGGGGTCAGACCAGGTGACTGATTCAATGATGAGAGTGCAGCGCCGTGCTTTCTATGAATGACCCAGCGACAAGGTATCATGGTTGCCCGTGCTATGTTGGTGATATTCTGTCAGTTTCCACTACTGCTTACGCCTAATGGTTGAAGTGACTTTGTCCCACCCAGTATTTGTCCTTAAATACTGGGTCTTGTCACTTCTCCGGTGCCCTTTCGTGGTGTTTCCGTTACCAGCGCTTGTTCCTGTTTTCGTGTGATCTCTGTGTACTGACCCGGATTGCCTGACTACTCTGCATCTCGTTCCTGCCTGTGTACCGACCCGGACTGCCTGACTACTCTGCTACTCATTCCTGCTCTGTGTACCGACTCGGATTGTCTGACATTCCTGCTCTGTGTACCAACCCGGCCCAGCTGAAGTTCCTGCTCTGTGTACCAACTCGGATTGGCTGACGTTCCTGCCTGTGTACCAACCTGAACCGGTTGGGCTCCGTTGGCTGTGCATCTCTCCTGCGGACGCCCCATCCAGTCTCCGGTGGGGTTGTTATCCAGGATACTCTCTGTCTCCAGACAGTACCTCGTACCTCTATACGCTTGCAGTCTAGTTTCCATTATTGTCGGTGTAGCCCAGGCAACATTGCTGGTGTGTTCCTTCCATCCGTGCACCACGATACGCTGGACCTCTTCCTGCCATTTACACTGAAGTTGGGTTTACTCTGGGCTCCTCAGGCAGTTCACCTGATTGTGCAGTCGACTTTGGTCTGAGCGTTGTTAACCCTTCGGGGTGAGTGCCAGTCACCAGCTATCTATCCATGCAGTCTCTAGTTGGGTGCCTCTCCGGACTCGTTGCTAGTCCTCCGCTACTGCTACAGCAGTCCATAAGTTGCTCTGGTCTCCGTTGTCTATTTGGGCGTTACTCGATATTGTGCAGTCTCTTCAGACTGAGAGTCTTAAAGGGCCTCGCGCTATTAGGGCCTGTCAGTCCTCCTGGATTAATAGTAACCCATTCAGTGCTGCCTAGCTACAGAATAACACAAAAGTTACCTGACCTGTGTCAGTATATTGTGTTGTTGTATTTTGCATATACTGGACCCGTGTGGGTATACCTCATTGTAACCTGTCCTGTGTCAGTACTATATTGTGTCATATATTACTGGACCCGTGAGGGTTATTGTTTATTGCAACTGTTCAATAAAACTGTGTTTTATCCAAACCTACTGTGTCTGAAGTCAAACAAACCGTTACACAAGGTTCATTCATTTCACAAGAGCTCAATACAGCAGCTGCTTATAAATGAGCTGCTGTATCAACAAGGCAGAAAATGCCTTTGGGGTTACCCCATAAATTATTTGAATGCCACAGGGGTGAGCAATGCACATCCCTGTGACATTCAATGCTGTCCTTGGTGCTGAAAGCCTTCTCTATTCCCCTGCTGGCTAGGTAGGGAAGCAGAAGGAATACTGTTCAGAATTATCATAGTGTTGGTGATGTGCGAGGGGAGGAGATCCCTTCCATACCGACAACACTTTGAAAATCCTGTATGCTAATAGGGACTTTCTCCAACCCACTCCTTCCATCCAACAATTTTGTTGAATATGTCAATGTGTGTGCAGATTGAACTGTCGGAGTGCATCTAGGCCCAGGTCTCTAGCCACACATTTAATTCTCTAATACTATCTTAGAGGTCCTTACTTATGCTTTTAACCTTAATTCCTGAAATCCTTTTTTAAAGGACCTTTATTTTCCACTTCCTTTTGTCATTGGTACCAACATGTACCATTACAGCCAGGTAATGCCCAGCCCCTCCTAACAAATATATCAAACAAATCTACCACATGTGAAACTCGAGTACCAGGGAGCCATTATCAGTTGTATAAATGCTACTTTAGTGTATTAGCCCAAACTTATGGACATTATTAGTTACCACAGTTTATGCCACTGAAAAGATGTTTTTATATAAGAAATATTGGTTTCCATAAAACAGGATTACCTATTCTAAGGTGTGTTTTGAAAGACATATTAAGCCGACTTCGATTGTTTTGAAAGTGTGGCTGGAGAATAACCTTGGATTATAAAGTGGAGCTATGATGTCAGAAAGTGGAAAATAGACTGCAAGTGGGATCTTAGAGACCCTAAATATAATATTGGACGATCCATTTGGAGGTACTATTGGCGGTATAATAAGTCCTGAGTGGGCTAAAGCTCTTTAGCTTTGTTTGCATCAAATTTTTTGAGTTTCCTTACTGTTTCTTTTGGTATAATATACATTTTAAAATTGTATTACACTATGTATTTTTGTCTTTTTTACTTTTGAGGGAATATCCTTGATGCAGAGACTATCTAGTGACTTTAGATAAGTTATAATTTAAATATTCACGGGTTGTGCATATTTTTGTAATACATTATGTCGATGACATCACCCTATCGAAAGCTCATAAGTGTGTCATCAGAGGAGACTTTATTAAATGGGGATCCAAACATAAAAGGGACCGCCTAAGGCAACTTAAGCACCTCTTGAGCCGAATGAGGGACCTTGAGACCTGCCAACAAAAGGCTCTTTCAGAGACAGACTTTAGACTTCTGTTCGGTGCTAGGATGGAGCTGGCACAATTTCAATCGACCTTTGTGCACAAATCTGTTCAGTGGAAGCGTTACCAGAATTACTTAAATGGTAATAACATGTGCGAAGTTTCATGCCAGGTTTATACAAATTAATAGACGGAAGTCTTTTGTCCACCACATTCAGGATGACTCTAATAGGCCTCTCAAGTCCTTCCCGGATATGGTGGCTGTTTTCCATTTCTTTTATTAGAACATGTACAATTTAGCTGGTGGTGAACCCCCTGCTCAGCCATTTAACATATGATATTCAAACTTTCCCTCACCAGTCAGAACTGTCCCCTCTTCTTGCATCTACTATGGAACTTTTGGAAACCCCTAGATCCCACAAGGAGTAGCGATGGGTGAAAATTTTCGCCTCAAACTGAAATCGGTGAATAATGGCACTTTCCGCTTGGCAAATAATTTCCTGTGAAAAGTGCAGTTTTTCCACTTTTTCCCTCCTTTTTCGTCGAGTTCATTGTGCATTGAAATCTATGGCAAGAAAAATTCTTCTCCACCACATCCATATAAAAGGGTGTCAGGCTCTCACAGCATGTCATTTTGTGTGTAACGGACCACAGTCCATTACTGGAAACCATTGCTGGGCATGCAGACTTTCAGCCCATTATTTCAGACTATGGGGAACTTGCATCAAAGAAGATCTGCTGATGCAAAACAGGTACTGGGCTCTGGCCAAGAGAATGGATTGGGAGGATTTCCCTGGGTCCCTCATCTCCCTTTACCCAGCCCACTTGAGATGTGATATCCAAGGGCTGGTGTGTGATGCTATTGATGGGATTCTAATTTTGGCTGCCAGGACTCCAGTCGAAGAAGATCTGCTGATGCAAACAGGTACTGGGCTCTGGCCAAGAGAATGGATTGGGAGGATTTCCCTGGGTCCCTCATCTCCTTTTACCCAGCCCACTTGAGATGTGATATCCAAGGGCTGGTGTGGGATGCTATCGATGGGATTCTAATGTTGGCTGCCAGGACTCCAGTCGATACTGGACAAGAGGGAAGACATGCTTGGGGGCTACGTTCCTCTGCACCTGCAGGAACACTTGAGTGTTCTAGCAAAATAGGAGTGGGACATGGAACAGATGTACACTGGACTGCTGCAAAGGGTACAGGAGTACCTAGGGGAGGAAGAAGGCTGGGCAATCAACTCATTCGCTCAGCTACAGGAAGAGTCCAAGCCTTGGTCCCTGTGGCAACCCGGTTATGCCAGGGACTGAGATCAATGAAGACCCTGGAATTGAAGCCCCCCTTTGAGGAGTTCAGTGACCCGGTGGAGGGAACATTAAAGAAAATGATGCATTACCTCAACGGACTTAAGCAATACAGTACTGCTGGCCCTGCCCTAGCCATGGTGAGTGGGAATACGCTCCTCACCAGTACCTGTGACAACCCTGCCCTGGAGAGTGGGAATAGTGTCCTCTCCAGGGGCTTTGTTTCCACTTCCTTTGTTACCCCAGCCCTGGGGAGTGGGACCTGTGTCCTCTCTAATGGCTGTGTTATCCCTGGGATGATGAGTGTTGTGATGGTACAGGATTCACCGGACCCTTTTGGGGTCGTCTGTTCCTGAAACGCTGCTGCTGCTGCCCCTCTTCCACAGCCGGCTGGAGCCCTTCTGCTTCCTGGTGGTCTGGATACTCAGACAGGAAAAACTGGATGCTGCCCTCTGGCAGACTAGCAGAGCTAGTGAATTCAGCTGCAGAATCCTAGGTGGGGTTTCCAGTGGCCCTACGCCAGTAGACCGGTGAGGCAAGTGAATTCGCTCCTGCAGTGGCTAAGGTGAGAATCCCCAGCCCAAGTCCCATCCAGAAATACAGCAGAGACTTGTATTAAGGAGGGTAGAACAGAATAGCTTTATTGATGAAACACACTGATTATATATACTTCCAGACACTCTTATCAAGATTAGAATGTAAATTAGTGCTTGGGACAGTGTTGCTATGCTTGACCAATCAGATAATGGCCTACATTTCCAGTCACTCTTATCAAGATAAGAATACAAAGTAGGGTTTGAAAAAAGGGCATTTTGACTGGACCATAATAACTTCCCCTGATTGGTCAAGGAAGCACAGCAGGAGTCAATCAACATTCCAAACATTCTCTAGCCGGGTTAAACAGATCTGAAGTATATTGTAAGCAAGCCAGAGTGCTGGGCATAACCTTTATTTTCTCTGCACTCTGGCTCCCAACTATCAAATCCCTTTACAGTACTTACAGTATTACACCACACAAACTATTACATTATGTCACACAATGTACAACATAGTGATCAATATTTCAAGTGGTATAGTCCTAAATCACTCCATCTGGTGATACTTCTTCCCCCTCCAAGACATGGACAGACCTGGTGTGATACCGAAGGATCCACCTTGGCAATGCCCACAAAGTCTTTCAGGCATATTCTTGTCAAGATAGTCCGTCTGCATTTTGTTGTCCCTGTCAGGTCTGTATTGAATGGTAAAGTTGTAGGGTTGCAGGGAGAGGCTCCTGCACAACAACCGTCCATTGTCTCCTGCAACCCAGTTCAGCCAAACTAGTGGGTTGTGGTCTGTTATTACAGTAAATTCTCGTCCATAAAGATATGGCTGTAGTTTCTTTAGAGCCCATACCAGTGCTAGGCATTCCTTTTCATTGGCTGCATAGCCAAACTCTTGATCTTGCAGTTTATGGCTGAGGTAGGCAATGGGATGTCCCTCTCCACTTTCATTAAGCTGACTCAAAACTGCTCCCAGGCCAAACATGGAGGCATCTGTATGGATCATGAAACGTTTAGAGAAGTCAGGGGCGGCCAGTATGGGGGCTTTTCCAAAAACTTCCTTTAGGATGCGGAAAGACTTGTCACACTCTGAGGACCACAGGACCTGTCTGGGAAGTGTGACTGAAAATAGCTATATCATCCAGATAGGCACAAGCCAAATCATGTAACCCATCTAGAAGCCAGTCGACCAGTCACTGGAATGTGGCAGGGGCATTCTTCATCCCAAATGGCATTACCTTAAAGTGGTATAAACCGAATGGGGTGATGAATGCAGACTTGGGAACAGTCACCGGAGTAAGGGGAATCTGCCAGTGTCCTCTACTCAGATCTAATGTGGCCATGTAGGTGCCCCCTGACAGTCGGTCTAGCAGTTCATCTACTTTGGGCATGGGGTAAGCGTCTGTCACTGTTTTGTCACTTAGCCGTCGGTAGTCCACACAAAACCTGGTGGTCCCATCCTTTTTGTGAACTAGAACCACAGGAGAAGCCCATGGACTCTCTGATGGTTCAATGATCCCTAGAACCAACACCTCATCTATCTTCTTCTTCATTCCATCTCTGACTGCCTCCGGTACCCGATAGGCTGGCTGCCGAAAAGGTTGATGGCCCAAGGTTTCCACTCTGGAAACCTGGAATGGTCGAGAACATGTCACCCCGCTCTCTCAGCAGCTGCTGAACCTGTTCTCACTCCCTTTTCCCTAACTGGGCCCCTATCTAGGGAGCTGTTCCCCTGGGTCACCTCAAGAAGATCAGGTAGCACACAGCCCTCTGATTCTCCAACACAAATCACTGTCACTTCCTCTTCCCGTTCAAAGTACTCCTTCATTATGTTCACATGGTAAGTGCGCCGCACTCGCCCTTCGGGGAATCGAGAAACGATGTAGGTGGTGTCACTGAGATGTTCAACTACCCGATGGGGCCCATCCCAGGCTGCCTGTAGCTTGTTCTGCCTGGTTCGCTGCAGCACAAGCACCTTCTGTCCAACCTGGAATTCACGATTCCGGGCTCCTCCATCGTACCACAGTTTCTGTTTGGTCTGAGCTGATCGAAGATTTTCACGGACTGGCCCCATCAAGTTTTCCCAGTCTTTCCCTAAGCTCAAGTACATAGGGGATGATAGGGGTTTCCTCTTCTACACACTTCCTCTCCAAATATTCACTTAACATATCTAAGGGTCCTCGCTCTTTCCGACCATATAGTAACTCAAATGGTGAGAACCCAGTCGATTCCTGCGGCACCTCCCAATATGCAAACAGGAGGTGTGGAAGGAAGTGCTCCCAATCATTATGATTGGTCACAAAGGTTCAGAGAATCTGTTTCAGGGTTCCATTTAACCGTTCACAGAGGGGAGCTCCTGATTGGTCTGACTCTGTGAGTCTGCCAGATCTGCTGAATCAGATCAGAATCGGGTACCCTGATATGTTACTATCTTGCCGGGGAACCCAACCCTGGTGAAAACTTTAACTAGGGCATCAGCAACCACTTCCACAGATATAGAGGAGAGGGCTACAGCTTCAGGGTACCAGGTGGCATAATCCACCACAGTGAGGATGTACCTCTTCCCCGTATGGCTGGCCTTGGCTAGGGGGCCAACAATGTCCACTGTTATCCCACAGAAGGGCTCACCAATGACTGGCAGGGGCTGCAGGGCTGCCCGGGGATGATCCCCCCACTTCCCCACTCGCTGGCATATGTCACAGGTACAGCAAAATTGCCTTATATCCTGTGACACCCCTGTCCAAAAGAAGGCGTGGGTAAGCCTGTGGAGGGAGTGACCTTTACCTAGATGTCCTGCAAGGGGAATAGCATGAGTGATCTCCATGAGAGACTACCGGTACTTTTGGGGAACTACCAGCTGCCTGTGAGGAAAATTAGTCAACCCCCTCCCACTCCCTTCTGTCACCCGGTATAGAAGTCTGTCTTCCCAGACTATCCTGTCTTGCGGGACATCAAGGGGGTCAGTCTCTGCTCGGGTGCGATATACAGATAGGGTTGGATCTTCCATGACTTCCTTTCGGAAGTCGTCTGGGGGAGCCCAAGTGATTTGGGATTTGTCTTTCTGATTTGGGGCAAGTGTTCTTACCTGGGTCCCCTCGTTGTGTTCCTGATGGACCTGGAATCGCTTCACAGTCATGCAGCCATCATTGGGGGCGATGGGAGAGAGCTTGCGAAGGCACTGATAAGATACCCCAAGTCATTTCCTAGCAGGACTTCAGCTGGGAATTAGCTCCTCATCAGTGCAAGTGATGCCCCTGCATAAAGGAGAGGGACAGTCATCCTTTCTGATGTGCTTGTTGCCCCTTCCTCTGTTACCCCAGCCCTGGGGAGTGGGACCTGTGTCCTCCCCAGGAGCTGTGTTACCCCTGGACTGATGAGTTGGAATTCGCTCCTCATCAGAGCAAGGGATGCCCCTGCATTAGGGAGTGGGACAGACGTCCTCCATGATGAGCTTGTTGCCCTCTCCTCTGTTACCCCAGCCCTGGGGAGTGGGACCTGTGTCCTCCCCAGGGGCTGTGTTACCACTGGACTGATGAGTGGGAATTTGCTCCTCATCAGCGCAAGTGATGCTCCTGCATTAGGGAGTGTAACGGAGCTTAGTCCAATACTGGAGCCCTTGTCTGGGCCCGAGACTGTTAAATAAGGAACACAAGGAACTGTGGACATTTCTGTCAAGCCTAAAACAACCCCTGTCTAGGCGTATGGATTGCCAGTCCAGTGTCACAAGCTATGTAGAACTTTGGGATGTTATATTGGTGGACAGCTGTGCCAAAAGGACTAAAAATCATAGCCTGCTTTCAGGGAACAGGGCTGTTACGGGTTAAGTATTTGAGTTTGGCCAAGGATGCTGCAAATGTATATTGCAGTGCCTCAAGCCTTTTGTTTCATTGTTCACCCTCATCCAAGCTCTGTGTGTATTGTAGCCACTCCAGTCATTGTAGGTCTGTGAACTGTACTGAGACCTCCTGTGGTGTGCTAACCTAATCACGTCTGGTCCATTGTATTGTGTTGTACCATTTGTTGCTAGCCCTTTTGTGTAGTAATGCAATCATGTCTGTGCCATTGTAATTGGATCTGGTAGAACCAGCGAGGTTGAAGGTACACCGTCCCAGAACTGACAGCTGGACTCCAGCACAGGAGGTCCACTAATTAGGATGGGCACAACCCAGACGCCTGGGTACCAGAACCATTATGGGCAATTGGAATGGACTGTGAACCAACTGACAGTGAAGGCTTCTGGCAGAACCTGCAAGGTAAAGGATACACAGTCCAGGACTGACAACAGGACTACAGTGGCATGAGGTCCACTAGTGGAGGACTGGCACAACCCAGACGCCTGGGTACCGAACCAACTGGAGTGAGGCAACACTGACCAAGGCCCTAGACCGCTGGCAAGAGGCAACCGTGTATCAGCAGACTAACCCAGGAAGGGTTACAGGAGACCTAGGCAACTACTACTGGATAACCATAGAACGCTAGGGGTGGATCGATATACGGTAAGTAATAGGAACGCAACCAGTGTCCCCTCAACCTGCCAGGTGGTAGATGCAACGCTGGCCCTTGAGCCCAAAGCTTTGCAGTAAGGAACGGTAGTGCTCTTACCTGGAAGCTCCAGGTACTTACAGGGTTAATGGTCAATGCCCAGAGAGTAACTGCAACTCCCAGAGGGAGTGAGCCCAGTGCTACTAGGGAGGCAGACACAGAGAGTGATCAGAGTAACTTAGTCAGTGTTAGAACACTGTACCAGTACTTCGATTGTGCACCCCACCTTAGGTGGCCAATAGAGTAGCTCAAGCACGGGGCTCAGCCTTTGGTCGACAAATAACAGCCCCATGCGGCGTGCACCAAGAATCGAATGCAAGGCCCTGTAAACCGGTGACCTCACGGGGTCGCCAAGTGGCACTGACATACACGGTTATAACGTGGAAAGGAATCCACGGTCGGCAACAGCCACAGGGCGGTAGACAGCCAAATACGGTCAGCAAAGGAGCGGTACAATGGCCAGATGAAGACAGCAATGGAGCAGGTTCTCAGCCAGCTATGATCAGCAACGGAGCGGGTTCTTCAGCCAGATACGGTCAGTAAACGGAGTGGGTTTTTCAGCCAGATACGGTCAGCAACGGAGCGGGTTCTTCAGCCAGATACGGTCAGCAATGAAGCGGGTTCTCAGCCAGATACAGTCAGCAACGGAGCGGGTTATCAGCCAGGTACGGTCAGCAATGGAGCGGGTTCTCATCCGGATACAGTCAGCACCGGAACAGCAGCAACAGGAACTCAGGAACGTAGTCAGGCAGGCCAGGTCATACACGGTAAGCGATAGCACAAAATGAACTCAGGAACTCGTACACCACGAAAGGGCGCCTAAGGGAGGACATCCCAGGGTATATAAAGGCAAGCCCTAGAAGGAGCAATTATGACCAGCCAATCAGAGAACAGCAATGATAATAATGTCGCCGTTCAGAACAGGAAGCACGGGCACCGTGATACAGAGATCTTGTGACTGCGAGCTACAGTCAGGTCAAAGCCTTTCAACTTTCTTCGGTCCCTGGTACATTTTCCTTTTATCCGTTCCACTGGGAGTAGAGGCTTCACTCTCTACAGCCTGTGGTACCAGTTTGTGGCCCAGCTCTGGCTGTGCTTCCCTTCAACTCTTTCCCTGTTCGCCTTGCTTTCCTCCAACTCCGACACAAAGTTGACGCCGCTACACGTCACGGTGTTCAATCGGTCCGTCCATTTGATCGACCGGTGCATCCGACAGCACCAGTCCAGCGTTGAAAGGGAGAAACCCGGGAACGGCGGAGGAAGGCGACGTGGTCCCTTCTTGCTTCCATTACAGGGAGGGGGACAGACGTCCTCACTGATGCGCTTGTTGTCCCTTCCCCTGTTGCCCTTGCCCTGGGGAGTGGGATCAAGGTCCTCCCCAGCAGCTCAGATACCCCTGCCCTGGAGAGTGGGAAATGTGTCCTCTCCAGGGACTCCATTGCTACTGCCCTGGGGAGTGGGACCTGCATCCTCCCCAGTGGATCTGTTTCCCCTTCCTCTGTTGCCCCAGCCCTGGGGAGTGGGACCCGTGTCCTCCCCAGTGGCTATGATGCCCCTGGACTGACGAGGGGGAATCCACACCTCACCAGCTCAAATAATACCCTTGCCCTGGGGAGGGAGACCACCATCCTCCCCAGGGGCTCTGATGCCCCAGCCCTAGAGAGTGGGACCCCGGTCCTCTCTAGTAGGTCTGGGGCCAATGCTTTGAGGGTGGAAAGATGTCTCTGTACACTCACTGTGTTGCCCCAAACCGTGTTCGGAGAGGGGCTCCCAGAACCAGCATCCCCCAGCCTACCCATTGCTGCAGAAAATCCCTTGCCTAACGGGACTCCATCCCACAGACTGGCCCTGGATCCAGAGCCAATGGCCCCAGACCCAGTGAGATCTAACACCCACTCTGCCTGGGTTGCTGAGTCCCACCAATGGTTTTACAAGCCCAGGACAAAGGGCTACCGTTTGCTCCCGGCCCAGGACAAGGGGCTACCATTGTTTTACTTTCCCAGGACAAGGGGCTACTGTTTTGTTCCTGGACCAGGACAAGGGGCAATGCAAGCTTTGGCCCAAACTGCCAAAGGCTTGCAGACTAAAAAGGGGAGAAGACTTTTTTAGCCCGCCTAGGACAAGGGGCTTCCATTTTGTTTCTTAGCCCAGGACAAGGGGCTACCCTGGTTTTATTAGCCTAGGACAAGGGGCTATCCTTCTTTTCCTGGCCCAGGACAAGGAGCTACTGTTTTGTTCCCAGCCCAGGACAAGGTTCTACCATTCTTTTCCTGGCTCAGGACAAGGGGCTACAGGCATCCGGTCAAGGAATTCACAGATTCCCCAAGCCAGCATTCACCAAAGCTGCTGGTGGCTTGGTACTGAAAAGGGGGAGAAGTGTAATGGACCACAGTCAGTTACTGGAAACCATTGCTGGGCATGCATACGTTCAGACCATTATTTCAGACTATGGGGAACTTTGAACATTTTATCAGCAGACAGCTTTGCCAAAGAGGCTAAATTCATAGTTTGTGCCATGCTACTTTTTCAAAGGTGTATGGTATCACTGTCTGGTCTACCTACTAATCTCTTCTCTGTTGTGTATCCACTATTACCTGTGTGATGAGATTAGTCTGGGTTTCTGACTGCATGTAACACCTGTTTCCATTGTACTGTGTTGTTTATTATATCAATCATACTGCCTGTCACAGCCTCTGTATTGTCTGTTTGTTCATGTGTGTACAATAGCCCCAGGGAGTCCCATGGTATTGCAGGCCTCTACACCAACAGTCCATTGTACCCCACTGTGTGATGTTTCCACCATTTGCCGTGTCCCATTGTATCTACTGGATTGTATTATGTTGCCAGTTGTTGTCATTGTGGGAAATTCCCAAAATACTGTATAAAAGGTCCCTGTTCAGTTCAATAAATTGTAAGTCGTTTGGAACTAAGGAGTATAGTGTCCTTATTGTGAATGGTATAAAAGGGCCCCTTTGCCCCCATTCAGGCAGCTGATGATCCAGTGTTTTAGGTGGATGTATCCAGCTTTCCAGCTTGAGTTCCAGCCTTTTTCCAGTGACTGTTGCCAGCGCTCCAGGAGTTCCAGCCCTTCATTCTGCTTCACTGGCCAGGCTACCCACTTGTAGCCACATCCATGAGGGAGAGACCCAGAACGACGGTCTAAGTCAGCCCAAGGACTTAGGCTTCCGGTACACTGTGATTGTGAGAAGATAGGGTAATTAAAGTTTAGTTTAGGGAATCTTTTAGGTAGGACATTTGTTCCCTGTATTAGGAGAGTCAGTGGGGCAGTTTGGGTTGGAGAAGTGAGGAAGGAGGTTGACACCAAATAATAAACCAAAATTCAGATTGACTGACTGGCAGGACACAGGCAGCTCGGGACCTATTTGCTGTTATTGCCTCTGCTGGGTGGGGAAGCTGATTTTGTTTTTCAGTTATAATTTTTTCTGGACAACCTGTGATAAGACAACAAGGTGGACAACTTAAAAAAATAAATAAATAAAAAGGAATAAAAAACTAAATATATTAGGTGACAGTGACAGCTGAATGGGCTTACGCAAGGCATCACACAGTTCCATCAGTTGCGTTGTGTACCGTAGAGTAAAAAAACACAGTGTAGTTGAGTAATGTCCAGCAAACATACAAGGGGAGGGGAGGGATGGAGCAGTTCAGGGACATGAGAGTAAAGTAGTAGTTCAAAAACGGACTGCAGCAATGGTTGCTGCAGTTTGTTGTCACGGTTTCTTACTGTTTGTAAAAGGACACTCAGTTCGGTAAGGGTTAAAAGCTTTATTGAAAATAATATACAATGGCCCCACTCAGTTCCAGATAAGGTCCGTACCAAGTACTTTCCAGATCTGACACAGGTCAGGGTGAAACTACAAACACTGTAATTGTCAGCAAACAAAAATAATGATCTTGAACTTGTAGGCAGATTCTCAGCAGTACAGGAACAATAATATCCTCAACAGCCCCACACCGCAATAGGTGACACAGGCGATGGGTGACTGAAGAGCAATCCCTAGTGGACTAGGGTTCACGTAGGCAACACTGGCAAAACACTGACAGAGGACTGACCCTAGGAGAGTAGAGTAGACAGAGGCAACATGGGCAGGACTCTGATAGTAACGGGACCCTAGAACGCTAGGGTTAACTGAGGCAACACAGGCAGTACTCTGGCAACGACTGAACCCTAGAACACTAGGGTTAACGGAGGCAATACAGGCAGTACTCTGGCAACGACAGAGCACTAGAACATTAGGGTTAATAGAGGCAACACAGAATGGACTCAGGCAGCGACTAGGCCCTAGCACGCTAGGGTTAACGGAGGCAACACGGCTGAGGCACTTATAGTGACTGAACCCTAGAACGCTAGGGTAAGCGGGGGCAACGCAGACCGGACTCGGGCAGTGACAGGACCTTAGCACGCTAGGGTTAACTGAGACAACAGACACCAGATGCTGGCGATGTAACGACCCTAGGTCACTAGGGTAAACTGTGGCAACACGGGCAACAGTGTGGTATTGGCTTGACCCAGGTATTATAGGGTTACAGGAGGCAACACAGACGCTGGTGAGTTCAGGGAATCCCACAAGCTCCCGGAGACAGTAGGAGCGGTAAGCGAGCGGGAGATAGGCACATAACGTAACCGGTCCTGGACTGGTGTCTCCCTGTATAGTATACAGAGGTAATAGGTTAGTCCAGTAAGCGATGGAACTAGCAGCACAACCAGGTCGGCACACACGGGCTTCACAGCCAGTCAGGAGGACCACCAACACTTGCCCAGCCAGATTGGTGTAATGGATAGTCAGCCAGTCCTAGTCAGAAATGGAATCAGATACTCAGCCACGCCGGTTCGGTACACAAGGAGTTAGTCAGCCAGTCCAGTCAGAAATGGAATCGGATCACAAGAGCATCAGGCACAAGCGTAGTCAGGTGAGCTGGGTCATACACGGAAACAGGAAACAAGAACAACTAGTCGCTAGATACGGGTACACCACAAAAGGGCACCGGTATAGTGACAAGAGGGTGTATTTAAAGGCAAGCCCTGGGAGGAGCAATAACCCAGAGCCAATAAGAATGCAAAACTATAAAAAAAACTGGGTAATGGAATGCACCTCTTTATTGACCCAAAACTGTAAGAAAACAAAATTTTCTAACTGACTTCTAATATATTATGGCAGATGAAACTCCCTGATATCTATTAGTTAATGAACAGAATTCAATCTTGATAATAAATTCTCAATTGTGCAATATAAATCGTCTTTCGTCCCCACAAATAAAATGAGGTGTGTAAAATGGAAATGATCAAAAAATTGTAAAAAATGTTTTGACAAATATTTTAAAAAATAAATCTAAAAGGTTAGATCCAAAAGGGAAAACAATATATACCAAAAAAGTATATAGTCACTTATCTCAGTCCTTAATATGAAAAGTTGTGATCCAGACAAACAATGAGTTAAATGGATGGATGAAATGAAGGTGATGAAATGGAATGATGAACAGGATGAGAATAATACGTATTCAGTCGAGTTTCTATTTAGGATGAATCTCTTCTCACTGCAGCACCTTATGAGAGGCCTCTTTCACACACACATATAAACGAAATAGAATTAAAAAGAACAATTTGCTTATCTGTCTCCCAGCGTTATCGTCCACGTTACTGTGTCCACTCCTCCGTCCACTATACCTCCACAGGAATAGCCAGAGTCCTCCACAGAAATCGCCAGAGTCCTCCACAGGAATCGCCAGAGTCCTCTCCCAAGTGTCCCTCTTTTAGAACCAAGTCACTTGGTGTGGAGGACTCTGGCGGATTGAGAATGTATTTTGGGTGACTGTTCAAAAAAACTGATACAATTATTAATAAGATACAGAAATCAATCATTAGAAAGAAGTAAAATAGAAATTGAAGGAATTGAAAAGAAATTAAAACAAATAGAAAAAACAGAATAACTTAAAAAATTAGAAGATAATATTATGAGAAAAGTAAGCAATTTAGAAATTAACATTATTCAAACTAAAAAGAACAAATTTGCTATGGATAAGACAGAACAGATGCAGCAAAAAAAATGGGACTAATGATAAAAAGATGTCAAATAAGAAGAATATACAAACAAAATATATATATGATAAAAACCATGGAAAAAACAGAAGAATAACAAAAAATATGGGAAAATGGGGAAGGGCCAACAAATGGATTGAAGTTTCAAAGAGATATAAGAACAGGATTGTTCAGAAATATAGTATATTACCCAGAAAATAGTATATATAGGGAAAATATAGTGAAGTAAGAAATAACAACAGTAAATATAGAAAATCTTAAGGAACATGAGAGAGAAGAAATGGATATACCAAGAAAAAGGAAGAATAAAACCAAAAATTTAGAGGGATCCAATATTAAAGAAGTAGAGAACACTAATAGCATAGAACAGGATTTTTTAGAGATAAGCCAGTGGACGCCACAAAAAATGAAAAAAGAACAACAAGGGATAAAACGAATAACAAGAGAAGAAGAGGATGTAGAGGACGGGGAAACAGGTATAGAACAACAACAAAAAAATTTGAAAATGGAGTGAAAAGGTTCTCCCAGGAAGGAGGCATTTTTAATTTGTCCAAGCGGGATATTACCAAAGAAGAAGCCACAGTATTATCAAAATGCCTCTCATTTGCTCCTGTTACAAAGATGAATAAATTTGAAACATATATTGATGTCCAAAAATTTTTCTAAATAAAGATAAAGGAATACAAAGACAAACTATAATAGAAAATGAACATCTTATTATAGGAGATCAATATGGGCTGAGAAGGTTGATACAACTCCATGACGAAGTAGATCAAGAAAAATGGGCACCTATCTGTAGTGGTAAAAAAGTGAGATCTAACTTTTTTCCGGTGCAAAGACAAGGGGAATATGTTAAGGTCTTTGAGGACCTAGTAACTAGAGATATAGAGAAATTTGCGGCTAAAAAAAGAAAAACACAAAGAAATCTAATGAAATCAGAAGAGGAAGCTTTACTATTTTTAAAAAATGATAAAAGTATAGTAATAAGGCAAGCAGATGAAGGAGGAGGAATATGTGTTCAAAATATAGAAGATTACCAAAAAGAGGCATTAAGATTATTAAATGTTGAAAAAACGTATTGAACATTAATTATGGATCCAACTAAACAATATTTATTGGAACTTAATGATCTATTAGAAGCAAATAGACAAAAAATTATAGATCAAGAAGAATTTTAATATTTAATAAATGAAAACTGTAGAATAGCAATCTTCTATCATCTCCCGAAACTTCATAAAGATATAAATAATCCACCAGGAAGACCAATAGTTTCGGGAATAGATGGTTTAACCTACAATATTTCCCAATACATTGACTTATTCCTCCAACCATTGGTATATCTATTACCCTCATTTCTTAAAGACAGTATACAGGTGATGCAGAGTATGAAGGACATCAGGTGGAAAGAAACATTTACGTGGGTCTCATGTGATGTCTCATCACTGTACACCTGAATACCTCATGAGAAAGGTACACAAGCGGTTAGATGGTTCTTAGAAAAAGATGGAGTTATGGCCAGTGCTCAGATTGAATTTTTAACCAAAGCTATTATGTTTGTTTTAAACCACAATTACTTTTTATTTGAAAATTCGTTTTTGCACAGATTACAGGTATAGTAATGGGGTGCTCATTTGCCCCTTCATTTACAAACCTGTATATGGGCAAATGGGAATATGGTTATATTTTAAATAATAATCCATATAAACAGAATATAATATTTTATAAGAGATATATCGACAATATTTTAATTATTTAGGAAAGTTCCCAAACTAAATTGGATGAATTTTGGACATATATAAACAAAAATAATTTGAATCTATCATTCACGTTTAATAGCAATGAGACTCATATAGATTTTCTAGACCTCACACTTTTTCATGAAAATGGTAAAGTACTCACTAAAAATCATAGAAAGGAAGTAGATAGTAATGGTTATCTACACTATAAAAGTAATCATCACCACAGATGGAAGAATAATATACCATTTGGGCAATTACAAATAATCAGGAGGAATTGTAGTTTGGATAAAGATTTCGAAGTAGAAGCCCAGATTATAAAAGAGAAATTCCGGGAAAAAGGGTATGATAGTGGACTGACTGAAGAAGCATATTGTAAAGTTAGAGGGATACTCAGAAAAGATTTAATAAAATATAATGAGAAAGGAGGAAAAAAAGAAGAAAGAAATGAGATGCCTTACTTTACAACAAAATTTAATAATGATTCTTACAAAATAAAAAGGATTCTGGGAAGACACTGGCATATCCTACAGGGGGATCCTATATTAGGCCCATATGTGGGAGAAACGCCTAATGTCGCATTCAGAAGAAATAAGAATATTAAAGAAATAGTAGCTCCATCAGATATCTGGAGGAAGCTTAAACCTTGTGAGAATAAAGAAAGTTTTGTAAAAAAGCCAAGAGGGATGTATATGTGTGGGAGAAGGGAGTGCACTACATGTGCACACCATCCCTTACATGGTTCAGTTCTCAATGGTAATAGGAAATTTGATAGCTTCCAATCTCAGTTTACTAAAAAGGTATATAAATTTAAAAAGAGTTTTAATTGTAATTCAATATATGTGGTGTACTTACTGACATGCGGATGTGGTTTACAATACGTGGGTAGAACCACAAGAAAATTAAAAGTAAGATTTTCTCCACAACATAAATAATGGAAAGGAAAACCATAGTGTGTCTAACCACTGTAGAACATGTGAAGGGAACCAAAATATTACCATTTCAGTGACAGATCAGGTATACCAAGATAGGAGACTGGGAGATAGAGAAAGAAGTCTAAGACAACTAGAAACATATTGGATTTATGAATTGGGAACATTGTCTCCAAAGGGACTAAACATTGACATAGACCTAGCAGCATTCATTATGTGAACAGTAAGACTATACATAATAATCAATAACTGATATAGAATCAGCAACAATTATGATATAAATGGGAAGAACTTATTAGGAATTTCACGTGAGAATGCAAGTTAGATCGTTGTCAGTAGTATGTAGAAAGAAAGTATAATGATAGCATCCGAGTTATTGTTTCTGTATCTGTATTACTTTTATTTGGTTTATTGTCAATTTGTTTGTATAGTACTTGTTTTATTATTATCTCTCAGGAGAAAAGATGTTGGAATTCTCTTTGATAGCTATATCTGACATTATATGTACAATTTAATTGAAAATATGCTATTTGTTGGAAAGGGAATTGTACCTTCCGTGGAATTCAGATGCACACATATGCTGATATTTAGACCCGATAGCGAAGCAGCTCAAGATATTATCACGGTTCCCGTGATCCTGTGTGTCACTCTTTGCTGTGCTGCTCCCTGATTGGCTGAACTGTGTTGGCCCGCCCCTGGTTACCCTTTTTATACTGGCCGCTGGCACCAGTCTGGTGTCCTTTCGTGGTGTTCCTGAGCCTTGCTGCTGTTCTCTGCGTTCCTGATTTCTGTGTACCGACTAGGCCTGCTTGAGACTCTCCTGTGTTCCTGCTTGTTGCTGATCCGGCTTGTCTGCGAACCCGCTCTGGTATCTGACCCAGCCTGGCTAACGTTCCTGCTTGTTGCTGATCCGGCTTGTCTACGAACCCGCTCTTGTATCCGACCCGGCCTGGCTGACATTCCTGCTTGATGCTGATCCGGCTTCTACGATTCTCCACAGTTCCCGGTTCCAGTCTATAAACTGTCTATAAACTGTTTGAGAAAACCGTTGGAAAGTCTTACCCTGGACAAACACAGATGTCAAAAGGTACACAGTCACCCTAAAATTCATCATCATTATCATCACCTCGTCAAAGTCCCACTCAGCCACACACACCTGTTTTGAGTACCCAGCAGCAGCAACAGCAACACAGGTTATTAATATCCACAATGTTAGATATGAAGAATGCTTCTGCTACTGCTGAAAGTGCTGCACCTTTGACACCTAGTAGTACTGGCAGTAGAATTGAATCAACATCTAGCCCCAGTAGTAGTAGTAACAGCAGCAGCACCACCTCAGGAACCCCTCATTCCATGAAGTCCACAGTATGGAAATACTTCACTCAGGATCCTCAAGCTAACCATGTTGCTATCTGTTGTCTGTGCAAAAAGCATGTGAGCAGGAGGAAAGCAGGTTCACACCTAGGCACCTTCTCTATGAGATCCAATCTGAAACACAACCACAGATCTCACTGTGAGAGACACTATCACCAGGCCAAAGGTGCCACAACTAGCAGCAGCAGTAGCACTTTAAAAAGTTCCCAGAGCTCTAGGGCAGAAAAAAAGAAGTAGTGAAGTTGTTTATGTGGCAGAGAGTATGCTACTGCCAGTGCAAACAGTTAGTTCAGTCCAAATAACACCTATGGCTCCTGCAGTAGAGGAGTATGATTACTCTGGCTTTGCTGTAGGAGACTGCAAGAGTCATACACTGCCCACACATGCTGCATCTACTGCCTCCACCTCCTCTAGTCATGTTGTTAAAGCAATAAAGTTTCAAGCTCTTGCCATGTCCTGCCAACCCACACTGACTGAGTTCCTGGTAAGGAGTCAAACACTTCATAAAAAGAATCCCAAAGTACGCCTGTGAAATGGAAAGGTTTCCAAGATGTTGGCAGGGGACATGTGGCCATATTCTTTTGTAGAAAACCGAGATTGCAGAGAACAGATGTCATGTGTAGCTCCACGCTGGAATATCCTATGCTGCAGTTATTTTTCCCAGATTGCTGTGCCTGAATTGTACAAGCAGGTGGTTAGTGTGATGGGCAAAGGGCTGAAAAGTGCATATGGCAAGAAAATCCACCTGACAACAGATATGTGGACAAGTGGGCAGAGCAAACACTATATGACTGTGACTGCTAACTGGGTTTACCTCCCAGCACCAAGAGTGGACAACACAAGCTTACAGCATCAGGTGAAATCCAGTAATCGTGCTTCTGGTTCTGACAGTGTGATTAAAAGGCAGCCACAGCAGCAGCAGCAGTATAGCCCATACCATTGTCATGCTACTTTGTGCATGCAGAGTTTTGAGAGACAGTCCCACAAAGCTGTAGATGTTCGAAGTATATTGTTATGTTGTTTTTTTTAGGTTGTTGTTATACCCCACACACTGGCTGCTTGAACAGTCTATACTAATAATCTATGACTTTTCTTATTCTGATGTCTCTTTTCATATATACTTTTTTACTTTTTTAATACTAAAACAGTTCCAGTGTATTCCATATAGTAAAAATACCACAAATCTGAAAATTTTATAAATACAATGAGATGATTTTTATGTAGCCCACTGCATACTTGAAATATGTCGTAATGTCCAGTCCTGGTAGTTCTTAAAAGTTATAAATTTTCAATTAGCTTCCGTCAATGAAAGATGTTAGTATGTTGGATGAAGATAAAGTTGAAATGATCTGTTAATTGTCACTTATACTGCTCAATCCCTTCAGCGGCTCTCCGTGTTGCACCAGGATCCCTAGGTGATATGAGAATTCAAGGATAGGTAGAAGAGAAAGCACTCCGAGAAGCGAAAAGCATAAAAAATGAAAAATATATCTAAGTGCAGTAGTGTCACTGATGAATATATATGATTTGAAAAAAGAAAGACCGGCTGTTACTTAATATTGGTAAAATATTTATTGACCATTAAAACAATAAAAGAAAAAAATCAGTATGCAACTAAATTATTTTTCACATGCTGTTATAAAAATTTGCAATCTATTAACATTAGTTCCAATGTGTTTAATATACCCTATAGGTACTGTATATGATCAATATCTCTGTTTAAAATATGTACTTCTAAAATTAATATCCCTGCAGTTATCCTGCGTCCTTTAGCGTTGTAATATCTACTGCTTTACCTCCGGATTGAAATGCGGTCTCTATCAGTGATCTGTCCGGTTTCACTGGAGATCTCTGGAGGGTTGGATTCCAAATAATCCTCACTGCTAGAGACCGCATCCGGGCAGACGGACATCAGAACTCTGTAGTAGGAACCCGTGTGTTAAAAAGATACGTTAGTGATCAAGAAGTTATCAAGTAAGCGCATGACATGGGGGGAGCAGTATATGTGGCTTAAAAAGTGCCAAGGTCTTAAGACTCATATAAAAGCAGCAAGATCTGGTAATTAGCCTCTAATAAACGGTACCCTGCACCGACACTCAACACTATTTGTGTAGTTATACAATAGCTGTAGTCAACTCAATCCGAAGGTAAAGCAGTAGATATTACAACTCTAAAGGATGCAGGATAACTGCGGGGATATTGATTTTAGAAGTACATATTTTAAACAGACATATTGATCATATACAGTACCTACAGGGTATATTAAACATATTGGAATTAAAGTTAATAGATTACAAATTTTTATAACAGCATGTGAAAAATAATTTGGTTGTATACCGATTTTTTCTTTTATTGTTTTAATGATCAATAAATATTTTACTAATATTAAGTAACAGCCAATCTTTCTTTTTTCAAATCATATATATTCATGAGTGACACTACTGCACTTAGATATATTTTTCTGCTTTTCGCTTCTCGGACTGCTTTCTCGTCTACCTATGCCAGAGGCCACGGATTGGCCATTAAAGTTTAAAGGTCCCTCTAGACTTTGAATGGGAGAAAGTAGGCAGTCTTCTGATTGGCCGCCTACAGCACTGAACAGAGTAGGCAGCTTCCTGTTTGGTTGCCTACTCTCCAATGTTAAAAGTTAATTATGTTAGACAATGGTAATTACATCACCTAGGGAGACTCCCGGGTCCTGATTGGTTGTTTGTTACTTGCCACCTATTGGTTAGGAATTGAAGAGGCAAGATTGAATTATGGAAAGTGCCTTTTAGTGTGTACAGTGCCCTTGTTTCCATTGTCCCTATGTTTGTGTACATTTTGTACCCATTGTTTACAACCCCTTTGTGTATTGTGTTACTATTGTTGGATGTTTCCCAAAACTGTATAAAAGGGATGACTTTCCACAATAAAGTTAGAAGTCATTTTGAACTTGAGATGTGTCCTGTGTCTTTATTCCTGGATAGTTTAAAGAGTCCCCTTTGACTCACATTCAGGAGATCAGCTTTCCAGTTGCCAGCTTTCCAGTGTTCCAGCATTACAGCTTCCTGCATACCAGCCAGCTGCAGTGATCCAGCCTTTTGGGGTACAGCTACCAGCCTGCTTCATTCAGTTACCCATTTTGTAGCTGACATCAGATCCCAGTATTTACAGCAGATGTTTCCAGCTTGCTTTCTCCAGTGTTCCAGCCTATATTCCAGCTACAATGATTCCAGATCCTTGTGGTGCCATTACCGGACCAGCTACCAACTTGTGGCTGTAACGGACCACAGACCGTTACTTGGGGGCACTTTTAGGAGCCATGCAAAACCCCTAAAAAGAGACTGGACTACACGGACTGTAACAGGCCGTAGTCCATTACTGGGAGGCTTTGCAGCCATTGTGGGAACTATAACGGGCCGTAGGCCATTATTGGAAGGCCTTGTCAGGCCTACAAGGACAAAGGACTAAACTTTAGTTTGGCTTTTCCCTCGGTCCGAGTACCAGGGGACTGGATCCTCATCTTTGAAAAGTAGGCGGCCCACGAATTGCCTTCCATCACCCAGGTGACCAGTTTAAAGGGCCTTCATAGAGTTGTATGGAGAAAAGTAGGTGCCCTAGAGATTGGCTACCTCGCAAGATGTCGCTCCTCTTCTCATTGTTTTAGAAGGCTGGAGAGACCAGATTGGTCACTAGGATTCCAATGTATCTTGTCCCTCCTCTTCCTATTGGCTAGGAATTGGAGCGGCAAGATTGAATTATTGTGTAAAGTCGCCATTGTGCCTTTTGTTCCCTTGGATTCTCATGTTTATGTTCCCATTGTCTGGATGTGTACTGTGGCCAGACACTATTGTTCCCCCAGTGTACCTTTTGTAATCAATCCATTGTCCATTGTATAACAAGTCTGTTTAAAAGAGCTGATTTTTACAATAAAGTTTGAGTTCATTCTGGAACTAAGAAGGGTCCTGTGGTGTTATTCTTGGATGGTGTAAAGAGTCCCATTTGACTCCCATACAAGAGTTCTCTTTTTCCAGATTGTTTTTCCAGATATCCAGTCAGCTATCCTGCTTTGCCGGCCAGGCTACCCACTTGTAGCTGCATTCTAAGAGGAAGAGACCTGGAATGATGGCTAAGGACAACCCGGTATCCTTAGCTCCCATTACAGTGGCCAACCTCAGGAGAGAGAAACCCGGCACAACAGCCCTGGACAGCATGGTAACCATGGTTTCCATTACACTGCAGGCAGTGGTAGGATTCTCCCTCGCAAAATTCTGAGGGGTCCAAACCACCACCTAGGATCCCTGCCAGAGCAACAATGGCGGATAGCTACCATCATCATTCAGTAGCGGAGCTGCAAGGATTCGTGGAAAAGTGTGGTCAAGATGCCCGAGGACTTAAGTGGGCTGAGCTCCTTTCCCTACTACAAGAACTTGATGAGGAAACGGTGGAGCAGGCAAGGAATACTGCCTTGCCTAGAGACACTAGCCCAAGCACTAGGGGTCACTGCCTGGATCCACAGATGGAGGAGCTGCGGTTGGCTGCATCCCATCTCATGGATAGAAAGATCAAGCATAGTATGCAGTATTTGGGGACTGATCCACCCTGGAGCTCCATGCAGCGACTGATGGAGGCTATTCAAGTGGAATATTTGGCCAAGATACGGGGCCCTCAACTTGCTTCAGTCAGTCCAGCCAGCATGATATATTCAGAACCAGAAAGTTCCAGATCCAGGGTAACCCACCACATCTTCTCAAAGTTCGGTGAAAAAACTGAGGACATTGATGAATTTCTCCAAGGGTTTTAGAAGCAATGCAAGCTTCTGAGTGTGGAACCCTGGGAACCCTGCAGAGGCTTACCTAGCGGTCCAGGAGGAATTTGTCTCAGACTACCCCAAGGTCAAGCAGATACTACTGATGCGGTATGTCATTACCACAGAAATTTAACCACCAACAATAGGAGACATCACATGCAACTGCTGCAACTCAATGGCAGACCCTCTGAGGCACTGCGGGACTCCAGGGCCACCATCACACTAGTTCAGCCTCATAGTTTCGACCCCTGCCACAGCATCCAGCAATCCGTGGAAGTGTGGGTGGCTGGGGGTAAAATGTACTGGCTCTCTATGGCCCAAGTCCACTTGGATTGAGGATCATGCAGGGTAGAAGGTGTTAGCCCTCCTACCTACTCACCAAAATAAGCTCCAGACTGCCTGGGAGGGGCCCTACCAAATTGTAGATGGACAGGGCGAGGCCACCTACATTATAGGACAGGCACCTTGCTAAAGGTACAGAAGGGTCTGACATGTGAATGTCCTAAAAGTGTATCAGGACAGGGCAGACTCCGTCCTAGGCATATACACCTTGGCCAGCCAGGAGGCAGAAGACAGGGAACTTCCAAATGCGACCCAGACCAAAACTGTATTAGGAGAACAGCTTACCCCGACCCAGCGAAGCCAGATCAGGGGGGTCATCGACTAATGGCCCACCCTGTTCTCCACCAAGCCAGTACTGACCCACCTCATTCAGCACTCGGTGGACACCCCTGGCCAACAACCCCCCTGACAACCCCCATACCACATTCCTGAGGTAGTAAAGAGCCACATCAGAACAGTGGATCAACTCCTGGGGGGGGGGGGCGCAGGAATTCCCCTGCGCCTACCTTGATGATATTGCCATATTCAGCGAGTCGTGGGAAGCGCATCTCCTCCACTTTGAGGCCATCCTGGGGCTGATTCATGCTGCATGACTGACTATTCACCCAGAAAATTGCCAGATTGGGATGGGGGAGGTCTAATATCTAGGCCACCGAGTAGGGAGTGGGATCCAGTGGCCTGAGCCAGCTAAGATTGAGGCCATTGTTCAGTGGCCCAACCAACAACCAAGAAACAGGTCATGGCCTTCCTGGGGAATGCTGGCTACTATCGCAAATTTGTACCCCAATACAGCAATATAGGCAAACCGCTGACAGTCCTGACCCGTAAAAGTTTGCCCCAGATAGTCACCTGGTCTCCTGACTGTGACACGGCCTTCAAGGCACTAAAAACAGCTTTAGCACAGGCACCTGTGTTAGCTGCCCTGGATTTTAATCTGCCTTTTCTGCTACACACAGATGCCTCCAACATGAGCCTCGGAGCCATACTATCAAGGTTCCCGTGATCTTTCTGTCACTCTCTGCTGTGGTGTGCTCCCATTGGCGGAGCTTGTTTAAGCCTGCCCAGTATGGCCTTCATATACCAGGCCTCTGGCACCTGTCAGGTGTCCTTTTGTGGTGTTCCTGTACCAGTGCTTCCGTTGCAGTGTTCCTGCATTCCTGTGTACTGATTTGGCCCGTCTGACTATTCTTACTGGTTCCTGCTCCGTGATTGACCCGGTTTGGCTGACGTTCCTGCTCTGTGATTGACCCGGCTTGGCTGACGTTCCTGCTCTGTGACCTAATTCCGGTTATCCTGTTGTCCTGAGAGTGTTCCTACCGAAGATCCTGATTCTATGTCGCCTGGCGACATTTTGAACTTTTGTGGGCACTGCTGTGCAGACTGAGCATCCAGTTAACCCTTGCAGAGCTTGTGGCCTCTGATACTGAGCCTGTCCGTTAACACTTGCTGAGCACTGTGGCCTCCGATACTGAGCCTCTCCGCTAACACTTGCTGAGCACTGTTGACTCCGATACTGAGCCTGTCCGTTAACACTTGCTGGGCACTGTGTCCTCCATTATACCAAGCCTTACACACCTTACACCACAGTCTCTGGCTGCTCTTACCATCTACTGGGCATTGTCTAAACACACCACAACAGAGACTGATTATCTACCTAAGACTTTAACCCTTGTGCCACTACTGTTTCTTATTTGGCCTATCTTGTGACAGTTTATGCTCCTACACTATATTGTGCCTGAGAGGGCATCCATTATCTATATCCATTTACCTGTCCTTGCCAATTTAGCCTCTAGTGGGCATTGTTCCTTGTTTCTTTTTCAATAAAACTGTGTTTTATTCTAACCTCCTGATCTGAGTGCCTTACAAACCGTTACAGTACGAAAGGGCGATGACCTCAGACAGTAAAGGTGAAGGTAATACACAGAACATCCATTGGAGGATGTATGTGCATGAGCAATGCTTGGACCAGTTGGCACTGGCCTTGCAGACGTTACTGGAACGTACGGTACACCTTGACAAACCTAATCAGAATCCGGTGGTCCCCCCAGTTCCGACACCGGACAATCATTCTGTGGTACCTGCTGCTCCCCCCAGATGCCTAACGGCGGCGGCGCCGTTACCATTGAGATACGATGGTGAACCTACCTTATGCAGGGGGTTTATCAATCAGTTAGAGATATTCTTGGAATTGACGCCTCATGCCTTTCCTAACAACCGGAGCAAGGTTGGGTTCATGATATCATTGTTAACGGGCAAAGCTCTGACATGGGCTAATCCCTTGTGGGAGAACGCTAAACCCTGCACTCAGAACTTCAACGAGTTTGTAAGGAAGTTCCGTAGAGTGTTTGAGGTACCTGGCAGAGCCGCCTCTGCTGCCAAAAGATTGATGGAGATACAAATGGGCGATCGTAGAGTGGGCGATTATGCCATAGAATTTCGGACACTGGCAGCAGAGGTGGGATGGTATAACGAGGCGTTAGTGGCAGCCTTTGCTCAGGGGTTGTCTGACTCCATCAAAGATGAAATAGCTGCCAGAGATGTACCCTGTGACTTAGATGAATACATTGATTATGTCATGCTTATTGACTCTCGTATCCGTGAAAGGCGCCTGGCTAGAAGGGCGAGATCCAGAAGCTATGGGCACGGCAGTCCTTTAAACCCACCCTCGCCTCCCATTCCTCCTGATCGAGCATCTGAACTGGGTGAACCAATGCAACTCGGGTTCACTAGACTTACTAAGGAGGAACGGGCACACCATAAAAGGAAGGGTTTATGCTTATATTGTGGCAAAGCTGGGCACTTACTACGCACCTGTCCGGTACGGCCGGGAAACGGACGCACCTAGGGTACCTTGGGGGACAGGCCCTAGGTGGCGTATAACAGTCCCCAGACTCCTGTACACAGAAACCCACCATCCAGGTGGTATTTTCCTGGGCGGATCAGTCTGTGGAGGTGTTTGCTCTGGTAGACTCTGGTGCAGCAAGGTACTTCATGGATCGTTCCTTTGCCAAACTGCACAAAATTCCCTTGGTCAAAAGGGACACTCCCTTAGCCATTGAAGCCATTGATGATAGACCGTTAGAGCTGGCATTTATCACTATGGAAACGACTCCTATTACTAGGTCTATTGGGGCTCTCCACAGTGAGGAAGTACGTTTCCAAATAATTCATTCACCTCATCACGCGGTCATTTTGGGGTTCCCATGGTTGCTATTGCATAATCCCCAGTTTGACTGGCAAAGATGTGAGGTCAAATCATGGTCTGAGTATTGTACTAAACACTGTTTGTCGCACCCGGTCAAGATTTTGTGTACCTCTCCCTCCGTGCCAGCTGAATATCGTGAATTCAGTGATGTATTCAGTAAGGGAGAGGCTAGCACATTGCCTCAGCACAGACCGTATGATTGCGCTATTGATTTGCCTTCGGGAGTGGTACCTCCCAAGGGTCGGACATACCCTTTGTCCTGCGGTGAGAACAAAGCCATGGAGGACTACATTGAGGACGCCCTCAAGAGGGGAATCATACGCAAGTCTACCTCACTGGCTGGTGCCGGTTTCTTTTTTGTGAAAAAGAAAAATGGCGAACTAAGACCATGTATTGATTACCGTGGGTTGAATAAGCTCATGTCTAAGGATGCCTACCCCATACCACTCATTACAGAGTTATTTGACAGGTTGAAAGGCCCTTCTATCTTTACGAAACCTGATCTTCGGGCCGCGTACAAACTGATCAGAATTAATGCTGGGGATGAGTGAAAAACGGCATTCAATACTAGGTCAGGGCACTACGAATACTTACTGATGCCATTTGGTTTATGTAATGCACCTGCCGTATTTCAAGAGCTCATCAATGACATCCTCTGTGACATGCTTCAGTCTTGTGTGGTCGTATACCTCGATGATATATTGATACACTCTGCTAACCTAACCCAGCACATCAAGGATGTGTCTGAAGTTTTGCTTCATTTACGAAAGAATAAACTGTTCTGTAAACTAGAAAAATATGAGTTTCACAGGTCCAAAGTACCCTTCCAGGGGTTCGTGATATCTAAAGATGGCATTGCCATGGACCAAGAGAAACTGGCAGCAGTCCTACAATGGCCACGTCCCAAGGGGTTAAAAGCTATCCATCGCTTTTTGGACTTTGCCAATTATTATAGGAAATTTATCCAGAATTTCTCTACAATTGTTAAACCTCTGTCTGACCTTACGCATAAGGGTGCTAATCCCTCTCAATGGCCCGAGGCAGCTGAAAACGCTTTTGAGACTTTAAAATCCGCTTTTGCATCTGCTCCTATACTGTCCTACCCCAATCCCGCCCTGCCATTTACATTGGAGGTTGATGCCGCCGAAGTCGGGGTAGGGGCAGTATTCTCCCAACGCCCTGCTGGAGGTGGTACCTTGAGACCTTGTGGTTTTTTTTCTAAGAAACTCTCTAGTGCCCAAAGCCATTATGAGATTGGTGACAGGGAACTCTTGGCCATTATCCTTGCATTGAAAGAATGGCGCCATCTAATGGCGGGCACGAGAACCCTGGTGTTAATCCTTACCGACCACAAAAATTTGACTTATCTCTCAGAAGCAAAAAAGCTGTCCTCCCGCCAGGCTAGGTGGGCACTGTTCCTTTCTCGATTTAATTTCATAGTGTCCTACCTGCCAGGCTCTAAGAACGATGCTCTATCCAGACAATTCAGTCCTGACATTGAGAGGGATGAAGACCCTGTACCTATTATTCAGCCAGATCGCATCCTGGCTACAGTGTGTACTAGTATCACTTCGCCACTAGGGGAAGAGATTTTAGCATCTCAGGTGAGGGCACCCCCAGAAACCCCAGTTGGCAAGTGTTTTGTGGTTGAGCCATTCCGTACCCATCTGCTTGAGACTTACCACTCATCTAAGACAGCTGGCACATTGGGAGGGATCAATTCATATGGTCTCTTTCGCAAGTATTTTGGTGGCCCTCCCTTAGAGCCGAATGCTCCGCATATACTGCAGCCTGTGCCACCTGTGCTTGTGCCAAGACCCCCAGACACCTCACGGTGGGCTTACTCCAACCGGTGCCTAATGGTGAACGCCCATGGTCCCACATATCCATTGATTTCCTGGGAGAATTGCCAGTGTCTAGGGGGTATACATTTATCCTAATGGTGGTTGACAGGTTCTCTAAGATGGCTAATTTCGTGCCCCTCTCTGGTCTTCCTTCGGCCCAGGAATTGGCAGTGTTTTTTGCCAGAGAGGTGTTCCGCTTGCATGGGGTTCCCAGAGTGATGGTATCGGACCGAGGGAGTCAGTTCGTGTCTAGATTCTGGAGGGCATTCTGTAGCCAGATGGGCATCCAATTGTCCTTTTCCTCTGCCTACCATCCCCAGACCAATGGAGCCGCTGAACGTGCCAATCAGGGACTGGAACAGTTTCTGCGCTGCTTTGTGACCAATCATCATGACAATTGGGCCAACCTGTTGCCGTGGGCAGAGTTTGCCAGGAATTGTGCAGTTAATTCATCGTCTGGGAGCTCCCCGTTCCTTATCAATTATGGGTTTCAGCTGTGCCTGCTCCCGGACTCATTTCAGTCGCAGCAGATTCCAGCTCTGGACAAGCATATTGAGCAGCTCCGCTTCACTTGGGCACAGGTTCAGAGGACCTTCCATGCGCATTCATAACGTGTTCCATGTATCTCTGTTAAAATCCTTGGTATGCAACCGCTATACTACCACCCCGGTGGTTCCTGGGCTGGTGGATGTTCAAGGCCAAGAGGAGTACGAAGTTCAGAGCATTATTGATTCTAGGAGGTTTAGAGGGAAATTGCAATATTTGGTCCACTGGAAGGGCTATGGCCCTGAAGAGCGTTCTTGGGTCGACCAGAAGGACCTTCATGCCCCGAGATTATTGCGCAATTTCCACTCTAAATATCCCCAGAAACCTAGACCCTCTACCAGGGGAGGGGGTCTTTGAGAGGGGGGTACTATCACGGTTTCCGTGATCTTTCTGTCACTCTCTGCTGTGGTGCGCTCCCATTGGCGGAGCTTGTTTAAGCCCACCTAGTGTGGCCTTCATATACCGGGCCTCTGGCACCTGTCAGGTGCCCTTTCGTGGTGTTCCTATACCAGTGCTTCCGTTGCTGTGTTCCTGCATTCCTGTGTACCGATTTGGCCCGTCTGACTATTCTTACTGGTTCCTGCTCTGTGATTGACCCGGCTTGGCTGACGTTCCTGCTCCATGATTGACCCGGCTTGGCTGACCTTCCTGCTCCATGACCTGATTCCGGTTATCCTGTTGTCCTGAGAGTGTTCCTACTGAAGATCCTGATTCTATGTCTCCTGGCGACATTTTGAACTTTTGTGTGCAGTGCTATGCAGACTGAGCATCCAGTTAACCCTTGCAGAGCTTGTGACCTCCGATACTTAGCCTGTCCGTTAACACTTGCTGAGCACTGTGGCCTCCAATACTGAGCCTGTCCGTTAACACTTGCTGAGCACTGTGGCCTCCGATATCGAGCCTGTCCGTTAACACTTGCTGAGCATTGTGGCCTCCGATACCGAGCCTGTCCGCTAACACTTGCTGAGCACTGTTGCTTCCGATACTGAGCCTGTCCGTTAACACTTGCTGGGCAGTGTGTCCTTTGTTATACCGAGCCTTCCGTTACAATTGCAGAGCATTTGTGGCCTCCGTTAACTGTGCTTCTGCTTATACACATTACTTGCACAGTATAGCAGTTGTTGCACCGAGTGGTGCTGTTGGGCGATTCCTTCTGGTCTCGTAGTGTACAGGGTTCAGTTATCGCACCGGAAGGGTGCTATTGACTCTGGTTCCATTGAGCTCTTGCAGTGTTTGTGACTTCATTACCGCACCAGAAGGGTGCTATTGGCTGTGGTTCCATTCAGCTCTTGCAGTGTTTGTGACTCCATTACCGCACTGGAGGGGTGATTTTGGCTCTAGTTCTATTCAGCTCTTGCAGAGTGTTGGGTATCCTGCTCATTGCCAGTCCTTGGAGTGTGTCAGTTCTGTCTCACTGCTAAGGTGCTTTCACACCTTGCACCACAGTCTCTTGCTGCTCTTACCATCTACTGGGCGTTGTCTAAACACACCACAACAGAGATTGATTACCTACCTAAGACTTTAACCCTTGTGCCACTACTGTTTCTTATTTGGCCTGTCTTGTGACAGTTTATGCTCCTACACTATATTGTGCCTGAGAGGGCATCCATTATCTATATCCATTTACCTGTCATTGCCAATTTAGCCTCTAGTGGGCAGTGTTCCTTGTTTCTTTTTCAATAAAACTGTGTTTTATTCTAACCTCCTGGTCTGAGTGTCTTACAAACCGTTACACATACTAAGCCAGGTGGACGCCAACGGGGAAGATCACCCAGTAATCTACCAGAGTTGAAAACTCTTGGAGCGAGAGATCAGCTACGCCACCGTGGAAAAGGCCCTGGTTTGGGCTATCAAATGGTTTCAACCTTACCTATACGGACAGGAATTCATGGTGCTCACCGATCACAATCTGTTGGTTTAACTCAGTAAAGTGTCGGGGGATAATGGACAGCTATTGTGGTGGATTTTACCATTGCAAACGTACAACTTTACTGTACATTACAAGTCTGGCAGGCACAACAAAAACGTGGACGGACTGTCCCATCAAGAAGACTGTTAACCAGTCCAGGACAAGGGGCTACCTTTCACTAGCCCATGACAAGAGGCTCCCTTTTTCATAAGCCCAGGACAAGGGGCTACTTTTAACCAGCCTAGGACAAGGGGCTCCCTTTTTAATAAGCCAAGGACAAGGGGCTACTTTTAACCAGCCCAGGATAAAGAGCTGTCCAAACCTTTGGCCCCTGACCTCCAAAGTTTTGGGCCTGGAAGGGGTGGTAGTGTAATGGATCCCTAGGCCATTACATGGAGGTCTTGACAGGCCTCACAAAGAAACCCAGCTCGAAAGATTGAGTTCACAGAGAAAGAAGGCAGGCCACTGATTGGTCATTCAATATTAAAGGTCCCCCATAGACTTTGACTCAGAGAAAGAAGGCAGCCTTCTGATTGGCCGCCTACAGCACTGAACAGAGTAGGCGGCTTCCTGATTGGTCTCCTACTTTCCCATGTTAAAAGTTGATTATGTTAGACGTGGGTAGTTACATCTCATAGGGAGAACAGTTGCCCGGGTCCTGATTGTTTGTTTGTTACTTAACGACTACAATACCTATTGGCTAGGAATTGGAGCTGCAAGTCTGAATGAGTGCCTTTTACTGTGTACAGTTCCCTTGTTTCCATTGTCCCTATGTTTTTGTACCTATTATAGGAATGAGGAGGATGGGAAAGATGGATTGGGAAGGGGAAGGGAGAGCAGGATCTGCGCTACTAGAAGAGGCTGAGATGGCAAAGGTTGGGTGAGTGATAAGATGAGTAGCAAAGGTTGCAGGCTGGAGCTTTAATACCCACAAAGTGGCAGCAAAACTCATTATCGAGTATACTCCAGTCTGTAGGAAAATTAAATTGTGAGGCTGCCTGCCACAGTTGACAGTCTTGTGCTCTGTCTGGTTTTGAGATGCTATTAAAAGTGACACTAAATTAATGTATTTCCCCCTCTATGATATCTCTTTTAAGGTGGGCGGGTATCATGTGGGATGGAGTAACTCGGGGGGAGAGAGCGTAGAAGGCTTCTGGTTGAGAGAAATTGCCGAGCTGCTGGATGTTGATGCTCGTTTGAGAGCTGCAAGGTTTGCTTGGATATCAGGTAAAGGTGACCTCATATCAAACAGGATTGGGTCAACTGGCTGAGCTTGTGGATTGGAGGGGTGGGGGGAGAGACTAGAGAAAAGCAGGGATTTGAGGGAACAGTAAGCAGAATAGTTTGTCTTTCCTTGCCAAGGCTGTGTAAGGTAAATATTGCCTGTTGCAGTCATTAGGTTGGCAATAGCCCAATCCGTCAGAGACAGACTGAGAGGCATTGGGTTTGATAGAGTATGGACAAGAGAATAATCTGGATTTGCATCGATCAGGCCTTCTGCTGCTTCCATGAGGAAAACCTGAATAAAATGAAACTTAATAAATACTATGTGGGGATCACCAGATGGAGTGATTTAGGACTATACCACTTAAAATATTGATCACTATGTTTTACATTGTGTGACATAATGTAATAATTTGTGTGGTGTAATACTGTAAGTCCTGTAAAGGGATATGATAGTTTTAGAGACAGAGAACAGAGAAAATAAAGGTTATTCCCAGCACTCTGGCTTGCTTACAATATACTCCAGGTCTGTGTAACTTGGTTACGGAATTATCGGAATGTTGATTGACTCCTGCTGTGCTTCCTTGACCAATCAGGGGAAGTTATTATGGTCTAGTTAAAATGCCAAGCAGACCCATCACTGAATGCTTAGAGATAAGAATGTGACGACGTCTTTGAGTCACTTCTGTCAGGGGAGGGAGATGCAAGTAGTTATTGTTGCTGCTGTGCTTCCTTGACCAATCAGGGGAAGTTATTATGGTCCAGTAAAATGCCCTTTTTTCAAGCCTTAATTTGTATTCTTATCTTGATAAGAATGTATGAAAGTGTATATAAGCAGTTTGTTTCATCAATAAAGCTGTCTATTATACCCTCCTTAATACAAGTCTCGACTGTATTTCTAGAGGGTGCTTTTGCTGGGGATTCTCTCCCTATCCACTGCAAGATCGAATTCACTTGCCTTGCCGGTCTACTGGTGTAGGGCCTCTGTAAACCCCACCTAGGATTCTGCAGCTAAATTCACCAACTCTTCCAGTCTGCCAGGAGTCAGCATCCAGTTGTTCCTGCCTGAGTATCCAGGACCTCCAGATGGCAAGAAGTAGCAGGGCTCCAGCCAGCTGTGGAAGAGGGGCAGCAGCAGCGGCAGTTCAGGAACTGACGACCCCAAAAGGGTCCGGTAAATCCTGGTATTGTCACATTTGATGGCAGCGGTGGAATGTCCTCTTCCTAAAGGCATCCAAACCACCACTGGGACAATCTCCATCAGGAGGTTTGGCTGGAGCCAGTGGCAGGTGTATGGAGGAGTTCTACAAGCAGTTGAAGAGATCCACCTTAAAAGAGATCCCTGCTGCCAGAGGCAGAGAAGCAAGTGGACCCAGTAAGACTGATTTAGTTGAGGCTTTGATGCAGATGAACTGTCTGTCAGTTGGAACCGCTAGTCCTGCAAGCCTGCAGACCAGCATGGGATCCGGGGAGAGCCCCACAGAGCATGAGGATGCCTTCATCCGAGCTGTCAAAATCCGGCTTTCTTTTTATGGTCCTAACCCATCTGTTGAGGTGGTGGATAGAGTCATAGCCATGGTGACTCAGGACCAACAGAAGGCAGCAGAAAAGGAAGAATGCCTGAGGATGGCAGAACTGGAGAGAGGCCAGAGAGATTCAGGATCGCCACATAGCTGTGGATCCTGGAATGGCAAACTTTCTCATCAAGCCTTCAAGGTGTTTGAGGAGAGCACAGGAGACATAGATGGGTACCTGCAAGATTTTAAAAGGCAATGTGCCCTTCATGAGGTTGATCAGAGAGACTGGGTAACAATTCTGGGGGGCAAGCTGACTGGACGTGCAGCCGAGCCATATCGAGCCCTACCTGACGAAGTCAGCCATGATTATGCTGAGGTGAAACAGTGCCTGCTTGCCCGGTATGTGGTCACCCTGGATGCTTATCAGCGGAAGTTCCGGGATACCCAATGGCGGGAACAGGACTCTTATGCGAAATGGGTGTACCGCATGGACCGTGCTTGTGCCAACTGGCTACTGGGCTGCAATGCAAAGACTATGGAGGATTGTCTGCAGCTTTTCCTACTGGAGCAATTCTTTCACCAAATGCCTCCTGAAGTTCGGGATTGGGTACGGGACCATGATACAGCTACGGTGGGGGAAGCGGAAAAGATAGCCGACAAATATGTGCAAACTAGACGGAGTGGGCCCGTCCCTCTCTGCTCCCACACCGAGGATCTAATTCCACTCCTCAAGGGGTCCAGGTACCACTGCCCAGCCCCATTCCAGCCACTTCCAACCAGCCCAGTGGAGGGCGCAGTTCCGGCCTACAGTCCTATGATTGTTTATAGTTGGGACATGAAGTTGGAAGCAATTGCCCTCAGAGGCAATCCAGGGCTGGGCCCATACCTCAGAGGCCAGTGCCTCCACCAGTCCCACCCTGGAGTGCACCAAGACAGGCATACTGTATGGAGGAGAACCCTGGCCTCGAGCTGGGGGATTGCAGCATTTTGCCGAGGATGAGGTCTGGGGACCAACCCATGAGGTGAGCCTAATCCAAACCAAGTCGATAACAGAGGACATAATTTTCAGACAGTGCTGGTGAATGGCCAGCCAGCCAAGGGGATGAGAGACACTGGATTCCTTTGGCCCAGATTAAACTGGATTGGGCTGCTGGTAAAGGGAACTGTGAGGTGGGAGTGATGTCTGGTATCCCAGCTGAAGTCCTGCTGGGAAATGACTTGGGGTATCCTACCAGTGTCTTCGCAAGCTCTCTCCCATCACCCCCAGTGATGGCTGCATTGCTGTGACCCCATCCCAGATCCATCAGAAAAACACCAAGGGGACCCAGGTAAGAACACTTGCCCCAAATCAGAATGACAAACCCCAAATCACTTGGGCTCCCCAAGATGACTTCCATATATTTATGGACGAGAATTTACTGTAATAACAGACCACAACCCACTAGTATGGCTGAACTGGATTGCAGGAGACAATGGACGGTTGTTGAGCCTCTCCCTGCAACCCTACAACTTTACTATTCAATACAGACCTGGCAGGAACAACAAAAATGCCAATGGTCTATCCTGACAAGAAGGTGCCTGAAGGACTTTGTGGACAGTGCCAAGGTGGATCCGTCGGGACCACACTAGGTCTGTCCATGTCTTGGGGGGTGTCACCAGATGGAGTGATTTAGGACTATATCACTTGAAATATTGATCACTATGTTGTGCATAGTGTGATATAATGTTAGAGTTTGTGTGGTGTGAAACTGTAAGTCATGTAAAAGGATTTGATTAGAGTTTTAGAGCCAGAGTGCAGAGGAAATAAAGGTTATTCCCAAAACTCTGGCTTCCAGGTCTGTGTAACTTGGCTAGGCAATGATTGAAATGTTGATTGACTCCTGCTGTGCTTCCTTTTTTTTTTTAAGACTTTATTGAGTTTAAGGAAGACATACAAATAAAAAGAGACATCATGACATAATTCAAATTATATACAATGTACATCCATAGTGGTAGAACTAGAGTAATACAGCATGCTAACAGGTGACAAACAAGACTGATATCAACCAACATCAAATGGTGTCATCATACCATCATACCCACCTAGGGTTCTGCAGCGAAATTCACTAGTTCTTCCAGTCTGCCAGGGGGCAGCATTCATTTGTTCCTGCCTGAGTATCCAGGACCTCCAGACAGCAGGAAGTAGCAGTGCTCCAGCCAGCCGTGAAAGAGGGGCAGCAGCAGTGAAGGTTCAGGAACCGACAACCCCAAAAGGGTCTGGTAAATCCTGGTACCATCACAGTGGGATATAGATAAAATATGGTGGAACCTTTTGGCTGGGTGCAGGTGAGTTGCAACCGGATCAACTAAATAGCTTGACAAGATGGTGAAATAGGACTGAATCATTGTCTTCAGAAATCAGAGAAGAGAAAAAAATGTTTTTTTGTTTTTTTTTGGGGGGGGAGTCAACTCTGGTCTGGATTTGCAAAGATGTAATACATAATGGCTCCTGGGCCATGTGAATAGGTGAGGGGTGAGGGTCTTGGCCTTAGGGTACGGGCTGCTGACTTCTGAAAATCGGTGAAGGGTGCAAGTCTCTGGTGAGGGGTGTGGGTTACCTGCTTCTGCAAAGAGATGAGGGGTTGTGGGCAATCGTCCTCTGAGGAGAGGTGAGGGGTGCAGGCATTGGTCTCAATAGAATGGTGAGGGGTGCTGGCCTTTGGCCTCAGCAGAATAGGGAGGGGTGGGGGCTTTAGCTTCTGAGAAAAGTGGATGGGTGCTAGATTCTTGCCTTTGTGAATAAGTGTGTGTGGGGGGTGGCAACTTCCATCCTCTGCAAAGAGGTGAGGGGTGGGGGTCTTTGGCCTCTGCAGAGAGATAATGGGAGCAGGCCTTTGGCCTCTCCGCAGAAATGAGGGGTGAGGGTTCTCAGCGATGAGGGTGCGGGCTACCATTCTCTGTGAAGAGTTAGAGAGGAGTGTAAGCTCCCGGCCTCTCTTGAGGAGGTGAGGGGAGGGGGTGAGGAGGGGTGAGCAGTGCCGGGTTTGTCAATAGGCCAACTAGGCACTGGCCTTAGGCGCCTGATTTTCAGCGGTGCCTAGTAATTATCCTGTCACGTCCACCAGCCCACCCATTTTAGATGCCCATAAGTTTAATTAAGGGCATTTGGCTTCAATTTAAATTAATGACAGACTGTTCTGGTGCCTGCGCCACCCCTTCTGGGCCACCCCCTACGACTCCTTTTTTTGTTGCTTCCCTGACCTGCTGGATCTGATTTTTTTGTCTACAATGTGACCGTCATGACATCACATTGCAAGATAAAACATAGTCATGCACTACACCCTTCATCATGGCATAGCTTGCAAGGGCTGCATATATATCACAGAAACCAGCTACACATGTGGATTTTGCTGTGCTTAAATGGAGAAACTGTGCACAGGGCAAGTAGCAGTGAGGGAGACCAGACCACACCAGCAAATGTCATTGGTGGGTGGGCAGGCAGGCAGAAGCAGAAGCAGCAGCCCCTCAATAGCCAGGCATGCATATACTGTATGTATGTTGCCTCCTTCAGCTCAGAATTTAATGAAAAATAAATAAATGTTTTCTCCATTCCAAATAACCCACTGAAGTAATTTGTCTGATTACAGAGTGGCAACAGGAGAGGTAATAATAGGTAATAATAGTATACATTCTACCATTTTACAGACTCTTCTATAGGTTGTTGTCAGTTTTATTGATAAATATGTCAGTTGAGGGTGTGGCTAAGTGAAGGGGTGTGGTTAAGTGTAGGGGTGTGGCTATTGATGGGGTAAAAGTGGGGCTATGGGGCACTGGAAGGTGGTGTGCCTAGTGGCTCCTAAGATGTAAATCCAGCCCTGGGGGTGAGGGGCAGGCCTCCAGCCACTGAGAAGAGGAGAGTGGTACAGCTTTGGCTACTGAGAAGAGGTGAAGGGCACTGGCTTCCATCCTTTACAAAGCGGTGAGGGTTGCAGGCTTCTGGCCACTGTGAAGGGGTGAGGGGTACAGCCTCCGGCCTCTGCGAGGAGGTGAGGGGTGCTGGCTTCCATCCTTTTTGAAGCAGTGAGGGCTGCGGGCTTCCGGTCACTGTGAAGAGGTAAGGGGTACAGGACACCGTCCTCTGTGATGAGGTGAGTGGTATGTGCCTCTGGCCTCTGCAAAGAGGTGAGGGGTGTGGGCTTCTGGCCTCTGCTAAAAGGTGAGGGGTGCAAGACTCCGGTCTCTGTGAAGAGGTGAGGGGAGTGAGCTGCAGGCCTCTGTGAATAGGTAAGGGGTGAGAGCTACTGGCCTCTTATGAAAAATGAGAACAGTGTGGGCCTCTGGGCTCTGTGAAGAGGTGAGGACTGGCTAAATGAAGGGGTGAGAGAAATCAGCCTCAGGCCTCTTAGAAGACGTGAGGGAGAATAGGCGAGTGGGGCAAGACTTGTGTTAGCTGCAGGATAAAAATTACGACATGATTCCTAGAAACAGACAGGGATATCTAACAGAATGTGAGGAATAGAACCCTACTTCTGGTTAAAGTTGTGAGGTAAGGCCTCCGGCCTCTATGTAGAGGTAAAGTTTACTGTACTTTAGTGATTGTGTGGGGGAGTTCCAGTTCAAAATATAAATGGAAGGGAGGCAGCTATGATCTTCTGTTGAAGTAAGTGCCTGCTACTACTGACTGTAGGGGTAAATACTGGAGAGCAAGGATGCAAAAATAGAAGTGACTGATTCTGCTGTTAAGAGTGACTCTTAAGATAACTAGGTGAGGAATGTGTGGAACTAAGGGCTCGATTCAAATGTTGGCGTCGCCAGAAAAAACTGGCGACGCTGGTTTTAACGTCAATTGAGCAATGCAAATGTTCCACTAGAAACAAGCGACACCAGTTCTGAAACACACGTCGCCCGTCGCCAGAACAGCAAGATCTCACCCATAGAGGATAATGTACAAGCGACGCCAAAAGCGATTCAAATGTTGGAGTTAGGGCTAACGCGCGTTAAATTGCAACATTTCTCTCCAGAAATCTAACGCCTATTTTTTTTGGAGAAAAACACACAACTCAGACTAGAAAATCACCTTCGCTGAAAATAAAAGAGAGAGGCAGGTCATTCAAGGACAGAAGCCAAGCATACAGAAGTCAATATTAACCCCTACAATGCCTAGCAAATACAACAACAAGGCCCACAACAGTGATACACAACCCCTCCACCCAAAACACACCTAACATGCAATCTGGATATTCCAGGGCATCCCCTGAGGGCACAAGGGAATACCCAAATTAAAATAACATATGCCCAACATCAGGTCCAACTGTGTCAATGACAATGTGGAGAAATGGTGCCTCAAATGTCACATATGCACATCTACCCAAAAATGTGTAAAATCAATATCATCAAACACCAATGCAGAACATAACAACATGGGAAAAGTGACGCACCCTGAGCTGGTACACATGGCACACCAACATCACATGACACCCTGCTTGTGAACCACTGGCCTACACCATACAAACAAGTCACAGACAAACAATAACAATCGAGCAACTCCACAGGGACAAGGGGAACACAAAGCAGCACAACATAAGACATCCCAAAACACCTTGGACCAACAGAGGTTAACACACAACACCACATGCACACCTGTCACTCCAACATCAAATCAACTCACCAATGTAACCTTAGCAGTACATGGAGACAAAACACACACCTGACAGCTACATACCAATTACAAATAATCACACCACTAACCACAGACACACCAGAAAACAATTACCTGGATAACACACACACCTTATCATTAGTCCATTATGACCACATGACTGCTCATTGACAACACCCTACTGCTGTTTAAAAGTTACAGCCCACCCTTCTCAGATGGAGAGAGAAAAAAAAAAAAAAAAACACAACAGAAGAGAACAGAACAACAGTATGTACACATACCTTTACCTGAGGCGACAGCGGAGGCGTAGGCGTGAGAGGGCTAGGGCTCCCCATCCCCCTCCAAGCACCCCTGTGCAACAGCCGTCACCTCCTGCAGCTGTTCATGCTCCAGCTGAAGAGCCATCCCCACCTGGAGGACAGCACCTACCAGCAGCACCTCAGCTGCAACGACAGGATGCCCCCCAGCTGCCACAGGGACCTGTGGAGCAGCAGAGGGCTGGCAGACAAATGGCCAGGCCCCGGATATATCGCACCAGGGTAACGCTGCTGGGAATGACTGAGGAAGAAGTCAGGGACAGATACAGGCTGACATCCGAGAGCCTGCTAAACCTGTATCAGGTGATCAAAGATGACATAGACCCTGTTTACTCTGCAAACCGTGCCCTGACAGGACTGCAGAAGCTTATGTGTTCCATCCACTTCATGGCAAGTGGATCATTCCAATCCACAGAGGGATATGTGTCTGGAATGTCCCAGTCCACCTGCTCCAGGGCACTGACACAGGTGTTGACAGCACTGAAGAGGAAGGCAAGTGCCTACGTCCACTTCCCTACAACAAACATGGAGTGGGCACGGGTGAAGCAGGCCTTCTACGCCAGGGGAGGAATGCCCAGGGTCATGGGGGCCATTGATTGCACACACATCCGATTAAGAGCCCCTGCACATCATCCACATCTCTATGTCAACAGGAAGAGTTACCACTCAATCAATGTACAGATGGTGTGTGATGCTGGGATGAGGATTACCAATGTGTGTGCAAAATTCCCTGGGAGTTGTCACGACTCACACATCCTCTCCAACTCCTCTGTACACAGGGATTTTGAGAACGGTACACATACAGGAGGATGGCTGTTGGGTGAGTCAACAGAGAACACACACCCCCACATCCACAGGTGCATGCACATGACGCATGTACATACCCATTTCAGTATGTGCATGACACAAAGGGGGGGGGGAAACACCAAGTGTTGATGAAGAGGTGATGAAGATCAGATGACTCTACCATGTCATCACGTCTGCACCTTCCATGTAATGACATGTTGGTCATGTGCCCACGTCCCTTCAACTGTGGACATCTCTGTGCATAGGCTCCATAGAATAACATGGAATTTGGAGAAGTGATGGACCAGAGAAGTCATCTCCATCACTTCACCTCTACATCACTGCTTTGTGACTCCCCACCCCATGAATACATCATCCATGTAACATGACACCATGTTCCTACTCATCTACAGGTGATGCTGGCTATGGGTGCAAGTGTTGGCTGCTCACACCAATCGCAAATCCACAGACACCTGCTGAGGAGCGCTACAATGAGGCACATGTCCGGACCAGGAATGTCATTGAGCGCACATTTGGCCAGCTCAAATCCAGGTTCCGTTGCCTGGATCAGTCTGGGGGCGCTCTGCAGTATACACCTGCTAAGGTATGTGACATCGTCCAGGCATGTGCCTTGTTGCATAACATAGCTGTGGACACACGTCTCGTGGAGGATGTGCAGCCACACCAGCCTGTGCAGGTCCCTGTTCCCACTGATGGAGGGGAGGATCTGTTGACAGGGACACAGATGCGAAACAGGCTCATCAGGGACTACTTCACCTGTGAGTACCATGCATGTGTGATTGTGGATGTGCTTGTGGAATGCATGCAAACATGTAAAACAAAAATGATTATTTGTTCCACTCCACAGGATGACCCAACAGCATAGTCCTACCATGTCAAGGACATCATCCTTCATCCTCGCATCAAAGGTAAACCATATGGTCCATGTCTATCACATACTGAGTTGTACTGATGTGAAACTACATCTACCAAGTTGAGCAAAGCCATGACACATGTGGAACCCTGTGAGTCACAGAGGAATACCCAATGCAATGACATGTAATGGATGCCACATAGCAATACCATGTTTTAACCCCTTGAGGGCCATAGGTGCACACAAAACATTACAAGGCACTCAGTTGTGTACCCCTCTGTCACTCGAATGGTTCAGGGGATAATGGATCAGACTTAGCTAGAATGTGAGCAATGCCCAATGTAGCTGAATGGGGATGGTGGTTGTGTGTGGTGTTGTCTAAGGTATGGCAGTAATGATCCGTTAGTCAGGTTGCAAGGCCTGCCATGCTGACTTGTTTGTGTGTGTGTATATAGCACAAGGAATATTCCAATCCATTGTTTGACAATGTGTGTTGTCCATGTGTTATGACCATATGAGGTGTTCATCAAGGGGATGGCAAGCAGACATATGTATGTATGTGACACGGACCCTGAGCACACACACCTTATCAGTATGTAGATCGAGATCCATGAAATAGTTCACCTGTTCCAGGGGGCTTGGTTTACGATATGATGTGTGTGTCCACACACATATACATATGTCTGCTAGCCAACACCTTTATCCAAACAAAATAAGGTCATGATGGCTACACAACACGTTGACAACAAATAGATTGTTCACTCTGTCACATAACAAAGCTGTCACTGTGGAGTGCCAGTAAGGTCTCAAAAGCATTGTTGATCAATGTGTTGTGTACCTCAAGGGCATGATGGTGGTAAAGCAATAGCATGACTGTTGTGTTGATAGTGCATCTACAAATCTCGTTTTCACTCTCTGCAGGCATCTTTGGCATGACTCCTCATGGTCCAGCAGTTTGTTCCGGTGACATGTTGACTCGACGTCCATGAGGATAATCTGTTTGTGTTGATGTCAATAAAACATGTGATATGACTATATATCTTGTGTCACTGATTACCTTTCCCATCAGGGTTTCAAAGAGATAGATGATAGTGATACTTGTAATGTTTGGCAATCCATGTAGTTGGGTTTATCACCCTGAGTAAAACAAGTGAACTTCCTTGCTGACAGGTGTTTTATTCCAAAGTGGTTACAGCTCAAAGTTTACATCCATAGATCCAATATCACAGTGGCATGAATGTGTCATGTGGCGCTGTTGATACAACATCTTATGGACAGCTCCGGTCCCTGCACCATGAATCCCCATAGGATGAAGTTGCAACAGTGCCATTTAACACCTTCAGGACAATGTAATATTTGACCCATGACTTCAAGCTCTGAGCTCGGATAACCTTGGAAAGAGACACCTTTCAGCAGTGGGAGTTCCCTTGTTCCAATCAGGGTGGTGAACCCAACTACATATATCATGACACATTCCAAGCATTACTATCCCCTTAATTGCGATCATGTTGTTGATGTATGTAATGTGTTCATGTTGTTCAAGTTCAAGTCACATCATGGAACAACATCCTGATGTTATTTGACTTTCAAATGTCTGTGATTTGAACTTGGACAAACGTGTGTATGTGATGTGTGTGTTCACCCCTGCTGTAAAAGCTTATGACTCCATTCATCGTGAATGAGTTGTGTTCACTGCATAGCTTTGCAATGCATTGGAGACAACTCGGCCAAACAAACCACATATTGGATGAGAAACATGCATGGACACAGATGTAGTGAAAAAGTGCAAACATTTATTAAACGGGCCTGAAGAAGGTTGGCCCTACTTCTTTTTCTTGGGAGGGTAAGGGGGGGGGACTGCAGAGGTGGATTGCCTCTGACTGTGGCGGGTTACCCGTGGGTGTCTGGTGGATGGTGGAGGTGGTGGTGGTGGTGGTGGTGGATCACTGCTGGCTGGAGATGCATTACTGGACCCCTGTTGTGATGGCTGGCCCATGTTGTGGCGCAGGTTTTCCCGCCTGTTTGTTTCACGCATCTCCACCAGCATGTGTCCCAGCACCTCCATCATGCCGGTGTTAAATTGTGCCTGCTGTGTGTTGGCGACTACCTGTTGTGCCTCCATGGCCCGGAGGCACCCCATGATCCTCCCTATATCCACCTCAATCCTACGCAGGGATCGGGCACACCTCCGTAACACTGTCACCTGCTCACCCTGGACAGCCACACATGCCGCGTCGAGGGCTGCTGTGGGCGCAGGTGACACAGGCGTGGTGGGCATGGAGGCTGGCAGAGGTGGTGGTGTGAGCGGACGACCATGGGGTGCCTCAGGAGAGACTGCAACATGGAGGCTGTGGGGGGATGTGGAGAACCGATCCACGGACCCCTCACTACCCTCTGTTACCGCAGCCTCAGGATGGGGCACATCTGTTGGTGTGGTTGGGGGGGATGGCGTTGGTGGTGGTGGTGGGGTGAAAACTGTGCGCCCCTGTGGCTGCTGTGGCTCCCCGATCAGGCCAATATGTTGGTAGTCCAGGGGCCACATCAGGGATGCCTCCTGGCTTCCGGATCTCCTTAGGGGGGGCTGAGGCCTAGCCCACATGCTGGACTCTGCATGTCCTGGCATCTGGACAGCCTGTGGCATTCTGTGCCTCGCCATAGGCTGCAGTGGTGGAGACACGTGGACGCCAGGATCTTGCTGGGGCCACTGCTGGGGGCCTTGCTGGGGCCACTGCTGCTGCTGCTGGGGCCACTGCTGCTGCTGCTGGGGCCACTGCTGCTGGGGCCACTGCTGCTGCTGCTGGGGCCACTGCTGCTGGGGCCGCTGCTGCTGCTGCTGGGGCCACTGCTGCTGGGGCCGCTGCTGCTGCTGCTGGGGCCACTGCTGCTGGGGCCGCTGCTGCTGCTGCTGGGGCCACTGCTGCTGGGGCCGCTGCTGCTGCTGCTGGGGGCCTTGCTGGGGCTGCTGCTGCTGTGGTTGCTGCTGTGGTGGTGGTGGCAGCACTCCTGAGGTGGTGGCCTCCTCACAGGAGGTTTCCCCGGACTCCTCTGCTCGGGATGTTTGGTAAGCTGTGGGGGCAAATGACATGATGGAATTAGTGATTTGAGCCATGACAGGAGTGCTGCACTACTGTTACAATGACATGTGAACCGTTGAGTGGCAGGATAGTATCCATTGCATAGCTTGGCAATGCATTGGTTACCATCCTGACACACATTGCTTAGCTTGATGTGATCCCATACATTGATTGTTCTAACCTACAGTGTTGTAGATTTGGTCATCATGTGTATCCTGAGCAGTGGGGATGGCAAGGCATAAACCTCCTTGCTATCCCCATTCATCATAATACATGTGGTGACCAAAAATAAAACATGACACCTTGAGTGACACAAACCTATTGCATGTCATACACTTAGCTTCAACAACAGAAACACTGTGACCTCTTAACACAACAATGCACCAGTGGTGAACGATGACCACAGAGTCCAACCAATGGTGTCAGCAACAGGAACAGACCAAGCACACCAAGCAACATGATCTGTGGTACCCAACAACCTAATCAGCTGGAGGACACACACACACAACCCAGGACAGACATAATCATAACACACAGCAAACATGTGCATGGTTATGCTGTACTGTTAGGGGTTACTTCTTTGTTTTCCTATGTCATGATGTTGAGCCTAAGCACTGGTGTATCACATGTTGTTTAGATCTCAGTGCATTGGCTCCCAAGGATAACACAGGGATTGCAGGTGTGATGACACTGTTGTTGTCGTCATGTAAACATTGCCACCTCTTTCTGACACCCTAGTGAATGCCCCCCCATCAGGATTTAGCCTGGTGAATCACATATGTCCTGCAGAGTGGTGATGGTGGGGAATGTCCCCTGGCCAGCAACACCCTGCAGTCTACATATGATGCAGAATGCTGAAACTTCCACTTGTACTAACTACCTACATGTTCAACACCTAGCTCTGACATGCAGTAACAATACAATATGAAACACACCAATTCCCCTCCTTGCTATTCTCTGATAACCCTTTGGGTGCCAGGGGACTAGACAGTGTTTTGTTGAACAATGCATTGCTTATCCCTGTGGCACTCAAGGGGTTGTGTGCTGACCTCTTTGTCACTCTTTGTATGACATTGTGATACACAGAACATTTAGATCTGTGACTGACACATGACAGTGTGCATTGGATTTGTGCTGTGTATGATGTTGTTTTGGACAGCATGAAGAGGGTTCAATAGGGACTTTAGCATTACCATTCTGGCTGGGTTCGTCAGGTATTCTGTCCTTGTTTGACATCCCTCCAAGCTGTGTGGCTGGATTGTGGTGTGGAATGCTGTCCATGTGTTCAGGTGTCACTGTGTTTGTCTCTGTCTGTTAGGTGTCAGTTATGTGTGATGTGTGTGGGCCTTGATGCACGTACCAGTGGACTGGAGGCTCCTTTCATCCCCAGTGTCGCTCCATCCAGGAACACCATGGACCGTGATGGCGGAGATTGTCCTGCGTACAGCCTCCTCCCACTGGGTATATTCCACATGCAGGGGCGGACCACCTCCTGTACCAGCAGCATGCAAGGCCTGCTCACCCATCTTCCTCTTCACCTTCACAATGGGAGACAGAAATGGGAAAAGGGTTGAACTAGATGTACACAGGTCTATTGTCAACATGAATTACTGTGTTACTATGTTACTATCTTACCTTGGCCTTGCAGTCTGTCCACCTTTTTTTCACGGACTCCACTGACCGGCTGCGGCTGGACACAGCGTTGACCGCAGCCACGACCTCCTTCCAGGCTGCCTTCCTCCTGGAGCTCAAACCAGCAAGGGGCCCTTTGGAGAACAGGACCCTCTCCCTTGCAACAACAGCCTCACAGAGGACAAGGTTCTCCTCCTCAGAGAACCTGGGCTCTCTCGCCCTTTCCTCCTCCTCACCACCAACAGTTTGTTGAGAGCCTTGGCTGTGGCTCTCCAGCCCTGCCTGCACTGGCCCTGGCTGCGTGTGGTGCAGGGGGTCTACCCCTCGTCCCACTGTCTCTGCCCCTGCACTGGATGTGCCTGCCCTCAGGTGGCTGCCCCTCCGCCCTAGTGATCTCCTTCTCCCTCCCCTACCCTGACCAGGGATGCCCCCCTGCATCTCCTCCTCCTCTCCTCCTACACTCCCCACCCCTCTCTCCTCTCCTCTCCTCTCCATTGCTCTCACACACTCACACCCAGGCACTCACTCAGGCCCTCACACACTCACTCACTCACTCTCTGTCACTCACTTGCACTCACAGACTCACACTGTCAAAAAAAAAATAAAGGTGTGATGTGTTATCAAAATAAAAATGAGCTATGTGTGTGTATGTGTGTTTGTGTTTGAATGTGTGTGATGGATATGTGCAAAAGTGTTTTATGTGTATTTTTGTGGTGTCCCAATGCTCTCCAACTCCTAACTGTGTGCTGTGCTCCTCTCTACCTCTCACTCTGCAAAACTAACCTCCACTCCTTGGGTCCTGAGATCTAGCTCTGTGAACTCGATAACAGACAAAGGTGCGTAGGTGATTTTGGGTCTATTTATAGTTTTGGCGACTGAACTTGATACTTTGGGGGGCTGTGATTGGCTGGAGCGCTTGGTAACGTTGGACGTTTCGCTTGTTTTTTGCTTTTGGAGACGTTTCTCGCGTTTCTCGCGTGTTTGGCGTCGACGATGAGGTCAAATATTTGGCGACTCCAGTTTTGTAGTCTTCGTGTGTTTTGTAGGCCGTCGCGCGTTAACTCTTTTGGGTATGGAACATTTGAATCTCACGTTACCCAGTTTGGTTTAACTCGAGAAGCCAGTTTTTTTCTTCACGCTAGTTTTAACTCCAACATTTGAATCGAGCCCTAAAAGTGGTTGTTATTGCTTGACAGGTATAGCATGCGAAAGTAAGTTCTGAATGCTGCCATGCCGAGTGAAAAGATATAAGACCATATCTAACTTAAAATTGCTGGTAATCTAGGATTCCTGAAAGAGAACACTCACGTGACTTAATGAACCTCAGATGAAGGATAATTTTTTTTTTTTAACCTTGCTATAAGCAGAACTGAGGTAGGCTAAGAGACTTGGCAATGAGGACTGTAAGAGTGAAGAAGATGGAAAAAAAACACAGAAATGGTTAAACTAAGAGGATGAGGGGGATATAAGGAATGAGCTCGAGGGAAATGATTGATTAGAACTAGAATAAAACATAAAAATAAAACCTACCTACTGACACTGATGAAGGTAGCTGAGGAATGTGTCCCACACTGATGGGAGTATGCCTATAACTAGGAGGGGTAAATGAAAGTGAGTGGTAGTAGAAGGGCACATGACAGGGAGTAAAGAAAATGAACTGAATGCACCAGAATAAGGGATGAGGTAAGGGTAGATCGGAGAGTACATCTATAAGCATGAAATAAAATGATAACTTGCCTAAGGATCTATCACGGTGGATGTTGTGGCATCCTGGGCATATTCCTCCTTTGCTGCTCCTGCCTTGTTCGATTCCGGCGCGGCTGGCTATTTTATGGACAAGGAGTTTGCTGTCCTGCATAATATTCCATTGGTCAAACGGGAATCCCCGCTGCACATTGAGGCTATTGACGGAAGACCGTTGGTGCCTCCCCAGGTTACTCATGAGACATGCCCATTGTCAAGTTTGTATTGGAGCACTTCACACAGATTTTGCGGTTCCAGATCATTCAGTCTCCTCATTATGCAGTCATTCTGGGATTTCCATGGCTGCATACCCATAATCCCAGAGTGGACTGAAGGTCCTGCTAGATTCTGGCATGGTCTGATTACTATAAGGAACACTGCAGATGGCAGCCTACCAAGATTTTGTGTACCTTTCCCTCCTTGCCGCTTGAATATCAATCATTCAGTGATGTGTTCAGTAAGGGAGAGGCTAGCACTTTGCCACAGCATCAGCCATATGACTGTGCTATTAATATTGTGCCTGGTACCATGCCTCCAAAGGGAAGAACCTATCCATTGTCATGTGAAGAGAATCGGGCTATGGAGGAGTACATCTCCGATGCCCTGGCTCGTGGTAAAATTCGTAAGTCTTCTTCGCCTGCAGGGGCTGGATTCTTTTTTGTTAAAAAGAAAAATGGGGAACTCAGATCCTGTATCAATTATAGGTGTAACGGATCCTACCTGTTATTTGAGCCCTTGTCTGGCCCTAAGACTGGTTATCCAAAACACTGTGGACATTTTTACCTGGTTGTGCACTAAAAATAGTTTGTATATGCTTCATGTGAATGAGGAAATGGACTGTATTACTGCCCTGTGGTAGACTGGTGGCAGTGAGGGGTTAATTATTCCAATGTATATTGCAGTCCCTCAAGGCATTGACTATGTGTACTGTAGCAAGACCTCCTGCTGGGTGTTAACTAAGCCATTGTGAACTGCAGTCAGACCCCCTGCCGTGTGGTAATTAGTTCAAACCCTCAAGTCTTTGTTCATCAAACACTTTTGTATCTGAAATGTAATCATGTCTGAGTTATTGTGTTTGTTAGGCCATCTTCTGTTGGCCTTTTGTCTACTGTGATATGATTGGATTAAGCCCTATTGTACCTGGTTTCCCCATAAGAGGCAATGCAAGATTTGTGTATAAATATCTGTGGTCTTTGCCAATAAAGTGAGTTATGTTTTGGAGTGAACAAGGAGTCCTGGAGTCTTGTATTGCTTATGGCCTAAAGTATCCTCTCTGATACCCATCTGCGCCAAGTATCCTGGATCGTCGACTGCATCCTGCCAGCTTCCTGCGCCCCAACTTCGTATGCTGTCAGGCGGCAACGTGGACTCTGCCTTGCTTCTTCCAAGTTCCAGTAGAACCTTTGATTCAACCACCGGGACGTTATCTGCTTGACCGGTGCACCCGACGGTGCCAGTCCGGCATCGAGAAGGAGAGACCCGGGAACGACAGCGGAAGGCGATGCGGTCCCTTCTCGGCTTCCGTTACACTGGTGGCAGCGGTGGGATTTCTCCTTCTTTCATTGGGTGTATCGAATGAGGAATGGCGGCACGAGGACCCAGCGGAGCAGTAGTGCCCGAATGGGGTTTCCTGGACTTTTTGGATCTCTTTGAATCAGTTGAACCCGCATGGGGTCTCAGTGACTTCTGCAAGCACCTCGGAGCTGTAGAGCCCGACTGGGAGTTCATTGACTTTCTAGTGAAGGAAAAATGGAGCATTATTGGGATAGGACGAAGTGATGACCCGGTGTACCGGAGGATGGTGAATCTCATGCTGCTCCTGGGATACAAGCCATCGGTTGCCAAGACTGATCGACTGATGGATATTGTACATGACCGATACATGTGCGAACTTTGTGCAGGAAGAGAGGCAGATTGGGGGGTAATTTATCCAAAGAGGATGTCCTGGATGAGATTGCCCCTGTTCACTCCACACTGGTGAGTGGGAATTCGCTCCTCCCCAGTGCCCATGTTGTAGCCCCTACATTAGGGAGTGGGACAACGGTCCTCCCTGATAACCCTTTGCCCCTGGATAATGTTTTTCCTGAGCTGAGGAATGGTAATGCGTTCCTCCTCAGCCAAGAAGATGCCTCTGCATCAGGGGATGGGACAAGCGTCTCCCCTGATAGGCATTTTGCCCCTTCCCCTGCTTTCCTAGCTGCGGTGGAAGAGACGCAGGTCCTCACCGGCAGCAATTGTATGCCCCAACTGATGGGTAGGAGGAAGCCCATCAGTCCCTGTGCACCCCCTTCTGTGGTGAGTGTGGAAGAACTCACCAGCAGTCCCAAAGAGATGCCCCCTGGTTTATTGGAGAATGCCCTGGGAGTGGAGCCGTGTGTGCTCCCCAGGGTCTGGGGACTGCGGTCTCCCTCAAGGCAGAGAAGGGCCTTGAAAGTAATGGCCTACAAGAGGAGGTCCCCAGCGGGCTGGAAGAGAGCAGCGCTGCTGGCCCTCCTGTGGATTTGTTGTGTGAACTGGTGGGTGGAATGGAGTGCAACACCAGCCCCCCTGTAACCCCTGGCCTGGAGAGTGGGAGGGTGCTCACCAGGGCCTGGGAACCCTCTGCTGCAGTGGAAGAGATGCAGGTCCCCACCAGCAGCCCCAGTCCATTCCCTGTTGCTACTGCCCTGGAGAAAGGCAAGAGTGTCTTCTCCAGGTATATGAATAAGATTGCAAGGAGGATTGAGTTTGCCCTCCTCCTCAAGACAAGAGATGGCCCTGATGTGGGGGGCCAGGAAGAAGAGGGATCCAGCAGGCTGCCACCGTGCAGTGCTACTGCTGGCCCTGGAAACCCTATGTGTTGCCCCAAGACCCCCATGCTGGAAAGTAGGAGAGAGCTCTCCAGTCCCCTTGTAACTCCTGGCTTGGTGCGTGGGAGCGAGCGCACCAGGTCATGTGAAGCCCTGGCTGGGATGAGGGGGACAACAGTCCTCATCCCCAGCCCAGAATTTGTCACCCTTTTTCCTGAGACCCCTGGCCTGGTGAGTGGGACCCCGGTCCTCACCCAGGAGTCTTTTGTTGTCCCTGTTCTGGAGAACCCCACCTTGGTGAGTGGGACCACGGTCCTCACCAGGGACCCTTTTGTTGCTCTGGCCTCAAGGAGTGGGACCACCGTCCTCCGTGGGGGTTGTTCTACTTGCTCCAGTACTCTGGATACCTCTACGCTGGGTGAGGGAATCACCAGTTTGTCCACAGACCCTCTGAGTACTGCCCCAGCCCAGGAGAGTGGGAAGAACATCCACTGCTGTCCCTCTGGGGCACTTGCCCAACTAAAAGGGGGAGATGTGCCCCTCTCCCCACACTTTGATTCCCAGGCCACTGAGTCCTCAGAGACACAATTACCAAAGGGAGATCCACTGTATGGACTGGTTATGGACCCTGAGCCACTGGCCCCAGACCCAGGAAAGTCTGACCCCCTCTCTACAGGGAGCCTGGCCAGGAGGGACCTCCAAACTTGGTACCAGCTAAAATCAAGAGGCACCGGAGGGGCGTGGCCAGGCAGCCATACTGTGCAGATGCACTTTCCGCAGCTCCGCCGACACTACAATAAACCACTTCCATCCACTTCCAGGATTTGTGATTGAGTCGCCTCCTGCATCGCCCTGAGATCTGCAGCACAAGAGCTTTCCAGGGATACCTTTATTACCTTAGTTGGTCGGACCTTGCATCGCTCGCGGCCTAGGCCGCAGGACCGGGACCTTGAGTGTCTGACTTACCGGACCGCTGCGCTCATCTTAACAGCTGGTGTCCTTGTTTTCGGGTGTCCTGCTGAGGAAAGGGACGAAGTGTGAATACACCCTGGTGCCTTAGATCCACTGTCGGGGTGGATGTCGGCGGGGCTGCTTTCAGCTGTGATTTCACTGTTTGTGAAGCCTGGCGAGAGCTCTTTGTTTGGACTCTGGGGCATATTGCCTGCCTGCGACTCGCAACTGATATACGGAGCCTCATACTGTTTGGGGTGAGTGAGTCTCAGGCTCCCACACTATCTGCTCCTGCTGGTCATGTCTCCCCCCCCTCTTTTCTTTTTCATGTTTAGTTCACCTTCTTGTTTATTATTTTGTATCCCAGTACCCCCTTCCTTCCATTAGGCCCTCACTATATCCCCTCACCTGTGGACAGCCTGGGCTGTTTTTCCAGTGGCTTCTGTGAAGTGTGCCAAAGACCTGTGTCTTTCTAAGGACAATAGATCTCCTGCGCTGTGGTGTTGGATCTACCCATGTACAGGAATATTTTTCTGGTACTACATCACATATCTCCTTGATTTCAAGCCCTACTGACTACTTTGGGGGTGACACTCCATATCCCCCCATTGACCTGAAATGGTGAATCTTTTACTCATTGTTTATCCTATATTTAGGGCTGCCGTTACTATGTAACTCAAGTCTACCAATGATGGACATGTGCTAAGGATCTCAAGCTATTGATTGTTGTGGTCTTCGCCCTCCTAGTCTTGATCTGGTCCTCATAGGCCTCCTAGATCTGTTACCATATCTCCTATCATGGGGAAGAAATTGGGAGAATTTAAGGCTAAACTAAGTAAATATGCAAGAAAACAATTGACAGAGGGTACTGTACAAGCTATTATGGAGGCCTCTTCCACTCCTGCTTCCCCTGCCTCGACGTCTTCAGATTCTGGTGAGAGCCAGAACACGCAATTTGCTGATATAATGGCAGCTATAACCAACTGTCAAAATGTTCTTACCTCGAAGATTGACTCTGTGCAATTGGAAATAAATTTACTCAGAGCAGATCACCAGGTTCTGAGGGAAAAAATAACGGACACCCAGAGACGGATCTCTGTGGTGGAGGACTCTGTGCCTTCTATCTCTGAGTCTGTTGAATCACTGAAGGCTCAGGTTAAAGCATTACAACGAAAGACCGAGGACCTTGAAAACAGGTATAGAAGAAATAATATTTGTATCCTGGGGATCCCTGAGGGGAGAGAGGGTGATGACCCGACTATGTACTTGGAGACATGGCTGAAATCTACTTTAGGCACAGAGGGCCTATCTGCCTCATTTACGGTGGAACGTGCACACAGAATTCCGATGGCCAGACCACCGCCAGGGGCTCAAGCTCGACCAATTATAGACAAGATGCTAAATTTTAGGGATCGTGACGCGATCCTGTGGCTGGCTCGCGTCAGGGGTCCCATTGAGTATGAAAATAACCGTATTTCCATTTTTCCTGACTTCTCGCTAGAGGTTCAAAAGATGCGTCACAAGTTTGTTGACATAAAGAGGAGGCTGCGGGATCGAGGTTTGTCATATTCCATGCAATATCCAGCAAAGCTCAGAGTGAATCATGAGAACTCTACTATATTCTTTAATTCTGAGATAGAGGCGGCATCTTGGCTGGAAAATCTGGGCGGAGACCGCTGAAGTACACAAATGTTTCATGCTTCTCTTAGTGATCGAGAGTAACCCTTCTGAAGTGTTCCAGGTGCGGTGTTGCCAATGCCTGCTGCCCTTCTCTGCTGTTTGCCTGTGGTGTCTTCGGAGTTGCCGTGACACTACCCATCTTTGCTGGTACCTCTGAGTATATCAGCTTGACAGGTTGACTGTTTAATACTACTTCTTCTCCTGCTGGGATCTGTCCAACTATATGTGATGTAACATCCCACCTGGAACTTCTCCTGCGATATGTGCTCTGCTTGAACTCTGTCCTGGATCCTATGCTGTCTACAACCTGGACTTGACTGTAACATTTATACGATGTGGAGGCCAGATCTGGTTTAAAGGTGGCAGGATTGTTGTACACGATAATAGTATTTGATGTCTGTCGTTATTTGTTTATGAGTTCATCTTACTTCTGGGTATTCCAGTTGGACAGGGTTAATGTTTAATACTAAGTTTTCCCCTACTGGGGTCTGTCTGAGTTCTGTGCTCTGTCTGGTTTCTGCCCCGGGACTTATTCTATCTATAGTCCGGAATTTTCTGTAGCATTTATACGGGGCGGGAGCTGGATTTGGCTTACAGGTGGCGGGATTGCTATACATGATAATAGTACTTGATATTTATCAATATTTGTTTATGTATTCACACCTACTTCTGTGTATACCAGCTGGGCAGGTTGAATATTTAATACTAACTCTTATCCCAATGGGGCCTGTCCAGCTCTATGTGCTGCAGCCTTCCACCTGGAGCTGACTCTGGGTTCTTAGCTCTGCTTGGTATCTGTCCTGGGTACTATCCTGTTTACAATCCGGAATTAACTCTACCATTTATACGATACAGGGGCCAGGTTTTGTTTCCAGGTGGCGGGATTGATGTACACGATAATAGTAATTCATGTCAATCATTATTTGTTTCTGGGTTCACGCCTATTATTGTTTATTTGTATGCTCGGGGAGGGGATAGAGGAGGGGGGATACAGTTGGGTGCTGGGCGGGGGTGGGTGGGAGGGACGGCCTTTTCCGGATGGATGTTCAGAGACCCTATCGGGAAAAAGCTGGGGGTGCGTGGTGGGCATAAAGAGGCTCAGCCTCTCTCAAGGGATGGGCACACTAGCTTACATTTGGATCTACTCTTGGTTACCTATATGAGACGGCACATGTTCATTCCATGTTATGTTAATGGTATATGTTTATATGCTTCTGTTCTTTGTTTTGGGGGTTTGGGGGATTCAGCTGGGACTCCTAGCTCCAGCCAGGTTAGGGCGTAAGGTCTCCATCAAGTTGGGGGGGGTGGGGACAGGGAGGGGGGTTAGATGGGAAGTTAAGTGGGAGGGGATGAGGATAGGCGGGAAGACAGGTGGTTCTGTCAAGCCCTGCTGTTTGGGTTTGGGGTGTTTAGGTCTTGCTCTCTCTCGCTCTCTCCCACTCGCGCTGGCGCACCTCGCTCATCCGGTCTTGCAGAACGGGCATTTGCTTTGTGTAACTAACTTGTGATGGCAGCCAGGACACGTAAGTTTCTTTCATGGAACGTTAGAGGCCTTAATGATCATATCAAGCGATCCTTAATTATGAATCATGTTAAAAAACAGGACGCAGATGTGATCATGCTACAAGAAACCCATTTATTAGATGGAAAGACCAGATCCCTGGCAAGACAATGGTTGCATGCTTTCTATCATTCCACACATACATCATATGCCAGGGGGGTCTCCTTATTTGTATCTAAGTGGGTTCAGTTTGAATTTATTGATCTTAAATCTGATCCAGCAGGACGTTTCCTATTTCTAACTTGTAAATTGTATGGAGCCTTGTTCGTTCTTCTAAATATATATGTACCACCCCCGTTTGATACGTTGGTACTTCGAGAGGACCTCGCATACATCTCGGACAAGCATCATTACCATATAATCTATATGGGAGATTTCAATGTGGTGATGGATGCCGATATGGATAGGAAAGGGAATGTCTCTAGGATAAGCCCCACTTTAATTAGGCAGTTTAAGGTGGTGATGGAGGATTTGTCACTACTGGATGTCTGGAGGATGCTGCATCCTACTGTCAGGGGTTTCTCTTGTCACTCCGCTTCTCACAAGACTCTTTCCAGGCTGGATTATGCCTTTGTTTCATTGTCAGTTCGGAATATTGTGACGGCTTGTGAGTTTCTGCCCAGGGTGACCTCTGATCATTCCCCTCTGTTGCTTGCCTGTTCGGTAGGTGACGAGGTCCCTAAACGGGACTGGAGACTTAACCCGTTCTGGCTGAGGGTGCCTTCCATATGACAGGCACATTATGAAACACTAATGTCCTATTTTAGTACTAATGAGGACTCAGCCTCACTGGGTATGGTGTGGGATGCAGCCAAAGCTGTGGCAAGGGGCTCTTTTATCTCTGAAATTTCTAAATTTAGGAAACATGGTAGGCGGGACGTTGAGGCCTTGGAAGGGGAGGCGACTGAGGCTGAAAACTTATTTGTGGAAAGGGTTGACCCGGAATCCTATGCCAGATTCCAATTAGCTTCTGCCAATCTTTCTCTTAAGGTTGCCGAACTTAATGCTAGCCATGTTTTTTGCCAGAAACATAATATCTTTGAGAACGGTGACAAGGCCAGTAAACTGTTGGCCCATCGGTTTAGAGGTTGTAGAACTACATCAGCTATATCCGCTGTCTTTGATGGCAGTAATTCATTGGTGTCGGGGCCTGGCGAGATCATTGGTCAATTTGTTTCTTTTTATAAACACTTATATTAATCCAAGTCTACTGTGTCAGAGGACCAAATAGATCAATATCTAGGGAATTGTACTGTTCCCACCCTATCTGAAGACTGTAGGCGCATGTTGGACTCACCGATTATGTTGGGAGAGGTAGTTGAGGCTATTAAGACTCTGCCACTGGGTAAGTCCTCAGGGAGGGACGGCCTGCAAGCTTAATGGTATCACTCCTTTGTTGAAATTCTGGGCCCGCAACTGCTTAATGTTTTTTATGACTCTCTGGATACAGGAGCCCTTCCGCGTTCCCTTACTGAGGCCACGATTATAGTTCTCCCCAAACCGGGAAAGGACCCTAGATATTGTGATTCCTATCGGCCTATTTCACTTCTTACTACTGATGTAAAAATTCTAGCTAAAATCTTGGCCGCTAGACTCAACTCAGTGATCACTACTCTTATACATGGAGACCAGACAGGGTTTATTCCCGGGAGGTCCACTTCTCATAACTTGAGGCGATTATATATGCATTTACAATTGGCCCATGATAATTCAGGCAATAGGATATTGGCATCTCTGGATGCTTCCAAGGCTTTCGATTCCATCTAATGGAATTATCTTTGGGGAGTGCTTCGTAAGTTTGGATTCGGTCCTGTGTTTATTCAATGGGTCAAGCTTCTTTACGCTTCCCCCAAAGCTAAAGTAGTTGCGGGGGGTATGGGTTCCGAGGATTTCCCTTTATACAGGGGAACTAGACAAGGTTGTCCTCTATCTCCTGGTTTATTTGCCTTGGCTATAGAGCTGTTGGCTTCAATGTTACGGGAAAACTCGGATATAAGGGGATGGAGAATTGGCGGTAGGGAGGAGAAAATTGCGCTATATGCAGATGATGTCCTATTATTTCTGGGTGATTCGGAAGGGTCTCTTTCCAGGGCACTTGAGTTAATCAACATTTTTGGCTCTTACTCAGGATTGAAAATCAACTGGGATAAGTCCTCATTGCTTCCATGTGATGTAATAGATAAAGACAAGCCGGTTGCAAATACACGGATGAAACTGGTGGATAAAAGTGACTACCTTGGGGTTCGAATTGGGGTTTCACCCTATAGCTTTTTGGGCGACAATCTGGTTTCCCTCATTATTACCTTTTGTGATAAAGTATCTACTTGGATGAATCTGCCACTAAATTTAATAGGGAGGGCTAATTTAATTAAAATGGTATTCCTTCCTATATTTCTTTATATCTTTCTAAATACCCCGATCGGGATCCCCAAGAAATATTTTAAGCAGATAGATAAGACTCTGCAACAGTTCTTGTGGGGTGGGCATAGATCTAGGATTAAACTATCCACTCTAATGTTGAGGAAAGAAATGGGACGTATTGCTTTGCCAAATTTTAGACTCTATTATTTAGCAGCCCAGTGTCAGTATGGGAAGGCTTATTTGGATGCTAATACATCTCACTCATTTATTCAGACAGAGAGGGGCCTACTTTGGCCGGACATGAATTTACCACTTCTGCTTGTGACAGGACCACAGGTAAGTAAGAAACCAACGTTACTTTCAACGGCTCTGTTTGATGCATGGCAGGAACTGCAATCGGTGGTAGGTTTTACGGCATTGCAACCTGATACCCCTCTGTGGGGCAAAGCGGGGTTAATGCAACTAAGAGACTTTGACTTCGGCGCTATCTGGTCGGGTTGGGGAATCAATACCCTGGGTCAATTATACCAGAATAATACTCTTAAATCATTTCAACAATTGCATCATGACTTTCAGATCCCCAATACTCTGTTCTACTCTTATCTCAGACTCAGGCATGCCCTGAGGGATCTTTGGGGGGCTCGTAGTCCGGACCTTTCCCCCTTTCCTTTGTCTTCTCTATTGGTTCTTCCGCAGGTTAAAAAACCCCTATCCTTTATTTATACATGGGCCTCAAGGAAAATGGCTGACAAGGGACTGAATGTTCGACTCCGTTGGGAGGGTGATGTGGGACCTCTTGATGATTGGGAGTGGGATGCGGCGTGCCGTGCCCCATCTCAGGTAGCTATTTCCACACGTCATCAACTGATCCAACTCAAAATATTGCACCGTACTTATTATACCCCTATGCAGTTACATTCCATGGCTAGCATTAATAGTAGGTTCTGTCATAGGTGTGTGGATGTAGAGGGCTCATTCTTCCACATGATTTGGGAATGCCCACAGATTCAGGACTTTTGGCGGCAGGTCTTGAAGACGATAGAAAATGTAATTGAGATGCCTCTTAGTTTTGCGCCCAAGCTATGTCTCATGTCAATTATCCCTGATGAGATATTGGACAACTCAGTGAGAGCACTTCTTCGGGAATTACTAGTGATGGCTAGAAAAACAGTAGCTATGCAGTGGATGGCAGATAGAGCTCCGACGTGTTCGCAATGGATTGAGTTGGTGACTCAGAATTTACCCCATTATAAATTGGTATACATGCATAGAGGTTCTCCCCAAAAGTTTGACAAAATTTGGAACTGTTGGGTGTCTAGAGGTCCGAGGAATTTCCGGTGCCTGGGAGGAGAGCCGGTAGAGCCAACTTAATGGGTGGTAAGATTGCTTTGTGGCTGTCATGCACAGGTCAAATTGAGTGTCCGGTTGTTGATGGGGGATGTTCGGGTGGGTTGGGGGGGCGGGAGAGAGTGAGATGGGGTGGGTTGGGAAGTTGGGATAGAGAGGGAGTTTTATTGTTTTTCGTTTTTGTTTTTTTCGTTTTTTAGAAAAGGGTTGAAAAACAAAAAAAAGTTATGGGATGGATTGGTCCACTTACTTGCGCTGTTATATGTGATATGATATATTTGCATATGTATTACGTATGTCTTCTCTGTCCAAGATATGTGCATTTAATCGTATCTGTATGGATCTGATTCATCCTATTAATAAAAACATGTTTCAAAAAAAAAAAAAAAAAAATGAAGAGGCACCAGTTCCCATGGCCCAGGACCAAGGGCCCCAGCTTTACTCCTGGCCCAGGACAAGGGGTACACCTGCTGTTTCCTGGCCTGGACAAGAGACTGACGTTTTCCCCTGGTTCACACAAAGGACCCAACTCTTTTCCTGGCCTGGTCAAGGGGCTGATGTTTTTCCTGACCCAGGACAAGAGACTCAAATGGACTCCCCGCTCCAGACAAGGGGCTCAACACAGTGAGGCTCTTCCAGAGTCCCAAGCCAGCACTTACTACCGCAACCGATGGCTTGGTACAGAAAAGGGGGAGAAATGTAAGGGATCCTACCCGTTACTTGAGCCCTTGTCTGGCCTTAAGACTGGTTACCCAAAAAACTGTGGACATTTTTTTTTTTTTTTTAAATATAATTTATTATCAGATCACTCCATACACATACAAAGAAAAACGGTACACATAAAATATTTCAAGTACAGCAAGAGTATGCAAACATTTATAACAATAAAAAGAACAGATGCATATTAATAGGGCGTACAGTCGACCTGAGGTTTTTATAATAATTCAACCCAAACTCCAAACATCTAACCAAACTGAGCTAAAACTGTATCCCTCGATCCCAGTTCCTCTCTCCCCAGAGCCCGCAGCACCCCACAACCCCACCCACCAGCCAGTGACTCCACAAAGTCCCGTCATATATAGGAGTCATACACAAAGGTGTACAACAAGTATATGTCACAAGCATCCACACGGCAAGCAGATGTGAACTCAGTCGACCAGCCCCAAAAAGTTACACATCAACGGGATTTACAGTAGTACTTGCTCTAGCTGTCCACCAGGTCTGCCACCGTCCCCATATCTTATCAAACTTAGCCGGAGTGCCTCGGTGTAAGTAAACCAATTTATAATGTGGAAAACACTGTGAAACCAGGTTAATCCATGCCCTACAAGTGGGAGTTCTGTCTGACATCCAGTTCAAAGCCACCACCTTTCTCGCCATCACCAAAAGCTCACGCAGAAAAGATTTGTCATTAGTATCCTCAATCTTATCGGGGAATATAGACAGTAAACAAATCTTTGGAGTCGCAGGAACAGGTCTTCCCAACACCAGGGTCACAATACGCATTATCTCCGACCAAAACCTCCCAAACCCAGGACACTCCCAAATCATATGCAAGTACGTGCCTCGAACATTGTCACATCGATGGCAATGGTCAGTACCAGAATTCTCCATTTTAAACAGTCTGATTGGTGTATAATAAATTATATGTAGAATATTCAGCTGTATCATTTGATGCCTAATCGATGTCGCCACCAAAGCTGGCACCTCCTTAGCCATAGTCCACTCCAAGTCCTCCAATGGATCCAAATCCAGTTCCCAGTTATTCTGTGAGGGAAATTCCTGATAACTCATGTGAGATTCCAACCATTGGTAAATGAAAGAGAGAGGTCTCGGAGGCTCAAGGGTCATCAATCTAATAAGAAGCGGGAATGTAGTAGTCATCGGTGCTCGATCACCCCACTGGGCTCTAAGAGCGTGTCTGGCACATAAATAAGAATAAAAAAGATTGTGTGGCATACGGTATTCGTCATGTAATTGTGCAAAGGATTTCAACTGGTTATCATGATACAATTGTCCAAGAGTATTAATCCCAAATCTAGCCCACAGAGGACCAAACTCACTACCAAGTAAATTATGTAACCCCGCGGCGCCCCACAAGGGGGTGTCTGGGTCCATGGCCACATATACCAGCAACTTCTTCAACTCCCCCCACTCCTCATATAGAGTTGCAGCTAACGTAGTCCAAATTTTAAAAACTGCGGGGCCGCCATGCAAGAATTGGGTAGTTCATAAGCAGGTTGCAATAGCAGTGCATCTATCTGGGTAGTTTGATAGCGAGGCTGAGGGGAAACAAAATCAAGCGCATATCGACATTGCGCTGCCAAGTAATACCTGTAAAAGTTGGGCAAAGCAATTCCCCCCCTCACGCTTCGGTCTCATAAGAGTAGTTAACTTGAGCCTAGCCCGACGTCCCCACCATACGAAACGTGAGATAATCTTGTCTATTTGTTGGAAATATTTTTTAGGAATAGGGGCCGGTGTATTCTGAAAAATATACAAAAACTTGTGCAAAAAAAAATCATTTTAATAAGATTCAACCTACCAATAACATTTAAGGGGGCAAGTGAAGTCATGCCATTGTTTTATCATTAAGAGATTGAATGGTAGGTAACAAATTCATCTTCAAAAAGGAGTCCGTCGTTGCTACCACCCGAATTCCCAAATATGTACAGTCAGCCACATAAGAAAGAGGAATATCCGGTGAGCGAGACTCCTGCAGACCATCATCAATCGGAACCGGAGTACGTACCAAAATCGCTGTCACGGTTTAGAAGACTCTCAGACTTAAGGTTTGGCAAAATAATTTAACTTTATTAAAAGTTAAAGGCAGTCCCCGTAGGGTAAACATACATAACAATACAAGAGTAACAGAACATACAATAGGTTCTACCGGCCTTGCCTAAATACCGGGCAAGGTAACCCAAGTGACAGTTTTAATGACAGGGTCTACCGGCCTTGCCTATACCGGGTAAGGCAACCGTGAGATGACGTATACCGGTTCTACCGGCCTTACCAATACCGGGCAAGGCAGCCCAATGGAATGCTGAATGTAGGCTCTACCGGCTCTGCCAATACCGGGTAAGGCAACCTTAAAGATGGTGAATACAAGGTTGTACCGGCCTTACCAATACCAGGCAGGGCAGCCCAAAGGAGTACTGTAGTAGGCTGTAACGGCCCTGCCTACACCGGGTGAGGCAACCTACAGGATGGATCATCAAAGTTCTACCGGTCTCACCAATACCGGGCAGGGCAGCCTGAGCAAGTAGACCAACTGTCAGGTGACTAAGACAGCAGAGAGCATAAGTATAGAGACCTTAATCAGCCGAAGTCTATTGCCAGGGATAATCAGACAACTGCAAGGAAGTGGACAGCGACTGACCACAGTACTGGATGTTCAGGAGCAAACCAACGTCCGCACGTTGGGACTAATGGTAAATAGCGTCACCAGGTTTAGTGGAGCAAACCAGAGTCCGCATGCTGGAACCAACAGTGTATATCGCAACCAGGTTTAGTGGAGCAAACCAGCGTCCGCACGCTGGAACCAACAATGTATATCGCAACCAGGTTTAGTGGAGCAAACCAGCGTCCGCACGCTGGAACCCACAATGTATATCACAACCAGGTTTAGTGGAGCAAACCAGCTTCCGCACGCTGGAACCATCAATGTATATCGCAACCAGGTTTAGTGGAGCAAACCAGCGTCCGCACGCTGGAACCAACAATGTATATCGCAACCAGGTTTATTGGAGCAAACCAGCGTCCGCACGCTGGAACCCACAATGTATATCGCAACCAGGTTTAGTGGAGCAAACCAGCGTCTGCACGCTGGAACCCACAATGTATATCGCAAATAGGTTTAGTGGAGCAAACCAGCATCCGCACGCTGAAACCAACAATGTGTATTGTAACCAGGTTAGTGGAGTAAACCAGCGTTGGCACGCTGGAACCAACAATGTATATTGCAACCAGGTTTAGTGGAGTAAACCAGCGTCCGCATGCTGGAACCAACAACGTGTATACAATAGCGAGGAGAACAATGTCGCCAAAGCGAAAGCTGGAGCGCGAGACTCAGGAACTCGTACAGGTTAACCCGCACGGTGCTGGAGCACAGGAACCCCGGAATACAGGCACACAGGAACGCTGGAACACTGGAACACCGGAACATTAGCATACAGGAACACTGGAACGCTGGAGCACCAGAACATTAACGTACAGGAACACTGGAACCCTGGAACACTGGAACGTTACCGTACAGGAACACTGGAACACTGGAACACCGGAATGTAGCATACAGGAACACTGGAAACAGGCCCAGAGATCTGACAAGCAGGTCAGGCAGAGTGGAGTCAGAAACACCACGAAAGGGCAACCTGGAAGTGCTCAACCTGGGTTTAAAAAGGCTGTGTGAGGAGGGCTAATGACAGACAGCCAATCACGAATACTCAGCAAGTGACAGACACAAAGCAGCACGAATCACGGGCACCGTGATAGTACCCCCCTTTCAAAGACCCCCTCTCCTAGAGTAGGGTCCAGGCTTCTGAGGGTATTTGGCATGAAATACTTGTAGTAACTTGGGTGCATGAAGGTCCTTACTGTCTACCCAGGACCATAACCTTTCCAATGCACCAGATACTGTACCCCTCCTCTACGTCTGCGGGAATCAATAATGTTTTGTACTTCATACTCCTCCTGCCCCTCAACTTCAACAGGACCTGGCCTCACAGGTGTGGTAGTATAACGGTTACAAACCAGAGGCACATTGAATACATTATGAATGCGCATAGAAGCAGGCAATTCCAAGGCATAAGAAACAGGGTTAATTTTGCAAATGATCTTGTACGGACCAATGACCCGAGGTGCCAGGTATTAGATGGGACCTTGAGCTTAAGATTCTTGGAGGACAGCCATACTCTATCCCCGACTTGGAAGGAAACCGCTGGAAGCCTTCTGCGATTGGCATGATGCTGATGTCGCTGAAAAGACTGGCCCAATGCCCTCTGAACTTGTGCCCATGTGGAACGGAGTTGCTCTATATGCTCATCCAGAGCTGGAATCTGCTGTGATTGAAAGGAATCCGGGAGCAGACAGGGTTGGAACCCATAATTGATCAAAAACGGAGAGCTCCCGGAGGAAGAATTAACTGAGCAGTTCCTGGCGAACTCTGCCCAAGGCAACAAGTCGGCCCAATTATCATGATGGTCAGTAACAAAACATTGCAGAAACTGTTCCAATCCTTGATTGGCCCTCTCAGCGGCCCCGTTAGTCTGGGGATGATATGCCGAGGAAAATGATAGCTGTATGCCCATCTGTTCGCAAAATGCCCTCCAGAATCTGGACACAAACTGGCTCCACCTGTCAGACACCAGCACCCTGGGTACTCCATGTAACCAAAATACTTCTTGAGCGAATACCATTGCCAGTTCCTTGGCCGAAGGAAGGCCATGGAGGGGTACAAAGTGTGCCATTTTAGAGAACCTGTCTACCGCCATCAATATGAAGGAGTACCCTCTAGACCTGGGCAATTCTCCCATAAAGTCGATAGAGACGTGAGACCAAGGGCGTTCACCATTAGGCACCGGCTGAAGCAAGCCTACAGGGAGATGTCTAGGGGTTTTGGCACGGGCACAGGTGGCACAGGCATTCGTAAAACTGGCACAATCAGCTCTCATAGAAGGCCACCAAAATAGCTGAGAGAGAGACCAGAACAATTGATCTCTACCAATATGTCCCACAGCCTTAGAGGAGTGGTAGGTCTCAAGTAATCGAGTACGGAATGGCTCAGCGACAAAACATTTGCCCGCTGGAGTCTCATGAGGAGCAGAGGCTTGGGATGCCAAAATCCCCTCCCCTAGTGGTGAAGTAATACTAGTACGTATGGTATCCAATATTCGATCAGGTTGAATGATAGGTGCTGGTTCCTCTTCTCTGTCAACCTCTGCTTCAAATTGTCTAGACAGAGCATCAGCCCTAACATTCTTTGATCCCGGCAGGTATGATACAACGAAATTGAATCGGGATAGAAACAGTGCCCATCTGGCCTTCCAAGAAGACAGTCTCTTGGCCTCAGAAAGATACGTCAGATTCTTGTGATCAGTTAGAATCAAAACGGGGTTTTTTGTGCCTTCAAGTAAATGACGCCATTCTTTGAGGGAGAGGATAATGGCCAGTAATCCTCGATCACCAATCTCGTAATGACTTTGAGCACTAGTCATTTTTTTGAGAAGAATCCACAGGGTCTGAGTGTACCGCCTTTAACCTGTCGCTGAGAGAGCACCGCCCCGACCCCAATATCTGAGGCATCAACTTCCAAAGTAAAGGGGAGTATTGGATTAGGGTGGGACAAAACAGGCGCTTCAGCAAAGGCTACCTTCAACTTCTCAAAGACCTCTTCAGCAGGCACCGGCCAGAGGGATGGGTTAGCGCCCTTATGCGTGAGGTCAGACAGAGGTTTCACAATAGAGGAGAAGTTTTTAATAAACTTCCTGTAATAATTGGCGAAGCCTAGAAATCGTTAGATGGCTTTGAGGCTCTTGGGTTTAGGCCATTGTAAGACTGCCGTCAATTTCTCTTTATCCATGGCAATGCCGTCTTTGCCAATTATAAACCCGAGAAACGGTACACTGGTTTTGTGGAACTCGCATTTCTCCAGTTTACAGAACAATTTATTTTTTCGTAAGCGCAGCAAGACTTCAGACACATCCTTGATGTGTTGTGACAGGTCTTTGGAGTGGATAAGTATGTCGTCAAGATTGACTACAACACAAGATTGTAACATATCTCTAAGAACGTCATTGATCAGTTCTTGAAATACTGCAGGAGCATTACATAAACCAAATGGCATGACTAGGTATTCATAATGCCCAGATCTCGTATTGAAGGCAGTTTTCCACTCATCACCGGCTCTGATACATATCAAATTGTAGGCTGAGCTTAGGTCCAATTTGGTGAAAATCGAGGACCCCTTAAGTCTATCAAACAGCTCGGTGATGAGTGGGATTGGGTAGGCATTTTTTGCCATCAGCTTATTCAGCCCACGATAGTCTATGCAAGGTCGCAGTTCGCCACTTTTTTTCTTAACAAAAAAGAACCCGGCACCGGCCGGAGAAGTAGATTTCCTTATGATCCCTCTACGGAGGGCATCTGCTATGTATTCCTCCATAGCTTGGTTCTCCTCACAAGACAATGGATATGTGCGTCCCCTCGGTGGTACTGCTCCAGGACTCAGTTCTATGCGACAATCATATGGTCTGTGCTGAGGTAGGGCGCCAGCCTCTCCCTTACTGAAAACGTCGCTAAACTGCTGGTAGGCATCAGGTAGTGAAGGGGAGGTGCACAAGACCTTAACAGGATGGGTAACGCACTTATCCATACAGAACTGAGACCAAGCAGCAATCTCACATTTCTGCCAATCAAATTGTGGGTTGTGCAACTGTAACCAAGGAAAGCCCAAAATCACGGCATGGTGAGGAGAATTAATCAATTGGAACTGCTGCTCTTCCTTGTGAAGAGCCCCAATAGTCATGGACAAGGGCATTGTTTCAAAAGTAACTTGGGCGGGTTTCAAAGGTCTGCCATCAATTGCTTCAATAGCAAGAGGGGTTTCTCTCTGAATCCGTTGTACCCCATGCAATTCAGCAAAGGTATTGTCCATAAAATACCCAGCAGCACCAGAATCAACCAAGGCCAAAACCTCAACCGAGCGTTGTGCCCATGACAATACCACCTGTATGGTGGGTTTAAGTGTGCCCAACAATGGGGACGATTGGACACCACCTAGGGCCTGTCCCCCAAGGTATCCTAGGTGTGTTCGTTTCCCGGACGTACCGGACAAGATCTTAACAGGTGACCATTTTTACCACAATACAGACATAATCCTTGTGTCTTGCGATACCTTCTCTGCTCCTTAGTTAACCTAGTGAACCCCACCTGCATAGGTTTACTTGGTTCCAAAATAGGTTCACTAGGTTTGGATGCAGAGGGAGGGTTGGGTGGGCAAAATATGCTACTGGACCCATTATTCTTTAACCGTACTCGTCACTCTCTGGCGGTTAATCTTTCACGTATTCTGGAGTCAATTAGAATCACGTATTCGATATAATCATCTAGGTCAGTAGGTAAATCTTTTGCTGCAATCACATCTTTAATCTGGTCACTCAATCCTTGAGCAAAGGCTGCCAACAGGGCCTCGTTATTCCATCCTACCTCTGCTGCCAAGGTGCGGAATTCAATGGCATAATCGCCAACCGTGCGCCTGCCCTTTTGTATCTCCATGAGAAGTTTAGCAGCAGAGGTAGTTCTACCAGGAGGCTCAAATACTCTCCGAAAAGATTGCACAAAATCACAGAAATTCTTTGTGCAAGGTTTAGCGTTTTCCCAAAGTGGGTTGGCCCAAGCCAATGCTCTGCCAGTCAGCACGGATATCATGAACCCGACCTTGCTGCGATCACTAGGAAATGCGTTTGCCGTCAATTCCATAAATATTTCAAGTTGATTAATAAACCCTCTGCATAATTGAGGGTCACCGTCATATCTCAGCGGCAAGGGTGCAGAAGCCGTTAACCCTTTGACTGCGGCCCCTGAGGGCTTAGATTCATTCTCCGGTGTCGGAATTGGCAGAACCACCGGGTTAGCACCGGACTTATCCGCAAGTACCGTGCGTTCAAGAATAGTTTGAATAGCAACCGCCAGCTGATTCAAACGTTGCTCGTGCATATCCATCCTCCAATGGATATTCTGTGCGTTACCGTCACTCTTAGTGTCTGAGGTCATGGCCCTTTCGTACTGTCACGGTTTAGAAGTCTCTCAGACTTAAGGTTTGGTAAAATAATTTAATTTTATTAAATGTTAAAGGCAGTCCCCGTAGGGTAAACATACATAACAATACAACAGTAATAGAACATACAATAGGTTCTACCGGCCTTGCCTAAATACCGGGCAAGGCAACCCAAGTGACAGTTTTAATGACAGGCTCTGCCAGCCTTGCCTATACCGGGTAAGGCAACCGTGAGATGACGTATACCGGTTCTACCGGTCTTACCAATACCAGGCAAGGCAGCCCAAAGGAATGCTGAATGTAGGCTCTACCGGCTCTGCCAATACCGGGTAAGGCAACCTTAAAGATGGTGAATACAAGGTTCTACCGGCCTTACCAATACCAGGCAGGGCAGCCCAAAGGAGTACTGTAGTAGGCTGTACCGGCCCTGCCAACACCGGGTGAGGCAACCTACAGGATGGATCATCAAGGTTCTACCGGTCTCACCAATACCGGGCAGGGCAGCCTGAGCAAGTAGACCAGCTGTCAGGTGACTAAGACAGCAGAGAGCATAAGTATAGAGACCTTAATCAGCCGAAGTCTATTGCCAGGGATAATCAGACAACTGCAAGGAAGTGGACAGTGACTGACCACAGTATTGGATGTTCAGGAGCAAACCAACGTCCGCACGTTGGGACTAATGGTAAATAGCATCACCAGGTTTAGTGGAGCAAACCAGCGTCCGCACGCTGGAACCAACAATGTATATCGCAACCAGGTTTAGTGGCGCAAACCAGCGTCCGCACGCTGGAACCAACAATGTATATCGCAACCAGGTTTAGTGGAGCAAACCAGCGTCCGCACGCTGGAACCAACAATGTATATCGCAACCAGGTTTAGTGGAGCAAACCAGCGTCCGCACGCTGGAACCAACAATGTATATCGCAACCAGGTTTAGTGGAGCAAACCAGCGTCCGCACGCTGGAACCAACAATGTATATCGCAACCAAGTTTAGTGGAGCAAACCAGCGTTCGCACGCTGGAACCCACAATGTATATAGCAACCAGGTTTAGTGGATCAAACCAGCATCCGCACGCTGGAACCCACAATGTATATCGCAACCAGTATTAGTGGAGCAAACCAGCGTCCGCACGTTGGAACCAACAATGTATATCGCAACCAGGTTTAGTGGAGCAAACCAGCGTCCGCACGCTGGAACCCACAATGTATATCGCAACCAGGTTTAGTGTAGCAAACCAGCGTCCGCACGCTGCAACCAACAATGTATATCGCAACTAGGTTTAGTGGAGCAAACCAGCGTCCGCACGCTGGAACCAACAATGTATATCTCAACCAGGTTTAGTGGAGCAAACCAGCGTCCACACGCTGCAACCAACAATGTGTATTGTAACCAGGTTAGTGGAGTAAACCAGCGTCCGCACGCTGGAACCAACAATGTATATTGCAACCAGGTTAGTGGAGTAAACCAGCGTCCGCACGCTGGAACCAACAATGTATATTGCAACCAGGTTTAGTGGAGTAAACCAGCGTCCGCACGCTGGAACCAACAATGTGTATACAATAGAGAGGAGAACAATGTCACCGAAGCGACAGCTGGAGCGCGAGACTCAGGAACTCGTATAGGTTAACCCGCACGGTGCTGGAGCACAGGAACCCCGGAATACAGGCACACAGGAACGCTGGACCACTGGAACACCGGAACGTTAGCATACAGGAACACTGGAACGCTGGAGCACCGGAACATTAACGTACAGGAACACTGGAACACCGGAATGTAGCATACAGGAACACTGGAAACAGGCCCAGAGATCTGACAAGCAGGTCAGGCAGAGTGGAGTCAGAAACACCACGAAAGGGCAACCTGGAAGTGCTCAACCTGGGTTTAAAAAGGCTGTGTGAGGAGGGCTAATGACAGATAGCCAATCACGAATACTCAGCAAGTGACAGACACAAAGCAGCACGAATCACGGGCACCGTGATAATCGTCCACCAACCGCAACGTGGTCCTCAGGGAATCTCCATCATCACCAAGAAAGAGTAGAATGTCATCGGCATACAGTGCAATCTTTTCCTCTCTGCCCTCAATACTGAGTCCACGAATCAGCGGATTAGCATGAATCAAAACAGCCAAAGGCTACAGGGCCAGGGCAAACAAGCCGGGTGAGAGCGGGCAGTCCTGTCTAGTCCCACAATGCAAGGAAAAGGGTTGTGAACTCAGTCCACCCGTCACCACAGAAGCCCTGGGGTTACTATATAAGATATGTATCCAATGAATAAAGGATGGACCAAATCCAAAATCCCGAAGTACATGCCAAAGATATGGCCATTCGACAGAGTCAAAGGCCTTAGATGCATCAAGGGACGCTATCGCCCGAGCTCCGATGATATCATGTGGAAGCTGCAGGTGCAAAAATAATCTTCTAAGATTATGGGATGTCGATTTGCCTGGGATAAAACCAGTCTGATCTTCTTGTACAGTGGTTCCCAGCACATTATTTAATCTGGTAGACAGTATTTTCGCCACAGTTTTTGCATCCGTAGTCAAAAGGGAAACAGGTCTGTAAGAGTCGCAGAGCTCCGGATCCTTCCCTGGCTTAGGCAATACAATAATGGAAGCATCATTCATGGAATCCGGAAGATGTCCGTCATCTATGGCAGCGTAATAAGTATTCAAGAGATGAGGGGCCAAGATATCTGCAAATTCCCTATACCACTCTGCAGGAAGACCATCCACACCCGAGGCCTTGCCCGCCGGCAAACCACGAATCGCCTCCATCACCTCTCTAAGAAGTATAGGAGCATCTAGCATGTCGGTGTTCTAAGGAAAGTTGCGGAAGGTCACACTGAGCAATAAAATTAGATATCTGAGACTCAGAGCGGGTTAGTCGAGACACATATAAATGAGAGTAGAAGCGCTGGAACTGCAAATTAATCATCCGCGGGTCAAGTATCAATTCACCCCCAGAATCCTGGAGTGAAGAAAGCAACAGAGTCCCCCTATGCTGGCGAACAAGATGAGCCAGGAGCTTCCCAGCCTTGTCCCCATTTTCAAAAATATTTTGTTTCATATAAAAAACATGACGGGCATTCAGTTCAGAAAGTTTTACAGAGTATCGTAACGAGCAGGAAACAAAATTAGTGTAGGACGCCGAATCTCCACTCCCCACAAACTGTTTTTCCACCTCAGCAGCCTCCGATTCCAGAACCTCCACTTCCCTAGATCTAAGTCTATTTTGTGTAGATATAAGAGATAGTGTTGAGCGAGCGTGCTCGGCCGATGCTCGGATCGGCTCGAGCATCGCTCTGCTCGGCACATGGCGGTACTCGTACGAGTACCGCCATGTGCTCGCCCGACATGTTCGGGTGAAGAGGATCTGTGCCGGAAGAGGCACAGATCCGAAGACGCTCCGCTGGACCACCAGGGAATGGAGGTACGGGGGCATTGCGGAGATGAAGGGGGCATTGCGGAGATGAAGGGGGACATTGTGGAAGAGGGGCATAGACTCTATGCCCCTCTTCCACAATGTCCCCCTTCATCTCCGCTATGCCCGTCTTCCACAATGTGCCCCTTCATCTCCGCTATGCCCCTCTTCCACAATGTCCCCCTTCATCTCCTATGCCATAGAGGAGATGAAGGGGGACATTGTGGAAGAGGGGCATAGCGGAGATGAAGGGGGACATTGTGGAAGAGGGGCATAGACTCTATGCCCCTCTTCCACAATGTCCCCCTTCATCTCCGCTATGCCCCTCTTCCACAATGTCCCCCTTCATCTCCGCTATGGCATAGGAGATGAAGGAGGACATTGTGGAAGAGGGGCATAGCGGAGATGAAGGGGGACATTGACCAGGCACCCTCCGCTCATCAGAGCAGGGGGTGCCTGGTTTAATGCTCGAGTGCTCCCATTCATTTGAATGGGGCTCGGGTGCTCGGCCGAGCACTCGAGCATCAGGGGGTGCTCGGTCAGAGCACCCGAGCACCCGAGCATCGGGGTGCTCGCTCATCCCTAATAAGAGATATCAGAGAACCCCTTGCAGCTGCCTTGGCATCCTCCCAAACAATGCCCTGAGCAGTAGAATTGACATTGTTGGCAAAATAGTCACATAGATCTTCTCTATGTTTAGACACCAAATGCTTATTAGTCAGCCATACGGGACTAAACCTCCAGCCTCTGGGCCTAGGTCCCTGGTCTCGATGTAAAGACAATAATAACGGGGAATGGTCGGAGGCCACCCTGGTTAGAAAACAGCAATCCGTAACCCAATGCAAAGCCAACTGGTTAGCAAACACATAATCAATTCTAGATAACGTTTTATAAGTGGCCGAGTGGCAGGAGAATTCCCGGTCCTGCGGGTGGAAAGTCCTCCATACATCTACAAGTCCCATATCACCTACAAGATTGAGGAAGGCATCTCTATGTTATTTGGAATCAACCGCCGTCCCACCAAATCTATCCAAATCAGGATTAGTAGCTATATTAAAGTCACCCATACAAATTATATGGTGATGTGGCTTGTCAGAGACATATATAAGCATGTCCTGGAGAACTGATGGGTCAAAAGGCGGTGGTATATAAACATTCATTAAGATAAACAGAGCTCCCTGTAACCTGCACGTTAGGAAGAGGTAACGTCCCTGTGAATCAGTCTTAAGGTCAATGAATTCGAAAGAAACCAATTTAGAGATAAGTATGGAAACACCCCTGGCATATGTGGAATATGTGGCATGGTAATGACTCTGTATCCAGTGCCTCCTAAGAGACAAAACTCTACCTGCAGTAAGATGGGTCTCCTGCAACATAACCACCCCTGGAGTTTGCTTCCTGACGTGGTTCAAAACTAAAGATCATTTTATAGCATCATTCAGGCCACGCACATTCCAGGATAAAAATTTACAAGTTAGTGGTGTCATCACTGAAATAAGTAGAATGTGTTACACCCCTGGCCACATGGTGGGATCCGTTGGGGGTGAAGGGCGCCCGACCCAGAAGAGAGAGGAAGAGGGATTCCTAAACTAACAACTGCCCCAACCCTTATCAAAACGTCCCACCCTATCTCCATCACCCCAAACCAGACAGAGATTTTATCCCTTAAACAACCCATTCCCGCGGCCTGGCAGCCAAAACTCCTGACCCTTCCCTCCCACCCACCAGACATGAACCAATTAACTTGTAATTAAATTGATCAACAGAACATAAATGATCCCATCCACACCACCCACCCCCCACAGCAGCAGTATAAAGCAAATAGTAAGTATACCACCACTTCATATTAGTAGGTAAAGAAAAACATAGTAAGCACACCACCACAGCCTCCCCTAGAACACAGCATCTCCTGTACAATAATAAGTCATGCCTTCGAACGTCCCCCAGCATTAGTCTCACCTATCCTCCCCGGACCAACATCCCACGCGCAAAGCTAGGCGTCAGCAAACCAGCAGACTCCAACAGCCTCAAGGGCCTATAGTGCCAAAACATGGCAGTATAACAACCACTCCTTGCCCAAGGCATGCAAGACGAGATCAACTGAACAGTAGAAATTGACAATAACAGTGTCAAACTTAGCAGTGTAAGAAATCGCCCTTAGGCTACTAGACTCATCCCCTGTTCATTCACCCCTCTTCGGCACACCTCGGGCGGGACGGAGGTAACCAAAGACTAGATAAATAGAACTTAACAACACTGGAGGTTACAATTGCCAAATAACGGCCAAAAGGCATCCAGCCTGTGCCCAAGGCGCGCAAGAGAGTACCAATAAAGCCCTATAACCCGGAGCAAGGTCTGAAAAATTAACAGAACAGGAGGGGATGGAAGTGGAGAGAAAAAAAAAAAACATTTCCCCCTCTCCCTCCCCCTCCGCATCCACAAAGGGACACAGCAACCTATGCACATAACAGTTGTGAAACAGTTAAATAGCAATATATTGATATAACAAATTGACCCCCCCCTCAACCTCTCAGCTCCAGCGAAGGCTTCAGAACAGTTCATCATGGAACATGAGTTGAGAGTCTCTGTCAAAGCAATGTTCTACACCCACCAGGGATTAAGACTACTGTATCATGTCCCACAATTTTCAACCCCTATCCTGGTGGGTCATCAGGAGAGGGACCAGTCCAAAGGGAGGATGCTTCGACCATGGGCCGCCTCAGGGACCCCATGGAACAAAGGGAGCAAAGTACGGACTCCGTGGAATAAGGATAACGAACTGATGAAAACTCAAGAAGTGGAGACTGTATTATCGGTGTTGTAAAATAATGAAGTGAGGAAGTGAGTTCAGTGAGCGTCCACCCATTCTCTAGCCTCCAAATCTGAAGTGAAAAAGATGGTATTGCCGTCATGGATAATTCGCAATCTAGCAGGGAACAACATGGAATAGGAGATGTTTTTCTCTCGAAGCTTGCGCTTCACCTCCAGAAACTTGCACCTTTGGCGTTGGACATCAGCTGAGAAGTCTGGATAACAGGAGATATGTTGATTTTCAAATGAAATTCGATCTTTCATCCTGGCCATGTGAAGTATGGCGTCTCGATCCCTGTAATTCAGGAGTTTGATAATCAACTGACGGGGAGGAGATCCAGGGGGCCTGGGGCCTGTCGGTATATGTTGTGCCCTTTCAACAGTGAAAGATGGTGAAAGACCCTCCATGCCAACATGTTCCCGTATCCAGTTTTCCATGTATTGCTCAGGAGCATGACCCTCGCGGCCCTCCGGCAGCCCAATTATACGAATGTTACTGCGTCTAGATCTATTTTCAAGATCATCCACTTTGGATTGCAGAGAACACACTTGGTTCTTCAATTAGTCCACCGTGGCAACCACAGGGGGGAGTGCGTCCTCCACAGTAGATACATGTTGTCGGACGTCAGTAATACTTTGACGTAAATTTTGTTGGTCTGCACGTAAGAGATTTATCTCCACCTCCACAGTATCAATCTTGTTGGTTAAAACCACCTGACAAGTAGCAATTGCAGACATTATTTCTGTAAATTGGGATTTCGAATCATCTTCCTCAGAAGCAGAAGATTGGGCCGGCGAAGTAACAGCAGAAGGGGCCTCCAACATGGCCATAACCTCCTCCGCCGCCATAGCTCTCCTAGCAAATTTACTTAACTTCTTCCTGCATTCTGATGACTTTTTAAGACAGGTGCAGGTCAAATCAACATACGAGAAGTTCAGCGTAGGGTGGACAGTAGCCGCAAGTGCAGACAGGATCTCTCAAGATTCAAATGACATGCATAATTCGTCTTATGTCATTTGACAAGGGAATGTAATCATACATGGGATAGCAGGGGAATACACATAGAGGAAAGAGGACAAATAGGGAAGCCAGCAGCGTCAGAATTTGCAGTATTCGATGCTCAGACAGCAAATAAGGGCATCAGCCACAGTTAGGTAATAAAACAGCAGCAGTGGGCTCCTCAGCCAGAATCAGGCAGCAATCAGCAGCAGGATCTCTGAGGTTCAATTATACACGGGGCAGCTGGGGGGAACATACATAGGAGAGTAGACAAACGGGGGAGTTTACAGCATATGCTTCAAAATTATCCAACTGATGAACAGAGTTGAGAAGTAAGGACCACATCCAGATAATGGCACAGCAATAAGAGACCCTCCAGCTGTTTCTGTCACCCAAGGAAATGCCAGGCATCTCAGAAGAAAAGGCTCACAATGCCACCAGGCTGCAGGTATGGCATCAGGAACCAGCAGGTATCAAGGTGGGTGATGATAGCCTAATGGGCAGGGGTAGGGAACACAGGAGCAAAATAATAAACAGGAGGGCGCACTAAGGAAGTCAGCAAGGGCATGGACTGTGAATACAACCCCAGACAGGGGCACACACCAGGCAGAGCAATACTGCGCTGTGTAGGATGAAACAGCACCAAGACCCCCAGCGTATTGTATAGGCCTTAAGCCACTCCAAACCCGCCCGTAGACTCCACTACGTTGTAGAACATCCCAAAGGGAGAGGCCCACGGCACTGCTAAGATGCACTGGCAAAGGTAAGAGTCAGTGGGCTTTCAGGTGAGTTATGTTGGCCTACTGGGCAGGGACAGGGGACAAAGGAGAAGAAAAAAAAATAAACAGGAGGGCGCACTATCTGGGCATTGAGGACAAAGGCCAAGCGTTTAGCACAGGTGCCTGGCAGGAGCACTCACCAAGCGTAGCAGTACTGCAGAAATCGTCCGGTGGAGAGCTCACTCCGGCCTCGCCGTCATAGCAACACAGCCGTGACACTCGAGGGCAGGGCCCGCTCCAACTCCAGGCCCGATGCAGCGCCGCTCCAGACAAGTGATCAGCAAGCAACCTCCGTCAGTCTCATGCGCTACCTCTACCACAGGCCCCAACACCAGGTGCAGTCCACAGCACAGCCCAGATCAGAAGACAGACCGCGCCTCCTCCTTCACTAACCGGGCCCTCCTCCCGGCCGGGCTAGCAAGCAGGCCGCGGCAGCACGGTCCGAATACACGCCGCAGCAAACAATGGCCTCACAGTGCAAATAAGGTATCCACAGATAGCTCTGAGCGTACTGTATATGAGTCTGGCAGTCTTGTAGCAAAGAGAAGCAGCACAGAGAGCAGATGCTGAAGGATATTGATAGATTTAGCGGAGCCTCTCCACAATGCGTCTGCTCAGTATGGCTGCCCAACTGTGGACATTTTTACCTGGTTGTGCACTAAAAATAGTTTGTATATGCTTCATGTGAATGAGGAAATGGACCGTATTACTGCCCTGTGGTAGACTGGTGGCAGTGAGGGGTTAATTATTCCAATGTATATTGCAGTCCCTCAAGGCATTGACTATGTGTACTGTAGCAAGACCTCCTGTTGGGTGTTAACTAAGCCAGTGTGAACTGCAGTCAGACCCCCTGCCGTGTGGTAATTAGTTCAAACCCTCAAGTCTTTGTTCATCAAACACTTTTGTATCTGAAATGTAATCATATCTGAGTTATTGTGTTTGTTAGGCCATCTTCTGTTGCCATTTTGTCTACTGTGATATGATTGGATTAAGCCCTATTGTACCTGGTTTCCCCATAAGAGGCAATGCAAGATTTGTGTATAAATATCTGTGGTCTTTGCCAATAAAGTGAGTTATGTTTTGGAGTGAACAAGGAGTCCTGGAGTCTTGTATTGCTTATGGTCTAAAGTATCCACTCTGATACCCATCTGCGCCAAGTATCCTGGATCGTCGACCGCCTGCTGCCAGCTTCCTGTGACCCAAGTTCGTATGCTGTCAGGCGGTAACATGGACTCTGCCTTGCTTCTTCCAAGTTCCAGTAGAACCTTTGATTCAGCCACCGGGACGTTATATCACAGCACCCGTGATCTGGGAGACATTCTGTCCATCTCATGGATACTGCCTTTTTCTTGGCTGCTCTGTTCTGCTCCTCCTAGTGACAAGCCTTTATATACCCTAGGCTGTCACAACGCTAGTGCCCTTTCGTGGTGTACCTGATGCCTGGCGCTAGTTGTTGTTGTTCTGATCCAGTGTATGACCCCGGACTGCCTGACCACGTTATTGTCTCGTTCCTGATTCTGTGCACCAATTCGGATTGGTTGACATTCCTGCTTACTGTTCTGACCCGGCCTGGCTGACGTTCCTGCTCCGTGTACTGATGACCCAGCTCTGTGTACCGACCCTGTGTGTCTGAGGATCCTGCTCCGTGTACCGACTTGGCCTGGCTGACGTTCCTGCACTGTCTACCGACTCTTCTTGGTGTGGTTCCTGTTTCAGCTGTTCCAGTGGCTCATCCGTATTACTCCTGTTTGCCCACCAGTTGGGTACCGTTCCGGCTTGCTGGTTCTAGTTCTGTGGTCCGGTTGCTCGCACACTAGACCAGTGGTCAGAGTCTCGCTGCTTCCACTCCGTGTTGCACTCGCTTGGTCTGTGTAGGTTCAGCAGGGCGCCTCCGGTGATTTCCGTTGTCCAGACCACAGTGCTATTAACCCCTTCGGGAGGAGGGGCCTCCGATACCACTACCATCTTGGGTTCCGTTGGGCTGCGCACTTTGGGCTATAAGTCTCCTGTTGATCAGTTTGTGCTTACGGTTGCCATCCATTTATACATTGCCCATTAACCCTTTCAGGTAGTCGTGCACACGGTGCTGGGTTGCTCCGGTAGGGCCTCCGTTTAAGCACGAGCTGTGACCAGTCCATAGTCATTGGTGGGCGTCCACCATTACTCTCATTTACAGGCGTCCAGAGCCTGTGGTTGCAGTTCTGTCCTTGTTGCCTTCCACTACATACAGGCGACATTTAGTCTGATTTACGCAACGACCAGCTTTGCACTGGTTAACATTGGACATTCATACACTGTATCAATCTATGACCTGACCTGTGTCAGTAGGGTGTTTTGCACTTTACTGGACCCGTGTGGGTAACTATTTGTAACCTGTCTTGTGTCAGTTTGTGCTGGACCCGTGAGGGTTACGTTATTCATTGTGTGCTTCAATAAAGCTGTGTTTTTACCTAAACCTAATGTGTCTGAGTGTACTGAACCATAACACGTTATTTGCTTGACCGGCGCACCCGACGGTGCCAGTCCGGCATCGAGAAGGAGAGACCAAGGAATGACGGCGGAAGGCAACGCGGTCCCTTCTCATCTTTCGTTACAATAGGGTTCTTAATAAGATAATGATTAAAAACGCTTACCCCATCACACTCATTACCGAGTTGTTTGATCGGCTGAAGGGCACTTCCATTTTCACTAAATTGGATTTAAGGGCAGCATATAATCTAATAAGGATTAAGGAGGGCGATGAGTGGAAATCCACTTTCAATACTCGGACAGGTCATTACGAGTATTTAGTGATGCCCTTTGGGCTATGCAATGCTCCGGCAGTATTTCAGGAGTTCATAAACGATGTCCTTAGGGACATGCTACAGTCCTGTGTAGTGGTTTACCTGGATGACATTTTGATTTATTCTCCTGAATTGGAGACTCACTGTAAGCATGTTACCATGGTGCTTCAGAGGCTGAGAGAAAATAAACTGTTCTGCAAGCTGGAGAAGTGTGACTTTCAGAAGCCTAGGGTGCCATTCCTGGGGTATGTAATTTCCAATGATGGCATCTCGATGGATAAAGACAAACTTTCTGCAGTGTTGCAGTGGCTGCGTCCCATTGGTCTCAAACCTTTACAATGTTTCCTGGGCTTTGCAAATTATTATAGGAAATTTATTTGTGACTTTTCCAAGATTGTTAAGCCTTTAACGGATATGACACATAAAGGGGCCAATGCCTCTGTGTGGTTTCCAGAGGCTGAGAGGGCATTTGAGTCTTTGAAATCAGCATTTTCCACTGCCCCAGTACTGTCTCATCCCAAACGGGGGTTGCCAATTACTTTAGACGTTGATGCCTCGGAGACGGGTGTAGGGGCAGTGTTGTCACAAAGGCATGAGCCCGGGAAGACACTAATGCCATGTGGATTTTTGTCTAAGGAAATGATTAAAGCCCAAAGTGTCTATGACATTGGTGATCACGAACTATTGACTATCATCTTGGCCCTACATGAATGGCGCCATCTGTTGGAAGTTACCAGGGTGTCGATTTTGCTTCTTACCGACCATAAGAATCTTACATACCTCTCTGAGGCAAAAAAACTGTCTCCCAGTCAAGCCAGATGGGTACTATTCCAGACAGTATGATCCTGGTCCGGATACCGAAACTGCACCAGTACCAATTATACCACCTGACCGTATCCTGGCCACATTACGCACTAGTATCACATCCCAATTGGGCAAAGAAATCTTGACATCTCAGGCCAATGCGTCTCCGGAGAAACCCATGGGCAAGTGTTTCGTGGCTGAACCATTCCAGGCCAGGTTAATGGAGACCTACCATGCCTCTCGTGTGGCCGATCATGTGGGTAGAGATCAATTGATTTGGTCCTTGCACGAATGTTCTTGTAGCCTACCTTGAGGGTGGACTGTGCCGCTTTTACTGCAGCATGTACTACTTGTACTCGCTCCAAGTCCCCAAGGCACCTTCTAGTTGGACTATTACAAGCTGTCCCTAATGGTGATCGCCCATGGTCACATGTGTCTATTGATTTCATGGGAGAACTGCCTTTCTCGAATGGCTACACAGTTATACTAATGGTGGTTGATAGATTTTCGAAAATGGCCCACTTCGTGCCTCTCCCTGGCTTGCCATCTGCTAAGGTATTGGCCATGGTGTTCGCTAAGGAGGTGTTTCAGCTCCATGGAGTTCCCAAGGTCCTGGTCTCCTATCGTGGGAGCCAATTTGTGTCTAGGTTCTGGAGGGCATTCTGCGACCAAATGGGCATTCAATTGTCATTCTCTTCCGCATACCACCCCCAAACCAACAGGGCCGCTGAACGCTCCAGCCAGGGGTTGGAGCAATTTCTACGATGTTTCGTTTCCAATCATCACGATAACTGGGCTGACTTGTTGCCGTGGGCAGAGTTTGCCAGGAACTATGCTATTAACGCTTCTTCCAGGAGCTTACCGTTTCTTATCAACTATGGGTTCCAACCATGCTTGCTCCCGGATACTTTTCAAGCACAGTAGATTCCGGCTCTGGACGAGCACATTAGGCAACTTTGCTCCACTTGGGCACAAGTCCAGAATTCCCTACCTGACTCTTTTCAACGGTATCAGCGGCATGCCATTAGCAGGAGATTGCCTGCCCCTGTATTCCAGGTGGGGAACCAGGTATGGTTATCCTTCAGGAACCTTAAGTTACTAGTCCCATGCAATGAATTGGCTCCCCGGTTTGTGGGTCCGTTCCGGGTACTCCAAAGAGTTAACCCTGTTTCCTATGTTTAGAACTCCCTGCATCTATGCAAATATGCAATGTGTGCCACGTATCTCTACTCAAACCTTTGGTATGTAATCCATACACATCCACTCCTGCAGTCCCTGGTCTGGTTCGTATTCAAGACCACAATGAGTACGAGGTACAGAGTATCCTGGATTCATGTAGGTTCCGTGGGCAGATCCAGTACTTGGTGCACTGGAAGGGATATGGCCTAGAGGAACGCTCATGGGTTAACCACTCTGACATCCATGCTCTGCTCCTACTGTGCAGATTCCATGCTAAGTGTCCACTGAAGCTTGGTCCTCCCCCACAAGGAGGGGTCATTGAGAGGGGTCTACTATCACGTTGCCTGTGATCCTTTCTGCATGGCGACATTCCTACTTCCGGGTTTTACTCTCCACGGTTCTTATTGGCCAGTGGGTTCTGAGTCTGCCTAGGGCTATATCTGGCCCTGTCATTCTTTCAGCACCCTTTCGTGGTGTACCTGTACCTAGCGTTTGAGTTGCTTCATGTTCCTGCTTCTTGTATGATCCAGCTCGCTTGACTACGCTTCTGTTGTTCCTGAGTGGATTCTGTTTTCATTGAAGACTAGGACTGGCTGACTATCTCCGTGTGTACCGAAGTGGCTTTGGATAAGAATCCGCTTCCGTTGCTGACTAGGACTGGCTGACTATCTCTGTGTGTAACGAACTGGCTTGGCTGTGAACCCACTTCCGTTGCTGACTAGGCCTGGCTGACTACCTCCGTGTGTACCGGTCCTGCATTCTGGCTTCTGACCCTTCTGTGGGCATTACCTTGAGCTCCGTTACTCTCACTCTCATTACCACTCAATGACTTCCGCTACAGTGCCTAACATCTGGCCTGCTACTCCCTAGTATACCTGGGAGACTGAGTTACGAGTAGTTACCACTGCTGCTACTCCCTAGCGTTCTAGGGATCCGGTCACTTGTCAGTGTCCTGTCTGTGAGTTGCCCCTGAATATCCCTAGAGTTCTAGGGATCTGGTCACTTACCAGTACCCGGTCTGTGTGTTGCCTCCATTCTCCCTAGCGTTCTAGGGATCCGGTCACTTGCCAGTATCTGACCTTTGAGTTGCCCACGATCACCCTAGCATTTTAGGGATCCAGTCATTTGTCAGTGTCCTATCCATGAGTTGCCTACTATCTCCCTAGCGTTCTAGGGATCTGGTCACTTGTCAGTTTCCTGTCTGTGTGTTGCCTCCTATACTCCCTAGCGTTCTAGGGATTTGCCCTGCAATTACCTGCCGCAAGTCTCTGTGTGCCTTCCTGTGGCTTTGGTACTACTGTGGTTAGCTCTGTTCCAGTATCCATCCTACGGATCAAGACTACTTAGTTACTTTTTGTTTGTCTTTCATTTGCATACTATTGCTGTTTTCATCCTGACCTGTGACAGATTTGGGAAGAACCACGGTACTGTCCCTATCTGGGCCCGAGTTGGTTGATCATTTCCTTACTGATTATTTATTTTCAATAAAGTTGATCTTAGTCTTACCTAATTTGTCTGAGTGTTCTTACAAAACCGTGACAGGACCAAAGGGATTAATGCAACAGCTGAATAAAGAAATGAGGTATGTATTTATTGTAGTAGTAAAATTGTGACGGAACTCGCGGACACTCAGCAGAAGTGTCACCATCAGGAATTACTCTATACAGCCGGGTACCCTGAACCACCAGACAGCACTAGGGTCAGGGTAAAACAGAACCTTTATTGGTACAACAGAAACATACTTTTATACAGTCAAAGCAGACAATGGTGAAGGTTAATACAATGGGGCTGAGGGCAGAGAACAAAGGTGGCAGTCATGATTGAGTTACAGAACAATGGGACTGTTTGGGGTTACACATTATACAAAGGGTTGGGGCTGGGCATCCGGTGTGGGACAATAGACGGAGCAATCAGGGTCACAAAGGGCTAACAGACTGGACGGAGCCTCCGTTTGTAAGCTTCGGCCAATGGGAAGACGAGCTACCGGGCAGAGAGAGCCAATCCGGTGGCCGCCGACATTTCCCCATGTTACCTCAATGGAGTCCCTTTAAACCTGCTCAACCAATCAGGACCGGTAGGCGGGCCACCAATCGACCAATCCGCAGAGGGCCTACTTTTCCCATACAAAGTCAATGGAGGCCATTTAACTCGGTCCGGCCAACCAGGGAGTCGCCTACTTCCCTATACAATCTCTATGGCATTTCTCAACTCCCGTTAGCCAATGCCCTTGACCTGATAAACTCTGGTAACTGTGCATTTTAGCCCTTTTTCTATACCTTGGGATTGTTCCCTGCAACAAAAATAGCAGGCGGGGATAATATAGCAAGGTATGACTGACATGAATGATATGGGGAACGTACAGCAGAACGAAGGATATGGAGTAAGGGCATGGAAAATACTTAAGCTACTGTTGACTTCTGTGATTGCACGGAGCACACATAAACACTACCTAGTGTATATAAATATATATATATATATATATATATATATATATATATATATATATATATATAAATATGTGACTAGGATAACTCTATGACTATGGCATACAAAGGGTAAACATTGGGTCAAATGTAGGAGCAATCAGTGCTCAAGAACTAGTATACAATGGAGCGATGTGATAGAATATAATTGGTAAAGTTAAATAGGATGGTTATCGAGGCTAATAAGACAGATCCATTTGATGCTGCCGGACTGGAAGAACCGTGATGAATCTGCTTACTGAGAGCCGCATGCTTGGAAGATGTCATGTAAAAGAAGGTGCGCTATTGGAGACACTGTAAGGCTGCTGCTAGCGACTAGGAATTTGTAGACTTATGCGTAATGATGTAGGGGAGTAAGCTTGCCGTACATGACATGTGCCAAGCTGGCAAAGCTGCAGGCTCTCTTATTGTGGCCTGCAGCCCCATCCACAAGTTCAGGTCCAGCCCTCCACTTATCAGTTTGTGCTTTCCTTAGCAAGGCGTTTAATGTATATGTTTAATTTCTTTTTTAAACCAGTATGCTTCTGACTTGAAAAAGGGAGCATCGCTCTCTAAAGCTTGACCCTAAAATTGAAAGTTAGTCCAATAAAAAAGGTATTATTACACACTGAGATACTCTTTTAAATGGAATCTACACCACTAGACTAAAAATTATATTGACTAGTATATTGTATATTAGTATATACAATTTTAATTTTATATATATATATATATATATATATATATATATATATATATATATATATATATATACAGGGCTCAAAATTTCAAGTCCTGAGCTACTAGCCAGCGCTGAAAAGTTACTCGCCACCAGTTTCCACGCCTAGCCCCACCCATATCCCCACCTTTAACCCTACCCATACCCCGACTTTTTTTAGGAGGTGTTGCACTGGGTGGGTATAGTGGGCAGGGAATTATCAAAATTGTTAAGGTTATTTCTGGACCTATTGAGTAGCTTTTTATAACAGAATAAATGATTAGTGTGCCACTTTTTCTTACATTTTCTAATTTTTGCCAATCAGGTTTTAAATGTATAACTATGGAAATTACAGTGTACAATAGGAGGTGACGACAAGTCAAAAAGGTGAGGGACATTAAATACTGGAGGGTGGAGACATAGCCACAATGCTGGTCCTCAAGCTGCTTTTGGTGTTTTGGTGTTCACCTCTCTCTCAGTGTCCAACTCTCTCCCCCTCTCATTGAGGTGTCCATCTCCTCCTCTTGCTGTCCAGGTGTCCACCTCTTTCTCTCCCTCTTAGTGTCCATCTCCCTCCCCCTCTCATTTGTGTGTCCACCTGTATCTCCCCCTCTCATTGTCCAGGTGCCCACCTCTCCCCCATCTCATTGTCCAGATGCCCACCTCTCCCCCCTCTCATTGTCCATGTTCATCTTTCTTTCTTTTTCATTGTTCAAGTGTCCATCTCCCACTTTCATTGTCCAACTATCATCTCCCCCTTTCATTGTCCAACTAACTTTCCCTCTCTCAGTGTCCAACTCTCTCTCTCATTGTCCAAGTATCCATCTCTTTCCTTCTCAGTGTTCATTGTCCATCTCTCTCTCCATGTTCTCCAAGCATTCAGTCCATATTTCTCTGTCCAAATGTCCATCTTTCTCTCCCTCTCATTATCCAAGTGTCCATCTATCTCCCTCTAATTATCAAAGTGCCCATCTCTTTCACCCTTTCCTTTTCCATGTGTCCATCTTTCTCTCTCCCTCCTCATTGTCCATCTCACCCTTCTCACTAAGTGTCCATGTCTTTCAGAAAAGTTCTCTCAGGCCAGGGACAGTATAGTAACTTTAACCCTTAGAATACCCAAAGGGTATGCAACGCATTGCAAAGCAATGCGTTGCATACTCCTCTGGTACTCAAAGGGTTAAAATTTAGAATGGATGAAGCAATCCTTGGTTTGAGAAAATGGGAAGATGTAATTCTCACCTGAAAACAGCTTGTCATTGCAGGGTGCCGCACAGCAACAACAGTCAGAAAAATTCACCAGAAAGCAGGGAAGCAGCAGGCGCAGCGCCACTTGAGTAACACACTAGCTACAATGCATGTGCATAACTGGTGTTTGCTGATTTTAAGCAGCCCGCGCACCTACCTGATGACATCTTGGCTTGTAGCTGCTCATCATTCCGTTTCCCCACCTCCTTGCAACCACTTACCTGACGTCTTCAGAAACTGCAGAGCAGCCATCCAGGAAGCGGAAGATGAGCTCTGCAGTGCTCAGAATTCACTTCCTCTCCGGCAGGGCAGGGGTGCTAAGTGTCAGAGGCAAGAAGGGGGTATGAACGCGGAATTGCAGGGAAAGGGCTTCAATTTCCACTCGCCTGCACTCAATTTCTCCTCGCCAAATGCGAGGAGGCGAGTGGAAAATTTGAGCCCTGATATATATATATATATATATATATATATATATATATATATATAAACATTTTTAGGAAGAGACAGCACTCGCTGGAAATTGATTGAAAAAGAGAATCAAGCGATGTTTATTTCGACGTTTCGGCCACCAACTATGGCCTTTATCAAAAACACACATCATAGTGAAACATGGTGTATTTAAACCCTCTTAATGACCCCTGCACCTGAAAGAAACGCGCCAAAGTTCTCACAACCAATTAAAAAGTTACTGTGATGAAGTAATTAGACAGACAGCTTTGATATACAATCACCTAGTGAAGCATTGTGATCGTGCACATTAAACAATCTGTGTGGTTAAAAAAGAGAAATGCCTATCTCTATACACAGTAACAGGCTTCTCTAGTATTTCTATTATCTATCGCACCTCGGATAAAAAATCTACTAACAGCAATAAGGTGTTAAATGTAATATTGTTCCTTGATATGTATTTTAACAATATTGCGTACACATGTAAAAGCTAGTGCTTAGAATATCTTAAGTTAGCGGATAAATAAACATACAGCAATTGTAATGTAGACTCATCCCCAAATACAATCTAATATTAAATAAATATTCAATAAGAAATAAATATTTAGATAAGGGATGCCTCATACGTACAGTGAGGTTAAAAAATGGAGAAACCATTATTATGAATGAACCTTAAACGTCACTGAGTATCCATTGTTCCACTCGCTACTATTGATATTAGTGTATTCAATACTGCCGAAATGTCGGCTTATACCGCTGCTCGTGTCTTACATGTTCACGCCTGTAACAGACCCCTTGTTACAATGTTGTTAACAATGTATATTTGGGAGTAGCTATATAAACAATGAAGTTCTTCTTAATGTATGTAATATAGCACAACTAGTTCAGACTAGGACACATATAGACATATAACAGATACGGGCATGTAGAGGGACAAGTACTAAAAGTACTAAATTATAAATGTTATCATTATTAAACAAAGATGATTGTCCTAACCTCTACAAACAACCTTGAAGCTGTTATATTTGTCTAGTTGAAACATGTAACACGGTCATAAACCAAGAAACTCAACAATGTATCGGTCTAATGTATGTATAGGAAACAAATAGAGTAAAGAGAAGGAGTTTGCATCAATACACAGACAAATATAGACGACAAACCAAACTTATTCATATAAACAACAGAATCTGAATATAGTTGTCTCCCAGATCATACTGTCGCTTGTATAAAGATATATGTCACAAGAACACAGTTCAATATTCAGTTTATCAAGATGACTAGAGCTCCATCTTTTTTATCCACAATAATATGGAAGAAGTTCAAATCCAGTCATCCTCTAATATGGAAGAAGTTCAAATCCAGTCATCCTCTATGATGAAAAAAAGAAGAATCTATTTACATACCTGTTTAAATCTTCCATACCTTGTTTTGTGGGTAACCCGTAGATATTCATGTTCATACTTTCTTGATAGCAAAGCAAAGCCTTTGCGGACCACTCTAGTGATAAACCAGTAGCCAGGCACTGGTTAGAAAATATTCAGCCATTATCATCACTAAAATGTATGGCTTTTGACCATATCCCACCCCTGGATAGGGGGGGAGATCGTGCACGCAAACTACACCAACTGGAATTTAAATGGATCAAAAGATTACAATCGATGACACCAAAGGGATTGAATGAAAAACTCTCATATATGTGCTTCTATTAAGAACTGTATCTCCCTGCCTTATTGGGGAACCATGATAAATTGTACATATTGACTTTTTAATTAAAAGACAACATCCACATAATAATGAAGGACCATTAGCAATGGTTGAGGAATTTTTCTTAGTAGATGAGTTATCCTCCAGCATGGATTCCTTCTTAATAATTTTTGATTTCATCCTCCAGCTCAGTTTATATCCCTTGTTTACTGATAGTGGACGAGTGGCGGGTATAAGCCTACATGACTAATAATGTGTCCATTAGCAATGGTTGAGGATGAATATAATGAGGTGTTTCATCCTCCAGCGTGGACACTATAAACTATCAGTTTCATTTAAATATGGAGAATAATTGTAATCCCTAAGAGGAATATGGCGTAACATGTCAACATGAGCTTCAAGAATTTGGAATTATCTGGGCAATGGTTGAGGAGAAATCTATACTGTGAATGGTCATTATATGTGGATTACAAATACTAGTGTACCCAGAGGGACAATGTAATATTTTTTGTCCTATAGATATTATTGGTTTAACACTAGTTATTAAGTCCGGCTATAAAACTACCTTGAATTATCAAGAAAGTATGAACATGAATATCTACGGGTTACCCACAAAACAAGGTATGGAAGATTTAAACAGGTATGTAAATAGATTCTTCTTTTTTTCATCATAGAGGATGACTGGATTTGAACTTCTTCCATATTAGAAGATGACTGGATTTGAACTTCTTCCATATTATTGTGGATAAAAAAGATGGAGCTCTAGTCGTCTTGATAAACTGAATATTGAACTGTGTTCTTGTGACATATATCTTTATACAAGCGACAGTATGATCTGGGAGACAACAATATTCAGATTCTGTTGTTTATATGAATAAGTTTGGTTTGTCGTCTATATTTGTCTGTGTATTGATGCAAACTCCTTCTCTTTACTCTATTTGTTTCTTATACATACATTAGACCGATACATTGTTGAGTTTCTTGGTTTATGTCCGTGTTACATGTTTCAACTAGACAAATATAACAGCTTCAAGGTTGTTTGTAGAGGGTAGGACAATCATCTTTGTTTAATAATGATAACATTTATAATTTAGTACTTTTAGTACTTGTCCCTCTACATGCCCGTATCTGTTATATGTCTATATGTGTCCTAGTCTGAACTAGTTGTGCTATATTACATACATTAAGAAGAACTTCATTGTTTATATAGCTACTCCCAAATATACATTGTTAACAACATTGTAACAAGGGGTCTGTTACAGGCGTGAACATGTAAGACACGAGCAGTGGTATAAGCCGACATTTCGGCAGTATTGAATACACTAATATCAATAGTAGCGAGTGGAACAATGGATACTCAGTGACGTTTAAGGTTCATTCATAATAATGGTTTCTCCATTTTTTAACCTCACTGTACGTATGAGGCATCCCTTATCTAAATATTTATTTCTTATTGAATATTTATTTAATATTAGATTGTATTTGGGGATGAGTCTACATTACAATTGCTGTATGTTTATTTATCCGCTAACTTACGATATTCTAAGCACTAGCTTTTACATGTGTACGCAATATTGTTAAAATACATATCAAGGAACAATATTACATTTAACACCTTATTGCTGTTAGTAGATTTTTTATCCGAGGTGCGATAGATAATAGAAATACTAGAGAAGCCTGTTACTGTGTATAGAGATAGGCATTTCTCTTTTTTAACCACACAGATTGTTTAATGTGCACGATCACAATGCTTCACTAGGTGATTGTATATCAAAGCTGTCTGTCTAATTACTTCATCACAGTAACTTTTTAATTGGTTGTGAGAACTTTGGCGCGTTTCTTTCAGGTGCAGGGGTCATTAAGAGGGTTTAAATACACCATGTTTCACTATGATGTGTGTTCTTGATAAAGGCCATAGTTGGTGGCCGAAACGTCGAAATAAACATCGCTTGAATCTCTTTTTCAATCAATTTCCAGCGAGTGCTGTCTCTTCCTAAAAATGTATGTATCGTTTCTATGATTGGCACCCTGGACTTATTCAACATAACAGCGAGTGCATCTCACACAGCATTATATATATATATATAAATATATATATACTAGCAATGTGGGACGGCGTTGCCTATCAGGATATATAGGGAATTAATGCGCACACACGGATGCAAGACAAACACACACAGACATACACGCAAATGCACACGCATTCACTGAGATGCATAAAGATCGACACATACATACATACATGCATGCAATGCACAACCTGCAGACACAGACTGTGATACAGACATGCACAGGAACACACAGGCACACACAGAGACACACACGCACACACAGAAGAGAGTCATAAGGGGGTGACTTATGTGTCATTGTAATGAGTTTGTGTTTGTACTTATGCCTCCATTGTGGCATTCATTCATATAGTTGAAATGCATATGGTAATTGCACATACTATGGTGGAAGGTGGATCATGCTGGCTCCCGGGGTGTGAGTGAGTATGTGTGAGTGAGTGGCATTCATTCATGTAGTTGAAATGCATGTGGGAATTGCAAATACTATGGTAGAAGGTGGATCGTGCTGGCTCCCGGGTGTGAGTGAGTGTGAGTGAGACTATGGTGGAAGGTGGATCGTGCTGGCTCCCGGGGTGCGAGAGTGAGTGATTTCGTGAGTGTGTTAGTGAGTGTGTGAGTATGTGTGATTGTGTGTGATTGAGTGAGAGAGTGTGAGTGAGAGAGTGTGATTGAGTGAGAGTGTGTGTGATTGTGTGAATGAGAGAGTGTGAGTGTGTGTGAGAGAGTGTGAGTGTGTGTGATTGAGTGTGTGTGAGAGAGTGTGTGTGAGAGAATGTGAGTTATTGAGTGAGTGTGATTGAGTGAGAGTGTGTGTGATTGTGTGAGAGTGTGAGTGAGAGAGTGTGAGTGTGTGTGATTGAGTGTGTGAGAGTGTGTGAGTGGGAGTGTGTGTGAGAGTGTGTGTGAGTGTATGTATGACTGTGTGTATGACTGTGTGTGAGAGTGTGTGTGTGTGTGTGTGTGAGAGTGTGTGATTGAGTGTGTGTCTGTGGTGTAGGAGTGAGTGGCAGCCATTTTGTTTTTTCAGTTACTTGGATAGTGGTGGGCAGGCTGGATATTGGGGGCATGCCAACTCCCTGCATGATTTAAATCACTCCCCCATTGAATCACCCAATGGGAGCAGTAACACCTCCTCACTTAACCCTTTGAGTGCCAGAGGGGTACGCAATGCATTGCTTTGCAATGCGTTGTGTACCCTAAGGCCGTCGCTAGGGGTGGGCTAAGGGGGCTGAAGCCCCGAGTGTGTCAGTGGGCAGCCCCGAATGTCAGACAATCAACAGACTCACTCCTCCTACTGTTTATCTTGAGGCTGGCTGGCTGGCTGCTGCCCAGCAACTTGTGGGCATATAAAGCTTGGAACAGCAGGCTGCTGCCTTACTCTGTTCTCAGCTTCAGCACACAGCCATCCGCTCCACACTGGCTCTTCTAGCACTTCCTGGTGCTTTGCGATGAGGTCATCAACATGCACCTGAAGTACCAGTGGAGGCAGCATGGAGCCCATGGCTCTACACTGAAACAGAAAGCAGAATGGGGCAGAGCAGAAAAGAAGGTATGAGGGACAGTATAGATGGTGGAAATATATGGCTACCAGTGGCAGGTAAACAAGGCTGGTGGGTGTAACATTGTATATGTGGAGAATTTGTGGGCTGGCTACCAGTGGGCAGGGGAACAAGGCTGGTGGGGTCACACAGTTTATGTAGGGAATCAGTGGCTACCAGTGGGTATTGGAATAAGGATGGTGGTGGTCATGTAGTGTATGTGTAGAACCTGTGGCTTTCAGAGGGCAGGATAATAAGGCTGGTGGTATCCACAGTGTATGTGGGGAATCAGTGGCTACCAGTGGACAGGGTAATAAGGCTGGAGGAGGTCACATAGTGTATGTAAGGAATCTGTGGCTACCAGTGGGCAGGGGAGCAAGGCTAGGGGGGTTATATAGTGTATGTAGAGAATCTGTGGCTACCAGTAGTTATGGGAATAAGGTTGGTGGGGGGGTCACATAATGTATGTATGGAATCTGTGGCTATCAGTGGGCAGGGGTAAAATACATTTGGGAATCACATAGTGTATGTGAGGAATCTGTGGATACCAGTGTGTGTGTGGGGGGGAGGCACGCAGTGTATGTGGGGAATCTGTGTCTTCCAGTGGGCAGGAGAACAAGGCTGGTGGGGATGCACAATGTATGTGGGGAATCTGTGGTGACCAGTAGGCAGTTGCAGAAGGCTGGTGGGGTAACACAGTGTATTTGGGGAATCTGGGCAGAGAAACATGGCTGGTGGGGGTCACACAGTGTATGTGGGGAATCCGTAGCTACCAGTGGGCAGGGGAACAAAGCTGGTAGGGGTCACATAGTGTATATGGGGAATCTGTGACTACCAGTGGCCAGTGGAACAAGGCTGTGGTATCATAAAGTTTATTTGTGTTGTTCTGCGGCTACCAGCGGCCAATGGAAAAATGCCGGCAATCAGACAGTGTATGATTGGCTACAGGTAACCAGTGGAACAATGATGGGGTATCACACAGTGTATGTATGGTTCTATGGATACCAGTAACCAGAGAAACAATGCTGGAGTATCAGGCAATATATGTGTGGTTCTATGTCTGCCAGTTGCCAGTAGAAGAAGACTGAGATATCAGTTCATGTGTGGGCCTGGTGCTACTGGTAGCAAACCACTGGAGTATCAGAGAGTGGATGTGTGGCTACTAGGGGCTAGAAGCGCAAGGTTATCAGGCAGTGTATGAGGGGTTCCATGGCTACCAGTGGGCAATGGAACAATGCTGGGTATAAGCATACCTCCCAAGTGTCCCTCTTTGAGCCACAAATCCCTCTGTCCCTCTTTCACAACCTGGTGTCCCTCTTTTTAGGACATCAGACTGTGTGGTGGCTATATAAGTGTATCACATTGCTCCACAGCAATAAAACTCACATTAATGTTTGTTTAAACATCATTATATTTGTTTATACATTATCTGTGTAAATAAAATACTTTGGTGTTGCTCTTGATAATTTATTCAGTTACATCAATGGCTCATATGTATTAAAGCAACCTGGTTTTATTCTGGAGTAAACCAACTGCACAATAGGGGACAAATAAAAGTTCTTACAATCCATGGCACTTGAATAGAGTTTTTTAACCTCTTGAATGCTAGAGAGGTCTCCAGTGCATTGCTTTGCAATGTATTGAAGACTGCTCTAGCATTCAAGGAGTTAAAACCCCTATTTAATTTGACAGGAATTGTGGTGTAAACCAACTGTGGTACAGTTGGTTTACACCACAATAACTTCAGTTAGTTAGAACAAAAAACAATGGCAAGAGTTGAACATAAAATGGCTTACTTCTTAACTCTTTGCATTGCATTATATATAGATTAGTAAAATAAACATATATGTTGTGTAAGGATAACTCACTCCACACTATAGCGTTATCATCACTACCACTGGTGGCAGGCACTCTGTTGAATTTTGCTGTGGGCTCTAGCCCCAGATCATTTTGGAACCTAGAAACACCCTTGGTGTACCCCTCTGGCACTCAAAGGGTTAAGTTGAGGTAACATAGCAATATAGCACACAGTGGCTCTTCAGTTGAGGCAGCATAGCAATATGCTGAGGGAACAAAGAGAAAATAGTGTTTAAGGCTTGCCCTCTGTAACATAGAGCAAAGCATATCTCTCCCTTTAACCCTTTGAGTGCCAGAGGGGTACGCAACGCATTGCAAAGCAATGCGTTGCGTACCCCTCTGGCACTCAAAGGGTTAAGGAGAAAGGGCGGGAATCAGGAAGCAGGAAGTGGAGGAGTGACAGTTGAAAACAGACAGTGAGGTAACTGAAGAGATGAAAATAATTAAATAAAAGAGTTGCTATTAAGTTTATCCCTGAGTTTGTATTTTATGGAAACATTACACCCTCATACTGAAACAGAGTGAATGGAGGGTTACAATTATCTGTGGGAGGTGAAACAGTGTGTTTTTGGGGTCATGATCCTGAGTGAGAGTGTGTGTGGACCAGGAGAACTTATTGATATCCCGACTTCAGGAGCTAGTGGAAGCTATATTTTTTTTGTCAGTTGGATAGTGGTGGGTGGGCTGGAGGGGGCGGGCCAACTCCCTGTATGATAAACATGCCCCATTGAATCACCCAATGGGAGCAGTAAAGTCCCCACTGAATCACCCAATAGGAGTTGTGTCTCCTAATGAGACATAAATTATGTAATGAGGCATTCTGTTCAATGTGTGTTTGTTTTCTGAGGAGATATAAATTATGTTCTGTGTGTGAGGTACCATAAATTATACAATGAGGCTTATTCTTTTATATAAATACTAGCAATGTGGGACGGCGTTGCCCGTCAGGATATATAGGGAATTAATGCACACACACGGATGCGAGACAAACACAGAGACACACACGCAAATGCACACGTATGCACTGAGATGCTTAAAGAGCGACAGTCATACACACATACATGCAGACACATACAGTGTGATACAGACATGCAACACACACAGTGAGAAACACACAGGCACACACAGAGACACACACACACAGAAGTGAGTCATAAGGGGGTGACTTATGTGTCATTGGAATGAGTTTGTGTTTGTACTTATGCCTCCACTGTGGCATTCATTCATATAGTTGAAATGCATGTGGTAATTGCACATACTATGGTGGAAGGTGGATCGTGCTGGCTCCCGGGATGTGAGTGACTGGCATTCATTCATGTAATTGAAATGCATGTGGTAATTGCACATACTATGGTGGAAGGTGGATCATGCTGGCTCCCGGGGTGTGATTACGTGTGAGTGATTGCGTTTGAGTGCGAGATTGAGTGATTGCGTGTGAGTGATTGAGTGAGTGTGTTAGTGAGTGTGTGTGATTGAGTGAGTGTGTTAGTGAGTGTGTGTGAGTAAGAATGTGTGAGTAAGAGTGTGTATGATAGTGAGAGGGTGTGAGTGATTGAGGGTGTGAGTGATTGAGGGTGTGAGTGTGATTGAGGGTAAGAGTGTGATTGAGGGTAAGAGTGTGATTGAGGGTGAGAGTGTGAGTGTGGTTGAGTGTGTGATTGTGATTGAGTGTGACTGCGAGACTGTAAGTGTGAGAGTGTGATTGACTGTGAGACTGTGAGAGTGTGATTGAGTGTGAGAGTGAGACTGTGTGAGAGTGTGAGTGTGATTGAGTGAGACTGTGAGAGTGTGATTGAGAGTGAGAGTGTGATTGAGTGAGACTGTGAGAGTGTGATTGAGTGAGACTGTGTGAGTGTGATTGAGTGTGTGAGTGATTGGGTGCAAGACTGAGAGGGTGAGAGAGACTGTGTGAGACTGAGAGTGTGAGAGAGTGAGACTGTGAGACTGAGAGTGTGAGAATGTGAGTGTGAGAGTGTGAGAGAGTGTGTGAGACTGTGAGAGTGTGTGAGACTGTGAGAGAGAGTGTGAGAGACTGTGAGACTGAGAGTGTGAGAGACTGAGACTGTGAGACTGAGAGTGTGAGAGACTGAGACTGTGAGACTGAGAGTGTGAGAGACTGTGAGACTGTGAGAGACTGAGAGTGTGAGAGACTGTGAGACTGTGAGAGACTGAGAGTGTGAGAGACTGTGAGAGAGACTGTGAGAGAGACTGAGAGAGTGTGAGACTGAGAGAGTGAGAGAGACTGTTTGTGTGAGACACTGAGAGCATGTGAGACTGAGAGCGTGCGAGACTGAGAGCGTGCGAGACTGAGAGCGTGCGAGACTGAGAGAGTGCGAGTGTGTGAGACTGAGAGTGTGAATGAGTGAGACTGAGAGTGTGGATGAGTGAGACAGTGTGAGAGAGAGAGAGAGACTGTGAGAGAGAGAGACTGTGAGAGAGAGAGACTGAGAGAGAGACTGTGAGAGAGAGAGACTGTGAGAGAGAGAGAGAGACTGTGAGAGTGTGAGAGCGTGTGAGACTGAGAGTGTGAATGAGTGAGAGACTGTGAGAGTGAGAGTGTGAGAGACTGAGAGCGTGTGAGACTGAGAGCGTGTGAGACTGAGAGCGAGACTGAGAGACTGAGAGCGAGACTGAGAGACTGTGTGTGTGAGAGAGACTGTGTGTGAGAGAGACTGTGTGTGAGAGACTGTGTGACAGAGAGTGCGAGACTGAGGGTATGTGAGTGTGTGAGACTGTGTGAGAGTGAGACTGTGTGAGAGTGAGTCTGTGTGACAGTGAGAGACTATGTGAGAGTGAGAGAGAGACTATGTGAGAGTGAGAGACTATGTGAGAGTGAGAGAGAGAGACTATGTGAGTGAGAGAGAGAGACTGTGAGAGTGTGAGAGAGAGACTGTGAGAGTGAGATAGACACTGTGAGAGTGAGAGAGAGACTGTGAGAGTAAGAGACTGTGAGACTATGTGAGAGTGAGAGACTATGTGAGAGTGAGACTGTGAGAGTGAGAGACTGCGAGTGTGAGAGAGAGACAGTGAGAGAGAGACTGTGAGAGTAAGAGACTGTGAGACTATGTGAGAGTGAGAGAGAGAGACTATGTGAGAGTGAGAGACGATGTGAGAGTGAGAGAGAGAGACTATGTGAGAGTGAGAGACTGTGAGTGTGAGAGAGAGACTGTGAGAGTGTGAGAGAGAGACTGTGAGAGTGAGAGAGAGACTGTGAGAGTAAGAGACTGAGAGACTATGTGAGAGTGAGAGAGAGAGACTATGTGAGAGTGAGAGACTGTGAGTGTGAGAGAGAGACTGTGAGAGTGAGACTGCGTGAGACTGTGAGAGACTGTGTGTGAGTGTGAGACTGTGTGAGACTGTGTGAGACTGTGAGTGCGAGACTGTGTGAGTGCGAGACTGTGTGTGCGAGACTGAGTGAGAGTGAGAGAGAGAGACTGTGAGGCTGAGAGTGTGTGAGACTGTGACTGTGTGAGACTGTGACTGTGTGAGACTGTGACTGTGTGAGAGTGTGAGACTGTGTGTGAGAGTGTGAGACTGTGAGTGAGACTGTGAGTGAGACTGAGTGAGAGAGAGAGACTGTGAGTGTGAGACTGTGTGAGTGTGAGAGAGAGTGTGAGACTGTGTGTGAGAGTGTGAGTGAGACTGTGAGTGAGACTGTGAGAGACTGTGTGAGACTGTGTGTGAGACTGTGTGAGACTGTGTGAGAGTGAGAGACTGTGAGACTGTGTGAGAGAGAGTGTGAGACTGTGTGAGTGTGAGAGAGAGTGTGAGACTGTGTGTGAGACTGTGTGTGAGACTGTGTGTGAGACTGAGAGTGAGAGACTGTGAGAGACTGTGAGAGACAGTGTGAGACTGAGAGAGAGTGTGAGACTGTGTGTGAGACTGTGTGTGAGAGACTGTGAGTGAGACTGTGAGTGAGACTGTGAGTGAGACTGTGTGTGAGACTGTGTGTGAGACTGTGTGTGAGACTGTGTGAGAGACTGTGTGAGAGACTGTGTGAGAGTGAGAGACTGTGAGACTGTGTGAGTGTGAGACTGTGTGAGTGTGATACTGTGTGAGTGTGAGAGAGAGTGTGAGACTGTGTGTGAGACTGAGAGTGAGAGACTGTGAGAGAGAATGTGTGAGACTGTGAGAGTGTGAGACTGAGAGAGTGTGAGAGAGAGTGTGAGACTGTGTGTGAGACTGTGAGAGAGTGTGAGACTGTGTGTGAGACTGTGAGAGAGAGTGAGAGACTGTGAGAGTGAGAGACTGAGACTGTGTGAGAGTGTGAGACTGTGTGTGAGAGAGAGTGTGTGAGAGTGAGACTGTGTGAGACTGAGACTGTGTGAGAGTGAGAGACTGTGTGTGAGACAGTGAGAGAGTGAGAGACTGTGAGAGAGAGTGTGAGAGACTGTGAGAGTGTGAGACTGTGAGAGTGTGAGACTGTGTGTGAGACTGTGTGTGAGAGTGTGAGACTGTGTGTGAGAGTGTGAGACTGTGTGTGAGAGTGTGACTGAGACTGTGAGACTGTGTGTGAGAGTGTGAGACTGTGTGTGAGAGTGTGAGACTGTGTGTGAGAGTGTGACTGAGACTGTGAGACTGTGTGTGAGAGTGTGAGACTGTGTGTGAGAGTGTGAGACTGTGTGTGAGAGTGTGAGACTGTGTGTGAGAGTGTGAGAGAGACTGTGAGACTGTGTGAGAGACTGTGGGTGAGAGAGAGACTGTGAGAGTGTGACTTTGTGAGAGTGTGACTGTGTGAGACTGTGTGAGAGTGTGAGACTGTGAGTGTGAGAGAGAGACTGTGAGAGTGTGAGAGAGAGACTGTGAGAGTGAGAGAGAGACTGTGAGAGTAAGAGACTGAGAGACTATGTGAGAGTGAGAGAGAGAGACTATGTGAGAGTGAGAGACTGTGAGTGTGAGAGAGAGACTGTGAGAGTGAGACTGCGTGAGACTGTGAGAGACTGTGTGTGAGTGTGAGACTGTGTGAGACTGTGTGAGACTGTGAGTGCGAGACTGTGTGAGTGCGAGACTGTGTGTGCGAGACTGAGTGAGAGTGAGAGAGAGAGACTGTGAGACTGAGAGTGTGTGAGACTGTGACTGTGTGAGACTGTGACTGTGTGAGAGTGTGAGACTGTGTGTGAGAGTGTGAGACTGTGAGTGAGACTGTGAGTGAGACTGTGTGAGAGTGAGAGAGAGAGACTGTGAGTGTGAGACTGTGTGAGTGTGAGAGAGAGTGTGAGACTGTGTGTGAGAGTGTGAGTGAGACTGTGAGTGAGACTGTGTGAGACTGTGTGTGAGACTGTGTGAGACTGTGTGAGAGTGAGAGACTGTGAGACTGTGTGAGAGAGAGTGTGAGACTGTGTGTGAGACTGAGAGTGAGAGACTGTGAGAGACTGTGAGAGACAGTGTGAGACTGAGAGAGAGTGTGAGACTGTGTGTGAGACTGTGTGTGAGAGACTGTGAGTGAGACTGTGAGTGAGACTGTGAGTGAGACTGTGTGTGAGACTGTGTGTGAGACTGTGTGTGAGACTGTGTGAGAGACTGTGTGAGAGACTGTGTGAGAGTGAGAGACTGTGAGACTGTGTGAGTGTGAGACTGTGTGAGTGTGATACTGTGTGAGAGACTGTGTGAGAGAGTGTGAGACTGTGTGTGAGACTGAGAGTGAGAGACTGTGAGAGAGAGTGTGTGAGACTGTGAGAGTGTGAGACTGAGAGAGTGTGAGAGAGAGTGTGAGACTGTGTGTGAGACTGTGAGAGAGTGTGAGACTGTGTGTGTGAGACTGTGAGAGAGAGTGAGAGACTGTGAGAGTGAGAGACTGAGACTGTGTGAGAGTGTGAGACTGTGTGTGAGAGAGAGTGTGTGAGAGTGAGACTGTGTGAGACTGAGACTGTGTGAGAGCGAGAGACTGTGTTAGAGACTGTGAGAGAGTGAGAGACTGTGAGAAAGAGTGTGAGAGACTGTGAGAGTGTGAGACTGTGAGAGTGTGAGACTGTGTGTGAGACTGTGTGTGAGAGTGTGAGACTGTGTGTGAGAGTGTGAGACTGTGTGTGAGAGTGTGACTGAGACTGTGAGACTGTGTGTGAGAGTGTGAGACTGTGTGTGAGAGTGTGAGACTGTGTGTGAGAGTGTGACTGAGACTGTGAGACTGTGTGTGAGAGTGTGAGACTGTGTGTGAGACTGTGAGTGAGACTGTGTGAGAGTGAGAGAGAGAGACTGTGAGTGTGAGACTGTGTGAGTGTGAGAGAGAGTGTGAGACTGTGTGTGAGAGTGTGAGTGAGACTGTGAGTGAGACTGTGAGAGACTGTGTGAGACTGTGTGTGAGACTGTGTGAGACTGTGTGTGAGACTGTGTGAGAGTGAGAGACTGTCAGACTGTGTGAGAGAGAGTGTGAGACTGTGTGAGTGTGAGAGAGAGTGTGAGACTGTGTGTGAGACTGTGTGTGAGACTGTGAATGAGACTGAGAGTGAGAGACTGTGAGAGACAGTGTGAGACTGAGAGAGAGTGTGAGACTGTGTGTGAGACTGTGTGTGAGAGACTGTGAGTGAGACTGTGTGTGAGACTGTGTGTGAGACTGTGTGTGAGACTGTGTGAGAGACTGTGTGAGAGACTGTGTGAAAGTGAGAGACTGTGAGACTGTGTGAGTGTGAGACTGTGTGAGTGTGATACTGTGTGAGTGTGAGAGAGAGTGTGAGACTGTGTGTGAGACTGAGAGTGAGAGACTGTGAGAGAGAGTGTGTGAGACTGTGAGAGTGTGAGACTGAGAGAGTGTGAGAGAGAGTGTGAGACTGTGTGTGAGACTGTGAGAGAGTGTGAGACTGTGTGTGAGACTGTGAGAGAGAGTGAGAGACTGTGAGAGTGAGAGACTGAGACTGTGTGAGAGTGTGAGACTGTGTGTGAGAGAGAGTGTGTGAGAGTGAGACTGTGTGAGACTGAGACTGTGTGAGAGTGAGAGACTGTGTGTGAGACTGTGAGAGAGTGAGAGACTGTGAGAGAGAGTGTGAGAGACTGTGAGAGTGTGAGACTGTGAGAGTGTGAGACTGTGAGAGTGTGAGACTGTGTGTGAGACTGTGTGTGAGAGTGTGAGACTGTGTGTGAGAGTGTGAGACTGTGTGTGAGAGTGTGACTGAGACTGTGAGACTGTGTGTGAGAGTATGAGACTGTGTGTGAGAGTGTGAGACTGTGTGTGAGAGTGTGACTGAGACTGTGAGACTGTGTGTGAGAGTGTGAGACTGTGTGTGAGAGTGTGAGACTGTGTGTGAGAGTGTGAGAGAGACTGTGAGACTGTGTGAGAGACTGTGGGTGAGAGAGAGACTGTGAGAGTGTGACTTTGTGAGAGTGTGACTGTGTGAGACTGTGTGAGAGTGTGAGACTGTGAGTGTGAGAGAGAGACTGTGAGAGTGTGAGAGAGAGACTGTGAGAGTGAGAGAGAGACTGTGAGAGTAAGAGACTGAGAGACTATGTGAGAGTGAGAGAGAGAGACTATGTGAGAGTGAGAGACTGTGAGTGTGAGAGAGAGACTGTGAGAGTGAGACTGCGTGAGACTGTGAGAGACTGTGTGTGAGTGTGAGACTGTGTGAGACTGTGTGAAACTGTGAGTGCGAGACTGTGTGAGTGCGAGACTGTGTGTGCGAGACTGAGTGAGAGTGAGAGAGAGAGACTATGAGACTGAGAGTGTGTGAGACTGTGACTGTGTGAGACTGTGACTGTGTGAGAGTGTGAGACTGTGTGTGAGAGTGTGAGAATGTGAGTGAGACTGTGAGTGAGACTGTGTGAGAGTGAGAGAGAGAGACTGTGAGTGTGAGACTGTGTGAGTGTGAGAGAGAGTGTGAGACTGTGTGTGAGAGTGTGAGTGAGACTGTGAGTGAGACTGTGTGAGACTGTGTGTGAGACTGTGTGAGACTGTGTGTGAGACTGTGTGAGACTGTGTGAGAGTGAGAGACTGTGAGACTGTGTGAGAGAGAGTGTGAGACTGTGTGAGTGTGAGACTGTGTGTGAGACTGTGTGTGAGACTGTGTGTGAGACTGAGAGTGAGAGACTGTGAGAGACTGTGAGAGACAGTGTGAGACTGAGAGAGAGTGTGAGACTGTGTGTGAGACTGTGTGTGAGAGACTGTGAGTGAGACTGTGAGTGAGACTGTGAGTGAGACTGTGTGTGAGACTGTGTGTGAGACTGTGTGAGAGACTGTGTGAGAGACTGTGTGAGAGTGAGAGACTGTGAGACTGTGTGAGTGTGAGACTGTGTGAGTGTGATACTGTGTGAGTGTGAGAGAGAGTGTGAGACTGTGTGTGAGACTGAGAGTGAGAGACTGTGAGAGAGAGTGTGTGAGACTGTGAGAGTGTGAGACTGAGAGAGTGTGAGAGAGAGTGTGAGACTGTGTGTGAGACTGTGAGAGAGTGTGAGACTGTGTGTGAGACTGTGAGAGAGAGTGAGAGACTGTGAGAGTGAGAGACTGAGACTGTGTGAGAGTGTGAGACTGTGTGTGAGAGAGAGTGTGTGAGAGTGAGACTGTGTGAGACTGAGACTGTGTGAGAGTGAGAGACTGTGTGTGAGACTGTGAGAGAGTGAGAGACTGTGAGAGAGAGTGTGAGAGACTGTGAGAGTGTGAGACTGTGAGAGTGTGAGACTGTGTGTGAGACTGAGTGTGAGAGTGTGAGACTGTGTGTGAGAGTGTGAGACTGTGTGTGAGAGTGTGACTGAGACTGTGAGACTGTGTGTGAGAGTGTGAGACTGTGTGTGAGAGTGTGACTGAGACTGTGTGTGAGAGTGTGAGACTGTGTGTGAGAGTGTGAGACTGTGTGTGAGAGTGTGAGAGAGACTGTGAGACTGTATGAGAGACTGTGGGTGAGAGAGAGACTGTGAGAGTGTGACTTTGTGAGAGTGTGACTGTGTGAGACTGTGTGAGAGTGTGAGACTGTGAGTGAGACTGTGAGTGAGACTGTGTGAGAGACTGTGTGAGAGACTGTGTGAGAGTGAGAGAGAGAGACTGTGTGAGAGAGAGAGTGTGAGACTGTGTGAGTGTGAGACTGTGTGTGAGAGTGTGAGACTGTGTGAGAGAGACTGTGAGAGACTCTGTGTGAGACTGTGTGAGACTGTGTGAGAGTGAGAGACTGTGAGACTGTGTGAGACTGTGTGAGAGTGAGAGACTGTGAGACTGTGAGAGAGAGAGAGAGTGAGACTGTGTGAGTGTGAGACTGAAAGAGTGTGAGAGAGAGTGTGAGACTGTGTGTGAGACTGTGTGTGAGACTGAGAGTGAGAGACTGTGAGAGACTGTGAGAGAGAGTGTGAGAGACTGTGAGAGTGTGAGACTGAGAGAGTGTGAGAGAGAGTGTGAGAGAGAGTGTGAGACTGTGTGTGAGACTGTGAGAGAGTGTGAGACTGTGTGTGAGACTGTGAGAGAGAGTGAGAGACTGTGAGAGTGAGAGACTGTGTGTGAGTGTGAGACTGTGTGTGAGTGTGAGACTGTGTGTGAGAGAGAGTGTGTGAGACTGTGTGAGAGTGAGACTGTGAGACTATGTGAGAGTGAGACTGTGTGAGAGTGAGAGACTGTGTGTGAGACTGTGTGTGAGAGAGTGAGAGACTGTGAGAGAGAGTGTGAGAGACTGTGAGAGTGTGAGAGACTGTGAGAGTGTTAGACTGTGAGAGTGTGAGACTGTGTGTGAGAGTGTGAGACTGTGTGTGAGAGTGTGACTGAGAGACTGTGTGTGAGAGTGTGAGACTGTGTGTGAGAGTGTGAGACTGTGTGTGAGAGTGTGAGACTGTGTATGAGAGTGTGAGAGATACTGTGAGACTGTGTGTGAGACTGTGTGTGAGAGAGAGACTGTGAGAGTGTGACTGTGTGAGACTGTGTGAGACTGTGTGTGAGACTGTGAGAGAGTGTGTGAGACTGTGAGAGAGTGAGAGACTGTGAGAGAGTGTGAGAGTGAGAGAGTGTGAGAGAGTGTGAGAGTGAGAGAGTGTGAGACTGTGTGTGAGTGTGAGACTGTGTGTGAGTGTGTGAGACTGTGTGTGAGTGTGAGAGACTGTGTGAGACTGTGAGACTGAGACTGTGTGAGACTGCGAGAGTGTGAGACTGTGTGAGACTGTGACTGTGTGAGAGACTGTGTGAGATGGTGTGTGAGAGAGTGTGAGAGTGTAAGGGACTGTGAGAGTGTGAGAGACTGTGTGAGACTGCGAGAGAGACTGTGTGAGATTGTGAGAGTGTGAGACTGAGAGTGTGAGACTGAGAGTGTGAGACTGTGTGAAAGTGTGAGACTGTGTGAGAGTGTGAGACTGTGTGAGAGTGTGAGAGAGACTGTGTTAGACTGCGAGAGTGTGAGACTGCGAGTGTGTGAGACTGCGAGAGTGTGTGAGACTGAGAGTGTGTGAGGGACTGTGAGAGTGTGAGGGACTGTGAGAGTGTGAGGGACTGTGAGACTGCGAGAGAGACTGTGTGAGACTGAGAGTGTGAGACTGAGAGTGTGAGACTGAGAGTGTGAGACTGAGAGTGTGTGAGACTGCGAGAGAGACTGTGAGAGACTGAGAGTGTGAGACTGAGAGTGTGAGACAGAGTGTGAGACTGAGAGTGTGTGAGACTGCGATAGAGACTGTGTGAAAGTGTGAGACTGTGTGAGACTGTGTGAGACTGCGAGAGAGACTGTGTGAGACTGAGAGTGTGTGAGACTGAGAGTGTGAGGGACTGAGAGTGTGAGGGACTGTGAGAGTGTGAGGGACGAGTGTGAGGGACTGTGAGAGTGTGAGGGACTGTGAGAGTGTGAGGGACTGTAAGAGTGTAAGACTGCGAGAGAGACTGTGAGAGACTGAGAGTGTGAGAGACTGAGAGTGTGAGAGACTGAGAGTGTGAGAGACTGAGAGTGTGTGAGACAGAGTGTGTGAGACTGAGAGTGTGTGGGACTGAGAGTGTGTGAGGGACTGTGAGAGTGTGAGGGACTGTGAGAGTGTGAGGGAGACTGTGTGAGACTGCGAGAGAGACTGTGTGAGACTGTGAGAGTGTGAGAGTGTGAGACTGTGAGAGTGTGAGGGACTGTGAGAGTGTGAGGGAGACTGTGTGAGACTGCGAGAGAGACTGTGTGAGACTGTGAGAGTGGGAGACTGTGAGAGTGTGAGACTGAGAGAGTGTGAGACTGAGAGTGTGAGACTGAGAGTGTGAGACTGAGAGTGTGTGAGAGACTGCTAGAGAGACTGTGTGAGACTGCTAGAGAGACTGTGTGAGACTGCGAGAGAGACTGTGTGAGACTGCGAGAGTGTGAGACTGTGACTGTGTGAGAGAGTGTAAGAGACTGTGAGAGAGACTGTGAGTGTGAGACTGTGAGTGTGAGACTGTGAGTGTGTGAGAGTGTGTGAGAGACGGTGTGAGACTGTGTGAGACTGCGAGAGAGACTGAGAGTGTGTGGGACTGAGAGTGTGTGGGACTGAGAGTGTGTGGGACTGAGAGAGTGTGTGGGACTGTGAGAGTGTGAGGGACTGTGAGAGTGTGAGGGACTGTGAGAGAGACTGCGAGAGACTGTGAGAGAGACTGCGAGAGAGACTGTGAGAGACTGCGAGAGTGAGACTGCGTGAAAGTGTGAGACTGAGAGTGTGAGACTGTGTGAGAGTGTGAGACTGAGAGTGTGAGACTGAGAGTGTGAGACTGTGTGAGAGTGTGAGACTGAGAGTGTGAGACTGTGTGAGACTGTGTGAGAGTGTGAGACTGAGAGTGTGAGACTGTGTGAGAGTGTGAGACTGAGAGTGTGAGACTGTATGAGACTGTGTGAGAGTGTGAGACTGTGTGCGACTGTGAGACTGAGAGTGTGTGCGACTGTGAGACTGAGAGTGTGTGCGACTGTGAGACTGCGACTGTGTGAGAGACTGTGTGAGTGTGAGACAGAATGTGTGCTTTGCAATGCGTTGCTTACCCTCTGGCACTCAAAGGGTTAAGTTGAGCTAACATAGCAATATAACACACGGTGTTAGTCAGTTGAGGCAATGTAGCAATATGCTGAGGTATCAAATAGAAAGTGGTGTTTGAGGCTTGCCCTCTGTAACATAAAGCAAAGCATCTCTCTCCCTTTAAGGAGAAAGGGTGGGAATCAGGAAGCAGGAAGTGGAGGAGTGACAGTTGAGACTGTGAGGTGACTGAAGAGATGATGAGTTAAATAAGAGTTGCTATTAAGTTTGTATTTTATGGGAACATTACACCCTCATACTGAAACAGAGTGTATGGAGGGTTACAGTTGTCTGTGGGAGGTGAAACAGTGTGTTTGTGGGGTCATGATCCTGACTGAGAGTGTGAGTGGACCGGGAGAATTTGCTGATATCCCTACCTCAGGAGCGAGTGGCAGTTATACATTTTTATTTTTGTCAGTTGGATACTGGTGGGCGGGCTGGAGGGGGCGGGCCAATTCCCTGTATGATAAACACGCCCCCATTGAATCACCCAATGAGAGCAGTAAAGTCCCCATTCAATCACCCAATAGGAGTTGTGTCTCCTAATGAGACATAAATTATGTAATTAGACATTCTGTTCAATGCGAGTTTCTTTTCTGAGGAGACATAAGTTATGTTCTGTGTGTGGGGTACCATAAATTATGCAATGAGGCTTATTCTTTTATATATATAGAGACTAGCAATGTGGGACGGCGTTGCCCGTCAGGATATATAGGGAATTAATGCACACACACACGGATGCGAGACAAACACAGAGACACACACACAAATGCACAGACATGCACTGAGATGCTTAAAGAGCGACAGTCATACACACATACATGCAGACACATAGAGTGTGATACAGACATGCAACACACACAGTGAGAAACACACAGGCATACACAGAGACACACACACACACAAGTGAGTCATAAGGGGGTGAATTATGTGTCATTGTAATGAGTTTGTGTTTGTACTTATGCCTCCACTGTGGCATTCATTCATATAGTTGAAATGCATGTGGTAATTGCACATACTATGGTGGAAGGTGGATCGTGCTGGCTCCCGGGGTGTGAGTGACAGTGAGACTATGGTGGAAGGTGGATCGTGCTGGCTCCCGGGGTGTGATTACATGTGAGTGATTGCGTTTGAGTGCGAGATTGAGTGATTGCGTGTGATTGATTGAGTGAGTGTGTTAGTGAGTGTGTGAGATTGAGTGAGAATGTGTGAGTGAGAATGTGTATGATAGTGAGAGGGTGTGAATGATTGAGGGTGTGAGTGATTGAGGGTGAGAGTGTGATTGAGGGTGTGAATTTGATTGAGTGTGAGTGTGATTGAGTGTGAGAGTGTGATTGTGATTGAGTGTGACTGTGAGACTGTAAGTGTGAGAGTGTGATTGAGTGTGAGACTGTGAGAGCGTGAGACTGTGAGAGTGTGATTGAGTGATTGAGTGTGAGAGTGAGACTGTGTGAGAGTGTGAGTGTGATTGAGTGAGACTGTGAGAGTGTGATTGAGAGTGAGAGTGTGTGAGTGTGATTGAGTGAGACTGTGAGAGTGTGATTGAGTGAGACTGTGTGAGTGTGATTGAGTGTGTGAGTGATTGGGTGTGAGACTGAGAGAGTGAGAGAGACTGTGTGAGACTGAGAGTATGAGAATGTGAGTGTGAGAGAGTGTGTGAGACTGTGAGAGTGTGAGAGACTGTGAGAGTGTGAGAGAGACTTTGAGAGAGACTTTGAGAGTGTGAGAGAGAGTGTGAGAGACTGTGAGACTGAGAGTGTGAGAGACTGTGAGACTGTGAGACTGAGAGTGTGAGAGAGTGAGAGAGAGTGTGAGAGAGTGAGAGAGACTGTGAGAGTGTGAGAGAGTGTGAGACTGAGAGAGTGTGAGACTGAGAGAGTGTGAGACTGAGAGAGTGTGAGAGAGACTGTGAGAGTGAGAGAGAGTGTGAGAGAGACTGTGAGAGAGACTGTGTGTGTGAGACTGTGTGTGTGAGACTGTGTGAGTGTGTGAGACTGAGAGTTTTTGAGAGTGAGAGAGACTGTGAGACTGTGTGTGAGACTGTGTGTGTGAGACTGTGTGTGTGTGAGAGACTGTGTGTGAGAGACTGTGTGTGCGAGACTGTGAGTGCGAGACTGTGAGTGAGACAGTGTGAGAGTGAGAGAGAGAGACTGTGAGAGAGAGAGACTGTGAGAGTGTGAGAGCGTGTGAGACTGAGAGCGTGTGAGACTGAGAGCGTGCAAGACTGAGAGCGTGCGAGACTGAGAGAGTGTGAGTGTGTGAGACTGAGAGTGTGAATGTGAGAGACTGTGTGAGAGACTGTGTGTGAGCGAGTGTGTGTGAGCGAGTGTGTGTGAGCGAGTGTGTGTGAGAGAGTGTGTGAGAGAGTGTGTGAGAGAGTGTGTGAGACTGTGTGAGAGTGTGAGACTGTGTGACTGTGGGAGAGACTGTGTGTGTGAGACTGTGTGTGTGAGACTGTGTGAGTGAGACTGTGTGTGCGAGACTGTGAGTGAGACAGTGTGAGAGTGAGAGTGTGAGACTGTGAGAGTGTGAGACTGTGAGAGTGCGAGACTGAGAGAGTGCGAGACTGAGAGAGTGCGAGTGTGTGAGACTGAGTGTGAATGTGAGAGACTGTGTGAGAGAGTGTGTGTGAGAGAGTGTGTGTGAGCGAGTGTGTGTGAGCTAAACTGTGTGAGAGACTGTGTGTGAGACTGTGTGAGTGTGAGAGTGTGAGTGTGAGACAGAGAGTGTGAGACAGAGAGTATGTGAGTGTGTGAGACTGAGAGTGCGAGACTGTGTGAGACTGTGTGAGAGTGAGACTGTGTGAGAGTGTGAGAGTGAGTCTGTGTGAGAGTGAGAGTGTGAGAGTGAGACTGTGTGAGAGTGAGACTGTGTGAGAGTGAGAGAAAGAGAAACTGTGAGAGTGAGAGAGAGAGACTGTGAGTGTGAGACTGTGAGACTGTGAGTGTGAGACTGTGTGTGTGAGACTGTGTGTGAGAGACTGTGTGTGAGAGACTGTGTGAGAGACTGTGTGTGAGACTGTGAGTGTGAGACTGTGTGTGAGACTGTGAGTGTGAGACTGTGTGTGAGACCGTGTGTGAGACTGTGAGACTGAGACTGTGTGTGAGACTGTGTGTGAGACTGTGTGTGAGAGTGAGAGAGTGTGAGACTGTGTGAGTGTGAGACTGTGTGAGTGTGAGACTGTGTGAGTGTGAGACTGTGAGACAGTGTGTGAGAGAGTGTAAGAGACTGTGAGAGTGTGAGGGACTGTGAGAGCATGAGGGACTGTGTGAGACTGCGAGAGAGACTGTGTGAGACTGCGAGAGAGACTGTGAGAGACTGTGAGAGACTGTGAGAGTGTGAGACTGTGTGAAAGTGTGAGACTGTGTGAGACTGTGTGAGACTGTGAGAGACTTTGAGAGTGTGAGAGAGACTGTGTGAGACTGCGAGAGAGACTGTGTGAGACTGTGAGAGAGACTGTGAGAGACTGTGAGAGTGTGAGACTGAGAGTGCGTGAGACTGTGAGAGTGTGAGGGACTGTGTGAGACTGCGAGAGAGACTGTGTGAGACTGTGAGACTGAGAGTGTGTGAGACTGAGACTGTGTGAGACTGAGACTGTGTGAGACTGAGACTGTGTGAGACTGCGAGAGAGACTGCGAGAGTGTGAGACTGCGAGAGTGTGAGACTGAGAGTGTGAGACTGTGTGAGACTGTGACTGTGAGACTGTGACTGTGTGAGAGACTGTGTGAGAGACTGTGTGAGACTGTGAGACAGTGTGTGAGAGAGTGTGAGAGTGTAAGAGACTGTGAGAGTGTGAGGGACTGTGAGAGTGTGAGGGACTGTGAGAGTGTGAGAGACTGTGTGAGACTGCGAGAGAGACTGTGTGAGACTGCGAGAGAGACTGTGAGAGTGTGAGACTGAGAGTGTGAGACTGTGTGAAAGTGTGAGACTGTGTGAGACTGTGAGAGACTGTGAAACTGCGAGAGAGACTGTGAGAGTGTGAGACTGAGAGTGTGTGAGACTGTGAGAGTGTGAGACTGAGAGTGTGTGAGACTGAGAGTGTGTGAGACTGAGAGTGTGAGGGACTGTGTGAGACTGCGAGAGAGACTGTGTGAGACTGCGAGAGAGACTGCGAGAGAGATTGTGAGAGTGTGAGACTGACAGTGTGAGATTGAGAGTGTGTGAGACAGAGTGTGTGAGACTGAGAGTGTGTGAGACTGAGAGAGAGAGACTGTGTGAGACTGCGAGAGAGACTGTGAGAGTGTGAGACTGAGAGTGTGAGACTGTGTGAAAGTGTGAGACTGTGAGAGTGTGAGAGACTGTGTGACACTGTGAGACTGAGAGTGTAAGAGACTGTGAGAGTGTAAGAGACTGTGAGGGACTGTGAGAGACTGCGAGAGAGACTGTGTGAGACTGCGAGAGAGACTGTGAGAGACTGTGAGAGTGTTAGACTGAGAGTGTGAGACTGAGATTGTGTGAGACTGAGAGTGTGAGGGACTGTGAGTGTGAGGGACTGTGAGAGTGTGAGGGACTGTGTGAGACTGCGAGAGAGACTGTGTGAGACTGTGAGAGTGTGAGACTGTGAGAGTGTGAGACTGAGCGTGTGAGACTGTGAGAGTGTGAGAGACTGTGTGAGACTGTGAGACTGAGAGTGTAAGAGACTGTGAGAGTGTGAGGGACTGTGAGAGTGTGAGGGACTGTGTGAGACTGCGAGAGAGACTGTGTGAGACTGCGAGAGAGACTGTGAGAGACTGTGAGAGTGTGAGACTGTGTGAAAGTGTGAGACTGTGAGAGTGTGAGAGACTGTGTGAGACTGTGAGACTGAGAGTGTAAGAGACTGTGAGAGTGTAAGAGACTGTGAGGGACTGTGAGAGACTGCGAGAGAGACTGTGTGAGACTGCGAGAGAGACTGTGAGAGACTGTGAGAGTGTTAGACTGAGAGTGTGAGACTGAGATTGTGTGAGACTGAGAGTGTGTGAGACTGAGACTGTGAGGGACTGTGAGTGTGAGGGACTGTGAGAGTGTGAGGGACTGTGTGAGACTGCGAGAGAGACTGTGTGAGACTGTGAGAGTGTGAGACTGTGAGAGTGTGAGACTGAGCGTGTGAGACTGTGAGAGTGTGAGAGACTGTGTGAGACTGTGAGACTGAGAGTGTAAGAGACTGTGAGAGTGTGAGGGACTGTGAGAGTGTGAGGGACTGTGTGAGACTGCGAGAGAGACTGTGTGAGACTGCGAGAGAGACTGTGAGAGACTGTGAGAGTGTGAGACTGAGAGTGTGAGACTGTGTGAAAGTGTGAGACTGTGAGAGTGTGAAAGACTGTGTAAGACTGTGAGACTGAGAGTGTAAGAGACTGTGAGAGTGTAAGAGACTGTGAGACTGTGAGAGTGTGAGGGACTGTGTGAGACTGCGAGAGAGACTGTGAGAGACTGTGAGAGTGTGAGGGACTGTGTGAGACTGCGAGAGAGACTGTGAGAGTGTGAGACTGAGAGTGTGAGACTGAGAGTATGAGACTGAGTGTGAGACTATGAGACTGCGAGAGAGACTGTGTGAGACTGCGAGAGAGACTGTGTGAGACTGTGAGAGTGTGAGACTGTGTGAAAGTGTGAGACTGTGTGAAAGTGTGAGACTGTGAGAGTGTGAGAGACTGTGTGAGACTGTGAGAGTGTAAGAGACTGTGAGAGTGTAAGAGGCTGTGCGAGACTGCGAGAGAGACTGTGTGAGACTGCGAGAGTGTGAGAGACTGTGTGAGACTGCGAGAGAGACTGTGTGAGACTGCAAGAGTGTGAGACTGTGAGAGACTGTGAGAGTGTGAGACTGAGAGTGTGAGACTGTGTGAAAGTGTGAGACTGTGAGTGTAAGAGACTGTGAGACTGTGAGAGTGTGAGGGACTGTGTGAGACTGCGAGAGAGACTGTGAGAGACTGTAAGAGTGTGAGGGACTGTGTGAGACTGCGAGAGAGACTGTGAGAGACTGTGAGAGTGTGAGACTGAGAGTGTGAGACTGACAGTGTGAGACTGAGTGTGAGACTGTGAGACTGCGAGAGAGACTGTGTGAGACTGTGAGAAAGACTGTGTGAGACTGTGAGAGTGTGAGACTGTGAGAGTGTGAGACTGTGTGAAAGTGTGAAACTGTGAGAGTGTGAGAGACTGTGTGAGACTGTGAGAGTGTAAGAGACTGTGAGAGTGTAAGAGACTGTGCGAGACTGCGAGAGAGACTGTGTGAGACTGCGAGAGTGTGAGAGACTGTGTGAGACTGTGAGAGTGTGAGACTGTGTGAGACTGTGAGAGTGTGAGACTGTGTGAAAGTGTGAGACTGTGTGAGACTGTGAGAGTGTGAGAGACTGTGAGACTGAGAGTGTAAGAGACTGTGAGAGTGTAAGAGACTGTGAGAGTGTGAGGGACTGTGTGAGACTGCGAGAGAGACTGTGTGAGACTGCGAGAGAGACTGTGTGAGACTGTGAGAGTGTAAGACTGTGAAAGTGTGAGACTGAGAGTGTGAGACTGAGAGAAAGTGTGAGACTGAGAGAGAGTGTGAGACTGTGTGAGAGTGTGAGACTGTGTGAGACTGAGAGTGTGAGACTGCGACTGCGAGACTGTGAGACTGCGACTGTGAGTCTGCGACTGTGAGATTGTGAGACTGCGACTGTGAGACTGCGACTGTGAGACTGCAACTGTGAGACTGAGACTGTGAGACTGAGACTGTGTGAGAGACTGTGTGAGACAGTGTGTGAGACAGTGTGTGAGAGACTGTGTGAGAGACTGTGAGAGTGTGAGACAGAATGTGTGCTTTGCAATGCGTTGCTTACCCCTCTGGCACTCAAAGGGTTAGGTTGAGCTAACATAGCAATATAACACACGGTGGCTCTTCAGTTGAGGCAATGTAGCAATATGCTGAGGGATCAAATAGAAAGTGGTGTTTGAGGCTTACCCTCTGTAACATACAGCAAAGCATCTCTGTTCCTTTAAGGAGAAAGGGTGGGAATCAGGAAGCAGGAAGTGGAGGAGTGACAGTTGAGACAGTGAGGTGACTGAAGAGATTATGAGTTAAATAAGAGTTGCTATTAAGTTTGTATTTTATGGGAACATTACACCCTCATACTGAAACAGAGTGTATGGAGGGTTACAGTTATCTGTGGGAGGTGACACAGTGTGTTTGTGGGGTCATGATCCTGAGTGAGAGTGTGAGTGGACCGGGAGAAGTTACTGATATCCCTACCTCAGGAGCGAGTGGCAGTTATATATTTTTTTTTTTGTCAGTTGGATACTGGTGGGTGGGCTGGAGGGGGCGGGCCAATTCCCTGTATGATAAACACGCCTCCAATGAATCACCCAATGACAGCAGTAAAGTCCCCATTCAATCACCCAATTCGAGTTGTGTCTCCTAATGAGACATAAATTATGTAATTAGACACAGGGCCGGATTTACATCTCAGGAGCCTGTAGGCACAGATCTCTGAAGCACCCCCCCATCTCCACAATGCTCCAAATCTCCATATTGCCCTCACATTGCCCCCCATCACCTTCACATTGCACCCCATCAGCTCCACATTGACCCCATCAGCTCCACATTGATCCCATCAGCTCCAATGACCCCATCAGCTCAACATTGCCCTCATATTGCCACATCATCTCAACATTGCCCTCACATTGCCCCCCATCAGCTCCACATTGACCCCATCAGCTCCACATTGCCCTCATATTGCCCCATCAGCTCCACATTGCCCTCATATTGCCCCCCATCAGCTCCACATTGACCCCATCAGCTCCACATTGCCCTCACAATGCCCCCCTTCGGATCCAACTTGCCCCCACCATCTCCATGTTGCCCTCACACTGCCTCCCTCCCATTGTCCGTTTCCTACCTCCCTAGCAGATCTGTGCCTCCTTTGACACAGTCATTTAGTTACTGAAGCTCCTGCGCGGCCTCCTATTCAGGAATGCAGAGCGCTGAGAGATGATGTTATCTCCCAGCGCACTGCATTCCTTCAGAGCCGACGAGGGAGCTCAGTGCTTACAAAGGAGGCACAGATGACAGATCTGCTAGGGAGGTAAGAAATAGACAGCGGGGGGGGGGTGCAATGTGAGGGTAGCATGGAGTGGGCGAGGTGGCATTTTTTTTTTTTTTTAAGTATTAAAAAAAAAAAAACATAAATCCCATTGTCAGGCGCCCCTTTTTTGGAGTGTGGGAGGAAACCGAAGTACCCGGAGGAAACCCACGCAAACACAGTAAGAACATACAAACTCATTGCAGATGTTGTCCTTGGTGGGATTTGAACCCAGGACCCCAGCGCTGCAAGGCAACAGTGCTAACCACTGAGCCACTGTGCTGCCACTGTGCTGCCCATAAATTATGTTCTGTGTGTGGGGTACCATAAATTATGCAGTGAGGCTTATTCTTTTATATATATAGATGTAGCCCTTTCTTAAGTGTACATTTAAGAAGGGTTGAAATGGCATCCCTAAACTATCTTAATTTAGGATTAGGGATATTTCATAAGTATGCTGTTTTTCTATGTATAATTTTATGTTTGACTTTTTTATGATTTTGACCATACGATAGTCATTATAGCAGTGGCACATTTCTATTTCTGTCCCCCCCCCCCTCTCTCTCACTCCCCCTCTGCACTATATTGTTGCCACCTCATTGTTTTAATAAATATTGTTTACAAAACATACATGCTACAGGGCATCATAGTATTAATTGCATCTGAATCCCTATAGCAGTAGTGGGAAACCTTTTCCTCCCCAGTAGTAGTTAGACTACATCTGCCATAATCATCAATAAAACCCTGGAATCCTTCTGTAACCACATTTCATGTATTTGAAGGTGATGTATGACCCTTAGTTGGCCCCACTGTACAGCCCTACAATACATTATGGTATACTGAAGAGACAGTAAAACATAGAAACAGCATGCACCACAGCCTTTTGTAACACATGTTTTTCTGTTTCTTCTCTCTCAAATTTTCTACTGCATTGCTGAAATAAATGTTTGCCCAATTTGGTAAGCAGCTGTGACTCTCTCTGTCTTCCATGAGAAGTACCTGTCTACTTCTTTTTACCTTTAGTATTGGCTCTTAAAACATCCCATTCAAGCTTTCAGTACTTCTGAAACATAGGGGATGGATTAGCTAACATTGAGACAAGTCAGCTTATTTCTCCTAACCTATTAATCATACCCTGAAGGAAGCCTACAGTTTTATCTTATCTCAACACAGCACACATAATTTATGTAGTGTTCTGCATTTTCTCATTGTAAAAATGCTCTGATTCTAAATCCTAACATACTCCATCTGGAAGCCTGCCTCATACTTTACAGATTTCCTTGAAAATGTACATTCCATGCTCCTGTGCTTTTAAACTTTTTCAACTCACTCGCCAAAGAATGTCTTTTTTTTCCCTTAAAGATTTTGCATGAAAGCTGATGTATAGTCACACCTTGAAATTGGAGCCTTCGTTTTTTGTTTGCTTTCCATTGAAATATTATTGTCCTGCTTGAAAAGTAAAAACATTATTGTAAAAATAAACATAAAGTAGATTCTATTAATATTGCACTACTGTAGAGGATTATGTTTTTCCCTTTCTGAACATGATAAAAACATATTGTAGGGATTCTCCTATAGAGTTGAATGAAGGTACACCCAATGCTCAGAGGTGTTTCTTTCAAAAGTTATTAAAAATAACTTAGCATTTTTCTTATAGCTTGAGTGCAAGACATTCTGCAACCACATGGTGTTGTTGGTATTACAATTTTGCAGACATAAGATTCACATACAATGCAAAACAGACCTACATTTTTTTTTTCTTAAATAGGGTATTTTGCCCCTTTGTGATGCTAAAGGCAGGTGGTGCTCACCATCTGTTTGTTCAAGGATCCCAAAGCTTCAGCTTTAGTCCTGCAAACAATAGTGATAAAGAATTATGAGGTGCTGTGCTCTTTTTAGCAAAATTAAAGTAGGAGAGGCTCATAGTGTTTGCTGTCACTATGAGAAAGTTTACAACAAATAAAAGGAGGAAATGGAAGGACCCTTATGTGTCCACTGAGTCTGAGGAGGAGGAGGAAGTGAGCACTACAGAAACAATCCTGGCCAGTCCCACAAAATCTCCCCTAGGGATCTTGGGGAAATTAATGTCAAGGGAGGAAGAAGAGGGTAGTAGTTAGAGAATGACAGGTCAGCTGCCGGTGTCTGCTGCCAGACGTGCTGCCCCTGCTGCCACCATTGCTTAGCCTGCTGTCAGATGTGCTGCCCCTGCTACCGCCACCAGCATTGCTGTGCATGCTGCCATACATACTGCCCCTTCTGCCACCAGTGCTATGGCTGCTGTCAGATGTGCTGCCACCAGTGCTGTGCCTGCTTTCAGTGTGCCCCTGTTGTTGCCAGGTCTGTGTCTGCTGCCAGTGCTGCCCCTGCTGCCATCAGTTCTGTGCCTGCTGTAAGATGAGCTGCCTAGGCTCCCTACGGTGCTGTACCTGCTGCCAGTGCTGAACCTGCAGCCACCAGTGCTGAACCTGCTGCCGGTGTGTCTTGAAATACTCAGGAGGGGGGGAAACAGAAGATGATGCCAAGTGTGACAGGAGGGGACCCAAAGTCAAACTTGCCATCACCAAGCACTCCTACCAGTGTAGTACTACTGCTAAGAAGGTCCAGCAGCTTGTTAGTGTTAGGAGTGAAGGAGGGGGCAATCATCACATTTCTAGTGACTGTGAAGAAGAAGACTGAGGGGCTGAAATTGATGTGGTTGGTGTTAGTAGTAGTAACAGTAATGGAGAAGCAGCTGGTGCGAATAGCATTAGGGGAGCGGTAGGGGAAATAATGAAGAGCATCCAGACTAGCTGTCAAAGGAGCCCACACCATTCCTCTGACCCTTGGAGTCCCCTTCCCTCCACAGCATTGTCCAGGTGGATCATGATACTGAAGAAGGCAAAATTGTTACCTAGCAGCAATAAACCACCCCCAAAAAATTCCCTGTTCAAATAATTATTTCCCCACACTCCTCCAACACAGGCACCCACTTGCATCTTTTATACTATGCTTTTGGGAAATAAAATAATATTTGCTATGTGTTATGTGTAAATTCAATGTTCCCATTGGTTTCAATGGAATGAGCTAGGAGAAAAAAGCAGAAAAACTGCACTTTTTGCGGGAAACTATTCGCCAAGCGGGAAGTGCCATTATTCACTGATTTCAGTTTGAGGTGAAAATTTTCGCCCATCCCTACTCGTAAGTCATCTCATTTTTAGCAGCAATTCACTTTGATAGGATGGGAATACTAATGAGATCTATCAATCCACCAACAACTGCTTTCAGCTCGGAGGCTACTCGACACTTAAACCTTTTTAACATTTTAAAAGTTAACCCAAAGTTAACCCAAAGTCAGTGGCTCCTAGCCTATTTAAGCTTTGTTAAGGAGGTGTAGTTTTAAGAGTGACTTAAAGGCCATAAGCGAGGTGCAGTGGCACAGGGTGGGAGGTAGAGCATGCCATAGATAAGGAGCAAGGAGAAAAAGGTCTGATATGTGAAAGGGCTGTAGACACAAAAGCAGCTGAGATAAGACTTTCATTGGTGTATAGTGGGAGATAAGAGTGGAAATGTATGGAGGGGTAGAGGAGAGAAGGGTCTTGAAGATATCTGGAGTTTAGTAGGCAGCCATTGGAGACATTTGAGGAGGAGTGGGGCTGGGACAAACCTAGGTTACAATAAGATAATTTGTGCTGCAGTATTCTGTATGGATTGAAGTGGATGGAGTTGGGAGGCATGGAGGCCAGAGAGAAGAATGTTACAGTAGTCCATGCAGGAAAGGATGAGTGCTTGTATAAGAATTTTAGCTGTGGAAGAACAGAGGAAGGGAAAGATTTTAGCTGTTATGCAAGAGGAATTGGCAGGATTTTGGGACAGCATATATGAGGAGAGAATGAGACAGATGTCAATTATTACACCTGGACACCGTGCTTCTATTACTGAATTTATGTAGAGTGATTTACAGTCAACTGGAAGGACACTACTGGGTCAGGTCTAGGATGAGGATGAGCTCCATTTTAGACATATTGTGCTTGAGGTGACTATGAGCCGAGATTATATATTAGAAAAAGGTGCAGATAAATAAAGCTGGGTGTTTGCATAGAGGTGATATTTGAGTCCAAATGAATGAATAAGATCACCAAGTGTTTTTGTATAAAGAGAGAACAGAAGCAGTCCTAGATCAGAACCTTGAGGAACACCATCAGAGAGGTAGATGGGAGAGGATGAAGAGGTGGCAGCATCTGTCAGTTAGATAAGAGTATAGGCAGTTCAGTGCTGAGATTAGGAATCCTAAGGAGTAAAGAATTTGGAGGAGGAGAGCATGATCAACAGTGTCAAAAGCAGCAAGATTAGAACTGAATAGTGACCTTATAATTTAACAATGTGCAGATCATTGACCACGCTTGTTAGAGCAGTTTCAGTGGAATAAGCAGTGTGAAAGCCAGATTGTAAAGGGCTGAGAAGGTTATATATGTTTAGAAAGTTAAACTTGCAGGAGTAGACTAGTTGTTCCAAGACCTTAGATGCAAAAGGCAGGAGAGAAACCAGTTGATAACTAGAGGGTGTGGTACTGTCTGAGGAATTTTTCTTAAGGATGGGTGTTTCTATCATAAGTTTGAAATCATCATGAAAAGTAGCAGCGGCAAAAGAGGAGTTAAAAATCTGTAATAGGATAGAGATTAGCATGGGGGGAGAGGGACTGGATGAGTTAAAGGGAAGTGTAAGGGTTAAATTTGTATCCAGCATTAGAAGGGTTAATATTCTGATTTACTCTATATAGCATTGTAGGGGTTAATATTCACATTTATTCTTTTAGCTACTTCTACTACTAAAGATGTACTTCTCTGCAGACATAGCCCCCTTGTTTCTAAGGAAACAGGTTATGGAATGTGAAGGGAGTATCTTACACCTGTTCTTTGTAGCAAATGTTTAGATATCAGGAAAAGTTGCAAGAGGCCCTGTTTTCCATATTGCAAACGTTAGCTATTTCACAATTACCTAATGCTTATTATTTGCGCATTTACTCTGTCAACCAATTAAATTGTTCTTATTATACTAAATCCATCCTTGTATTTTACCTATAAAAAAACTTGCTTTTTACTGAATAAATTAGAGCTGTTCCTACAAAGAGACTTGTTTATGTCAGTTATTGGGAAGAGTTCTCCAAGTACAGTGGGGGAAAAATTATTTGATCCCCTGCTGATTTTGTATGTTTGCCCACTGACAAAGAAATGATCAGTCTATAATTTTAATGGTAGGTTTATTTGAAAAACGAGAGACAGAATAACAACAAAAAAATCCTGAAAAACGCATTTCCAAAAAGTTATAAATTGATTTGCATTTTACTGAGTGAAATAAGTATTTGACCCCTTTGCATAACATGACTTAGTACTTGGTGGCAAAACCCTTGTTGGCAATCACATAGGTCAAACGTTTCTTGTAGTTGGCTACCAGGTTTGCACACATCCCAGGAGGGATTTTGTCCCACTCCTCTTTGCAGATCCTCTCCAAGTCATTAAGGTTTCAAGGCTGACGTTTGGCAACTCGAACTTTCAGCTCCCTCCTCATATTTTCTATGGGATTAAGGTCTGGAGACTGGCTAGGCCACTGCAGGACCTTAATGTGCTTCTTCTTGAGACACTCCTTTGTTGCCTTGGCCATGTGTTTTGGGTTATTGTCATGCTGGAATACCCATCCACGACCCATTTTCAATACCTTGGCTGAGGGAAGGAGGTTCTCACCCAAGATTTGATGGTACATGGCCCCATCCATCGTCCCTTTGATGCAGTGAAGTTGTCCTGTCCCCTTAGCAGAAAAACACCCCCAAAGCATAATATTTCCACCTCCATGTTTAACGGTGGGGATGGTGTTCTTGGGGTCATAGGCAGAATTACTCCTCCTCCAAACACGGTGAGTTGAGTTGATGCCAAGGAGCTCGATTTTGGTCTCATCTGACCATAACACTTTCACCCAGTTCTCCTCTGAATCATTCAGATCTTCTTTGGCAAACTTCATACGGGCCTGTACACGTGCTTTCTTCAAAAGGGGACCTTGCGGGCGCTGCAGGATTTCAGTCCTTCATGGCGTAGTGTGTTACCAATTGTTTTCTTACTGACTATGGTCCCAGCTGCCTTGAGATCATTGACAAGATCATCCTGTGTAGTTCTGGGTGGTTCCTCACCGTTCTCATGATCATTGAAACTCCACAAAGTGAGATCTTGCATGGAGCCCAAGACTAAGGGAGATTGACAGTTATTTTGTGTTTCTTCCATTTGTGAATAATAGCACCAACTGTTGTCACCTTCTCACCAAGCTGCTTGGAGATGGTTTTGTAGCCCATTCCAGCCTTGTCCCTGACATCCTTGGACAGCTCTTTGGTCTTGGCCATGGTGGAGAGTTTGGAATCTAATTGATTGATTGCTTCTGTGGAGAGGTGTCTTTTATACAGGTAACAAGCTGAGATTAGTAGCACTCCCTTTAAGAGACATGGGACATGGGTGCCAGAAATCTTGCTGATTGGTAGTGGGTCAAAATACTTATTTCACTCAGTAAAATGCAAATCAATTTATAATCTTTTGTAAATGCGTTTTTCAGGATTCTTTTGATGTTATTCTGTCTCTCACTGTTCAAATAAACCTACCATTAAAACAGACCGATCACTTCTTTGTCAGTGGGGAAACGTACAAAATCAGCAGGGGATCAAATAATTTTTTCCCTCACTGCACTTGATTGTGTATCCTTATATTGAACTGCTGTGCTGTGTCTAAGAGAAAAAGGCCTTCCGGAAGGTAAAGAGACAGAGAGTCTACAAGAGAATAAAGACACAGGCACCTTGACAGGGGCAGAGGTCATGATCACCCTGGTATATGTTTATATATAGCGGTCAGAGTAGATAATCTACCCCTTCATAATATATATATATATATATATATATATATATATATATATATATATATATATATATATATATATATATATAAAGGCAAGAGTAAATAATCTGCCTTTCTTCAATTTAGAGGGGTCAGAGTACATGATCTATGATCTCCCCCATCAGGAGGGGATCAAGTGCGCATGTAGTGAAGATAAGAATAACAGGTTAGTCAATTCCTTCTCTAGTGAAAAATAATCCAGAGTGGCAGGAGGGGAAGGAGGGAAGATAGGAGTTTAATTACGCGTGGGCTATTTTCCCAGATGAAGTCTACCTTTGAAGTTGGCAAAGTCTTGTGGCTGTACAGAGTTTGAAAAAGATGCAGATGGAGGTAGGGAAAAGACAGTGGGGTTGGATTTATGAGTGTTAATTAGTTGTGAAAAGTATTGCTTTTTTTTTTAGCCAGGGACAGAACAGAGTTAAAGCAAGAAAGGAGGAATCTGTAGTGGAGAAAGTCTGCCAGAGAGCCTGATTTTCTACAGAGTCCTTCAGCTGAACAGGTACAGGAGAAGAGAAAGCTGGTGTCCTTATTAAGCCAAGGCCATCGACTAGTTTTACAAGTGCATTGGACAGAGAGAGGAGCATGCAGGTGCAAATAGGAGGACAGGACTGCATTCAGTCATGTGTTCAGTAAGGGAGATGCTAGCACTTTGCCACAGCATCGGCCATATGACTGTGCTATTAATATTATTCCTGGTACCATGCCTCCTAAGGGCAGAACTATCCATTGTCATGTGAAGAGAATCGGGCTATGGAGGAGTATGCCCTGGCTCGTGGTAAAATTTGTAAGTCTTCCTCGCCCGCGCGGGCTGGATTCTTTTTTGTTAAAAAGAAAAATGGGGAACTCTGACCCTGTATCAATTATAGGTGTAACGGATCCTACCCATTACTTGAGCCCTTGTCTGTCCCTAAGACTGGTTACCCAAATAATAGTTTGTATATGCTTCATGTGAATGAGGAAATGGACTGTATTACTGCCCTGTGGTAAACTGGTGGCAGTGAGGGGTTAATTATTCCAATGTATATTGCAGTCCCTAATGGCATTGACTATGTGTACTGTAGCAAGACCTCCTGCTGGGTGTTAACTAAGCCATTGTGAACTGCAGTCAGACCCCCTGCCGTGTGGTAATTAGTTCAAACCCTCAAGTCATCATCAAACCCTTTTGTATCTGAAATGTAATCATGTCTGAGTTATTGTGTTTGTTAGGCCATCTTCCGTTGGCCTTTTGTCTACTGTGATATGATTGGATTAAGCCCTATTGTACCTGGTTTCCCCTTAAGAGGCAATGCAAGATTTGTGTATAAATATCTGTGGTCTTTGCCAATAAAGTGAGTTATGTTTTGGAGTGAACAAGGAGTCCTGGAGTCTTGTATTGCTTATGGTCTAAAGTATCCACTCTGATACCCATCTGCGCCAAGTATCCTGGATCATCAACCACCTGCTGCCAGCTTCCTGCAACCCAACTTCGTATGCTGTCAGGCGGCAATGTGGACTCTGCCTTGCTTCTTCCAAGTTCCAGTAGAACCTTTGATTCAACCACCGGGACGTTATCTGCTTGACCTGTGCACCCGACGGTGCCAGTCTGGCATCGAGAAGGAGAGACCCGGGAACGACGGCGGAAGGCGATGCGGTCCCTTCTCAGCTTCCGTTACACTGGTGGCAGTGGTGGGATTTCTCCTTCTTTCATCGGGTGTATCGAATGAGGAATGGCGTCACGAGGACCCAGTGGAGCAGTAGTGCTCGAATGGGGTTTCCTGGATGTCACAGGAACCACCGAGGCCCTTGGCTCCTGGAGGAGCCTGGGGGCCAGTCCCCTTCCTACAGACTCTGTGGACTGTTTTAACCAGTTTTAAGTCTATTGGAGTTAATATTGCTATGTAGAACTTTTGGACGTTATATTGACGGACAACTATGCCAAAAAGACTAAAAATAATAACATGCTTTCAGGGGACTGGGCTGTTAGGAGTTAATTATTTGAGTTTACCTAAAGTTACTTGCAATGTGTATTGTAGTCTCTCAAGGCAATGTATTGTGATCTGTACTGAGACCCCTGCTGTGTGTTAATTCATTCAAGCCCCTCAAGTCTTTGTGTCCACTGTCTGAGTTCAGCAACCCTTTTGTGTGTGAAATGTAATCATGTCTAAGTCATTGTACTTGTTAGACCATCTGTTTACTGTATGGTGATTGGATTATGTCCCTATTTTATTTGCTTTGTCCAGGTATTTGAATGGAAGGTTTGACTATAAATATGTGTGGTTTGTTTCAATAAAGAGAGTTCCTGTCTTAACCTACACTGGTGTTGTCTGGTGGGTTAAGCTTGCTGTATGCAGAGTGTGTGCTGGTTACCCTGATACTAGTTTTGCCTAGTCTTGAGGTATACTGCGGTATGCTGTTGGATGTCCATCTGGCTCATAGTGGAAGAAGTGATCCTTGACGGTGACACCAATGCTGGGTGTCTGCTGGTACCGTCACATCTGGTGGCAAGCGGTGGGATTTGGCTTCTTCCAAGGAACTGAACTGAGACCAGCATCCAGGGGGGATATAGCCGCTGGCTTGACCCCGGTCTCAGCAACGCAGCGAGCAGTAGATGGAGCAACAGTGAAACTGAGACCAGCATCCAGGGGGAGATATAGCCGCTGGCTTGACCCCGGTCTCAGCAACGCAGCGAGCAGTGCAGCACCCTAAAAGGTTAATTAATGAAGGAGGAGAAGAGCAGCAACCCCTCATCCGGGGTAACGAGCTTTGCCGATTTTCAGCATGAGGTTTTGCGGCACCTGGCCCTCTACGGCGAAAACCCCCCTCATGAAGTGATCACACGGGTCCTTGGAGAGGTAACCCAATTAAGATTGGCGTCATTTGCCCAGCCCTGGAGGCCGAAAGATAAAGAGGACAGGTTGCGTCCGAGGGATGTTGTTCTCTGCCCAGCACCACGACACGCAGGCATGGCAGAAGCACCGGCAACAGGGCAAAGGGACCCTGTCCTCTGCCCGACTCACAGCACAGAGGCCTCATCTGCTAGCAGGAACGTTAGCCTCTGCCCAGCACGGGTTGCAGCCTTTGAGTGCCAAGGAGAGGGCGCCACCAGAGTCTCGCCTCAGCAGCTGTCGGAGGTACAGCAAGCGGAGGTAGTCGAACTCTCTCCACAGTAGCAGATTTGTATGGGCACTGAGGGTGCCGTGGATGAGACTGCGGTTGCCAAGGACACCCTGCAAGCAGAACAGTGGGTTCTTCCCACGGTGGACCCCAGCAACCTGTTATGGTCTGATCAGCCGGTAGCAGGCAAAGCTACGGCCACCGCTACCCCTTTCATTGAGGCTGACACCAGTGACCTGTTAGAGTCGGGTCAGCAGGTAGCAGGCGAAACTACGGCTGCTGCTATCCCTTCCTTTGAGGATGTTCCAACAACCAAGTGCGCTGCTACAGGGTTTGGTGCAGTCATCCCCTCACGGCAACAGCCGTGCCTGGTTCCGGGAGCAGAGGTGGCTGACCTCACTCTCCAGCGGGAGATCTGTGTTCTCATAGGTGAGGTAGTTCACCTCCATCTGCAGCGGCAGTGTTTGACTTTTTGGATCTCATCGAATCTGTTGGACCCGCATGGGGTCTCAGTGGCTTCCGCAAGCACCTCGGAGCTGTAGACCCCGGCTGGGAGTTCATTTACTTTCTGGTGAAGGAAAAGTGGAGCATTATTGAGATAGGACCAAGTGATGACCCGGTGTACCGGAGGATGGTGAATCTCATGCCACTCCTGGGATACAAGCCATCGGTTGCCAAGATTGATCGACTGATGGATATTGTACATGACCGATACATGTGCGAACTTTGTGCAGGAAGAGAGGCAGATTGGAGGGTAATTCATCCGAAGAGGATGTCCTGAATGAGATTGCCCCTGTTCACTCCACACTGGTGAGTGGGAATTCGCTCCTCACAGTGCCCCTGTTGTTGCCCCTACATTAGGGAGTGGGACAACGGTCCTCCCTGATAACCCTTTGCCCCGGATAATGTTTTTCCTGAGCTGAGGAGTGGTAATGTGTTCCTCCTCAGCCAAGAAGATGCCACTGCATCAGGGGATGGGACAAGCGTCTCCCCTGATAGGCATATTGCCCCCTTCCCCTGCTTTCCTAGCTGCGGTGGATGAGACGCTGGTCCCCACCAGCAGCAATTGTATGCCCCAACTTATGGGTAGGAGAAAGCCCATCAGTCCCTGTGCACCCCCTGCTGTGGTGAGTGTGGAAGAACTCACCAGCAGCCCCAAAAAGATGCCCCCTGGTTTGTTGTAGAATGCCCTGGGAGCGGAGCCGTGTGTGCTCCCCAGGGTCTGGGGACTGTGATCTCCCTCAAGGCAGAGAAGGGCCTTGAAAGTAATGGCCTACAAGAGGAGGTCCCCAGCGGGCTGGAAGAGAGCAGCGCTGCTGGCCCTCCTGTGGATTTGTTGTGTGAACTGGTGGGTGGAATGGAGTGCAACACCAGCTCCCCTGTAACCCCTGGCCTGAAGAGTGTGAGGGCACTCACCAGGGCCTGGGAACCCTCTGCTGCGGAGGAAGAGATGCAGGTCACCACCAGCATCCCCAGTCCATTCCCTGTTGTTACTGCCCTGGAGAAAGGGAAGAGTGTCTTCTCCAGGTATATGTATAAGATTGCAAGGAGGATTGAGTTTGCCCTCCTCCCCAAGACAAGAGATGGGGGGGGGCAGGAAGAAGAGGGATCCAGCAGGCTGCCACCCTGCAGTGCTATTGCTGGCCCTGGAAACCCTATGTGTTGCCCCAAGACCCCCATGCTGTAGAGCAGGAGAGAACTCTCCAGCCCCCTTGTAACCCCTGGCTTGGTGCGTGGGAGCGAGCGCACCAGGTCATGTGAAGCCCTGGCTGGAATGAGTGGGACAACAGTCCTCATCCCCAGCACAGAATTTGTCTCCCCTTTTCCTGAGACCCCTGGCCTGGTGAGTGGGACCCCGGTCCTCACCCAGGAGTCTGTTGTTGCCCCTGTTCTGGAGAACCCCACCTTGGTGAGTGGGACCATGGTCCTCACCAGGGACCTTTTTCTTGCTCTGGCCTCAAGGAGTGGGACCACCGTCCTCCGTGGGGGTTGTTCTACTTCCTCCAGTATTCTGGATGCCTCTACGCTGGGTGAGGGAATCACCAGTTTGTCCACAGACCCTCTGAGTACTGCCCCAGCCCAGGAGAGTGGGAAGAACATCCACTCCTGTCCCTCTGGGGCACTTGCCCAACTAAAAGGGGGAGATGTGCCCCTCTCCCCACACTTTGATTCCCAGGCCACTGAGGCCTCAGAGACACAATTACCAAAGGGAGATCCACTGTATGGACTGGTTATGGACCCTGAGCCACTGGCCCCAGACCCAGGAAAGTCTGATACCCGTTCTACAGGGAGCCTGGTCCCAGGAGGGACCTCCCAACTTGGTGCCAGCTAAAATCAAGAGGCACGAGTTCTCATGACCCAGGGCCAAGGGCCCCAGCTTTACTCCTGGCCCATGACAAGGGGTACACCTGCTGTTTCCTGGCCTGGATAAGAGACTGACGTTTTCCCCTGGTTCACACAAAGGACCAAACTCTTTTCCTGGCCCGGTCAAGGGGCTGATGTTTTTCCTGACCCAGTACATGAGACTCAAATGGACTCCCCGCTCCAGACAAGGGGTCAACACAGTGAGGCTCTTACAGAGTCCCAAGCCAGCACTTACTACCGCAACCGCTGGCTTGGTACAAAAAAGGGGGAGAAATGTAATGGATCCTACCCGTTATTTCAGCCCTTGTCTGGCCCTAAGACTGGTTACCCAAAAAACTGTGGACATTTTTACCTGGTTGTGCACTAAAAATAGTTTGTATATGCTTCATGTGAATGAGGAAATGGACTGTATTACTGCCCTGTGGTAGACTGGTGGCAGTGAGGGGTTAATTATTCCAATGTATATTGCAGTCCCTCAAGGCATTGACTAAGTGTACTGTAGCAAGACCTCCTGCTGGGTGTTAACTAAGCCATTGTGAACTGCAGTCAGACCCCCTGCCGTGTGGTAATTAGTTCAAACCCTCAAGTCTTTGTTCATCAAACACTTTTGTATCTGAAATGTAATCATGTCTGAGTTATTGTGTTTGTTAGGCCATCTTCTGTTGGCCTTTTGTCTACTGTGATATGATTGGATTAAGCCCTATTGTACCTGGTTTCCCCATAAGAGGCAATGCAAGATTTGTGTATAAATATCTGTGGTCTTTGCCAATAAAGTGAGTTATGTTTTGGAGTGAACAAGGAGCTCTGGAGTCTTGTATTGCTTATGGTCTAAAGTATCCACTCTGATACCCATCTGCGCCAAGTATCCTGGATCGTCGACCGCCTGCTGCCAGCTTCCTGCAACCCAACTTTGTATGCTGTCAGGCGTCAATGTGGACTCTGCCTTGCTTCTTCCAAGCTCCAGTAGAACCTTTGATTCAACCAACGGGATGTTATCTGCTTGACCAGTGCACCCGACGGTGCCAATCCGACATCGAGAAGGAGAGACCCGGGAACAACGGCGGAAGACGACGCGGTCCCTTCTCATCTTCTGTTACAATAGGGGTCTTAATAAGATAATGATTGAAAACGCTTACCCCATCCCACTCATTACCGAGTTGTTTGATCGGCTGAAGGGCGCTTCCATTTTCACTAAATTGGATTTAAGGGCAGCATATAATCTAATAAGGATTAAGGAGGGCGATGAATGGAAATCCACTTTCAATACTCGGACAGGTCATTACGAGTATTTAGTGATGCCCTTTGGGCTATGCAGTGCTCCGGCAGTATTTCAGGAGTTCATAAACGATGTCCTTAGGGACATGCTACAGTCCTGTGTAGTGGTTTACATGGACGACATTTTGATTTATTCTCCTGATTTGGAGACTCACTGTAAGCATGTTACCACGGTGCTTCAGAGGCTGAGAGAAAATAAACTGTTCTGCAAGCTGGAGAAGTGTGACTTTCAGAAGTCTAGGGTGCCATTCCTGGGGTATGTCATTTCCAATGATGGCATGGCGATGGATAAAGACAAACTTTCCGCAGTGTTGCAGTGGCCGCGTCCCATTGGTCTCAAATCTTTACAACATTTCCTGGGCTTTGCAAATTATTATAGGAAATTTATTTGTGACTTTTCCAAGATTGTTAAGCCTTTAACGGATATGACACGTAAAGGGGCCAATGCCTCTGTGTGGTTTCCAGAGGCTGAGAGGGCATTTGAGTCTTTGAAATCAGCATTTTCCACTGCCCCAGTACTGTCTCATCCCAAACGGGGGTTGCCATTTACTTTAGACGTTGATGCCTCGGAGACGGGTGTAGGGGCAGTGTTGTCACAAATGCATGAGCCCGGGAAGACACTAATGCCATGTGGATTTTTGTCTAAGGAAATGATTAAAGCCCAAAGTGTCTATGACATTGTTGATCACAAACTATTGCTTATCATCTTGGCCATACGTGAATGGCGCCATCTGCTGGAAGGTACCAGGGCGTTAATTTTGATTATTACCGACCATAAGAATCTTACATACCTCTCTGAGGCAAAAAGACTGTCTCCCAGTTAAGCCAGATGGGCCCTATTCCTATCACGTTTCAATTTCATTGCTTCTTACTTGCCCGGTACCAAGAATGTGCGGGCTGATGCTCTGTCCAGACAGTATGTTCCAGATCCGGATTCCAAAACTGCACCAGTACCAATTATACCCCCTGACTGTATCCTGGCCACATTACGCTCTAGTATCACATCCCCATTGGGCGAGGAGATCTTGGCATCCCAGGCCAATTGTCACGGTTATTTATGACTCTCAGACACAAGTTAGGTAAAAAAAATCAATTTTATTGAAATAATAAATGATAACTTAGGATGGCAATAACATACATATATATATATACAGAATATAGCACAGACAGAAGGCAGACTCTACCGGTCCTGTCAACATACCGGACAGGACAGTCTTTAGGCTCTACCGGCCTTGCCAATACCGGGTAAGGCAACCTGCAGATGGAATAGCATAACGGTTTTACCGGCCTTACCAAATTACCGGGCAAGGCAGCCTCAATAGATACACAATGTAGGCTCTACCGGCCCTGCCAATACCGGGTAAGGCAACCTCAGATGGAATGTGGCAAAAGGTTCTACCGGCCTTACCAATACCGGGCAGGGCAGCCCAGAGATAATAGCAGCAGTCAGATGGAACTGGCAAATTAGCAGAATCGTTAAGCAGCAAGGCTTTGGAGCAAACCAGCGTCCGCACGCTGGAAACAACACTGAATAGTGTAGCCGTTAGGCTTAGCGAGCAAACCAGTGACCGCACACTGGAGTAACAAGCGAGTAGTATAGCCGCAAGGCTTGGGAGCAAACCAGCGTCCGCACGCTGGGACCAACACAGATTTGTATAGCTAAAAGGCTTTGGAGCAAACCAGTGACCGCACACTGGTGTAACAAGTGAGTTTGTATAGCCGCAAGGCTTAGGAGCAAACCAGCGTCCGCACGCTGGGACCAACACAGAATTGTATAGCTGATAGGCTTTGGAGCAAACCAGTGACCGCACACTGGTGTAACAAGCGAGTTTGTATAGCCGCAAGGCTTAGGAGCAAACCAGCGTCCGCACGCTGGGACCAACACAGATTTGTATAGCTGAAAGGCTTTGGAGCAAACCAGTGACCGCACACTGGTGTAACAAGTGAGTTGTATAGCCGCAAGGCTTAGGAGCAAACCAGCGTCCGCACGCTGGGACCAACACAGAATTGTATAGCTGATAGGCTTTGGAGCAAACCAGTGACCGCACACTGGTGTAACAAGCGAGTTTGTATAGCCGCAAGGCTTGGGAGCAAACCAGCGTCCGCACGCTGGGACCAACACGGAATTGTAGCAATGTCACCAACGCGACCAGGCAGAAGGTCGCCAGGATACTGAAGACAGGTGATGAGATGACAGGAACCAGCAACGATCAGTCAGGTCAGAAAACAGCAGAGAAGTTCAGCAGGAACTGCAACACCAGAGACTAGGCCGGAACCAGGACTGGAAGTACTTCAGTATGCAGGAAACACTGGAACAGTAGAGATCAGGAACTCAGGAACACATGAGATCAGGAACTCAGGAACACTGGAACAGAGGCCCAGCTATCACTAGCATAGTGATAGCAAGAAGGTCAGAAACAACACGAAAGGGCACTCAAAGGGTGCCCAATCCAGGTTTAAATAGTCAATAAGAGGCGGGCTATCTGCAGACAGCCAATAGAAGCCCCCTACTGGTGACAGACAAGTAACTGCAGCAAATCACGGGCACCGTGATAGTACCCCCCTTTCAAAGACCCCCTCTCCTAGAATAGGGTTTAGGTTTCTGCGGGTAATTGGCATGAAAGGCCCTAGTTAACCTAGGTGCATGAAGGTCCGTACTATCCACCCATGATCGATCCTCAGGACCATACCCTTTCCAATGTACCAGGTACTGCACCCTTCCTCTAAGCCTACGGGAATCAATAATGCTCTGAACCTCGTACTCCTCCTGGCCCTCGACCTCAACAGGTCCTGGCACCACAGGTGTGGTAGTATAGCGATTGCAAACCAGAGGCTTAAGAAGGGACACATGGAACACATTATGGATACGCATGGATGCAGGTAGGTCTAGTGCATAGGAGACAGGGTTAATTTTGCGAATAACTCTGTATGGACCAATAAACCGAGGAGCCAACTTATTAGACGGAACCTGCAGCTTGAGATTTCTGGAGGAAAGCCATACTCTATCCCCAACCTGAAAGGAAACCGCTGGAAGCCTTCTGCGATTAGCATGGCGCTGATGACGCTGAAATGACTGACCAAGTGCCCTCTGAACTTGTGCCCATGTGGAACGGAGTTGCTCGATATGCTCATCCAGAGCTGGAATCTGTTGCGTCTGAAATGAGTCTGGAAGCAAACAGGGCTGGAACCCATAATTAATCAGAAACGGAGAGCTCCCAGATGAAGAATTGACCGCACAGTTCCTGGCGAACTCTGCCCAAGGCAACAAGTCGGACCAATTATCATGATGGTCAGTAACGAAACAACGGAGAAATTGTTCCAAGCCCTGATTAGCTCGTTCAGCGGCTCCATTGGTCTGGGGATGGTAGGCAGAGGAGAAGGACAGCTGTATGCCCATCTGTTGGCAAAATGCCCTCCAAAATCTAGACACAAACTGGCTCCCCCTGTCAGACACCAGTACCCTAGGCACTCCATGCAACCGGAATACTTCTCTGGCGAACACCATTGCCAATTCCTTCGCTGAAGGAAGACCACGGAGGGGCACGAAATGAGCCATTTTAGAAAACCTGTCCACCACCATGAATATAAAGGAGTACCCCTTCGACATAGGCAACTCTCCCATAAAATCAATGGAAACATGAGACCAGGGGCGTTCGCCATTAGGCACCGGTTGAAGCAAGCCCACAGGGAGATGTCTCGGGGTCTTAGCGCGGGCGCAGGTGGCACAGGCATTCGTAAATTCGGCACAATCGTTTCTCATGGAAGGCCACCAAAATAACTGAGAAAGGGACCATAACAATTGGTCTCTACCAATATGTCCCGCAGCCTTAGAGGAATGGTAGGTTTCGAGCAGCCTAGTACGAAATGATTCAGCGACAAAACATTTGCCCACTGGGGTTTCATGGGGAGCGGACCCCTGAGAGGCCAGGATCTCCTCCCCTAGAGGAGAAGTGATACTCGTGCGTATAGTAGCCAGTATTCTATCAGGTTGGATGATAGGAGCTGGTGCTTCCACTCTGTCACTGTCGGCCTCAAATTGTCTTGACAGTGCATCAGCCCTGATATTTTTTGACCCTGGTAAATATGATACAATGAAATTAAATCGAGACAGGAACAGTGCCCACCTGGCCTGACGAGAGGACAATCTCTTGGCCTCCGAGAGATAGGTCAGATTCTTATGATCTGTTAGGATTAAGACAGGATTCTTAGTACCTTCAAGCAAATGACGCCATTCCTTAAGAGCAAGGATAATGGCCAATAATTCTCTGTCACCTATCTCATAGTGGCTTTGAGTGACAGTCAACTTTTTAGAGAAAAACCCACAAGGTCTGAGAGTTCCACCTTTCTCGAGTCGCTGCGAAAGTACTGCCCCGACCCCAATATCTGAGGCATCAACCTCTAACGTAAATGGAAGTAAAGGATTGGGGTGGGATAACACAGGAGCCGCAGCAAATGCCAGCTTCAAATTCTCAAAGGCTTTCTCAGCAGATACCGGCCAACAAGAAGGATTAGCACCCTTGTGCGTAAGATCGGACAGAGGTTTGACAATGGAAGAAAAGTTCTTAATAAACCTCCTATAATAATTAGCGAAACCCAGGAAACGCTGTATGGCTTTAAGACCCTTGGGTTTTGGCCATTGTAGGACAGCTGACAACTTTTCTTTGTCCATGGCAATGCCATCATTGCCAATTATGAACCCCAAGAATGGCACGCTGGTTCTATGAAACTCACATTTTTCCATTTTACAAAATAATTTGTTCTCACGGAGTCGTAGCAATACTGCGGATACATCTTTGATGTGCTGTGCCATGTTTTGGGAGTAAATCAGTATATCGTCGAGGTACACCACAACACATGTCTGTAACATATCTCTCAGAACATCATTTATCAGTTCCTGGAAAACTGCGGGTGCATTACACAGCCCAAAAGGCATTACTAGATACTCGTAGTGCCCAGCTCGAGTATTAAAGGCAGTTTTCCACTCATCACCTGCTCGAATGCGAACCAGATTGTAAGCGGCCCGTAGGTCCAACTTGGTAAATATCGAAGCGCCCTTAAGCCTGTCAAAAAGCTCGGTGATGAGTGGTATTGGGTATGAGTTTTTTGCCATTAGTTTATTCAAGCCCCGGTAGTCAATGCATGGTCTTAATTCGCCATTTTTCTTTTTTACAAAAAAGAACCCAGCCCCAGCTGGAGAGGTAGATTTACGTATGATCCCTCTAGCAAGGGCATCAGAAATGTAATCCTCCATAGCCTTATTTTCATCACAAGATAATGGATAAGTGCGTCCTTTCGGAGGTACTGCACCAGGCTGCAATTCAATGCAACAATCATAAGGTCTATGCTGGGGTAGCATACTAGCCTCTCCTTTGCTAAAAACATCGCCAAACTGTTGGTACACATCCGGCATAGCAGAGGAGGTGCACATGACCTTAATAGGCTGGATGACGCACTTGTCCATACAAAACTGGGACCAAGCAGCAATTTCACACTTTTTCCAATCGAATTGTGGGTTATGTAACTGTAACCACGGAAATCCCAATATCACCGCATGGTGCGGGGAATTAATCAGTTGAAACTGCTGCTCTTCTCTGTGAAGTGCCCCAATAGTCATAGACAATGGCATAGTTTCAAATATAACCTGAGGCGGTTCTAAGGGTCTACCATCAATCGCTTCAATAGTCAAGGGGTTTTCTCTTTCAATGCGTGGAACTCCGTGCAATTCAGCAAAGGTATTATCCATAAAATACCCTGCTGCACCGGAGTCAACCAAGGCCAAAACCTCCACAGAGCGTTGTGCCCAAGACAATACCACCTGTATGGTGGGTTTCATTATGCCCGACACTGGGGACGATTGTACACCACCTAGGGCCTGTCCCCCAAGATACCCTAGGTGTGTGCGTTTCCCGGACGTACCGGACAGTAATTTAGCAAGTGCCCTTTTTTACCGCAGTATAAACATAACCCTTGTTTTTTGCGATATAGTCTCTCTGCCTTGGATAGTCTAGTGAAGCCTATTTCCATAGGTTCACTTGTTTCCCGTACTGGTTCACTAGACTTCAATGCTAAGGGAGGGATGGGTGGGCAAAACATGCTACTAGGCTCATTATTTTTTGACCGTAACTTACGATCTCTGGCAATTGATCTCTCACGTATTCTGGAGTCAATTATCATAACATACTCAATGTAATCATCTAGATCAATAGGTAGATCTTTAGCAGCGATTTCGTCTTTAATGTGGTCATTCAGGCCTTGAGAGAAGGCTGCCAATAATGCCTCGTTATTCCAACCTACCTCTGCTGCCAATGTGCGGAATTCGATGGCATAGTCGCCCACTGTACGCCTGCCCTGTTGTATCTCCATAAGGCGTTTGGCAGCAGAGGTGGTTCTACCAGGAGGCTCAAACACTCTTCGAAAGGAACGCACAAATTCACTAAAGTTCTTAGTACAAGGTTTAGCATTCTCCCACAAGGGGTTAGCCCAAGCCAATGCTCTGCCAGTGAGCAGTGATATCGTGAACCCCACTTTACTACGATCATTGGGAAATGCGTGTGCCGTCAATTCCATAAAGATTTCGAGTTGATTGATGAACCCTCTGCAGAGACTAGGGTCACCATCATATCTTAGCGGCAAGGGTGCAGAAGCCGTTAACCCTTTAACAGTACCCCCTAAGGGTCTGGTATCACTTTCCGGTGTCTGACTTGGCGAGACCACCGGGCTAGAGCTAGATTGGTCAGCAGGTACCGTGCGTTCAAGGATCGTTTGAATTGCAACTGCCAACTGATCCAAACGTTGCTCGAGCACATCCATCCTCCAATGGATATTCTGTGCGTTACCTTCACCCTTGCTGTCTGAGGTCATGGCCCTTTCGTACTGTCACGGTTATTTATGACTCTCAGACACAAGTTAGGTAAAAAAAATCAATTTTATTGAAATAATAAATGATAACTTAGGATGGCAATAACATACATATATATATATACAGAATATAGCACAGACAGAAGGCAGACTCTACCGGTCCTGTCAACATACCGGACAGGACAGTCTTTAGGCTCTACCGGCCTTGCCAATACCGGGTAAGGCAACCTGCAGATGGAATAGCATAACGGTTTTACCGGCCTTACCAAATTACCGGGCAAGGCAGCCTCAATAGATACACAATGTAGGCTCTACCGGCCCTGCCAATACCGGGTAAGGCAACCTCAGATGGAATGTGGCAAAAGGTTCTACCGGCCTTACCAATACCGGGCAGGGCAGCCCAGAGATAATAGCAGCAGTCAGATGGAACTGGCAAATTAGCAGAATCGTTAAGCAGCAAGGCTTTGGAGCAAACCAGCGTCCGCACGCTGGAAACAACACTGAATAGTGTAGCCGTTAGGCTTAGCGAGCAAACCAGTGACCGCACACTGGAGTAACAAGCGAGTAGTATAGCCGCAAGGCTTGGGAGCAAACCAGCGTCCGCACGCTGGGACCAACACAGATTTGTATAGCTAAAAGGCTTTGGAGCAAACCAGTGACCGCACACTGGTGTAACAAGTGAGTTTGTATAGCCGCAAGGCTTAGGAGCAAACCAGCGTCCGCACGCTGGGACCAACACAGAATTGTATAGCTGATAGGCTTTGGAGCAAACCAGTGACCGCACACTGGTGTAACAAGCGAGTTTGTATAGCCGCAAGGCTTAGGAGCAAACCAGCGTCCGCACGCTGGGACCAACACAGATTTGTATAGCTGAAAGGCTTTGGAGCAAACCAGTGACCGCACACTGGTGTAACAAGTGAGTTGTATAGCCGCAAGGCTTAGGAGCAAACCAGCGTCCGCACGCTGGGACCAACACAGAATTGTATAGCTGATAGGCTTTGGAGCAAACCAGTGACCGCACACTGGTGTAACAAGCGAGTTTGTATAGCCGCAAGGCTTGGGAGCAAACCAGCGTCCGCACGCTGGGACCAACACGGAATTGTAGCAATGTCACCAACGCGACCAGGCAGAAGGTCGCCAGGATACTGAAGACAGGTGATGAGATGACAGGAACCAGCAACGATCAGTCAGGTCAGAAAACAGCAGAGAAGTTCAGCAGGAACTGCAACACCAGAGACTAGGCCGGAACCAGGACTGGAAGTACTTCAGTATGCAGGAAACACTGGAACAGTAGAGATCAGGAACTCAGGAACACATGAGATCAGGAACTCAGGAACACTGGAACAGAGGCCCAGCTATCACTAGCATAGTGATAGCAAGAAGGTCAGAAACAACACGAAAGGGCACTCAAAGGGTGCCCAATCCAGGTTTAAATAGTCAATAAGAGGCGGGCTATCTGCAGACAGCCAATAGAAGCCCCCTACTGGTGACAGACAAGTAACTGCAGCAAATCACGGGCACCGTGATACCAATGCATCTCCGGAGAAACCCATGGGCAAGTGTTTCCTGAACCATTCCAGGCCAGGTTAATGGAGACCTACCATGCCTCTCCTGCAGCCAATCACGTGGGTAGAGATCAAATGATTTGGTCCTTGTCACGAATGTTCTTGTGGCCTACTTTGAGGGTGGACTGTGCCGCTTTTACTGCAGCATGTACTACTTGTACTCGCTCCAAGTCCCCAAGGCACCTTCCAATTGGGCTATTACAAGCTGTCCCCAGTGGTGATCGCCCATGGTCACATGTGTCTATTGATTTCATGAGAGAACTGCCTGTCTCGAATGGCTACTCAGTTATTCTAATGGTGGTTGATAGATTTTCGAAAATGGCCCACTTCGTACCTCTCCCTGTTTGCCATCTGCTAAGGTATTGGCCATGGTGTTCTCTAAGGAGGTGTTTCAGCTCCATGGAGTTCCCAAGGTCCTGGTCTCCTATCGCGGGAGCCAATTTGTGTTTAGGTTCTGGAGGGCATTCTGCGACCAAATGGGCATTCAATTGTCATTCACTTCCTCATACCACCCCCAAACCAACAGGGCCGCTGAACGCTCCAGCCAGGGAGAAATTTCTATGATGTTTCGTTTCCAATCATCACGATAACTGGGCTGACTTGTTGCCGTGGGCAGAGTTTGCCAGGAACTGTGCTATTAACACTTCTTCCAGGAGATTACCCTTTCTTATCAACTATGGGTTCCAACCATGCTTGCTCCCGGATACTTTTCAAGCACAGCAGATTCTGTCTCTGGACTAGCACATTAGGCAACTTTGCTCCACTTGGGCACAAGTCCAGAATTCCCTACCTGACTCTTTTCAACGGTATCAGCGGCATGCCATTAGCAGGAGATTGCCTGCCCCTGTATTCCAGGTGGGGAACCGGGTATGGTTATCCTTCAGGAACCTTAAGTTACTAGTCCCATGCAATGAATTGGCTCCTCAGTTTGTGGGTCCGTTCCGGGTACTCCAAAGAGTTAACCCTGTTTCCTATGCTTTAGAACTCCCTGCATCTATGCAAATACACAATGTGTGCCACGTATCTCTACTCAAACCTTTGGTATGTAATCCATACACATCCACTCCTGCAGCCCCTGGTCTGGTTCGTATTCAAGACCACAATGAGTATGAGGTACAGAGTATCCTGGATTCATGTAGGTTCTGTGGGCAGATCCAGTACTTGGTGCACTGGAAGGGATATGGCCTAGAGGAACGCTCATGGGTTAACCACTCTGACATCCATGCTCTGCTCCTGCTGTGCAGATTCCATGCTAAGTTTCCACTGAAGCTTGGTCCTCCCCCGCAAGGAGGGGTCATGGAGAGGGGGCTACTATCACGTTGCCCGTGATCCTTTCTCATGGCGACATTGCTACTTCCAGGTTTCACTCTCCACGGTTCTTATTGGCCAGTGGGTTCTGACTCTGCCTAGGGCTATACCTGATCCTGTCATTCTTTCAGCGCCCTTTCGTGGTATACCTGTACCTAGCGTTTGAGTTGCTGCATGTTCCTGCTCCATGTATGACCCAGCTTGCCTGACTATGCTTCTGTTGTTCCTGAGTGGATTCCGTTTCCGTTGCTGACTAGGACTGGCTGACTATTTCTGTGTTTACCAAAGTGGTTTTGGCTGAGAACCCGCTTCCGTTGCTAACTAGGACTGGCTGACTATCTCTGGTGTACCGAACTGGCTTGGCTGTGAACCCGCTCCTGTTGCTGACTAGGCCTGGCTGACTACCTCCGTGTGTACCGATCTGGCATTCTGGCTTCTGACCCTTCTGTGGGCGTTACCTTGAGCTCCGTTACTCTCACTCTCATTACCACTCAGTGACTTCCGCTACAGCGCCTAACATCTGGCCTGCTACTCCCTAGTATACCTGGGAGACTGAGTTACGAGTAGTTACCATTGCTGCTACTCCCTAGCGTCTAGGGATCCAGTCATCTGTCAGTGTCCTGTCTGTGAGTTGCCTCTGAATATCCCTGGCGTTCTCGGGATCTGGTCACCTACCAGTACCCGGTCTGTGTGTTGCCTCCATTCTCCCTAGCATTCTAGGGATCCGGTCACTTGTCAGTGTCCTATCTGTGAGTTGCCTCTGCTATCACTAGAGTTCTAGGGATCCGGTCACTTGCCAGTATCCGGTCTGTGAGTTGCCTCCGATCTCCCTAGCATTCTAGGCATCCAGTCACTTGTCAGAGTCCTGTCTGTGAGTTGCCTCCGCTATCCCTAGCGTTCAAGGGATCCGGTCACTTGCCAGTATCTGATGTTTGAGTTGCCCACGATCACACTAGCATTTTAGGGATCTGGTCATTTGTCAGTGTCCTATCCATGAGTTGCCTGCTATCTCCCTAGCTTTCTAGGGATCTGATCACTTGTCAGTGTCCTGTCTGTGTGTTGCCTCCTATACTCCCTAGCGTTCTAGGGGTTTGCCCTGCAATTACCTGCCGCAAGTCTCTGTGTGCCTTCCTGTGGCTTTGGTACTGCTGTGGTTAGCTCTGTTCCAGTATCCATCCTACGGATCAAGACTACTTAGATACTTTTTGTTTGTTTTTCATTTGCATACTATTGCTGTTTTCATCCTGACCTGTGACAGATTTGGGAAGAACCACGGTACTTTCCCTATCTGGGCCCAAGTTGGTTGATCATTTCCTTGCTGATTATTTATTTTCAATAAAGTTGATCTTAGCCTTACCTAATTTGTCTGAGTGTTCTTACAAAACCGTGACAGGACCAAAGGGATTAATGCAACAGCTGAATAAAGAAATGAGGTATGTATTTATTGTAGTAGTAAAATAACAGGCGGGGATAATATAGCAAGGTATGACTGACGTGAATGATATGGGGAATGTACAGCAGAAGGAAGGATATGGAGTAAGGGCATGGAAAATACTTAAGTTACTGTTGACTTCCTGCACGGAGCACACATAAACACTACCTACTGTATATATATATATATATATATATATATATATATATATATATGTGACTAGGATGACTCTATGACTATGGCATACAAAGGGTAAAAATTGGGTCAAATATAGGAGGAATCAGTGCTCAAGAACTAGTATACAATGGAGCGATGTGATAGAATATATATGGTAAAGTAAATAGGATGGTTATCGAGGCTATAAGACAGACTCATTTGATGGTGCCAGACTGGAAGGAACCGTGACAGCCAGGCAGCAGGGCTTCCTGGAGTGATGAATCTGCTTACTGAGAGCCGCGTGCTTGGAAGATGTCATGTAAAAGAAGGTGCGCTATTGTAGACACTGTAAGGCTGCTGCTAGCGACTAGGAATTCGTAGACTTATGCGTAATGATGTAGGGGAATACGCTTGCCGTACATGACATGTGCCAAGCTGGGAAAGCTGCAGGCTCTCTTATTGTGGCCTGCACCCCCATCCACAAGTTCAGGTCCAGCCCTCCTCTTATCAGTTTGTGCTTTCCTTAGCAAGGCGTTTAATGTATATGTTTAATTTCTTTTTTAAACCAGTATGCTTCTGACTTGAAAAAGGGAGCATCGCTCACTAAAGCTTGACCCTAAAATTGAAAGTTAATCCAATAAAAAAGGTATTATTACACACTGAGATACTCTTTCAAATGGAATCTACACCACTAGACTAAAAATTATATTGACTAGTATATTGTATATTAGTATATACAATTTTAATTTTATATATATATATATATATATATATATATATATATATATATCTGTAGCCCTTTCTTAAGTGTCCATTTAAGAAGGGTTGAAATGGCATCCCTAAACTATCTTAATTTAGGATTAGGGATATTTCATAAGTATGCTGTTTTTCTATGTATAATTTTATGTTTGACTTTTTTATGATTTTGACCATACGATAGCACATTTCTATTTCTGTCCCCCCCCCCTCACTCCCCCTCTGCACTATATTGTTGCCACCTCATTGTTTTAATAAATATTGTTTACAAAACATACATGCTACAGGGCATCATAGTATTAATTGCATCTGAATCCCTATAGCAGTAGTGGGAAACCTTTTCCTCCCCAGTAGTAGTTAGACTACATCTGCCATAATCATCAATAAAACCCTGGAATCCTTCTGTAACCACATTTCATGTATTTGAAGGTGATGTATGACTCTTAGTTGTCCCCATTGCGCAGCCCTACAATACATTATGGTATACTGAAGAGACAGTAAAACATAGAAAAGGCATGCACCACAGCCTTTTGTAACACGTTTTTCTGTTTCTACTCTCTCAAATTTTCTACTGCATTGCTGAAATAAATGTTTGCCCAATTTGGTAAGCAGCTGTGACTCTCTCTGCCTTCCATGAGAAGTACCTGTCTACTTCTTTTTACCTTTAGTATTGGCTCTTAAAACATCCCATTCAAGCTTTCAGTACTTCTGAAACATAGGGGATGGAATAGCTAACATTGAGACAAGTCAGCTTATTTCTCCTAACCTATTAATCATACCCTGAAGGCAGCCTACAGTTTTATCTTATCTCAACACAGCACACAAAATTTATGTAGTGTTCTGCATTTTCTCATTGTAAAAATGCTCTGATTCTAAATCCTAACATACTCCATCTGGAAGCCTGCCTCATACTTTACAGATTTCCTTGAAAATGTACATTCCATGCTCCTGTGCTTTTAAACTTTTTCAACTCACTCGCCAAAGAATGTCTTTTTTTTCCCTTAAAGATTTTGCATGAAAGCTGATGTATAGTCACACCTTGAAATTGGAGCCTTCGTTTTTTGTTTGCTTTCCATTGAAATATTATTGTCCTGCTTGAAAAGTAAAAACATTATTGTAAAAATAAACATAAAGTAGATTCTATTAATATTGCACTACTGTAGAGGATTATGTTTTTCCCTTTCTGAACATGATAAAAACATATTGTAGGGATTCTCCTATAGAGTTGAATGAAGGTACACCCAAAGCTTAGAGATGTTTCTTTCAAAAGTTATTAAAAAATATTTTTCTTAAAAATTTTTCTTATAGCTTGAGTGCAAGACATTCTGCAACCACATGGTGTTGTTGGTATTACAATTTTGCAGACATAAGATTCACATACAATGCAAAACAGACCTACATTTTTTTTTCTTAAATAGGGTATTTTGCCCCTTTGTGATGCTAAAGGCAGGTGGTGCTCACCATCTGTTTGTTCCAGCATCCCAAAGCTTCAGCTTTAGTCCTGCAAACAATAGTGATAAAGAATTACGAGGTGCTGTGCTCTTTTTAGCAAAATTAAAGCAGGAGAGGCTCATAGTGTCTGCTGTCACTATGAGAAAGTTTACAACAAATAAAAGGAGGAAATGGAAGGACCCTTATGTGTCCACTGAGTCTGAGGAGGAGGAGGAAGTGAGCACTACAGAAACAATCCTGCCAATCCCACAAAATCTCCCCTAGGGATCTTGGGGAAATTAATGTCAAGGGAGGAAGAAGAGGGTAGTAGTTAGAGAATGACAGGTCAGCTGCCTGTGTCTGCTGCCAGACGTGCTGCCCCTGCTGCCACCATTGCTTAGCCTGCTGTCAGATGTGCTGCCCCTGCTACCGCCACCAGCATTGCTGTGCATGCTGCCATACATACTGCCCCTTCTGCCACCAGTGCTATGGCTGCTGTCAGATGTGCTGCCACCAGTGCTGTGCCTGCTTCGAGTGTGCCCCTGTTGTTACCAGGTCTGTGTCTGCTGCCAGTGCTGTCCCTGCTGCCGTCAGTTCTGTGCCTGCTGTAAGATGTGCTGCCTAGGCTCCCTCCAGTGCTGTTCCTGCTGCCAGTGCTGAACCTGCAGCCACCAGTGCTGAACTTGCTGCCAGTGTGTCTTGAAATACTCAGGTGGGGGTGGGGCAGAAGATGATGCCAAGTGTGACAGGAGGGGACCCATTATTCACTGATTTCAGTTTGAGGTGAATATTTTCGCCCATCCCTACTCATAGGTCCTCTCATTTTTAGCAGCAATTCACTTTGATAGGATGGGAATACTAATGTGATCTATCAATCCACCAACAACTGCTTTCAGCTCGAAGGCTACTCGACACTTAAACCTGCTAAATCAAAATGTCTTCCTTTTCAGCCAGGCAACATTTTTAATGCGCCATTTTGTTGGTCGCCAAAGAGTGGATAACATTTTATTAGTTAACCCAAAGTCAGTGGCTCCTAGCCTATTTAAGCTTTGTTAAGGAGGTGTAGTTATAAGAGTGACTTAAAGGCCATAAGCGAGGTGCAGTGGCACAGGGTGGGAGGTAGAGCATGCTATAGATAAGGAGCAAGGAGAGAAAAAGTTCTGATTTGTGAAAGGGCTGTAGACACAAAAGCAGCTGAGACAAGACTTTCATTGGCTGATCGTAAGTGGTGGGTTGGTGTATAGTATGGTGTATAGTAGGCAGCCATTGGAGATATTTGAGGAGGAGTGGGGCTGGGACAAACCTAGGTTACAATAAGATAATTTGTGCTGCAGTATTCTGTATAGATTGAAGTGGATGGAGTTGGGAGGCATGGAGGCCAGAGAGAAGAATGTTACAGTAGTCCATGCAGAAAGGATGAGTGCTTGTATAAGAATTTTAGCTGTGGAAGCACAGAGGAAGGGACAGATTTTAGCTGTTATGCAAGAGGAATTGGCAGAATTTTGGGACAGCATATATGAGGAGAGAATGAGACAGATGTCAATTATTACACCTGGACACCGTGCTTCTATTACTGACTTTATGTAGAGTGATTTACAGTCAACTGGAAGGACACTACTGGGTCAGGTCTAGGATGAGGATGAGCTCCATTTTAGACATATTGAGCTTGAGGTGCCTATGAGCCGAGATTATATATCAGAAAAAGGTGCAGATAAATAAAGCTGGGTGTTTGCATAGAGGTGATATTTGAGTCCAAATGAATGAATAAGATCATCAAGTGTTTTTGTATAAAGAGAGAACAGAAGCAGTCCTAGATCAGAACCTTGAGGAACACCATCAGAGAGGTAGATGGGAGAGGATGAAGAGGTGGCAGCATCTGTCAGTTAGATAAGAGTATAGGCAGTTCAGTGCTGAGATTAGGAATCCTAAGGAGTAAAGAATTTGGAGGAGGAGAGCATGATCAACAGTGTCAAAAGCAGCAAGATTAGAACTGAATAGTGGCCTTACAATTTAGCAATGTGCAGATCATTGACCACTAGTGTTGAGCGAGCATGCTCGGCCGATGCTCGGATCGGCTCGAGCATCGCTCTGCTCGGCACATGGCGGTACTCGTACGAGTACCGCATGTGCTCGCCCGCCATGTTCGGGTCTCCTCCCCGCACGTTTTGCGGCTGCTGCGCAGCCAATAAACGTGCAGGGAGGCTCTGACATCAGTGTAATGCCAGCAGCCATGTTGGCTGCTGGCATTACACTGATTGGCTGGCCAGAACCCGTGGTCGGGTGCTGTATAGCACCTGACCAGCGAGTTCGGCTCAGTCTTAGCCAGGGAGAGATGAGGATAGGAAGGGAAAGTCAGTGTAGGGAAAAAAAAGCAAATTTGTGAAAAAAAAAGAACCAAAAGTCCTTTTTAGGACTACTGTGTGTGGGGGCAGCAGGTTATTTTGTGTGGGGGGAAAAAAACAAAAAACAAAAAATTTCATATATTCTGTTTAGTGTGCAAAGTTGCAGATTAGAGCACATTCTGTTTAGTGTGCAAAGTTGCAGATTAGAGCACATTCTGTTTAGTGTGCAAAGTTGCAGATTAGAGCACATTCTGTTTAGTGTGCAAAGTTGCAGATTAGAGCACATTCTGTTAAGTCTTCAAACTAAAATATCAAAGTCACATATTCCATTCAGTGTGCGTCGCCGCAGTTTAGCAGCACATTCTGTGTACTGTGCAGAGTTGCAGAATAGGAAGAAATACTGTTAAGTCTTCAAACTAAAATATCAAAGTCACATATTCCATTCAGTGTGCTTCGCCGCAGTTTAGCAGCACATTCTGTGTACTGTGCAGAGTTGCAGAATAGGAAGAAATACTGTTAAGTCTTCAAACTAAAATATCAAAGTCACATATTCCATTCAGTGTGCTTCGCCGCAGTTTAGCAGCACATTCTGTGTACTGTGCAGAGTTGCAGAATAGGAAGAAATACTGTTAAGTCTTCAAACTAAAATATCAAAGTCACATATTCCATTCAGTGTGCTTCGCCGCAGTTTAGCAGCACATTCTGTGTACTGTGCAGAGTTGCAGAATAGGAAGAAATACTGTTAAGTCTTCAAACTAAAATATCAAAGTCACATATTCCATTCAGTGTGCTTCGCCGCAGTTTAGCAGCACATTCTGTGTACTGTGCAGAGTTGCAGAATAGGAAGAAATACTGTTAAGTCTTCAAACTAAAATATCAAAGTCACATATTCCATTCAGTGTGCGTCGCCGCAGTTTAGCAGCACATTCTGTGTACTGTGCAGAGTTGCAGAATAGGAAGAAATACTGTTAAGTCTTCAAACTAAAATATCAAAGTCACATATTCCATTCAGTGTGCTTTGCCGCAGTTTAGCAGCACATTCTGTGTACTGTGCAGAGTTGCTGAATAGGAAGAAATACTGTTAAGTCTTCAAACTAAAATATCAAAGTCACATATTCCATTCAGTGTGCGTCGCCGCAGTTTAGCAGCCTATTCTGTGTACTCTGCACAGTTGCAGAATAGGAAGAAATACTGTTAAGTCTTCA